>VDFB02058242.1:597073500-597457193 GCA_007258455.2 Sequoia sempervirens | reverse complement strand
TCAATGATAGAGGCTCGCAAGATTTGATCAAAGTCTCATCAGAGCTGATTCAGATTTGATTAGGCAATGTGGTTTGACTTCTTTGATTGATATGATATGCCCTAGTATAAGATTGATTAATGTACTGGGACTTGATGATGCAAAATGATGAATAGAATAGGGGATGAGGAAGAGATAATGAAAGGAGAAGATGAAAAGTAAGTAAGCACAAATGGATTCAAGGATAAACGTGATGTTGCCCCAATCAAGTTGCAAGCCAAGATTGAGGATGATGATGATGATGATGATGATTGGATAAAGGCTTGTAACAAGGTTGGGAACAAAACCAAGGATGTGATTAAATGATTTGTGCTAGAATTAATAGATTAAGATTGGATGGAATTTGAGATGACTAAAATGAAAGAAAATGATTCAGAAAGAGATGATATCCTAAGAAATATTGAAGAGATGGTGATATGATGTAGAGAGGGAATACGTGTAGCATTTGAGATTGAAATGTGGTAGCTTTGAAACAATCTATAAATGCATATGCAAGACTAATATGGATGCAATCTATTTTATCATGCAAATCTATTTTACCATGCAAATCTAAGTGTCATTTCAACAATTTTTTGATTTTGCTTTGTATCATCACTGAGCTTTATTTTAAAATGTTGAAAGTGAATACAAGCATCAATGATATGAGATAGACCAATGATGACCTGAGTATTTCTTTCATGATATTTGATATTGCAAGCGAACACAAGCATCAAGGTATAAGATAGACCAATGATGACCTGAGCATTTCTTGCGAACAGACAAGAATTAATCATTTTCTTAAGTGAATCAGAATGTCGTCCATGATACTTGGTAGAGCACTTCCCGCGACAATTCACAGAATAATAATGACTAACTCACAAAACATCAAACAAAGAAAAGGTATCATTCTTCTTCCTTACTTCTCTAGTCCAATACATCATTGAGTAGCTCCAAAGAAATGATAATCAAATGATAAAATGAAAAGCACAACAATTCAAATTCTACTTAATGTATTTTCAAATCATTATTCAGATTAGATCATCAGTGTTGAGATGTGTGTGCTGATGTGTGCATGATATTCCCAAACGTTTTGACCAAATGATGTGACCTAAAAGTCCTATCCTAGGGGTCTCGGGGACTGATCAAATATTAGTCTTGCCTACGTTATACACGCAGAGACCACGTAGTTCGACTGACACAAATTCTACTTTCTGACTGATGTAGACTCTATTTTTGTGTTTTCGATTTTTCTGATGTTTTTGGATTTTGGATTTTTTGATGTTTTTGGATTTTGATGGATTTTTTGATGTTTTCGGATTTTTGGTTTTCTGATGTTTTTGGGATTTTTGATTTTCTGATGTTTTTGGATTTTTGATAGATTTTATGATGTTTTTGGATTTTGATTTTTTGATGTTTTTGGATTTTTGATAGATTTTATGATGTTTTTGGTTTTTCTCAAGATATTTGATTTGGAATGAGATGGTATGACCGATTGAAGGAACAAGATGAACCACAATAGAGGTAATGCAACCATGGATAAATGATAGATCAAAATGAAAGTCACTGCAAAACATGTCACACAAGCAACATATCTCTTGTTGAAAGATGACAATAGTTGATTGATTAATATGCCAAGAATGATTGATTCCATAAGGCATGATGATGATAAGTACTTAGGATTACTAATATCCTCTAAGTACAAAAAGATTGATGATTGTTGATGATTGATTGACAAAAGATATGAGGATTGGATAATGTTTTACAGCTAGGCTCAAATATGATTTGCATGATAAGATTCAAGGTTGCAAAGGGACATGATGACATGGATTTTGATAAGCTAGGAGATATGGAATGGAAGAATGCAAGGATAACAAGAATGAATGGTGATGATCAAGATCAAATAGATAGACACAAAGACCAAGTACTTTTCCCCCATTCTTCATCAAAACCAAGGATGAAAAGAAAGGATGTATCTAGTAAGAATGATGGAATATGGATGAGATAAAAGATATGGTATGAAAGATATGGATAAAGCATATAGGATAAGCATATATGATGTTCAAGAAGATTCTTAACCTTATCAAGATCAAAAAGTGGAAATGTAAGGAATGAGCGTAGAAAGGATAATGACCATGAATGATAAGATGGATGAGACTTGCCCCTAAGTGTAGAGTGCAAGAGGAACATGGAAGATAGGATATGGATGATAGGGAGATGGAGGAAGGACTTTAACATTGAGTTTCACAACCAATTATCCCTTTAATTAACCATGGCAATGGGGATTAGACTCATAAATGCTGGTAGATTAATGGTATGATGGAAGAGACTAAGGATTTATGCAAAGGTTTGGATTAACGGGGAATGATGGGGGATGAATGTTGGATAATGGATAGATGGAAAGGATGACAAGCTCAAAATTGGCACACACCTTGAAGGATGGTGGAGTGATGTAGGAAGAATGGATTTGGAAAGTGATAGGTTATTATATGGAAGATTGGAGGAAGCTTTTGGATAAGAAAATTTGGATGCCAATTTTGATTTTATTGCTTCTATGAGACTTTTAGGAATCCACATGATTTTTGACTTTGATATTTGCTTAGTGGGCCTTTGTGGCTTTGAAAATTTTTCATTTATGGACCTTTGTGGTCTTTAAAAATTTCCTTTTTGCTTTGATGGGCCTTTGTGGCCTTTTGAAACTTTCTTTTGATTTATGGACCTTTGTGGTCTTTGAAAATTTCCCTTTTGCTTTGATGGGCCTTTGTGGTCTTTTTGATTTTTCCTTTGATTTATGGACCTTTGTGGTCTTTGAAAATTTCCCTTTTGCTTTGATGGGCCTTTGTGGCCTTTTTGATATTTCCTTTGATTTTGGATCAAGTTTTCTTTTATTTTTGCATGTCTCTTCGAGGAGACATGTTGATCCTTTGATACATGTGGATTTTGATATAGAAGCTTCTGATATTTGGCACCCAAATTGCTTCCAAGAGCAATGGGAGGGGTGGATTGAGATGAATGGTATGAAGGTATTATGGATGAGTTAATGTGGGTATAATTTTGAAAGGGCATCAAGGATGTGTGCCTTTGTTGTTCTTGAGGAATAGGATATGGACCTAGGATAGATGGAGATTTTGATGGACTAGGATAAGGACCTAGGATAGATGGAAAGTTTGATGGACTAGGATGAGGACCTAGGATACATGGAAGGTTTGATGGACTAGAACACTTAGGTATATAACCAAGGCCATGGTGATATGGGTGTTTTTGAATAAAAAGGGGTTCTAGGATACCTTGTTCATGAATGCCTAATCCTTTGCCTTTGTAGTTCATACTTTGACACATTTGTTTTCCAATGGGATATGTATTGTTTGTGAAACAAGATGCAAGTCCATTTTGGGGAGGATATGATATGGATGAGAGGTTAGGTGTTGGAAGTAAACCGGAATGGATAAAGGTGGAGGATCCTAATTTATAGGTGTGGGGTTCATGGATAGCTTGAATAGGTGTGATAGAATCTTGACATGGGGATGATGGGATATTTTGATCTTGACTTGGAAAAGGATCATGAGGTGGTATGAAAGACATATCTTGATCTTGAGAAGGATAAACATCTTCATGGGATGAAAGGGTATCCTTGAATGGAAGCATATCTTGATCTTGATGAGGAAAGGAATCATTAGATTTTGTAGAAAGTGTGTCTTGATCGTCAATTGGTAAGAAATCATTAGATAGGATGGAAGAACTATCATGATCTTGTGATGCAATAGAATCATGGTATGGTATGGATTGATTAGATGATGTGGAAAAGGAACTTGGAAGGATACTTGTCTCTTGAGATGGATGTGAATTATTTTGGATGAAAAGTGAAAGGAGGGGATCGTCATAAGATTCTTGAGAAATGGGATCTTGATCAAAGATGGGAAGACTTTGTGAGATTGTGGAATCATTGGATGGAGTAGAAAGAATATCTTGACCTTGATGTGTAGGGGAGTCTATGCTAGCATGCTTTGGATTGAGAGATTGACATGAATCATTGGATGTTGAGGATATGATAGAAGAAGGTGATTGGATGGAATTGTTAACTTGGGTGAAAGAATCTTGAGGTTCATTTTGGCTTATGGTGGATGGAGATAAATGCGTGACATGATAAGATTGTTCAATATCATTTGTATTTGAGGACTGAGATTTGGGCTTATTGAAATTTTGGAAAAATTCAAAGATATTGAACTTGGATGATGGAGTTGTTGGTGAAGAAGGTCTCATGTTCATTGTTTGGTCCAGAGGATATGGGTAGATGTTTGGCATTAGATATCTCTTTGTGGTTGTTTCCCATATTTGTTGTTGAAGGTTCTCTAGTTGATAAGCTAAAGCATTCAATTTCTCCTCATCTATTTCAGCCATGGTGGTTTGTGTTTCTTTTTGGGATGATCTTATCTGTTTTTAATGAATGAAAACACATCAAGCAAGAATAGAGTAGTTGTTTTAAAATCCTAGGTTCTTAAACAAAGAGTGTATGTTCAAGAAGCAAACATGATTCTTCTTGATTTTCACTGGTTTGATAACAAGATAAGACAATTTTAAATAGACTCACTCCTAGAGACAAAAGGTCATCGTTATATACTCGAACGACCCACAGCTTGGAATTGCGTCGACTCACACAGCCATGTCACCCCCTAGAGGGTGCCCATGTTTTTGTCTTTTCCAGGTGCATACTCAAAGTGACGGAAGTGGATACCGGATCCCCTGAGCAAACAGTCCTTGGCAATTATATGGTGAGTGCTTGAGGGTAGATTCTTCCCCGCCCCTGCACCGCCGAGTATTACAATGTTTAGAAACTGACAAGCGTGCTTCTAGTTCTAGGTTCTTAGATAGGGTTTCCGTTCGGAGCGGCAAATGGATAAACTCCCTCGAGAGACCTCCCAATCTTTAGAACAAAGATTTTGGGGATGGTTATCCTGCACACTTCCGTTGAAAGAGGGTTTCCCCAAATTCACATAAATTTTTAAGTGGGTTGGAATACCATGGCTTTTGGTTGTCCCCACTCAGGTCGTTCCCGTAGGGTGAGTACTTTTTCCCACTACGGCAGGCCTGTCTAAAGGTTTTAATGAAAGCTTGAAAATGCGCAAAGTAAAAGTGATTTTGGTATTTTGATGCACCCAGTCAAGGGGAGAGCATAAACCTATCACCCAATCACAGCAAAGAAGTTGTTCTTTTTTTTTTAAAACCCAAAAGACAAATGATCTAATCTATATGGAGATATTGCTCCATAAAAAGCATGATGTTCAATTTTAATCCCACAAGAAATGATGAAGTTTCTATCCTAGGATTGATCAATTTTTATCCATTTTCTATCCTAGGATTGATAAATTTTAATCCATTTTCTATCCTAGGATTGATAAATTTTAACTAAAAAGAGACCAAAGAACAAAAATCCTGGCCGCGGATGCGTCGGATCCAGAAAACCGTAAACCTTAGACCAAGTTACAATGTGATTTGACTTTAAATGTAAAATTGAAAATTTTAACTCTACAAAAAGTGATAAAAACCTACACCATTGCATAGCTTATGAAATTCTACCCCATTTCAAAAAAAAAAGCATCGAAAAAGACATCCGTATGACCAAGATATGGCCATTTTAAGATTGACTATCAAAACCCTAAATCTGATGCGCTAAAACAGAGACCGGGCGCGCTGGAACAGAGACCAGGCGTGCTAAAACAGAGACCGGACGCACTACAGAATTGTCCTAAAGCACTAGAACAGTGGATTGGCGTACTAAAATAGTTGTGTGGCGCGCTAAAACATTTTAGTGGCGCGCTAAAACAGTTGCACGGCGCGCTGGAACAGTAACGTGGCGTGCTGGAACAGTAACTCGGCGCGCTATAACAGAAACCTGGCGCGCCGTAACAGAAACCCGGCGCCTGTAAGAAGTCACGGTTCCGCGAAAACTTTCACGCCGATACCTGTAGGACACAATTTTCAAAATTTAATCAGAATATGGGGTTAGGCCCCACGGTGGGCGCCAAATTGTAAGCTGTAGAATGGGGGAAACAAGCTAAACTATGCATCTACGCTTCTAAATAAGATAATTGCATCTAAAACTTAATAAATTTAAACTAATTTAAACTAGAAAGCTTCAGAAATCTATCCTATTGCTCTCTAACTCTAAAGACTTCTCTAATTTACTTAGCTCTCAGATTTGTAAGCTAATAAAACCATTAAAGTGACACTTAGAGAACGAGAAATGAATTATTCTACTCTAATATGTTCTAAATGTGCAAATTCTATTCTAATGGCAGCCATGACTGCAAATGTTGGATGCTAGATGAATGCTGGATGAATGTTGGATGAATGTTGGATGATTTGGATGTTTGAATGCTTTGGAAACCTGCAGAGTAAGATTGCATAAATTGGGATCCTTTTTGTGTAGCCCAAGAGCTGTATTTATAGCTTTCACGGCAACACAATTGCACAGGAAACCGGGATGAGGGGCTGTGATTTCCTCTGGAGAATCCAAAGGCATGGGATGAGAAGAAGGAGCTGATCATGGAGAATGGTTTCTCCCCATGAAAACACCAGGCAAGATAAGAGGGAAGGTGGGTGGAAGGTTGTTGAGAGAACTTCCTGCAAATTTTCCTTGAAGCTTTTCTCGTGAATGGCAGTGCCATTAATTTGATTGGTGAGAAATAAATATTTATTGGTGAGTGAATAGTGCAAAATTTATGCATAAATTTAAATATTTTTAATTTATTTAAATTTAGCAAAAAGGAGGAATAAATAATTTAATAAATCAAACTATAGGGTTTGTTTTAGTAAATTAAAAGGAGAATGATAATTAAATAAAAGATTTTTAGCAATCTTTATTTAATTAAGAAGAAAGGTGATTTTAATAACACAAATTATTTAAATTGTGTATTTAATTTTAAGATAGAAGTAATAATGATAATAATTAAATAAAACAAAGTTTTTAATTTTGTTTATTTAATTAAGAGAGAAATAATATGATGAAAATGATAATAATTAAATAAAACAAAGTTTTTAATTTTGTTTATTTAATTAGGAGAGAAAAATAGAAGAATTAATAAATGAACTTAATATAAATAAATATTTCTATTTATTTACTAAGTAGAAGAATTTAAGATTAATTAATCAAATAAGTCGTATTCAATTAATTAGATTCTCTAGACCATTTTTAGGTGTCTACAAGTGCATTATAACATGGGTGTGTTATAACACGAGCACATTTTGTGTTGCACTAAAAATAGTAAAAAAAATCAATATACCCATGATCTCAAGGCCCACATTTTGCATATTCTCCTAGTTCTGCATGTTCTCTAACAGAAAGTAGTTTTTTGATGATGTTGTGAAGTGTGCATGCATGTTTTTCACATTCCACCACCTTTTTCATGTTCTTTCTACCACCTTTGCATGAAATAGCATATTTTTCACATTGAAAGACATATAATATCAATTCAAGTTTGAATTCCATTGAAAATTGATATACAATTGAAGTTTGGAGGGGAAAAAACTTTTCAAAAAGTCAAATTGTTGAGGAGTTTGAAGAAATAAGAAGCTAAGGCCACATAATTGGGTTGAACTCCTCCATTTGAAACTCTGGTGTTTTAGGTATGTGAAGTCTTTACACATTTTCTTTCATTCTATTATGGCTTGCTTTCATTTTTGTTATTTTGTATATTCCATGTTGATCATTGTATGTTTGTCATTATAACCTTAGGTTGTCAATGCACATTTTAAATTACACAATTCTATACACTTGCCAATTGCATTTTTAAACCACATCTCTTTGAGGCATTTTTTTATTTAACAATTGACTTACCTTGTGTATGCTTCCACATTTTGTATAGACGTATATATGACATACATTTTAAGGAAGCAAAATAAAACATCATTTCTCAATCCGTTATTATGGAAGTGCATGCCACTCTCTGAAGCTTTCATTGAGGTATTTTTTCAAACAATTATACCAAGCAGCTGATTGCCTTGTCTATGCTACCAAATTTTTCATAAATCTCTCTAAGAAATTGGAATATACTCCTCCCACATTGATAGATCCTAGAAACTATTATGGTTTTCATCTCTATTTCTAAATTTACCTCATCACTAAACCTACCTCATCACTTTTATTTGTGATATATTTTAAATTTTTCCTTGATTAGTCTACCTACAAGGGATTCTAACCCTTCTCTCCACTATTAGAAGACTCTTCATTGAAGGCTAAGTTAGCAACATGGAGAAAGGTGCAACCTATCTTGCAATCATGGCTCAAAATGGAAGCATGGAAAAAGAATTTGAATTGTGATGCAACTAGGGGAGGTCCTACAACACAACTAAACACAAAAAATCAACCAACAACAATAATTCACAACTTACAATTCTCAAAACTCTTCACTTTTCACCAAATCAGCACTCTTCCTTGTACCATTGCCAACTCATTCAATCGGGTATTTCTTCTCAATAAGATTCTTTCAAACCAAGACTTGAACCATTTCAAGGACCCTTTAGGGTACACAATCACATGCCAACAAACTACTATTAGTTACTTTGTAACAACTTTCTCAAATCGGGCTTTCTACGCCAACTAGGCCTCAAATTAGGACACTCTAGCAAAGAAACTTATCTTGAAACTTGAACAAAACCTCCAAACACATGTGGGAAGAAATTTATATGTATTCAAACCAAAAAAATTCATAATTAGTTCTCAGAAATTCATCCACCAAGATACCAAAACCAAAAACCCTCTTTTTAAGGCAAATAACCGAGGGCTTATTGGAAAACACACTTCCTAACCTTATCAAAACATGCCACCACCTCAAATAGGTCTAAAATGGTTTGTACAAACTCAATTCAACAAGAAAAAATGCTTCCCTAACACAATACTCACTTTAGCATGTCAAAACCTCTCGAATTCACATGGAAAACACCAAATTTCACTCTAGGCCTTCATGCCCAACTCAACTCTTGACCTCCCCTGCACACACTCAACATTCCCACACCTTTTTAGTGATGTTGCAGACCCATTCCTTGAGTTAGAGTTATAACAGTGAGAGGAATGGGTCAAAACACCATTTTAAATTACTTTTAAACCTTAAAACTGTGTGTTCAGGCCGATCTCATAAATGGTTGACATGGTAGGGGCAGCGTATGCCTCATATAAATGGGGTTTCATGGTGAATATGCTGCCCATACCTTATCAACCCTACTGCATTAGCAAGCTAGTGAGTGAGATAGCTTGCCAACACTCCGCTAGCTTGCCAATGCGGTAGCATTGAGAAGGTAGGGGCAATGTATGCCTCATAGAAATGGGGTGCCATAGTGATGTATATCACTGTGGCACCCCATTTCTATGAGGCATATGCTACCCCTACCTTCTCAACCCTACAACATTGGCAAGCTAGTGAGTGTCAATGCTCCACTAGCTTTCCAATGCAGTAGGGTTGATAAGGTAGGGGCAACGTATGCCTCATATAAATGGGGTGCCATGATGATTAGGAAACATATGCCTCATAGAAATGGGGTGCCATTGTTATTAGGAAAAGTATGCCTCATAGAAATGGGGTGCCACTGTGATTACATCACCATGGCACCCCATTTTTATGAGGCATTCGGTGCCCCTACCTTCTCAACCTACCACATTGGCAAGCTAGTAAGTGAGCTAGCTTGCCAACACTCCATTGGGAATCAACTCAATTGGGAAACTCTTCTCAATGACACTCATTAGGCCATGACATGAACCATTTCAGGAACCCGTTTGGACAAAATTTGACAAACTCAAAATCCACCTATGGTCACTTTAGACTAGAGCACTCAAATTTCACTTTTTCACTATATTAGGCTTCTAATTGGCCTCTTTTTCCAAAGCAACTATGCTTGAAACTCAATAAAACCCTATCAAACCTTGGCGTGGAAATTTAAATGTGTCAAAACCTCAAAATTCACAATCAGATCTCAAACATACCATCGTACAAAGGGTAATCCACAAAACCCTACTTTTTAGCCTAAAACCTATGGGTTTATTAAAAAATGCTTCTCCCACTCTTTTGAAAACTTACCAATTGTTCCAACAAGGCTTGCTACACCTACACATGCTCAAAACATCATAACATAATGTTTCCCATTCATAAAACTAATATTGACATACCAAAACCTTCAATTTTCCAAGGAAAACTCAAATTTCACCTTTAGGGCTTCACACCCAATGCACTATCAGACCTCCCAACACAATTTTGACCATATCCAAACTATACCCTACCTTTCCCTATCCATCCCATTGAGTTACAAGTTTCATAGTAGGTGGGATGGAGTTATTTCATAGTTGAAACTTACAAACTTGCAATACCCTATTTCAGTCCCGGTCTAAGAAATCTATCTAAAACTACCACTGAACTTGATAAGATGCCTTCAAAATGAACCAGATGAGAGTTAGTTACCACCTACAACACAATCTCAAGCAATTTTATTTAGAAGGTTACTATATAGGCTGTACAAAGTGAGAAAACATAGAAAAATCATTAAAAATCATGAAGATTCTTTATTAAATTTGATTCCAATCTCAGAGATCAACCCTCCATTCAAACTTTTACATCACACTTATATTTTTTTCATTCAAACTTAACTTCCCCAATGTATCTAACTACCTTTTGAACTCCTTAACTGTTCATATTCCCCCAAAAAAGCAACTTTACAACTTTATTTCTTGACAACTTTGCCAAAAAAGCAATTTTTGCAAATGTCAAGCTAAATTCCCCCCCCCCCCCCAAACACCTAAAATGGCTCAAAAAGAGCTAAATACATAATAAAATGGTCTCATATACCTTATTTTAAACAAAATTCATCAACGTACAATCTAGACCTTAAACCCATGAATGAACAAAACACTTTAAATGGTGCCCCTACACCACATGGCATGCCCTTGCACCACCTTTGTCTATGCTAAAAATAGTTTTGTACAAGATGATTGTAAGTATTTTTTATAAAGCCTTGAATGACATATATTTCATTTATTTGAATGGAAAAATACTTTAGGAACTAATATTCATTTCATTACCATGCTACAGGTAAAATTATCCACCATGCTAAAGAAACAAAGAAGGAATAAACTAACAGACGAAGAGTATGAAACCTTCAAAGGAGAGAGAAAAGTTAAGGGCATATCGTGAAAAGAATAAATTGGGTACTATTGACAAAAACACGCCAACTGAAGAAGAACATCAACTGTCAAAAAGAGAACATGATTTGGTAGCACAAAGGGCATGAATGCGAAAGCATCATGCTAAGACAGATTCAAATACCGTAGTTGGAGACACACCCTCTACTGAAAGTAAATATGAAGGGAAACCATTAAGCACAAGTGAATATGGAGGGACACCAGCTACCACAAGTGAATATGGAGGGACACCATCTATCGCAAGTGAATATGGTTGGACACCATTTAGTGCATCTCAATTTGAGAGTACATCATCACTCAAATTTGACAAAGGTGGTATGCCATCATCCCCATGAGAACCTCAAGGTATGTCTTCTACTCCACCATCGATCGAAGGTACGCAATCTAGCCCACCTTATTAAATATTGATGAAATTCTTAATGTTGAGATGTATGTACCTAGGAGAACACCACCTAGAATTTTGCATAGAAAGCCTAAATATTTGATTAATATTGATGAGGATATTTTGCAGCACATGGAAGGTAAGACTCCAACATGCACTTGTAGAAGATATGTTGATAAGATTTGGAAATTCTACTTTGAAAGGCTAAATGAGACTGCAAGATGCCAACTATTTGTTGAAATGATGTGGGATATAAAGTATAGAGACATGATGAAGAATCTTAGGTTGAGAACATCAAATGCATCAAGTGAAAACATTGTTGTGAAGAATCTAATGGATGCATATGAGAGTGTGAGTAAGACCTCATGCTCAAAGGATAGTAATGTCACATGATGTGTCATTGCATAGAATTTGGTAAGCATTCAAACAAAGAGAGATTGTCTCATTAGAAATATGAGTGAACAAATGAGAATTAGTAGAAAAACTTTATCAAAAGTCATTCAAAGGTGGCAAAGAATTAAGGGCACTAGTTCAAATGAATTATGGGCATTCTTGGGGAGATTGCCACAAAAAGATAAAAAATTTGTTGAAGCATTGAGAAAACTAATTGAATAGTATTGGAAGAATAACACAAGGCCATCTCTAAATCAAAGGGATGTGGTAACAAGGAGAATCGATAGTCAGAACTGTGAGCCACATCGAAAGCATTTTTTGGATATGACTCAAACCTAATTTTTTCGTAAATTTTAAATGAATTATCCTCAAATTAGTAATTGTCAAAGTTTTTTGAAATGCTTAAACCTTTTTATGTCAAGATAAATCACACACACACTACTTGTTGTTGTAGACTACACATTGAATTCTCTAACCATTATTATTTTTATCGTTCTATATGTTGTGATTTGCATACTAACAATGTTTTGCAGGATTGTGGAATATAAGCCCCACCAAAATCTTCCAGAGAATTCTTATCAAAAAATTTATGTGAAAAAGAGGATGGTCAAATATTCTATAGGACAACATGCTTGGATGGTTCATGCGAGCATTGTAGTGGTTTGTAGCGTATGCCAACATATCAAAATAAACACAGATGAGGTGGGACAGAAACTAGTAGAGTTCGGGAAGTATAAAATGGTGGCATATGCTACAAAAGATGGGTCTCAAGCAAAAGGTGCGATTTGGTTGTTCAGAAGATTCTAGTGTATCAATTTATGTCCATGTTTCATGACAATATAGTGTATGAGTATGCAAGGCATACCCATAGAGCCTGATGGTTGGACACACAATTCAAGCTATGCAAGGATACCTTTCTAGTTGGTAGCATAGTATCAATGGTTGACTTTGCATAGAACTACACTGTATAGCCATAGCATGAGCTATAGTCACAGTATTACAACTCCACACAGGTTTTGATATTTGTGCAAATAACATTCATTCATGCAGTTGATAGTATAGAGGACCAAAAAAAGGTATTGAGGGAGTATCACTTTTATATTAGTGATGATCACACATATTCTCCATAATTTGTGCAAGGTTGCTTTCAGATGCTCTACAATGATTTGGCTCAAAGGGGCATAGCATATGGTTGACATATAATATGGTCAGATAACTATGTAGCATAATTCAAGAACTCATGCATGTTCTACAAAACCCTCTCTTAGTTTTCACTAGCTTGGAGTGGTTTTTCCGTGGTGTCAAGTTTTCACTTGATGGAAAGAGTTTAATGCAAGCAATGCAAAGTTGCAAAATGGTGCAAATTTTATTTTACAACTCGTGTGAGCAAAAAGACTGTTCCAACAAATCCAAATAGGTATTTTTATGCTAGGCATGGTCCTCTTTCACACCCAAACACATGGAATCACTCTAAGATACGTTCAACTAGATTGATCCCATAAGAGTCCAAAGTGCTAAATGGCTATAAAATTTAGCATGTAACTTGGATATCGTGATGCTTAGAAATTTTTTGTCTGATCTTAGAAGATCATGTTGGGCCTCTCTGCAAAAACCTCTCTCGGTTTTGGCTATCTTAAAGTGATTTTCTTGTGGCCGCAGATTTTCATTTGATGGGAAAGTGTCAAATGCAAGCAATGCAAAGTTACAAAGTGGTGTAACTTTTATTTTGTAACTCGTATGATCAAACAAGCTATTCCAACATGTTCAAATAGGTATGTTTACACTAGGGATGGTCCTCTTTCACACCCAAACACGTGGAACCACTCTGAGTTACATTCAATTAGATTGATCCCTTAAGAGTCCAAAGTGCAAAATGGCTACAAACTTCAGCATACTGTTACTCAGATACTGTGATGCTTAGAAAATTCTCATCTAATCTTATAGGATCACATTAGGCCCCTCAAAAAAAATCTCTCTCAGTTTTGACTGTCTCAGAGTGGTTTTCCCATGGTGGCAGATTTTCACTTGATGGAAAAAGTGTCAAATACAAGCAATGCAAAGTTGCAAAGTGGTGAACTTTCGTTCTGTAACTCATGTGACCAAATGAACTATTTCAATGCATCCAAATAGGTATTTTTATGCTAGGCATGGTCCTCTTTCTCACCCAAACACGCAGAATCGCTTTGAGCTATGTTCAACCAAATCGATCCCTTAAAATTCTTAAGTGCAAAATGGTTGCAAACTTTAGCATGTTGTTAATTGGATACCGTAATGCTTAGAAACTTCTCATCTAATCCTACAGGATTGTGTTGGGCCCCTATACAAAAAAATTTCTCCATTTTAGTCATCTCAAAGTGGTTTTCCCGTGGCAACAAATTTTCACTTGATGGAGGGTGTTGCCACAACAGTGGTTTACAATTTCTGGGAGATCCTGATTTTTACTGAAATCACATATTTTAAAAAAATATAATAATTTAAGCCTTGAAATGTTCCATTTAAAGGATTCCAAGTGAAGAGGGTTTTATCAGACTACCTTAGACCAAGCCCTTTGGATAGAACCCCGCTAGTTTTAAACCATATCTATAATGGAGTCTCCTTTACACCTATCAAAATGTTGATAAAAAATTGCTTTTGATTTACCTTTTGGGGGATCAAATGAATTCATTTAATTTTTTTTTTTGTATGTAGTCCCTATTATAAGCTTCCAAAAATTATAATTTTAATAAAATTTAATTTGATTATTATATTTATTTTTTATTTCTTGTGAATGTAGGTTTTTCACCGAAAATCAAGCTATTTATTCTACATGTGGAAAAATAACAGATTATCAAAAAAAATAAAAAATGAGTGCACCAGATATTGAAGTCCTTGATCCAACAAAAAAAGAAAAATTGAATTTTGATACATACAAAAAAAATTTACACATTATACAGTTACGCTATGTCTGAATTGTAATTGGTTTGACTTTGAAACTTGATTAAAGAAAATATATTCAAAACTATCTAACCAAGTGGAAGCACTAGATATTGGAGTTACAAATCTAAATTTGAAAGAATTAGAATTTTATCCTTCATGGAAAAAAAGTTATGCGTTATACAGTGGGCGTCACTTTTTAAAAATGTTGTTTTCTGGAAAAAACTAGTTTTTGAGGGAGATGGAAAAAAAAGTGCAATTTGATTCCAAAAATTTTGAAAAAATATATTTAGAATCTACAGAAAAAATTTCATGAAACTCTAGTTTGCATCATCTTCAAATTCCTCATGGTTTAGCTGCTATAGGTGCCCGAAAGTGAAGATTTAGTTAGAAAAAAATATTTCAATGTCCAGTTTGGCCAAAAAATGTAAAGCACTATTGTGGGATCACCCTAGAAAAATTGTCAAATGCAAGTAGTGCAAAGTTGCAAAGTGGTGCAACTTTTGTTCTGCAACTCGTGTGACCAAACAGACTATTCCAATGTTTCTGAATAGGTATGTTTACACTAGGCATGGTCCTCTTTTGCACCCAAACATGTGGAATCACTTTGAGCTACGTTGAACCAGATCGATACCTTAAGAGTCCAAAGTACAAAATAGTTGCAAACTTCAACATGTTGTTACTCAGATACCGTGATGATTATAAACTTCTCGTCTGATCCTACAAGATTACGTTGGGACCCTCTACAAAACCTCTCTCGGTTTTGGCTATCTCAGAGTGGTTTTCTCATGGCAGCATATTTTCACTTGATGAAAAAAAGTGTCAAATGCAAGTAGTGCAAAGTTGAAAAGTGGTGCAACTTTCATTTTGCAACTCGTGTGACCAAACAGACTATTCCAATGTATTTAAATAGGTATTTTTACACTAGGCATGGTCCTCTTTTGCACCTAAACACATGAAATCACTCTGAGCTACATTGAACCAGATCGATCCCTTAAGAGTCCAAAGTGCAAAATGGTTGCAAACTTCAGCATGGTATTACTCGGATATCGTGACACTTAGAAACTTCTTGTCTGATCTTACAGGATTGTGTTGGGTGCCTCTACAAAAATATTTCTTGGTTTTGGCTATCTCGGAGTGGTTTTTCCATGGCGGTAGATTTTTATTTAATTGAAAAAGTGTCAAATGCAAGTAGTGCAAAGTTGCAAAGTGGTGCAACTTTCGTTCTACAAATCGTGTGACCAAATGAACTATTCCAACATGTCCAAATAGGTATGTTTACACTAGAAATGGTTCTCTTCTGCACCCAAACACGTGGAATCACTCTGAGCTATGTTCAACTAGATTAATCCATTAAGGGTCCAAAGTGCAAAATGGCTACAAACTTCAGCATGTTGTTACTCAGATACCATGATACTTATAAACTTCTCATCTGATCCTACAAGATCATGTTGGGACCCTCTAGAAAAACCTCTCTCGATTTTGGCTATTTCAGAGTGGTTTTGTCATGGCAGTAGATTTTTACTTGATGGAAAAAGTGTCAAATGCAAGCAATGCAAAACAACTTTTGTTATGCAACTCATGTAACCAAATAGACTATTCCAACACATCTGAATATGTATGTTTATGCTAGGAATGGTCCTCTTTCACACCCAAACATGTTGAATCGCTTCGAGCTATGTTCAACTGGATCGATCCCTTAAGGGTCCAAAGTGCAAAAGGGAAACAAACTTTGATGGGCTATTACTCAAAAACCATGATGCTTACAAACTCTCTATCTGAGTCTATGAGATTGCATTGGGCCCCTCAACAATAGCCTCTCTTGATTTTTGTTATCTTGAAGTCATTTTCCTATGGTGTCCAGTTTTCACTTGATGGAAAATGTGTCAAATTGAATCAATGTAAAGTTGCAAAGTTGTGCAACTTTCATTTTGCAATTTGTGTGACCAAACTAACTGCTCTAACGCATCCTGATAGGTAGGTTTATGCTAGGCATGGTCTTTTTTCACACCCAAACACACGGGATTGATCTGAGCTATGTTCAATTGGCTTGATCCCTTATGATGGCATGCAAAACAATGGAAATGAGAAACATACACATGACAGTTGAGAAGTTTGAGTATTCCACACAAAAAAGTGTATGATCATTGGTGCAGAGCACCTTGTTCCTCCATTTGATGAAGAAGGTCTAGTTTAGTGGTTTTAGTCATTATAATGTCAAATAAAGCTATGATAAGCCATTTTGTAATCTTGTTTATAGTTTTGAGTTAGTGTGGGGTTATTTGAGTCAATTATGTAAGTACGAATAAGAAAATAGCATTGGAAGAGATTACTAACACTTCCCCTATTCAAAATTTAGAATTTAGGCCTTAAAAGAAAGGCTAGATGAGGTGAAAAGAAGAAATTGCTTGAGAATATGTTAGAATAGGTTGGAAATAGGGCGAGGTTGTGGAGTTTGATGTGTTCAAATGGTCTACAAGGACAAGGGAGGTCAAAAGTATGTTATGAAATGATGCCCTAATTGGGAATAGAGGGATTTTGAATGAAAAAGAGAGGTTTGAGGGAGTAAAAGTGGGTAAAGTCAAGTGGCAACATAAATTTGGTAAATGTTACCCAATGGTGTTTTCCAATTGGAGGAGTCATTGAGAGTGTGTTGTTTTGTTAAATAGACCTATTCGAAGGTCTAAGACAACTTTGAGTCCATTTCTTATTTGTATTATAAATTATAACTTGCTTTCTCCTGAATCCATTTCGTATACAAGAAATAATATTGCAAAAAGTTGACATATAAATCTTTTGGTGTGTTTATATGATGACACAACAAGAACATAACAATTCATTTTGCACTATTAGGATTATGCTATAAAAATGTTTAAAGACTACTAAAGATAAATGTTTGTATGATAATGTGTCAAGAAGTTAACTACTTCATCTACTCTTAATATTATGTTTTGCAAGTGTTGTGAAGATTATGTATCCTTTGCTTAATTGAGTTGTTCCAATCAAAGGATTAAATATATTGAAATTTTTTTATGAATCATTTCATGGAATACCAATTGAAAATGTGTTTTGTGCTTTTAGATAAAGTTGTTTAGCATCAATCAATTAGTATTCAAGACAAACCATGAAGAACAACAATGATCAATGCTAGGGCTAACCAGTTAATAAGTATACACATGAATAAGTCAAGCATGTACATGCAAATAAGGGAAGCACAAGTACTCAAAAACACGTAAGCCTTGAATTATACACATGAATACAAAGTATATGCATGAATACAAGGTATACGTATGAAAACACGTAAGTCGCAAAGTATACATTGGAACACATGTAAGTCACAAAGTATACATGTAAGTTGTAAAGTATACACTTGAATAAGCATAACTCATATCTATTGAACCATCAATTTAGAATGCAAGTATGGACACTATCGATAAAAAAAAAAATTTATTAACCAAATAGCCATGTAGGCATACATCAATATATGTTGATATAAGTATGAAATATAGGTACAAAATAGCCATATAGGCATACAATGTCAAATATATCCAATACAAAATATGTATAAAACTACCATGAAGGCATACAACAAAGGGCTCTAAAATCAAAAGTTATAGCTCTCCATGATCTAGAAATAAATTTTTTCCCTTTGCTTTTCAATCGGATGGTGATAAGTCTGTCACTTGTTTGTGTTGCGCTTGAGGAGTGCTCCTGCTGCTCCTAGTGTTTAGTTCATGGTGAAGTTTTAACTATTACAATAAGAAATAAAGACATTAATATATAGAAATTACATTATAAAAATGATATATTTAACAAAATAATCACTTACCGCCATCTCATGATCTCTCTCCACGAGGGAAATATTCACAAGCCCATGCTTAGGCATGTTCAAGCCCTATATAAACCATGCAAATAGAAATTAAATTACGAATCAATAATGGTTTGATTTTTCACTAACTAACATCTGTAACAATGAATGTAAATTGAAATTTACTAATTTGCCTCATACCTCCCCTGTCAGACCCATCGAGGATTGTATAGCAGATGAAACACCGCTCTCCATTACTCTCGTCACATTCAGAGGTGTTTCGGCTTGCAACATTTGAAAATAAAATAAATTATTTAATCAAAAAAACTGCAATATTGATCATCCACATCATGACCTATAATGTATGAGATAATGAACAAAATTTGGAGTACTTATTAAACTATATATTTTTGATTATCATGCTTAATATTTTCCTTATCCATATCTTGTTTGAAAGGACATGTTTTTAGGCTTTTACCCATAACAGCAAGTTGGTGAATTGTTTGATTAAATGTTTTTGTAGACATGTATGATAACTGTGGTGGCATAGAGAAGGAAGTGAACTGTTTGAAAAATGCCTCAAAGAAATGAGGTCTCGTGGTGATGGAATGCCATTACAAACAAATGCACATCATGACATTCTATCACCATAAGACTGCATTTTTTTTAGGCATTTTTTTAGAAAGTTCATTTCCTTCTCTATGGTATTATTGCTTACTATTATGCTTTGATAGATATTTTTCCAAGCATCCATAGTTTGTTGGAAAGTACCTATTTTAGGCTTTTATTCATAGTTGCAAGGAAGTGAGTAGTTTGATAAAATGTTTTGGTACACATGTATGGAAAATGTGGTATCATAGAAAAGGTGGTGAGTTGTTTGAAGAAATGCCTCGAAGAAATGTGGTCTCATGGAATGCCATGACAAGCAAATGCAATTGGAAGTTGCTCCTAGACTTATTACAAATGCTATGTGAAGTAATTGCATCACTACTTATGTTGATTTTCTAAACAACAATATTGTAGTTGAAATTTTTTCATCTATCAACATCTAGTTATTAGTTATGAAATGTGAAGTAATGCTTTGAGTTTGAATGATGTGCAATGCAATGTAATCAATGATATGAATATAAAATACACAAATCTATTATGTACAATTCATTAGTTAAACTCTTTATTCTATTACCTGCATGTAGGTTTGAGTAAATCCACTGGCATTGGGAGGTGTTCCCTCAAAACCTCAAATATTAGTCTATTCAACATCCAAAATCACATATTAAAATACCATTCATAAAACAATGCTATTAACATGTAATAAATTTATAATTGTTTACTTGTTACATACCCCACCAATAGGTGTCCTACAGAAATAAGTAGGTAGAGGGACAGTGTATCCAATCTCAACAATGTGACCCTACAATTTTATTAAAATCATAAAACTAAATTAGTTAATCTTGCATTTCAAAATTAAAATTTAATAAATTAAATTTAATGAACATGCTAACTTTTACCTAACTATCAATGCCATATGCCTCATGCAAAATGTCAGTTTCCCTCTCCATCTCCATAGCTACAGGTAGATCCTGTGTAGCAGCCTCCTAAGTGTCGATGGGGTCATATGAACAAGTTGCCCCACAAGATTGACACACATGGGTTCGAAGGCCACCACTCGAAGACTCCCCTAGATGGAATTGTAGAATAGGGCTAGTATGATAGATGAAACTCTAGGTCAAAATGTTGATTGCCTATAATGTCTCTATGTCAACACTCTTCTTCGCGACATAAGGCATAACAACATGCTCATGAGGCAGCCTAGTGAGAGATCGTCTCCCTTGCCACGTAGGATCCAACTATGCACCAGGTCTATCCTAAGGCAACCCCCACCTCTCCCCTAGAAGTCACTCATATCAAAATAATTTGGAATTTTGTTCAATATGAATTCACTATATAGTTTCCTAAGGAAATATTGTGGGACCTCACAATTGTTGCACGGTAGTTAATTAGAGACCATGTACCACCTATCATAAAAATAGTTCCTAATCTATTGGTGGTGGCACCAATGAATAGGAAACCTCTTCAAATTGAGGGTAAGATTTTGATTTGTGTGTGGGTCAGTGAATAATGAGCACAAATCACCTTTTGTAATTTTTAAATCCTTTACATTTGTATATGACAGTTTATCTGCATAATAAGCCCTAGCCGCTTGCCTCCTATCTTGCCATCCAGTTATTTGCTTGCTAATTAAATCTACATTTTTCAATATATCTTTTAATGAACTTGCTAGGGTCATTCTTTATGCGGTTGAACCATTTGGATCACTCAACCTATTGATTAAATCCTCAATTTTCTTTTTGTTGTTCTCAATTTCACTCATTAAATTTTGTTGCTTGTACCAGGAAGGTGTTGAGTGATTGGTGGAGGAGGTTGTTATTGTGGTTGATTTTGTTCTTGAAGATTTGGTTGATCTTCTTGTTGAGGATTTTGAGGGTTTGTAGGTTGATTTACATCTACAAATTCAAAAAAATATATATCAAATACAACCTAAAACTAACAAATTCAACCAAAAACTAACAAATTTGAAACAAAAAGCAAACAATCCCTACCTCTCACACCTCCTCCTCATGGCGCCATACTTGCGAAGAAATAGCAACCGTTGGTGAAGATTTTTGCACAATGCCTCCTAAAATGTGAGCACGAAAAATGGGAGTTTTAGTTGTGGGCACAACAAAAAACACAGTCAAAATGCAGAATGAATGAGTTTCACTTTTCCTTTTTCTTTTAGCATGTCATAGAGCGAGCGCATTATAACCCACTCGCGTTATGACTTTTCAAAACTTTTTTTTGAAGGTGGCCACATATTGGCTACCCATCTCCATGCACCTACCCGCCTTCTCTATGGTATTATTGCTTACTATTATGCTTTGATAGAATTTTTTCCAAGCATCCATAGTTTGTTGGAAAGCACCTATTTTAGGCTTTTAGCAATAGCAACAAGGAAGTGAGTAGTTTGATAAAATGCTTAAATGGTACACACATGTGGAAAATGTGGTATCATTGAAAAGGTGGTGAGTTTTTTGAAGAAATGCCTCGAAGAAATGTGGTCTCATGGTGATGGAATGGCATTCCATCACCATGAGACTGCATTTCTTCGAGGCATTTTTTCAAACTACTAACTTCCTTGTCTATGCTATTGCTTACTATTATGCTTTGATAGATTTTTTCCAAGCATCCATAGTTAGTTGGAAAGCACCTTTAATAAGCTTTTAGCCATAGCAGTGAAGAAATGAATTGTTTGATAAAATGCTTTGGTAGACATGTATGGAAAATGTGGTAGCATAGAAAAGGCGATGAGCTATTTGAAAAAGTACCTCAAAGAAATTGGGTCTCATGGTGATGGACATCACCATGATACCACATTTCTTTGAGAAATTTTTTCAAACAACTCATTGCCTTGTCTATGCTATTGCTTACTATTATTCTTTCATATATCCCTTCCAAGCATCCATAGCATAGACAAGGTAGTGAACTGTTTGAAAAGATGCCTCAGTAAAAAGTGGTCTCATGGAATACCATGACAAGAAAATGCAATTGGAAGCTACTCCTACTTATTACTTATGCTATGTGAAGTAATTGCATCACTACTTATGTTGACTTTCTAAACAACTATATTGTAGTTGAAATTTTGTCATCTATAAACATCTAGCTATTAGTTATGGAATGTTAAGTAATGCTTTGAGTTTGAAAATGTGCAATGCAATGTAATCAACGATATGAATACAAACTACACAAATATATTAAGTACAATTCATTAGTTAAACTCTTTATAATATTACATGTATGTAGGTTTGACTAAATCCATTGGCACTGGGAGGTGTTCCCACTAAACCTCTAATATTAGCTTATTCAACATCCAAAATCACATATCAAAATACCATTCATAAAACAATGCTATTAACATGTAATAAATTTATAATTTCTTACTAGTTACATACCTCAATGGTAGGTGTAGTAGAGAAATAAGTAGATGTAGGGTCGGTGTATCCAATATCAACACTGCGACCTTACAATTTTATTAAAATCATAAAACTAAATTAGTTAATCTTGTATTTCAAAATTAAAATTTAATAGATTAAATTTAATGAACATGCTAACTTTTACCTGAGTATCAATTCCATGGGCCTCATGCAAAATGTCAGCTGTCCTCACCATCTCCATAGTTGTAGACAGATCTTGTGCAGCAGCCTCCTGAGTGTTGATGGGGTCATATGAACAAGTCGCCCTACAAGATTGACGCAAATGGGATCGAATCCCACCACTCGAAGACTCCCCTAGATGGCATGTTAGAATAGGGTTGGCATGTTGGATGACACTCTGGTTCAAAGAGCTAATGGCCTACAAAGTCTCTACGTTGACACTCTCCTTTGCGATAGAAGGGATACAGATGTGATCATGAGGAGGCCTAGCAAGATGTCATCTCCCTTGTTGCGTAGAATCCTATTGTGCATCGAGTCTATCTTGAGATGACCCCCCACCTATCCATTAGAAGTCCCTCATATCAAAATAATTTAGGATTTTGTTCAAGATGAACTCATGGTATAGTTTCCTAAGGATATACTACAAGACTTCACAATTGTTGCATGGTGAGTAATAAAAAACTAGGTACCACCTATCCCAAAAAATTTCCTAATCTATTGGTGGTGGAACCAATGAATAGGAAACCTCTTCGAATTAAGGGTGAGATTTTCATTTTTGCGTGGGTTAGTGAATAATGAGCACAAATCACCTTTTGTAATTTTTAAATATTTTACATCTTTATATGATAATTTATCTTAGTAATAAGCCCTAGCCACCTGCCTCCTATCTTTCCAACCAATTAATTGTCTGTTGATTGAATCTACATGTTTTAACATTTTTTTGAGTGAAGTTGCCAGGGTCATTCTTTCCATGGTTGAACGGCTTTGATCATTCAACCTCCTAATTAAATCCTCAATTTTTTTTATTGTTCTCAATTTCACTCATTAAGTTTTGTTGAGTGTCAGAAGGATGTTGACGGATTGGTGGAGGAGATTGTTGTTTTGGTTGATTAACTTGAGGATTTTGTTGTTGTTGTTGTTGTTGTTGTTGTTTTGCTTGTTGAGGATTTTGTTCTTGTTGTTGTTGTTGTGCTTGTTGAGGATTATGAGGAGGGTTTGCAGGTTGATTAGCAACTCCTACAAATTCAAAAAATAAATATCAAAAACAATCTAAAACTAACAAATTCAAAACAAAAAAACAAACAATCCTTACCTCTCAGACCTCCTCGTCGATGTGGTGGTATCCTAGCGATGAAACAACAATAGTTTGATGAAGAATTTTGCAAAATAGCTCCTCCCATAATGAGAGCGCAGAAATTTGGGGTTTTGGCCACGAGTAGGAAAAAAAACATAGTCACAAGTTAGAATGATTTCAATTTTTTCTTTTCTTTTAATAGCTCATAACACGAGTTCCTTATAACACCATTGATACATTTTGACTCAAATTTTGACAAAAGCTCATTGGAATTTCAATGAACTTTCGTCAGAATTATTTCGTCAAAATTTCGACGAACTTTGAAACGTTGAAATTCTAACCCAGTCGACGATGTTGGGTCAGAATTTTGACGTTTCAAAGTTCATCAAAATTTTGATGAAATAATTTTGACAAAATTTTGTCAAAATTCCAATGAACTTTCATCGAAATTTGAGTCAAAATGTATTAGTGTGCAAACTCATGCTATAATGTTCTCGTGTTATGGGCTCATTCTAGTCGAGCCTCAGGCTCGACACACCGAGCCATAATGTGAGCACATTATAACATGCTTGCACTATGATCTTTCAAAACATCTAAAAAAATTGACCACAAATTTTCTACCCATATTTTTGCACCCGCCCCCCATGGATGTAGAGACCCAATTATCCCTATCTCAAGGTGGGATCTGTTTTGGTGCTTCTATGAAAAAAGGGATGACAAGATTCCAATTTCAAATCCTTGGACATTAGATTTGGCCAAATTGATAGTCCCAAATGTCTTCGTAGATGTTGAGTTTATTAAAGTATTGGCATAATATTATCAATCGGCTACTAGTACTATAAGAATGAAATATAGTTCACCATTAGTGGTGCTAAGTAAATAATCGATTATAGAGTGTTTTATGTTAAACAAGCAAGTTGTCACTAAGATCAATTGGACATAAGTGAAGAGGATTATATGAGGTTGAGAAAAACCTACAAGAGTGATGAACTTCCTTTACACATGAAAAGGGGTGTAAACAATAGGAGGATACCTATCTCCCCCTCCCAAATTGAATCATTTTCCATATAAGACTTCCAAGTATATTTTGAAAGAACTTATTTTCTTTGTGACAAGTGCTTGGAATAGATGCTCAAGAGAGGATGCCAATCAATCTCATGATGATGAAAATGAAGATACAAAACCTTGAAGTGAACATTGAGTATGAATTTATTGTTGTAATTGAGAAAGGGATACATGAGGTATTTTTGCAAGTAAGAGAGAACTTAAAGCTCCCATCACTTTTAGGAAATACTCTTTGTTGTGTCATTTAATATTGTACCATAATAGAAAGAGATGGACTAAAAGAATGTGTTTGGGAATGACTGATAATCAAGGGAATAGGTTACAAAACTAGTGATTACATCTAGGATAGCAAATGTAAAAATAGTGATTATGTAATATTTCATTATGATTTTGTAATAAGGGTCATGGCTAGTCTTGTTCATATTTCACCAAGATTGCCTAATCAAATCATGCAAGTATTAATAACTTTAGCATTGAAGCCAAAGTGGGGACACACTCAATTTTTTGGTGAATGGTTCTTTTTAGCAAACCAAATAGTAATAAGGGTCTATGGGTGTCCTCAATCCCCACATGTTTTACCTAAATTTGTTTCTATTTGAATTGCATTTTTATAATTTATTTGGTAAATGTTACAGATGGAGAAAGATGTTATGAAAAGACAAAAAAAGGGGATGTTCCTCCCTAACCTAACTAAATGTGGCGAGCTATCCATAGGGTCTAACACTCTTGAAGAAATGCAAAGCTATTTGAAGATGAGATATTCATTGAAGTTACGAGGAGAAAGGGTCTTTGATCCTAAAGGAAATATTAATTTTATAAGGTAGACACTTCTCACTAGATCTAGGATTACCCATGAAATGGATTACGAAGATGTAATAAGAAATTGCTTTACACCTCATGAAATTTTTCAGAGGAAGAGGAAGTGGGGAATCATAAAGAGGCTTAAGGAGGAGAAGAAGAAAAGGGGCAGAAGATTCCAAGGATTTTATGCTGAAGAAGGGGATCCTATCAAAAGGATGAACCTAATAATTGATAACTTTGAAAGATTATATGTTGAACAACAAGAGAAACCTAAGGGTCAGTCTACAAAACCCTCCAAGCTTCCCATCAATCCAAGTGGTATTCTAATCACAAAGCCCCTGCTAGACTCTGCCACAATACAATCAAAAGCATCCCCTGAGCAACCAAGTCCTAAAAGGTAGAAGACACATGGAGTGGCCTCCTTAGTGGCATATGAAACAATTGAAGTAGGGGACATTAAAGAGGTAGCCAATGTACTTGTGAATTTTCAAGATGATGAAGTTAATCAACCACCGCTTAAGCTTTCAACTGATGCTCACAAACAAAAAGAAAGAGTGGATGTACATGGGCATAATGATCAAGAAGTGCATGATGAAGAAAGGGTGATTGCTACCCTTAGACTTATTGAAGATGATGACTTTATTCAAACTCTCAAGTTTAAGGATTTTTGGATTAAGATGAAAATAAAAGAATTTGAGGAGAGACTCCAAGTTAATAAGTTGGGCACTAAGGAGTCATAGCATGGCTAGATTGTTACCCAGAATTTTGAAGAACTTAGGATTAATGAAATTACTATTAGCCCCCAAGAAGCAAGAAAATTGGTCTTAGAATGAAATTTACTAATTATTCCTGGGATGGAGTTTAAAAAGATATTCTTATTGGATCAATTAAGAAGCCAAGAAGATCTCATGTTGGTTTTTGAATTAAATTTAGATGAAGGAATGAGTGGCATAGGTTACAATCCAAGAATTGAAATCCTAGCCTTTTAGAAAAAAGAAAAAAAAGAAAAAAAAAACAAAGATTGCTTGATGTTGTACAAGTAATGAGAGGGACTACCATGGTAAAGACACTTCAAGACACATCAACATTGGAGACAACTACTATGAAAATACACTCAACAATGTTTACTAGGGTTGTGGTTAAAGGTATGGAGCTTAGATTGACAGAATATGAGAAAGCACAAATTGATCTGAATGATGAAGTGAATAGGTTATTCATTAAAAATGTGAAATTAAAAGAGAAGTTGAAGGGAGCGGGTCCTTCCCAAATCATAGAATTAATAGTATATCAGCCCCTTGTCATCCATACTGATATAGGTGCAATTACTTTGAACAAGTAAATGTGCTAAAACAAGAAACTGAGAAGTTGAAAAAGACTAATGAAGAAACAAAGGAAGGGGAAAAGATACAAATGCTCAAGGTGTTGGTAAAGATCTTGGAGTATAGGGTTAAACTAATTATGGAAAAATTGGAAAATTTGTATGAATGTTATGTCTCCTTGTCACAAGCAGCTGATCAGATGAAGGCCCATGAACATATATTGGACCCCTTATTCAACAAATGGCAACCTGTACATCACACCTTAATAACTTTGTGCAAAATTTTAGAAAGGAGTGTTGAGGCCCCAACAGATTTAAAGCCTACTAAGCAAATGGTCTAAATGGTCATAGATGAATTTCAATACATATATGCAAAAGACCAAAAGATCAAGGAAAGAATGGATTCATTTCACACACTAAAGTAGTGGTTCATGCCTAAGATAATAAGGGATGATGATCAACTAAGAGGCTCCAAGGATTGGATAGATGAGTTTAGCCAAATTATTCCCAACTGCCTCACTAATTTACAAAAGGATGGTGAGATGAATCTTCACATTCTCAATTTAACCTTGGATGAAATAATTGCATTGGATGTTGGATACTCAAAATTCTTCACAGACGCTAAAGAGTTATTAGATAAAAAATGGAAGAGTCACTTGGCCAACACATGAAAAAATACAGGAGTACAAATGGCCTCATGATTACACATTGTACCAATGAGAGAAGACATATTTAGCTTCCCCAGAAGAATAGGCATTGAAGTACCAAGCCTTGTAGATACTATCATGGAGAGAGGACATTGCCAGATCTGAATGATGATGGGTACTTTACTGTAGATGATGAAATCTGCATTTTGGTTGAAACCTCCAACACACACAATTAGTATGGTTAGTAGCTAAAACAAAATAGATAACAACATCTCTATGAAATAATACATCTATGCTTCCAAATGCAAACAAATGACAAAAAGTAAGCTAAATAAGCATATGAAAAACATGAAGTATTGTTTATCTTATAGTGGATTGGTGCTATCATGGAAAATAGCCCTTTCCCAATCCTTGATAGATAAGTTGGATGATGAAATGCCTTGAAGATGGAGTGATGGTGGGTAAAATCAGTTCTCTTGAAGAGAGTGACTTTACATGAATGATTGTGGAGTTGTGGAGGATTTGATCAATGGAGATGATTTCTATTTATAGAATATTTTGATAGAAGAAGGCCAAATATGGAGGATGTGGGACTAAAAACAAGCCAATGAAAAGAGGCCACTTGTCACCATGTGAGTGGTTGAGGATGAGCACATTTTGGTCAATGTGCCAAATATTTTAAAATTGTTGAGTGGGGGACATGTAAGACTTTTAGATTTTTAAAATTGTTGAGTGGGGGACATGTAAGACTTTCAGACTTTAAAATTGTTGAGTGGGGGACATGTAAGACTTTCATATTTTAAAATTGTTGAGCGCGGAACATGTAAGACTTTTAGATTTTAAAATTGTTGAGTGAGGGACATGTAAGACTTTCAGATTTTAAAATTGTTGAGTGGGGGACATGTAAGACTTTCAAATTTTAAAATTGTTGAGTGGGGAACATGTAAGAGACATGTAAGTTTAAAATTGTGAAAATGTTGAGGGGAATATTCCTCAAAGATGCCATGTTGAAAGAAAATAAGGATTTTAATAAATCAATAAGGTTTATTTGTGCAAGTGGGTGGTTAGGTTAGTTTAATCAAGATTAGATTAGCCTAATGGTGATTAGGATGTTTTGACCCCTTTTGACTTGAATTTTTGATTTATTTAATTTAAATAAATAACTTTAGAAATGAAATTAATGTTGATGAATGGATGAAGGTGAACTAAGTTTATTTGATGAATGGACCTAATTAACTACATGATGCAAATTTTGCATGTCTACACTTACCATGAGTAATGGAATTTTGTATATTGTGAGTGCTTTGGACTTCAAAATTTGATCATTTCTATTCATTTCTCATCTTTCATTGCGTTTATGTAATCCCATGTAAACAACAATAATTAAGACTTTTTTATTTATGGTAAAAGTGGGTAATTGAAAAGACACTTTTTGACATGCCAATCAGGACAAAATTTTGAAATGTATTGTCAAATATTTTTGAAGATCAATATAATGAAGTTACAATTGGTGGTCGAATTTCAGTTTCAATTATTTGTTGAAGTGAATTAATGAATGTTATCTTGTTGTCTCTAGTTTGATCTTTCTTTGTTATTTAAATCAATATATCAAGGGTGTATCTAGTTTATCAAAATACATTTGTTGTCTTTGTGTGGTTAATTTATTGTTCATTCGATGAAGGATTAAATTCCTTTAAGTAAATCATAGTAACCTGGGGCGAATAAGTAAATCAAACTAACAAGGAGATATGTGGTTTACAATTAGGAATGATTTATTGGTGTCAAAATATCATCATATATATTAATATTATATATATAGATATATATATTTGTGTTGGTTCAAATCCCAAGATAACTAGAGAAAAATCACACATAACCTTACTAGAGTATATTTTTCCTTCATCCTACTTGTGTAATGTTTTTATGAGTTATTTTCTTGTGAATATATCCCTAAGGAAAAATTGTTTGATACCTGTAATTGTAAACATCTTCTTGGTTTTTGACTGCAAATTTTTTTTGAATCTATAAACTGAATTCTATTTTAAATTTTCATTTGTAGTTATCAATGGATTGGAAAGTCAATAGTTATCAACTTATGAACTCAATAAAGTTTTACTAATTCAAGTTGTTGATTTATACATTATTGTTTGTTTGGACTTTAGGAAATGAGGAAAGGGTTGTAAGATGCAAATTAGATGATAGTGATTATAATGCTAAAATTTTATTGACAAATTATGAGTGCTTTCATAGAGAAAAAGTGGCCAAGAATAATGAATATTTATTGCATCTTGGTTTGACAAACATGCAAGTTGTAAATCCACTAAGTAGTATATTATTTGTTTAATAGTGTTTAATGAAATTGTATATGCAAGAGCTTTATATATATAAGACATAATATAATATTTCTTTCTTTTATAGGAAAGAAAAAGAGTGCAAAGAAAATGCGGAGAAAAAACAAAAGGAAATAAAAGATACAATGGCATCATCTCGTAGAAGCCAACACATTTGTGATTCACTAAATATAGTTGGTGAAAACAATAGTTGCGATGATGTGCAACTTGATATAGCATATGGTGATGTGCAACTTGATATAGCACATGGTGATGCACAACCTGATATAGCACATGGTGATGTGTAGCCTGATATAGCACATGGTGATGCACAACTTGATATAGCACATGGTGATGTGTAGCCTGATATAGCACATGGTGATATGCAATGTCGTGATGATCTATTAGCACAAATTCTAAGATATATTATTGAAAAGCATCAAAGCAAAGAAACAACAAGTCTATAGATGATTTATTCAACATTAAAGGATGTGTTTGAAGTGAAATCTCTAAAGACCGATACTGATCTACCTACTCATGCCACACCTGATGTGGCCAAGAAGCATGAAATTCTAGTTAATGAAAGTCATGAAGGGAGACTGCTTGCATCTGTTAGGCCTTAGAATGCTCCTATTGCATCTAGAACTTTTGATGGAACTAGTGGATCAACCAAAAATACTAGTAGTGGTTTAATATAATATGTGTCTCCTTTTGTCAAAAGACAAATATTGAGTCAAGATTGGTACATATCTACAGAGAAGAATGAAAAATAAAGAAAATTAGAAGGTCAAAATCCATTCTTGGTTGAGGTGTCGAGAGATGGTGATTCCATTGGGCCAAATGTTGTAAAGTGGGCCTCCAAGTTGGTTGTAAATGTAGGGACCATTTGGATATTTTCAAATCATGTTTTGTGGTGCAAGATCCATGAACTATGGAAAATGTTATACAAAAAATGGAAAATGCTTTTGAGACTAGTGGACAAACCTCTAGAAAATATTACAAGCAAAAGATGAGAATTTTGATGAACAATTTTAGATACAGCTGCAAAAAAAAATCGTGGAGGGAAAAAAAAGGTTAGAATCCACTTTATCTCCCAAAAAGGAGGCATTAAAAGAAAGTATGCATTCCAAAGAATATTTAGCAAAGAGAAACAAAGGCAAGAAATCCTAGTAAATCTAAGAGTAGGATGAAGTGGAAATCTAGTTCGTCAACAAATATTTCATAGCCATCTATTAAATGCCTAGTAGGAGTCTCTCTAGATCATGCCAACTCAAATGAAGGGTACGGACATGTAATGAATTGCATATTCAGTCTCACTCAACAAGTTTTGCAGCTGGTTACCTTTGCTAACCCTATAGTTTCTACATGGAATGAGCATAAATCCATGGATTCAGATGAGGTAAGAGGCTCTATTGATCTCATTTCTTCTTGTTTGGAAATTATATATACAAATGCCTCTTAATATTTATATTATTGAAATCTGAGTGTAGGAGAATGTAACCCAATTTCTTTATTGTTGGAGTGATCTAGAAAATGTTCTTTTGGACAAATGTATAGCTTGCAGTCTTTACTTTACTATTGAATGCTTTGCATATTTTTTGCATGATGGTTAAACCACATGCAGAGCAATTTTATCAAAGTAGCACTAGGAAAACAAAAACACCTTCATGATGTCAACAGAGTTGTCAATATTGATAGTGATCATGATGAGCTAGAAAAGAATGTGCAGCACAGTCATCATAGTTGTGTTGAAGTTGAGGTAATATAATAGTTTTCAGTTATCGAGCTCCCAATGTTTCATCATTCTTCATGCTTAAAATGTTCTTTTGGACAAAAAATTGTAGCTTATGTATTCTTTAAGTTGTAACTTACTTTGTCCCAATGTTTTGTCATTCTTCTTTGGACAAAAAATTATAACTTTTGCATTCTTTAAGTTGTAAGTTAATTTTTCCCAATGTTTTGTCATTCTTCATTTTTAAAATGTTTTTTTAGAAAAAAATTTATAGCTTTTTCATTATTTACCTAACTTATATTAATTTTTTCAGGATGATTAAACCACATGCAGAGAAATCATATGAAATCAAAATGAAAAGAAAATGGCACTTCCAATAGAGCTCTATGCAAAGTTGTACAACTTTATGTCAATGTTGATAGTGATTATCATGATGAACTTGAAAAACATGTGCATGATATTCATAGTAGGAGTCATGCCAAACTTGAGGTGAGTGCTATGAAACCACATGCAAGTAAGTACTATTCAAGTAAGTAATAGTTGTTTCATTATGTAAATAAGGCTAATCATTACCTATTTGATAGAAGTTGGTTAGAATAGTAATGAAATGTAACTAATACATAGACTATGGAAATAAGGGAGAATATATAACTTACGTATGGAAGCTTAAAGCTTAGTTGTAATAGAGTGCATAGATAGATTTTGACAATGCATTAGTGCATTGTGTTCGGGGATGTCATGGTCTTTAGTTGGGGGGAATTCATTGCCAATCCATGTCTCTTTTTTGAGTACTTGGTGCAAGCGAACCCTTTTTTTTGGATTTATTGATGTAAATAAGGTCATTTAAGACCATCCCAAGTGGTTTAGGACCATTTTTGGTCATTTGGTGAAATTTAGCAGCTATTGTAAAAATTGTAAAAGTTGCTCAAAAAAGTTGTCAAGCAACTTGTCAAAAAGTGTCATTAAGGTGTTTTGTCAACAAACTAATCAAACGGTGGTTGAAAATAGTGTTTTTTGGTTGGAAATGTATAAGGAAACCCTCCAAAACTTGAATTGGGGGTTGGATACATTGTTTTTTGAAGTTGGATGAATGAAAATCTCAATTTTGTGTGCATTTTCTAATTCTTACATTGTTTTCAAACTAAAGTTGTGCATTCTACGCCTGGTATGACCTCATATCAAGGAGTATAATACATGCATGGAAACAGATTTGTTTCTAGTTTACAATTATTTTTTTCTCATCGAATTTTATTGAGTTTTGTGGGAGTTATAATCATTTTGGTGAGATTGCCCTATTCTAACAATGTTTGCCAAAATTTATAGTTTGAAAAACATTATGGTATAGATTTTATGGTACATATTTTGATTTGAAACAAATTGTACTTTTTTTTCCATGTGAATCTACTTTAATTTTCTTCAAGTCTCATTAAATTACATTAAGTTTTGAATAAGTTATGACCATTTTTGTGAGGGCAGGTTTGAACCCTGCTTAGGGTTTGCAGTTTTGGGAAAAATTCCATAACTTACTTTTCCATTGTTGGATCTTGATAAAAATTGGAAGAAAAGTTTGTAATTATGAAATATTCAATATCACTGGAGCAATTGGATTCCTTTTTTTTTGTGAAAGTTATTTAATGGAAGTTCGGTGCATTGAAATGTAGAGCATTCTTTGGAACAACTTTGAAGGGTTATGAAAAAATTTGTACTTTGTGTGAACATGGTTGGTTGGGAATCAATAGAACATGTTATAAGAAAAATGAAATACTAAGAAAATCATACATCATGTTGGGTTTTCCTTGGTTGAATGCACATTAGGCTTCCATGGAAATGTTTCCAACATGATCTAGAATGCATTTAATCATTGTTTGAGAAGAATCAATTTATGAAAGTTGTCAAGTGAATCAAGTTTGTTGAATTTTTTTTCATTGTTGGTGATGGATCATTGTTTCACTTATGTCAAGTTGTGCTATGTGTTGGTTGTTTTGCATCAAATTGGTATCAAAGCCCAAAAATCTAGGTGAGATAAGTTTTTGGAAGTTTTTTGTGTGTTGTCTTTTTGCAGGTTGAAGAAAGAACCTGGATGCCAAAAGACTAGGTAGTGAGGGAAAAGAAAGGAGCCTAGGTGAGGTATCATGAATACAAGAAGAGGAAAGGTGAAAGAGACTTACTTGAGAAAGGAGAATGGAAATATTGAGAAGCTTTGTCTGTGGATACTTTCTAAGTAAGGAGGTACCAAGCAAGAAACCAGTGATGAGAAAAGAGAAAAGTGAGATGAAGAAGAAAAATGAGAAGAATAGATAAAAGTGCAACAAGAGATAATGGAGTTGAGGCACACCTTGGAAGAAATGGAAAAAATAATGGAACTTGAGATGTAATAGTTGCTTGAGAGAGAAAACCAAGAAAATGGTTGGCATTGGCCAATAAGGAAGAGGGTTAAATGGCCTATCAAGAAGATTATTCTGAAGAGACAAAGGCAAGAGAGGGTAGCCGAATCAGACCTTGAAGAGTCTTTGATGATGATGAAAGATTCTAAGACATCTAAGGAAGAGGAACAATGTGAAGACAATGGGCCCCTTGAGACTCAAAATGTCATTTCTAACAATATTTGTGAGTGTGTGTTTACAGGTGTAGCAAATAAAAATGATGTAAAAGAGTCTAAAGAAGGAGGAGAAGTGCATATAGTGAATAAAGATGGTTATACAAATGGAGCACTGTATGGGGTTGAAGATGTTGCCAAAACAACCGAGGTAATGGTTGCTTTTTATGATTTTATGGATGATGAATATGTTGACATATTGTGTTTGAATGATGAAGATGAAGACATAGACGATGGTACTAAGGCATATGAACGAGAACTCAAATTTTGGTACCTTGAAGTTGAGAAGATGCTTAGTAAGAGATGGTACAAGAAGAAGAAAAAGGATCCAAAGAAATTTGTAGAGACGAAGGACAAGTTGCCAAAGAATTAGAAGACCAGAAAGAGAGAAAACCTACACTCAATAGGACTTGAGTTTTCTTCCCCTTGGGAGTATGTTGCAAGAGCACCCTTGATACAATTTTAAGCTATATTTTGAAACTTTGTTTTTTGTTTTTATTTTAGTTTTATTTATGTAAATAAGGTCATTTAAGACCATCCTAAGTGGTTTGGGGCCATTTTTGGTCATTTGGTGAAATTTAGGAAAATATTGTAAAAATTGTAAAAGTTGCTCAAAAAAGTTGTCAAGCAACTTATCAAAAAGTGTCATTAAGGTGTTTTATCAAAAAAATAATCAAAAGTTGTTTGAAAATAGTTGGTTTTGGTTGTAAATGTATAAGGAAACCCTACAAAACTTGAATTGGGGGTTGGATACATTTTTTTTTGAAGTTTGATGAATGAAAACATCAATTTTGTGTGCATTTTATGATTCTTACATTGTTTTCAAGATAAATTTGTGCATTGTATGGCTTGGTATGGCCTCATATCAAGTATTATAATATATGGATGGAAATATATATGTTTCTAGTTTACAATTATTTTTGTCTCATCAAATTTTATTGAGTTGTGTGGGAGTTATGATCATTTTGGTGAGATTGCCCTATTCTAACAATGTTTGCCAGAATTTATAGTCTAAAAAATGTTACGGTACGGATTGTACGGTAAATATTTTGATCTGAAACTAATTTTATTTTATTTTCATGTGAATCTAGTTTAATTTGCTTCAAGTATCATCAAATTTCATTAAGTTTTAAATAAGTTATGACCATTTTTGTGAGGGAAAGTTTGAACCCTACTTAGGGTTTGCAGTTTTGGGAAAAATGTCATAATTTCCTTTTCCACCATTGGATCTTGATAAAAATTAGAGTAAAAGTGTGTAATTATGTAATATTCAATCTCACTAGAGTGATTGGCATTATTATTTATTTTGTGAAAGTTATTTAATGGAAGTTCGGTGCATTGAAATGTAGGACATTCTTTGGAACAACTTTGAAGGGTTTTTATAAAATTTGTACTTTATGTGAACATGGTTGGTTGGGAATCAATAGAACATGTTATAAGAAGACTGAAATACCAAGAAAATCATGCATCATATTGGGTTTTCCTTGTTGAATGCACATTAGGCTACCATGAAAATGTTTTCAACGTGATCTAGAATGCATTTAATCATTGTTTGAGATGAATCAATTTATGAAAGTTGTCAAGTGAATCAAGTTTGTTGCATTTTTTTCATTGTTGGTGATGGATCATTGTTTCACCTATCTCGATTTGTGCTAAGTGAAGGTTTCTTTGCATCAGTACTCATATAGTCTAGCACTATTGTTACAGTCTTTCCCTCCATTTATTTTTACCTAGAAATGGGTTAGTTTTTTTTTAGAGTAAAAAGTTGATTCTTTGTTATTCAACAAAATAAAAAAAGCACATACAAAAACTGACTTGTTCCAAGACATAAGACATTACATAAAACTATCAAAAACAATATAATGTGTGTTTTATATCTCAATATAATGTGTATTTTTTTGTTTTTTGCATACATTTATTGATAAAATCCAAGAAGGGCATAAAGTTGGGGTGTTGGATATGTTTGATGGTGTTGTTGTGGGCATTGGGCGGATTCACTCACTATCTATTATACATGGAGTCAAATTGAAAGGAATGGGAAATGCAAATGTAAATATTTAAAGGTCACAAGTAACATACCCCTTTCTTATGAAGACAAAATAGATGGAGCTATTTGTTTGAAAGAGAAAGAAGGGACCCTTGCACGGTGACCACTAAAATATTTGAAAAAATGACATAGTTGATGTTTATTATGTACTAGCTATTAAACAGCTTGGCCCACTACTTTATGCAATATTTTGAATGTATTGTTCAAGGATCTTAGTCATTTTTGTCTACTTTGGAGATGTGTAAGCAATAAAAGGCATGGTAACTCAGTTTTCTCAATCACAACACTGAGAAACACACTTTGTAACACATTTTTCAAAGCAAAGACACATGTTTTTGTCTTGTATCTAGTATAAGAACACCTTTTCTCAATAAAATTTCAATATTTTTCCTTCTTAATAGCTATTTCATTATGTGCAAATGAATGTTTTTAAACCTCAAAAGAATTATCTCATTTCCAACAATTTTAGGTAGAAATCAATGAACAAAAATAATTAAATAAACTACCAATTGAATAAATATACAACCAATTGATAGAAATCGGTGCATAAATAGGACTAAATATATGATTAAATATAATGATTATGTAATTAATAAAAAATGTATCAATATACTACTAGTTGATAGAAATCAGTGAACAAAAACAATTAAATAAACTACCAAATTGATCAAAATGATGATTAAAATTAATGACTAAATATACTACCAATGGATGAAAATGAATGAATAAAAATGACTAAATAAGTAACCAGTTAATAACAATCAATGACTAAATTAATCACTTTATCAGTGAATAAAAAATGACTAAATTAACAACTAAATATACTACCAAATCGATTAATCAAAACAACCAATAAATGACTAAAAATGGTTTAGTCGTCAATTTGGTTGTGTTATAAATGACTAGCAATAAACTACTAATGGTTACACAATCATGTTTATTCATTTACATGTAGCTTTTAGTAGCATTTTAATCATATATTGTTGTTTATGTACTATTGGTATAGAGTGAGAGTTTGAGGTTAGTGGCATGGTTTATGTTAGATTACAGCCATACAGACAGTCCACTCTCAAGAAGAGTGGAGTAGAGAAGTTGAAACTTCATTTTTATGGTCTGCTCAAAGTCACTAGGAGAGTTGGAGAGGTAGCTTATGAGTTGGAGTTACCTGAGGGAAGTAGAGTACACAATGATTTTCATGTATCTCACCTCAAAAAGGCGCTCAGACATAATGTGACACCTTGAGCAGTGTTGTCCCCATTGGATGAGAAGGGTAATTTGGAGCTTATACCAGAGGAAGTGATTGATTTCAAGGAGAGGATCATAAGATAGAGAATGATCACAAAGTACTTGGTGAGGTGGCAGGACTTACTAGTTGAGGATGCTACTTGGGAGAGTGAGCAAATTTTATAACATCCAACATTGTGATTGTTTGAGGGAAAGAAATCTTTGGGGAGGGAGGACTATAATGTCCCCTCCTAGCCTCTGAGTTGTGGATATAACCTTAATCCTTTTCAGACTTCCTATAGGCTAAATAGTGTTGGTAAGGGAGCTCGGTTCTAGTCCTTTCTATGGGGTTTTCGAAGTTTTAGGTGGACTTTATTTTTTTTAGTAGGGGGGGTGAGTCCAACACTTACTAATTATAGTAAGTCACTTTGCATATCAGTTGTCACACCAATTTTAGTTTTTTGTATATTTACTATTTTTAGTAGTTACTAAAAATAGTAAGTCTATTTATGGAAACTGGTCATGGCCAAGCTACTTTCATCAATGTCATTTTAGTTGGGCATTGGGTTTGCTAAGGTCAAATTAATTTAATATTTTTATTTCCTCTCTTGAAATATTTTAATAAATTTATTTTATAACTTTATGTTGAGGGTCAGAGGGGTCATAAAGTTGTACCTTGGCACCTAGCTAATGAACTTAAGTGTTTTTAAAGCATCAAAATCATTTTTGTATGCTAGATAAGGGGGGTGCCCAAGGAGGCTTATGCAAGGTTTAAAATATTATTTTTATTAGAAACAAAGGAAAAAAGGGGCAAAATTTTTGGAGAGAAGTTAAGTTTCAAATGTTGTGTTGTCCTAATCTTTCATTGAGCTTATATTATCTCATTGGGAGACTCATTTGGTTAGGTTAAGTTTGGTTTCATAATAGGATGTTACTAGAATTTCTCCAGTGGTCTACAGTTTGAGATGAAAAGCCTCTTCAATCAAGAGTTGGTTTTAGTAGTGAAATACCTACACTAGCTAGTTAGGGCATGATTCCATTTAGGGGTCACCTCAGAGCTTCATTGTTTGCACTTTCAATCAAAAAATCATGAAGATATTCAAGTATTTTTGAGGAGTTTTCAGTGGTTTTGGTGTGACAAGGCTTGGCATAATTTTGGCTTGTTGGGTGTGATATTTTTGTGGTGATTTTTAGAGTTTTTTGGGCATTTCATAATAGGGTTAGAACTTGGGTTTTTGAACATAACTCCTTATTGGTTTGCGATTGCATTCTAGGTATTGGCTCAAAGGAAACTCCTCATCAAGGAGACCAAGATAAGGTATTCACATGAGTTTATTGATGAGAAACATAATTTATAAATTAGATTGCCCTATCCAAGAGGTCACCCAATCTAAGGTGTATTTCTAGATTTTTGGTATGTCATGTTAAGGTCTGTTAACTGTCAATGTGGGGTTTGATAGAGTGGGTTTAGGCACTGAGTTTGCAAAAGAGATTGATGGTCTATCTCTTGGTGAAGAACATTACAAGTTGGAGACTACATATTGTTGTTTTGTGTTCATATTTCTAGGTCTATTTTTTATTCTTTCTGAGTTGAAAGTATTTGTAAAGACTAAAATTTTTATGTTACTTTATCTGAGAAAATATAATATGAAAGGATATCTTTTGCTAGCAAATTTATCTATATTTTTAGTTCTTTATGCTATCAATGTATTATGCATGAATAAATCATGAATGGCACTTGAAATCAACCCAACAACATCAAAAACATTCACAAACAACAAACAAGAATTTTTTTTAAAAAAAAAATCAGGGGCAACCATTACATGCAATGAACCAAAGAAGGAAATAATTGAATTGAAATTACATTAGTGTTAAAAGATGATAATAGGTCAAATGGTTGAAGGTCAAAGGGTTTTGAAACCAAAACCTGATCAATGGACAATTTCTTTCAAGACTCTTAATGGCTCCAACTTCCAACCAACTTGATATGAGGACCATCATGTGCATACAAACTGCTATCTATATCATCCCCAATGGTCAAAACATCTTGCCCCAATTTCCTCCTTTCACTTAATCTACTTTTTCAGCAAGGCTAGAAGAAGAATTCCCTACTAAGAGTTGGTTATTTTCATATATAAACATTTTTTTGTAAGCCATCAAATGTGCACTTAAAATAAGAGTTTATCCATTTTGTAGTTCAAAAAGTTTTGAAATATGTTATTTTCCATGGACTATTTAGGATTAAATGTAGGACCTTCCATTGCATGTTGGGAGCTCTCTTTTGACCCTCTTTACGACCAACTTTTTGGTAGGCATTGCTTATTTTCTCCAACAACTTCCCTTGAACTACATTTTGAAGTTTGAGGCTATTATGCTGACTTTGATTCCATTTTATTTTGGATAGACCAACGAAAACTCAAACCTAAACCCTAGGATGGTCACTTTTTGTCTAGGCTTTTTAAGTGTTCTTATTATGGTTGGGGCATGGTTCATTTTTACCAACAAAATCCGGTATGGTCACTTTGTGGAATCACAGCCTACGGGCAGCCCTGAAACTCAAACTTGGACCAACCACGATAAAATTTTGTTGACCTACCACTAGATCACAACTATAATGACTAATACTAGTTGATACTTACCTCCTTGATATGATCCATGGAGATTGACCCACACTACAATTGTCTCTACCATTGAATCTTAATGCAGATTCGTTTCCCATGATGTGGGGCTTGGCTTAAGCTATGGCAACTGATATCTCACTGTTTATTGATAAACTTCAAGCATTAATTCCAGCTTATTGTTGTAATTTATATTAATACATGTAAGGGCATGGTGAATGTTGATTTGGACTAGGAAGCATATCCTACAGTCAGGGTGGGGAAAGGTCTATGCCCCCATAAAAAAGACATTATCAGATGGTGATTAATGCAACTGAGTGTTCATAATCTTCATATTCTGAGATATCTTTTAGACCATATCAAATCTGAGTTAAGATGGAACTGGGCTAGCTTTAATCAATATTTGGCTCATTAATACGAATGCATGGAATAGAAGTATCTACATACAAAAGTTCCAAATCTAGTAATGAACATTTCTATAGAATTTTCTTGTTTCCTTCAAATTTTGTCTGACCTTCGAAATATCTTGGTTCGTTTTATATTAAAGGAATTTCTAGAGTCTAAATGCAAAATTATAGAACAATGAGTTCAACAAAAAAAAGCCATAGATAAAACAAATATTAATGTCATCAATATTAATCTTGACAAATATGATGGTTGTTTTTGGCAAACACTTTCCCCTGCCCTCAAAGGCAATCATTGGGAGCATGGGAACATCATAAACTTCTCCAACTATGTTGTGGAATATAATTAAAGTATGTTAAGTTATTTAATACTTCTAAATTTGGTCATGAGATCAAAACCCAGTTATCAAATCTTAAATAAAATGTAATTGAAAAATGTTCCAATGTGAACTTCCACATGGAAGGTCGTTAATATTTGATTTCCATAATATTAATATGGGTGTGTATATTGGAATTTAGTGGTGAGTAAGGAATTGGAAGAAGAATTTTGGTAGAGGTGGATGAACTATCTAGTGGGTTAACTCTCACAAAAGAAGAAGATGAAGGAGGAATTTGGTGGTGGTGGATGTGTTATGGTGGGTTGAGTCCCATGAAAGGAAGACACAATTGAAGAATGAGGTAGGCTCATGATGGAAGAAATTCCATGAAGGGAAGTAAAAATGAAAGACAAATTTGGCAAAGGAATATGATGTTTCAACCAAGTGTTGGAAAAGAATGAAGAAAAAAATTGTAGGGTACCTATCTCATAATTGAAGTATGCTACAAGTTTCTCGCAACTTGAAAGGGTATTCCTACTACTCAACTCCATTTTGTGAGCTATGCTCACAAACTTTTCACACGACATGTCTGATGCAAGAACATTTGGGTCCACAAGAGATCCTACATTGCCCAAAATTATTTTCATTTTTAATTTTTCAATTTTGGATTCTTTTGGTGGTTTCAAGCATCTCTCATCATCATAACTTGTCTCTTATGTGACCTCATAATTGCAATATTTGAATTTTTACCAAATCATTGTTTTAAGACTTTACAGGCAGTTTATGGAAATTTTCAATTTTAGAAATTTATAAAGGTTGGAAAAAAATCCTCTGAACGGAAGCATCGTAATGTTATACTAATTATCTTGGCTAGTTTTTAGGAAAAACAAAGCTTTTGGGAAAAACTTATATCAAAAGTCACCTTCCAACATCAAAATGTGCACTTCCAAAGCACCAATTTGATAAAATTATTTTGGCATGATAGTATAGAGTTTGCGGAAATTAAATTATTGGATTTTATTCCTTTATGTTTCATCTTTCCATTGCATAAAGAAGCTTGGGAATTTGAATTTTAAAATGGGAGAAAAAAATATTTGGGAGCCCAAAAAGTGTTTAATCACAATAATTTTCACATTGTTTTATTTGCTAAGTTGGAGGTTATTTATTTTCTGGTTTAAACAAATTTTAGAGGCATCCTTTCTTGATGGCAATTGAAGAAAAATGAAAAGGAAAATAGCAAAAGTAAAGAGATTGGCTATGGTTATCGACTTACCTGTTCTTAGTTTTTCCTTTGAAAAAGATATATTTGTAGTTGCTCCCTCATAGGCCCATGAAGTCTCGCTTAAACTTGAAAGGGAATTACAGATATAGTGAAAAATTTTGGGCCAAACTTTCTTCTCAACTTTGGAAATCAAAAGGCAGTTCTGAGGCTCAATTATTGGCTTGGAAGATTCTCATTTCAAACTGCCCATTGGAGGTAGGCTGAAGAGTATAATGGTCCAACCTCTTAATTGTCCTTTTTTCCAAAAACATGAGGATATGAGACACATTTTTTGGGGATGTCAGTTTGTGAAAAAATAATGGAATTATGTTTTTAATGCCCTACCTGTTATTTTTTAAGATAAACTTAATTGGAAAGAGGCCTTGCTTGGAGTTGGATTACATAATAATGTTATTGTTGATGGAGTTCGCCATGTTATCTTATTGCATCTATGGAGAAATAGATGTTAAGCAGTGTTCAACAATAATGATCACGAGGATTTTGTAGTTCTAAAGCTTTACTCTAACATACTATATTGTCTTGCTTCTCTTTTTTGTCTTCTACAGGCCTATTCCAAGAAGAACGTAAAGATGGACACTCAAATCCAATGCATCAAACATCAAGTGGATCTCTTGCTTAGAAAATAGAAGATTTCTCAAGCGTTAGGGCCTTTTTTGCTAATGTAACACTATTGGAGTTGTTGTTATGGTTGGTTAATGGTTCCAAGGACTTCATTCTTGTTGTTCCAACATATAGATCTTGTCTTTTTGTTGTTCCTACTTGTTGTTTGGCTGGTACATGTGTAAATGGCTTCTAAGATGGAATCTGAGAAGAATCTTGAGTTAAAGGTCCAAATTCAGCAAATCAAACTTCAAGTGAACCAACATCTCCATACGGCTACAGTTTGACAATGTTTATATTGCTGCTCTTCAGTCCAGTTTGGTTGTTCTTGTTTGGCATTGTTTTTATTTCAGTGTGCTATTTTGGTGGAATCTTTTGATTTTTGTGTAATCTTTGTTTTTAGTCTATGTTTGTTTATGTTTTGATGCTATATTGTTAGATTGCTACTATTGGTGGTTGTGTTTTTGCCATTAAGTCTTATCAGTTTCTTTGTAGTTTATAACTACATTTCATTATATGTATTTTGCATTATTTCAATTAAAAAATTAAAGAGATTGGAGGCCATGTAGGAGGAATGAGAGAAGTCATAAGAAGAAGGTGAAAAGAAGACACCACATAGTAGACTGAAAAGACCAAGAAAAGATAAAGAAAAGAGGAGGCAACTCCAATTAAGAGAGAAGAGAGTTTGGGAAATTAAGGGCATCAATTTGAAGAGGGATCTCATCCCGTGTTTGTAATGTTGTTGGAGATTTTTTGTAGTAAGTTTCATATGTAATTGTTTTGCAAGTCTATTATCAATAAAATGAATATGTCACCATTGTTTCTGAGAAATTTTAAATTGTTTATTAATTAAAAAATGAAATTGTTGAATTAAGATTGTGTTGGATACGAAGTTTGCTAGTCTAAGAAGACTTTCAAAATTAGTTTTGCACCAGCCAAAGACTAATGTATTAAAGGATAAATGTATAAAGAGTAGATAAGGATGAAACAAGAGTATAGGGGAAGATATTCCATTGTACCATTTGGATCTAATTAATAGAATGAATACTAGAGTTCTATCTATGTGATGTCATCTATTACTTTATGGATATATGTTTAGATAAGTATATGTTTGATTGCATTGGTGTTCATCTTTATATTACCAAATTTAGGATATAAACTACAACACTTAGAAAATACTTTGGGCCATAACTTCAGTCTACGTTCCCCCATATTTCTTGCTAACATTTCCTGAAATTGAATGTGCTAATTCAATTATGCTCTTTCCTTTCTAAATTCCTAAATATCAAAGTGGTATTTTGATTGTACTATTACTTGTTCTACAATGTTCTAGACAAGATTGTCATGTCTAGGTTAGGCTATACTTTGCATGAGTTGTTAAACATCTAATGTTATTTTTAACTATGTATTTCTTCTACAATATTATAGTCAAGATTGTTGTCATATGTCATGTGGAGTCATATGTTCATATTTTTGAGGCTTTATATCTTATTTTTTCCTTTAGTATATAGCAATTTGGTTTAGTAGATGACAATTTGTGTTGGAATATGAAGTCAATTTTATTCTTATTCCACCAATGACAAATAGTCAAACATTGAGTTCCTAAGTAGTGCCTTAGGTATGTGCCCGATGTAACTAGAGGTCTTTTATTTAATCGAAGGTGGAGTTGACAGGGATTGTAGGAGGGCTATTGTAGCCCCCTACCACACCAAAGACATTTTTTGAAGTTGGAATTTTTTTTAGATTTACTATTTTTAGTAATTTCAACAAATGTTCGACATGTAGTTGCATGAGTCACACTTTCCTTTTTGAAAAAATAATCCTACAAAGACTCTACAACTAGGATTTCTTATCCTATGTGAAGTAATTATTTTTGTACAGTTTGATGATTGTTGTATCAATGGATTTTTTCACATTAACAAAATACTAAAAATCTTTGTCCATAGTTTTTTCCTAGTATAATTTTATCAAGTTTTTCACATAAATTTGTGTGTTTATTTGAGTGTATTATTTTTCTCAATTTAATCTACATTGTGTATTTTCTCACAATTTGATCATGTCGCTTAAATCCTTTTATGCTTCTTTATTTTAATAGTACTTTATTTATTATAATATGAAGAAGGTGAGACCTACCTACTATTTATTGATAAAAAGATAATTTACATAATTTTTTCTATCATTTTTCATTAAAAAATGTATATCCTTGCATTTAAAAACAAATATTAACATTATTTTTTAAAATAATTATTTTTAATTAATTAAAATTTGTCATTATTATTAATTAATCAAAACCTTTTTAAAATAGTAATTATTACTATCATAACAAAAACTAAAAAAATATTATTATTAAAAAACTCACTTTAAATTTCCATCAATTAATCTACATCTTAATTAATTTTCCTCCTTTTATGAATAATTTAAGAGATCAAAAACTTCTCATTAATAGACGAACTTTCAAATTCAAGCTTCAAACATGACCATACAAGAAATTAAACCCAAATATTTTTTTACTATTAAAAATAAATTATTTTAATTAAATTAAAATTCACTCCTTTTTTAAAAACTCTGATTCTAGAAAATGCAATTCAATCTTGAATTTACATTTTGAATGTTTGAAAAATAAAGACTACCATGAAAACTCAATTCATGAATGATATAACCTACCAACAATTGTAGAGAGCACTTGCTTAATTTTCCACTCTTCTCCAACTTTCACCTCTACCCGAAACCCCTTCTTCACTTCTCCACGACTCCTCAAAACATCCAAAACTTCAAGAATAAATCCCCTAGACCAATCATCACATGCTACCATTGTAATTATCCATTCTCCTCCACGCACCGCTAAGACATTGGTGCTAAACCAAAATTCTGGACTTGAATTATTTGGATGCAATACCAACCTATAGCTATCAACCACAACAAAAAAGCATACAATATGTATAGCCGATACGGTAAGGATGACAGCATCATTTTTGTGAGTACCGATTTCAATCACTCCTTCGACGCCAATATTAGCGTCACAAAACAGATTTTCGTTTGAACTTGACGCCGCTCCATCCGCTGCTCTTCCAATCACTTTCATTCCCTGTGATGGCACTCTCTGAAACAAAAGACAAAATACTCAGTTCTTCCACGGCAAATTCTTTTCATTTAAAGATTCACTCAAAATACAACTTAACGAAAATATAGACTATCTTGTAAGGACAAACGACAAAACAGAGCTGAAGGTCAATAATGAAATAAAATAACGCTTGCGTTAAAAATAATATTTATGATTGCCTGTTAAAAGGGAGTATTGAAATCATTACCTTCAGCTTGTGAATGCAATTCCGTATTAATGCACTGCTGCAATAACTAAGTTTCATATATTCTAATGCATGTAACTCTTCAATAACTGCTATGTTCTGCAGCTTCTCGCAAGAGTCAATCACAATTGCCCCCAAGGAGCTCATTCTGGAAAGATTTGGCAACTCCTCAAGCTCAGGACAATTACGAATAATCAGCTTTCTAAGCTCCATAAGTTCACCGGTTCCTGCTACTGTTCGCAAATCTCTGCAGCTTTGTACAGACAGACTGATGAGTTTTGTTGGCAGCCTAATTTTCTGTAACTTCTCACAATAGTTGATCACAATTGTTTCCATGGTCTTCACTCTGGAAAGACATGGCAACTCCTCAAGCTCATGACACTCTGTAATACTCAGCTCTTTAAGCTCCAGAAGATCACCGGCTCTTTCTAATGTTCGGAAATCTCTGCAGCTGCGTACATCCAGACTGATGAGTGTTGTTGGCAGTCTAATATTCTGCTTCTCACAAGAGTGATCACAATTCTTTCCATGGCTCACTCTGGAAAGACATGGCAACTCCTCAAGCTCAGGACACTCTGTAATACTCAGCTCTTTCTAATGTTCGAAATCTCTGCAGCTGCGTACATCCAGACTGATGAGTGTTGTTGGCAGCCTAATATTCTGTATCTTCTCACAAGAGTTGATCACAATTGTTTCCATGGTCTTCACTCTGGAAAGACATGGCAACTCCTCAAGCTCAGGACACTCTGTAATACTCAGCTTTTTAAGCTCCAGAAGATCACCGGCTCTTTCTAATGTTCGGAAATCTCTGCAGCTGCGTACATCCAGACTGATGAGTGTTGTTGGCAGCCTAATATTCTGTATCTTCTCACAAGAGTTGATCACAATTGTTTCCATGGTCTTCACTCTGGAAAGACATGGCAACTCCTCAAGCTCAGGACACTCTGTAATACTCAGCTTTTTAAGCTCCAGAAGATCACCGGCTCTTTCTAATGTTCGGAAATTTCTGCAGCTGCGTACATCCAGACTGATGAGTGTTGTTGGCAGCCTAATGTTCTGTAACTTCTCACAAGAGTCGATCACAATTCTTTCCATGGCATTCACTCTGGAAAGACATGGCAACTCCTCAAGCTCGGGACACTCTTTAATAGTCAGCTCTGTAAGCTCCGTAATATCACCGGTTCCTTCTAATGTTCGGAAATCTCTGCAACGGTGTACGGATAGACTGATGAGTTTTGTTGGCAGCCTAATTTTCTGTATCTTCTCACAAGAGACGATCACAATTCGTTTCATGGCGTTCACTCCGGACAGACATGGCAACTCCTCAAGCTCGGGACACTCTGTAATAGTCAACCATCTAATCTTGGAGTTACCTGACACACTTTTCAAATTTCGACAAAAATGCAATTTAAGATATTCTAACTTCTCACATCCATCAATTACAATCCTCTCGAGCCAATTTATACCTATAAAATCTGGCAACTCCTTAAGCTCCGGACAGCCCCGAATGCTTAATTCTACAAGTTCAACTTGACGACCAAACTGCATAGTTTTCAACTTTTGACAATCATCCAACTCAAAATATTTCACCATCACATTTCTCTGAAATGTTATGTTCTCCAGACACTTCATACCACTGAAGCACAAGTACTTCAAATGATTACAGTCTTCGATAGTAATGTCTTCCAGGCAGCTCAGATCTCCAAGCCTTAGCTCTTCAAGCTCTGGACATTTACTAATTTTCAATTGTGCCAGCATCCTAAAACCGGATACTCCTGATACACTATTAAAATGGCCGACTGCTACTAAATCTGTACAATCTTTAACCTTCGACCCTGCAAGATTCCGAAGATCTGAAATTCCTGACACACTTGTCGACTTCCTAAGATTTGGAATATCAGATGTTGCTGCTAATCTTTTGAGTTTTTTACAGTTTCCAATATCAAGAGAAGTTAATGTCTTTACCCTTGTTAAATCCACTTCCATTAGATTTTCCATGTAATGAAGTTTGATAGACTCGAGGCTTGGATAGTGAATGCCACTAATTAAGATCTTGGATACAAATTTTTCCCCGCTAATCTCTAGCTTTTCAAGGCCACTCATTGGGGCCTTTCCATTATTCCAATCCAATTCCCCACTAAATTTGAAATTCAAGATAACCAAAGATTCATACACAATCCTGTCTCGTCTTTTAGTGGAAGCCTGCTCCCCTTTTAATGTGGAAAATCTCAGACATAAACTAGAAAGATTCATACTAAGAGATTCTAGTAATGACAAGCCTTGGGTTGGCAATCCTATTGCATCTAAAAATACATTCTCTAAATTATCTGATATTCCTAGAAAATTTGGAAACTCTTTTAACGAGGTTTGAGAAATTTGCAGCTCTTTCAACTGGGAAGGTGCCTGAAAGTCCAGATAAATTTGTGTAAAGCTCTCAATGATAATGGAAAAACAACTAGTTCGGGAACAACTATAACATAATGCATTCCACTATAACCTTAACGGAGATTTAAATTTTGAGAGAGGGGATCAAAATACCTGTATTCTATTCTCCCACAACGTTTTGAGTTGTCCCAAGTGGATTTTCAAGCAATGCAATTTTTGAAGAGGAATCCATGAAGGAATGCTTGGCTGTTCTTTGGAATTCCCCTCAAGCTGGAGCCATAGTAAAGAAGCTGACGGCTCAAGACAACTATCTGGCTGGCCTAAAAAGAATGTAATTTGAGAACCCATGGACTCGTCAAAAATGGAACTGAAACATCGGACATTAATGGTTTTGGTAAGGATAGTTTTGAAATCCATTAGTTTCTGCATACACAGAAGCAGCCCAGTTTTCTATCTATTTAGTGACAAATTAAGATTTAGAACATTACATCATTAAGAAGAAATCTGAGAGGGTAACAATCATACCAAAGATTTCAGATCTTGAGGACGCCACAGGCGATGAGGAGGGCTGAGCTCATGTGCCATTTCTCTTCCCAAGTCCCTCAGGTGGTCATGCATTCCCAATATAATTTCCGCTTGTATATTCAGACTCCGACTCAAATTTTCGATTTCTTCTACAAGGCACTTATCTTTGAGTGTTTCCAGTGCATGTTGTGCGTTCCATCCTGATGCCTCCCATACTCTTGTAGCTATACTCTTCGGTTTGCCCAAGAAAAAACAAGCCGTATCCATGAACACCTGTTTTTCTTCATCGTCCAATGCATCAAAACTTATCAACAGTCTTTGCTTTACGTCCCGAGGCAGCGTCTTCCTAACTTTACTCAATTCTGAACACCAATAACTCTGACTTCTACCACGAACATGTCTGCCCAGAACCTGAAGCGACAAAGGTAAGCCTCCACACACTTCTACGAAGTCATCAACCAGTACCTCATACCCGCTACATGGATGGGCTGCGCGGAAGGCATGCCGACAGAAAAGTTCTCTAGCATAATTTACATCCATTCCTTTCAAATTATAGGCAACAGTAATCCCCGCGGTTATAAGCACACCAGCGTCACGGGTTGTGACAATAAGCAGACAATTACCAGAATTATGTAAGATGTCAATGACTGCTAGAGCATTTAACTGATCTACATGATCAGCGTCATCTACAACAATTAAGACGCTTAAAAGGGGGCTCCTTCGTAGACGATCTTTGAGACAGCTTGTTCCTTCGTCCGTACTTGTAAAACTGATGTCTTTGCCAAAGAGATCTTTGATAAGCTTACCTTGCAAGGAAGGTAATTGGTTTGTCGCAGACTTTTCTCGCACATCAAACAAAAAACTTGCTTTTTGGTAATTCAAACCCTTTCGGTTAAACAATTCTTTGGCGAGAGTTGTTTTCCCCGATCCGCCCATGCCAAAAATGCCCACTACCTTCGCCTTATGCTTCGCTTTTTTCAGCCCGCACTGATTTTCAAAATCTTGTACAAGTTCATCGAGGCATCGCTTTTCGAAATCTTCCACAAGATTGTTGAGCCCCACTGGATATTCAGCAACATGTAGACGTGTTTTCCTTTGTACTTCTTTTTGCACAGCTACTACTATTTTTTGGAATTCCCGATCATAATCCCGATCTCTGAAACATTGTAAATGCTAGGTGGATTTCGTGAGAAAAAAGATAAACCAGATTTGAAGGAATTATATAACGTACAACTACTAGAATTACAGAAATATTACCCGCTAAATTCTTCCCCGGCTGTAAATGAGAGAGACCGAAGGGCTTCCTTCCACGCGTTAAGCTTGTCCAGGTATCTGCCCTTCTCTTCATATTTAATGAATGCTTCAGCGTACACTCCCTTTTCTATGTACCGGAGATCAGAAGGCTTCACTTCATAAAACACGGGGATAATTTTGGCAGTACTTTCTAACATGAGAACTAATTCATTCAAACACCAAGTTGAATCTGCATATCCTTTGGAAAAGATGGCTATATGTACCTTAGCAGACCGGATGGCAGTCTCAATAATAGAAGGAAACGAATTTCCTAGCTCCTTTTCTTCGGAATCAAGAAATGCTTCTATTCCCAACTGCTGAAGAGAGTTGTAAAGCTGAATAGCCAAAGTTCCTTTGACATCGGGGCCTCTGTGATTGATGAAAACATCATACAATTTTGAAGATTCAGAAACCTTCCTTCTTTCGCCGGCAGGTTCCATTCCACAGAAAGCATTAAATTGCTGATTTTGCTGCTGAGATGATGAAGAAGATGCCATTGATTCCAATCCAAACGCTAATAACCCGTTCAAAAATAGAAAGAAAGAGCAGAACGAATAGGAATCAATTGCAGTGTGCGTAACGAAAGAGCAGTTTATGTGGAGAGGAGGGGTGGCGTGAATTAAATAGATCACACCACAGGCGGGTTTAGTACTTTCCTCGTTGTTTCTTCGAGGAAAAGAAGAGTAAAAGAAAACGCTTAGAAATTACACAAGGCGCCGACCTTCACAAAGAAATGGGCAGATTCAGTCGTTTATCGACACATCAAAGGCCAAAAAATCGTAAGGAAAATGCGTAGAAATTACAGTCCCTGACCTGTACAAAGAATAAAGTGGTTTCGGTTCGACCAAGGAAAATGCGTGGAAAGTAGAGAAAAAGAAGATCGGATTCGATTTGGTTTACAGAGTGATTGTGACGGCCACTTGTAAAGATTAAAGAATCAAACGTGTAATTTAGGGGGTTTGAGGCTCTCCAAGAAAGTGACTACATTGTCGGTGCCGTGTTGATTGGAATAAGTAATTAGGATGTCTCGTCACATTCAACATTCAATATTTAGTATAGATTTTTATTTTATGAAATTATAAATTGGATAAAAAATTAGAAAGATTTAAAATATAATTGTATTTTTAGATTTTATATATATTATAATAATCAAATTAATATATTTATATTAATTTTTATTTAATTTAGATTTTATTTTGATGAAATGATTTAATATAGTTATATGTCTATAAGATATATTCTTGAATTAAATTTGATTGATTCTTCAAATTTTAATTAGTAATAGTTCTTATTATTAGTTTACATATTTTATACATTTAATCTTATTCCATTCTTATTAACACCCATTTTCATATATTCACATTATTAAGACACCATTAGTTACATCTATACTCGCATTCATATCCATCCATTAATTCATTATATTGAAGTTAATATTTTTTTTTTGTCTAAATTTAATTCACATCACTTAAAATTCATCATGAAGCATTTGGGATTGAATATCAAATTTAAAAATTTCAAATTCAAATACCTTGTGTTGTTTCCTACTAGAAGAGAAGACCCTATAATTGAACATAATTGTGAGAGTACTTGCCATAATTTGATCTATTAATAGAATATATTTTTATTAATAGAAAATATCAATAATATTTTATTATATTAATAACTACTATGTAAATAATTTTTTTAAAAATTACTTTAAATATATCATTGATATATCAATATATTTTTATCTTCGTCTCTTGCTGCTGTTGTATCCTTTTTCTTGAGAGCTGCTCGTATTGCTCTTTGTTGGTTGGTCTCTCTTCTCTTGCAGTTTTATAACTGCTCTTCTATTTGTAATTGCATTCTCTCAATATAAAAAAAATATATATATCATTGATATATCAATACTAAAATCTATCATATTAATCATTAGACAATAACAAATAAACAAGTATGAAACAAAAAAATTATGCAATTCATTACAAAGACAATTTGTATATTAAATAAAATAGTAAAAATTAGTATACTGAGTTTTATATAATTTTCTAACTAATTTATGAAAATTATATTTGAAAATATTAAAAAATTATTAAAAATTATTATATTAAATTTTATATAACTTTTTAACTAAAAATTGTTGAACACCAATACATGCTTACTAAAAATTGTTTTGCAGGGTACGATGATCGACTTTTTATGCGTTAAATTGACTGCACATGTCTACCATATGGGAGAGGAAAGGGTAGCGTGAATTTAATAGATCATACTTTCCTCGTCGTTTCCTGCAGGAAAATAATAGTAAAGAAAACGCTTGGAAATTACACAAGGCGTCCACATGCACAAAGGAGGCAGATTTAGTCGTTTCTCGATACACATCCAAGCCCAAAAGATAAAGCGAAAATTCCATGTTGTTATCGAACAATCTAGATGTAAATATTAGGAATGGTTTTAAGCTTTATTTCATGAATTTGTTTAGCGTTTTATATCTAGATCATGTTCGTAAATAATTGATATAAAAGTAAATTTTAATTAAATATTTATTTGATTACAGTAAAAAATCAAGAAGTATCTATTGTAGCAAAGTTAAGATGTGATTTCAATTTCATTTCTTCTGGTTTCGTTCAATTTAATATGTTTTATATATGATGTTTTGAGATAACTTTCCATGCATAATCAAACTTAATCATCTATAATTTTTTAAACATTCTAAAACTTGTACCTCACCAACAACTTGTTTTCCACCAAATCAATATTTTTTAGCTGATCTTTTATTGCTTAAATTCTATGATTTAGATCTTTTAAAAAATAATATTTCTCTATAAAAAAAACTAGTTTTTCCCTTAATTTAGCTGTTTATATATCTATGAATTTAAAAAGAGGAACATATCATTATTTTGTAAATGGTTTCATGCTTGATTCCATGTTGTTGAACAATCTATATTTAAATCTTAAACATGTTGAGTTATATTGTGAATGGTTTCAAAGTTTCATTTCATAAATTTGTTAAGGGTTTCACATGTGGATCATGTTTGTAAATAGTTGATATCGGAAGTACAACTATAAGAAAATATTTGTTTGGTTAGCAACTGTAGACATCCAAATTTAGACACTTAATTTATCCAAATTTATCACTTGTCGTCTAAACATCAACAACATCTTATGCCTAGTTAATGTATAATTAATATTAACTATTATTTAATTAATATCTTTAATTATGCCAAATCCCTAAGGTATTTAATTAATTAAATACCTTACCTTCCTTAATCCTCTTTTCATCAAATAAATGTAATAATTACATTTATTTAATTTCTCACATGTCATTTTCATCTAATCCTAATCCATCTCCTAATTTCTTCATTAGGGATGTGCACATGCCTAATCCTTGATTAGGATGTGTCACATCCTCCAACTTTTGCAAGTTGGCTTCTAATCCTCATTTATCCTCTATTATTGATTAATTAAGCCTAATCATTCTCCAAGGAATTTTTAATTCCTTTTATTCTCCCTAGATTCCCTCTTTTATATGTGAATTTTTAATTCACATTCCATTCTCCCAAGGCTTCTAGAACCTTGGACTTGTCACAATCTCCACATGTGACCCACCTTGGACTTGTCACAATCTCCACATGTGACCAAGTCCCACCTTTTTGGAGCCCACCTTTTATCCTCTAGATCATCCTATGAATGTGAATTTTTAATTCACACTTATTCCCCCAACCACCTTTCCTTTTCCCATGTAGATTTTTGAGGAATTCTAAAATTCCTCAAATGTCCCTTTCACCCCCACTTGGGGACAAGAAATCCCTTTTTGTGGAAATCTTCTCACTCCCCAAGGTGCATGTCCTTTTCCACCTCATGTACCTTCTTGACAACTCATCTCCACCTCATATCCTCTTGTCCACTTCACCCTCCACATGTCAAGATGTGAGGGCTTGTGGGTTCTCAACCCACCATAGCCCTTCATCTTGGCCTTGTTGGAGCAATCTTGACCATTGAATTCTCTAGAGAATTCAAATTCTCTTATAAATACCCCCTCCTCAAGGGCATTTACAAGACTTTTTATTTTCATACCTACATGCTGTCCATTTGAATCCTCAAGCCTTTGCAATCAATTAATCATCTTTGCTAATCATCTTGCCTATGGAATCTTGCATTCTAGTCATTCAATCTACCATCTAAGGAGCACACAATCCATTTTAATCAAGGGCCAATCAAGGAGAAAGCAATAGCAAGGAAGGTGAACTCATTTGTGTTTTTATTGTGTCCATTTTTCTTGTTGTTTATCACTCTTTCGGCTAATCTTGAGGTGTCCTTGGTAGTTTATCATTTCATATTTCTTAGTCATTTTGCACACCATAGAGTAGTATAAACATCAAGGTATACATTTCTGGCACGCCCGGTGGGACCCACAAACAGGTCTTTGCATTTAATCCTTGTTTTAGCTAAGATTTGTGCAGGAAAAGGTCGCAGAAAGGCGGAAGCGCCCCTGTTTCTGCCGCAGAAAGGCGGAAGCGCCTCTGCCTTGCTGCAGAAAGGTGGAAGCGCCCGCTGGTCTATTCCAGAAAGGCGGAAGCGCCCCACATCTTAAAATTTTACTTTCTTCTAACAAGTAGGCTGAAATCAGGGATAAATTTTCTTTAAAAAAAAAAAAAGAAGAAAAGAAAAAAAGGGGGGATTTTTCTAACACGTCTTTTGCAGGGGGGAGGGGTACAACTCTCTTGTTTTAGTGAAAATCTAACAAAGTTTGTTGAAGAAAGGCGACAGCGCCCTGCCTAGTACGCAGCGCCTGCAGCGCCCCGCCTTGTACGCAACGCCCCGCCTTGTACGCAACGCCCCGCCTAGTACGCAGCGCCCCACTTAGTACACAACGCCTCGCCTAGTACGCATCGCCCCACCTAGTACACAACGCCTCGCCTAGTACGCAACGCCCCACCTAGTACACAACGCCTCGCCTTGTGCGCAGTGCCCCTGTCTTGCTGCAGAAAGGCGGAAGCGCCCTGATTTTTACTGTAGAAGGGCGGAAGCACCCCAAAACAGCACATTTTGGAAGGTAAAACGGTCATTTTTGCTTCGTTTTTGCTCCCGTTTTTTGCTGTTTTCAAATAGTAACCCTCTAACATCGTTTTGGCAAGGATAGTAGTGTTTTTTTCTAACGTTTTGCAGCATTTTGTGGCAAAATTTGACCAAGGACGAAGGAGAAGATAGCTAACATTTGCTTGCAGGGCCATTTATTTGATTAAATTTTTGAAAAAGAAAATTATCTGTGCTGTCCTTGAACATAGTCTAATTAGGGGGATTAAACTCTGCTGCTTGCTGTGCTTGTTTATTTTTGGTGTTACCTGTTGAAATAATGTTCCAAGCAGCTCCCTTCGGGTCCCCTTTTTTGCATATATTCGTGCGCTGGCCTGTGCGTTTCTGCGTTTTTCAGCTTCCCGGCAGGTTTTGATCTCTCCCGTTGTGCATTCCCTGCTTCGCAACTTCGGCAAGCGGCTCCCCGTTCGGCTCCTGAAATGCTGCGTTGGGCGCCCACGTGTCTCGCCTGCGGGGTTTTTCATTTTCTGTTGCTTTATGTTACCACGGGTTGCGAAACGGGGCCCACATCCTTGTACGTGGCGGTGTATCGCAATCTTTCCCTAGCAAGAGTAGAGTATGTTGCGGCAGGCTGCGAGAGATTTCTATTGGCCTTCTTTATTGCCTGGCGGGACCTACCCTCGCTCACGTGTCAACGGTTCGCGGCTTTTAAAACAACAGCGGGACGAAAGTCCCACGGGTTGCGAAACGCAGCCACACGTCTTTCGCCACCCGATTCATGCGGCCTTTCCCTGTTTTCAAAGTAGCCTCAGTCACCTGAACACGTGTCACTTCTCCGCAAGCTCTCAGTTGATGGGGAAGGAGTTTTCATTCGGGCCGCGATTTGCTGCCACGTGCCTTACATTGATTATCAAAGCAAGCTATGAGATGGTCGAGTGGGATAGTGTCATTGACTGCTGCTCGCCATGGTTCTCTAAAGCGGTGGGCGGCACTCGTCGCTTCGAAGCCTGGTTGGGACCACTGCCATCATCACAAAGGGCACGCCTGTAACTGACCAACTTAATGCTGTGCTCTGACTGGATGCTCTCATAACGGCATTGGGAATATTCTGATTCGGGCATCATTACGAGAGATTATGGAATATTTCAGTTACAACTCTTCAGGCGGTGGGATTTTGCTCTCCGGCTATATATACTTTCTCTGTTGAGGGCCAAAAGGTCGAAGATTTTTGGGAAGAATACTGGTTTTAGCAAAAGACGCCAGGCCTCTTTTGCATGTTTATTCACAAGGAACTTTCAGACTATGCCTATTGTTTGGCTTTTCTGTTTTTCATGTCTTGATTAAACTGTGAACTGTGCCTTTTATTGTCTTAAGCATTTCATTTGAGGAGACTTCTATATATTGAATGCAAACTTGCTGGTCTAAATCATGTCTTAATGACTCTTCTTAGCAGTGAGAATGTATGCAATACTGTTTTATGTCAATTAAATGAATTGTTTATGCTATTGATTTAAGCTTCCGAAGTTTTGGAACATATCAATAACATTCGGGCCCTTGAGTCTATAATTTATCGTGCCTATCAGAAAGCTTTGGCACATCGCCTTAGATTAATATTTGTTTCTTTATATCTGCTTCTTTTTCCCTTTCCAAAAAACCATTATATAGAAGAAGCCGACTTCTTTAAAATCTGGAGGTCACTCAGTTTGGCACAAAGGGGTCCCCCTTGAACTGAGTTTCCCATAAAGGCACTGTTATCTCGTCAATTTTTGGCGTCAACATTACCCAAGGGGGCATTAGCTTGTTTTCGCTTTCCCCTTGCACTTCGTGTGAGCCTGGGGAGTAGTTGGAAACGGTTAGTGTTTTCTTCTTAGTGGGACCTGCTTGGGATTTCATCACCCAAGGGACGATTCCAACCACGTGTACCGGCGGGGTATATAAAGGGGAGACGAAAGTTGTACCCCAATCCGTCGCGTCGTAATTGGCGGAGCGTCAAAGCTAGGGTGATACCTAGATAGACGTGAAGAGTTGGTCCGAGCCTTTCAGTATCTCGCTGGGGTTCCCGACTCACGCTTGTGACGGACTGGTGTTCACGGTTGTGCCTCACATACCGAGAGTATATCGAGGACTCCCTAGAAACCTTGTGCATCCTAGATTAAGACTTTGCCTTACCATACCCTTAATATTAATCATAGGATTGTGCTTGCTTGAAGTGTTTTCTGTGAAAAACCTGTGAAATCTTTGATATTTTGGCCTTACTTTATCATTTTTCATCCTTGCCATAGCCTTTTCCATTGAAATCAAGTTCTGTCCCACTGCAGAAGGGTGGAAGCGCCCCTGATTCTGCTGCAGAAGGGTGGAAGCACCCCTGATTCTGCTGCAGAAGGGTGGAAGCACCCCTGATTCACTGCAGAACATTGCCAACGCCCCTGATTTTGCTGACAACACCCCAGAACCGCCCCATTTGGATCGGTTTGACCTCTAAATCATCGTTTAATCATTCACAACCGTTACCTCATCATCCTAAGCCTCCATTTTGTCACCCTAAGCCTCCCAAAACCACCATTTGGATCCGTTTAAATCCCTATTCTACCACTCCAAATCTTCATAGATCTCCATTCTTTTTTCACAAGCATCTTTAATCCACCTTCCTTTCATTTTAATTTGCCATTCACAAGTCCATACCCCCCTCCCATGTAACGAACATTGTAGCATTACCATTCGCACCCTTAAACACCGTCAATAACCAAACCGTCCTAATCTTGTATTACAAAGTGGTTACCTAAATTGACCATAGTGCTTGAATTTGATTACTAGTCTTTAACTTCAACCCCAATCAATTTGCCTCCATCTTGAGGTGAATTCGGTGTTGCAAGTTATCATCCTCGGCCCAATCAATCCATTCCTAGCTTAAGGTGGATTCGGTGCCGTAATCATCCTATTAATCAATCAAAGCTCTAGGGTTACTAAGGGTAATCCCACGTGATCAAGCTTAAGTCCTCTTCCAAATCCAATCCAATCCAATCTAATCCAATCCAATCAAATCCAAACCCAATCCAATCAAATATAATCCAATCTGATCCAATCCAATCCAATCTAATCCAATCTAAATCCAATCCAAATCAAATCCAATCAAATCCAATCCAAATCAAATCAAATCCAATTAGATCCAAATCTAATCCAATCCAATCAAATCCAAACCCAATCTAAATCAAATCTAATCCAATCCGATCCAATCCAATCCAATCTAATCCAATCCAATCCAATCTGATCCAAATCCAATCCAAATCATCCAATCTAATCCAATCGTGCCCAATCCAAATCCAATCCAATCCAATTCAATTAAAATCCAATCTTGCCAATCCAAATCCAAATCCCATCAAAATCAAATTCAATCCCATCACATCATCCAGTCATCCTAATTTGAGCTTTAATCCGATCCTAATCTGAGCTTAACTTAAATCCTGATTTGAGCTTTAATCCGTTCCCATCCAAAATCTTTTATCCATCCTCTTTATCCTTTCACCATCATGAATTCTTATCCTCCATCAATAGTGGTCAAGGGAAACCCTAATTACATTGACAACGATAATGAAAGTCTTGTTGACCAAGAAGAATATGACATAGATCCCCTTGATGCTATCGTCGCTAGTAAGCTTTCTCCACCCACTTTCCAAAATCCAATCACCCCTCGAGTTATCCTGTTATGTCTTCGTCCATGCCTAATCATGTTGCTTCTGCTACCTTTGACAAGGGATATCCATCATATCCATCATACCCTTCATCTACATCGTCCTTTTATCCAACACCCACATCCTCTTATCCTAGTCTACCATCTCAATACCCCCATCTTAATCCCCCATCCACATCCTCCTATCTAAATCCTTCATCCACATATGCCCACTACCCTAATCCTCCATGCCAATCTACTCACTCTAATCCTACATTCATACCTTCCTATCTTAATCCTACATCCACCCCCTTTTACCTTAATCCTACATCCACATATCCTCATCCTAATCTATCATTCCAATACCCTTATTATAATCCATCCCCCACACCCTCTTGTTCCACTACACTTATATCCTCTTATCCTAATCCACAATCCATGTCCCCCTATCTTAATTCACCACTCCAATATCCTTACCTTAACCCTCCATCCAATCCTAGTCCTCCATCTACTCCTAGTCCTCCGTCCAATCCCATTCATCCATCTACTCCTAGTCCTCCATCCAATCCTAATCCCCCATCTATTCCCAGTCCTGTATCCAATCCCATTCTCCCATCTACTCCTAGTCCTCCATCCATTCCTAATCCCCCATCTATTCCTAGTCCTGTATCCAATCCCATTCCCCTATCTAATCCTAGCCCACCAATCCCTAGTCCTAATCCCCCACTAATCCATAATCCCTCATCCATTTCTACCACCTCATCCAAGCCAACCATATGCAAGTCTCTCATTTCAGAAGTTCTCCAAGGACTCATTACAAAGAAGCCATCCCCAACTCCACATCTTGAAGTCATGAAACCATGCCATCTAGATCCATCATCCACGACCACTAGTGATGAGACCCTTCTCCCTACCACACCAATTATTGATGTTACCACCCCTAGTACTGCTCAAACCATTGAAACCATTGAACCCACTAAATCCAGTGAACCCACATCTCCTACCATGAGAGCCACCGAATCCATTGAAGACACCCAAGCCCAATCCACTCCCTCTACTCCTAGATCCAACCAATCTATCGAAGACACCCAAATCCAATCCACTCCCTCTACTCCTAGATCCACCCAAATCCAATCCACTCCTCCCACTACTAGTAGCACCAAAACCCATTCCAATGAACCTCATGAATCTTCCATCCCTCCATCTTCCCCACTTGAAGAGTCCCAACAAGACTCCGTTACCATCCCTTTAGCACACGATGAGTCACACCAAGAGTCTAATCCAAAGCATGCCAACATATCCCCTTCTCTAGATCAAGATCCTACCATCCCATCTAGTCCACCTCAAGACCACAGTCCCCCATCCATTCCATCCCATGATCCCCTTGACATTCAAGCTTCCACTGCTCCATCTCCATCTCCATCTCCATCACATGAGCCTACTACCATAAATCTCGATCCTATCATGGTCCCTACTCCCTCTCCTGATGTTGCTATGCCATCATCTCCTTCTCAGTATCCCCCATCATCGTCTAAAAATACTATCCCCACACCGCTTGCATATCCCCTTGGTCCTCTCACATTCCTCCATGGTGGTCTCCTCGCAGAAGAAAAACAAAGTATATACACCTACCCTCCTTTTCCACCTACTAATGAACTCGCATCATTCTTCCAGAATAACAAAAATCCTGTCCTAGATCGAATACTCAAGAGAATGAACTATCAAGGAAAAGGTTTAGGCCTTCATGAGCAAGGTATTATAGAGCCCATCCAAGCTAAAGAACATTTGTATCCGCAAGGTCTTGGATGTACTACTCACGACTCGCAATCCAAAAATGTTGGTACAACCTCTAGACACCCTCAACGAGCCTTTTCCAAAAGAAATATCGGCTCCTCCCATCGCCCCACCAGATCATATATGGCCATCCCTCCTCCTCTATCGTATCACCTCAAAAAAACCGTCCATCTTCCTCCTTCATCTGCTCCATCCATTTTGGGTCCTTACATCCCTCCATCTACCATCTCTAATCCTCCATCTACCATGCCCTTGTTTCCTCTAGGTCCTACATCTATTTTGGGCCCCTATATCCCAAAATCACCTCCTCCATCTCGTCCTATCCATCCTTTCATCCATCCAACACCTATCCATCTCATCCATCATAAACATCCCTCTCACATACCCCATAGTCAGGATCAACAAAGGCACTTACCTAAACATCCTCCATCTACACATACTCCCCACAATCCATGTCCCCCTATCTTAATTCACCACTCCAATATCCTCACTATCCTCCAATCCAATCCAATTCAATAGGTCTATCTTGTTCCGTCGTGTCAGTCCTGTCATTTTAACCCCTTATCTAGGGTTATCTCATCATCTTTCATCCATCACTTGTCTTTGGCCTTTTTGTCGCACTACGTTGCCCCTGCGCTTTTACGTAGGCAAGGCTGGTCATTCGATCCTCCCCCGGGGCATTTGTTGGTCGTGTCTCGTGTCCATCATTGATCTATATTGTCCACTTTTCTCTTGTTCTTCATCCTATCTTGGCATCCGTCAAAATCTCCATCATGGTATGTCGTCAGCCTTTTGTCGAACTACGAGGGCTCTGCACTTTCACGTAGGCAAGGCTAATATTTGATCGGCCCCCAAGCCCCTAGGTCTTTAGGTTTTGTCGGTCCCATGTCTTGTCTTCCTTGTGTCGTGCCATCAAGCTATGCCCTTATCTAGCTGGTTCTTCACAAATGAGATCCGCTTGTATCATGAAATCCAATCAATTTTGAACATCCCACATCATAATGATCTTTTAGTGTAGTATCCATCATGGTCGGTCTCAACATGATGCATCCTTCCTAACAGACCTCATCAATCCCATCCATCCCTTGATCCTATGGCAAAGGACATTTGAAAGTGATTGCGATCTTTTGATGTTTTTGGCTTTTGTTTATCATTGGAGCTCCCTATCATCACTTGTCAAGGCCGCCATAATCCATCATATTATGGTGTGTTTTGATTGGTCAACATAGGGGCATATCTTGATCTTTTTATGTCTATTTGTCTTCTTGGTTGTCCCACATAGTACCCACCAAGATCTCCAAGGTCTTGTGTTATGTTGGGGCATCTTTTTGTGCTTGTGGTTATCTCAATACCTGGCCCGACCAAGGTCTTTGTGACTTTGGGGTGTTGGGATAGCCTTCTTGTCTGTTGTGTTTGTTTTATGCATTAAACACTAATTACGCCTTGGTTCCACATACCCTGGCACTTGTGTCTTATGCTATAGCAAAAATCAGTGCTCCAAAGATGGCAAATTGCATTAGGATTGCATTTCATTTTTCATTCTATCATCTTGCATGTATTCCCCCATCCATTCATCCTTCATCCTTATCTCACATCTCTATCCAATCCCCATCCATTCCATTTAGCTCGAATCATCTAATCATATCCTTGGTCTTGTTCTCAGTCTTGTTACCAGCCTTGACCCATCATTATCATCATCCATTAGTATTCTTCCCTATCCCTTTGGTGTTGTTTTGGGATGTATCCTTCCCTCATCAACAACACTTTCATCATCATCATCGGGAGGTATTCTTCCCTATCCCTTTGGTGTTGTCTTGGGATGTATCCTTCCCTCATCAACAACACTTTCATCATCATCAGGAGGTATTCCTCCCTATCCTTTAGTGGTGTTTTGGGATGTATCCTTCCCTCATCAATACCACTCAGTGGGATGTATCCTTCCCTATCTTCGTGTTGTTTCGGGATCCTTCATTCCCTCATTAACAACACTCCATCCATCATCAACCCCATTTTGGCTTGTACCTTGACTGGGGCAACATCACCTTTTGAAATCCATTTGCGCTCCATCCATCTCCATATCACTTGCTCTCTTACCCATCACCTTGCATCATCTTCCTCATCTCCCCTTGCATCACATCATCTATTTCGAGAGCACACACGTGTTCTCTTCAACCCGCATGTCCTCTCGAGGGGGCATCCTTCATCCCTATTTTTCATCATTTTCTTTTTCCCTTCCTAGTCACTCCTTTGGATGACTGGGGCATCTTTTCCAATCTAACCATCTTCTTCTAGGTTCTATGTTTTAATATTCTTTGAAATGATGTTACTTCGTAACACCATCTCAAAGAGGGGCAAAATGTAGACATCCAAATTTAGACACTTAATTTATCCAAATTTATCACTTGTCGTCTAAACATCATCTTAGCCTAGTTAATTAAATAATATTACTATTATTTAATTAATATCTTTAATTCTGCCAAATCCCTAAGGAATTTAATTAATAATTAAATACCTTATCCTCCTTAATCCTCTTTTCATCAAATAAATTAAATAAATATTACATTTATTTAATTCCTCACATGTCATTTTCATCTAATCCTAATCCATCTCCTAATTTCTTCATTAGGGATGTGCACATGCCTAATCCTTGATTAGGATGTGTCACATCCTCCAACTTTTGCAAGTTGGCTTCTAATCCTCATTTATCCTCTAATTACTGATTAATTAAGCCTAATCATTCTCCAAGGAATTTTTAATTCCTTTTTATTCTCCCTAGATTCCCCTCTTTTATATGTGAATTTTTAATTCACATTCCATTCTCCCAAGGCTTCTAGAACCTTGGACTTGTCACAATCTCCACATGTGACCCACCTTGGACTTGTCACAATCTCCACATGTGACCAAGTCCCACCTTTTTGGAGCCCACCTTTTATCCTCTAGATCATCCTATGAATGTGAATTTTTTACTTATTCCCCAACCACCTTTCCTTTTCCCATGTAGATTTTTGAGGAATTCTAAAATTCCTCAAATGTCCCTTTCACCCCACTTGGGGACAAGAAATCCCTTTTTGTGGAAATCTCCTCACTCCCCAAGGTGCATGTCCTTTTCCACCTCATGTACCCTCTTGACAACTCATCTCCACCTCATATCCTCTTGTCCACTTCACCCTCCACATGTCAAGATGTGAGGGCTTGTGGGTTCTCAACCCACCATAGCCCTTCATCTTGGCCTTGTTGGAGCAATCTTGACCATTGAATTCTCTAGAGAATTCAAATTCTCTTATAAATACCCCCTCCTCAAGGGCATTTACAAGACTTTTTATTTTCATACCTACATGCTGTCCATTTGAATCCTCAAGCCTTTGCAATCAATTAATCATCTTTGCTAATCATCTTGCATTCTAGTCATTCAATCTACCATCTAAGAAGCACACAATCCATTTTAATCAAGGGCCAATCAAGGAGAAAGCAATAGCAAGGAAGGTGAACTCATTTGTGTTTTTATTGTGTCCATTTTTCTTGTTGTTTATCACTCTTTCGGCTAATCTTGAGGTGTCCTTGGTAGTTTATCATTTCATATTTCTTAGTCATTTTGCACACCATAGAGTAGTATAAAATATCAAGGTATCACAGCAACAAAAGATTAAAGAATATCTACTGTAGCAAACTCACTTAAGACATGATCTCAATCTCGTTTGTTATGGTTTCTTTCAATCTAGAATTGACTTAAATATGTCTTATATATGACATTTTGAGATAACTTTCCAAATAAATATGTGTGACCATTTTTCATGCACAATCAATCTTCATCATCTATAATTTTCTAGAACATTCTAAAACTTGCACCTCATCACCACTTATTTTCCACCAAATCAATTGTTTTAGCTAATCTTTTAACAATTAGTATTTTTTTATGTCAAAAACTATTTTTTCCCTTAAGAATTATTAAGCATAAATTTTAAATATAAATATTATCATTTTTTTTCACTAATTTTAACTTACACTAATTAGATGCCAAATTTATTTTTTAATTAATTAAAAATCACCTTCCTATAATTATTGAAACGACATCATAAAAACTATTTCTATTACATAAAATCTTAGATTAAAAAAATTGAAATATTTTTTTTTGTACATAAAGAATCTTATTGTCTCAAAGCATGGATAACCCACAATTAGACTTAGCCCCTTAAAGTATGTTAATAACGAATGGATGAAAAAAATGATTGAAAACCTATTGATTATTAATTAAAATTAAGAGAAAATAATTCTCCTAAATTTGGGTAATTAGTTTTATGTAATTGGTATCTAGACCTTCTTTGTGCCTAAACTTCTCCCTCCATAGCTCTCCCTCCCTCTCTCCTTCCCTATCTACTTCTCTCTATCTCTGCAATCCCTCTCTCTGGTTACCTCTTCATCCATCATTCCCTACCACTCTCTCAAACACACCTCTCTCTATCTCTCTCTTTAATACACACATGCACCTTTGTCTCCCTCCCTACCTCTTACTTACCCACATCTCTCTCTCTCTCTCTCTCTCTCTCTCTCTCCTCCCACCCCCTTCCCTCCCCCTTCTTGAACTATATCTCTATCTAATTCTCCCTCCCTACCTCTCTCTCTCTCTCTCTCTTTTTATCTCTATCTCACCTCTCTCCATCCATCCCTCCTTCCCTCTCTTCTCTCTATTTCCCCTCTCCATCTCTCTATCTACCTCTCCTTGCATCACTCCCTACATCTCTCTCACCTCCCTCTCTCTCCACCCATACCTCTCCCTCCCTCTCTCCTTCCCTCTATACTTCTCTCATCTCTATCTCCCCAATCCCTCTCTTTTTCCATCATTCCCTACCTCTCTCTCTCTCTTTACACCTCTCTATCTCACCACTCTCCCTCCCTACCTATCCCTTCCTCTCGCATTCCCTCTTTACCTCTCTCTCTCTCTCTACACCTAACCCTCCTTACCACCTCTCCATATCTCTACCTACCTCTCCCTACATCACTCCATACCACTCTCTCTATGCACCTCTCTATCTTCCTCACTACCTTGTTCCCTCTGGGTATGTGCACCAAGATGGGGCACAAAAAGTGGCCAAATACCTAAAAACAAGTAAAATACACTCGTGTTTTGAATAAATTCAAATAATGTGCTCATGTTATGGCTCAAATTTGTCGATCCTTAATGTGCTCATGTTATGGCTTAGAATTTCTAAGCCATAACACAATCTCACTATTTGAACAAAAAAAAACACACATTTTTATGGAAAAAAAATGCTTATAGTGTGTGTTTTTATGAAAACAAAATGCATGTGCATTTTTATGAAAGAAAAATGTACATATTTTTATGAAAGAAAAACACATATGTTGCATAGATGGTTGTCATTCCACCAAAAGATCAAGACCTATTTGTAATGTCCCAAAATTGCACCTAAGGGCAATTTCACATTTTAGCACTTTTCCTAGCATTTATTGCACCTAAACACATTTATGATAAGAGCCTCATGGGTCAGAATTTCATGATTCCAACTCCACGGGGTCCAATGACAAATCAATAGTAGTCTGCTATCTCGTTTCCTAAAATCTAGCATTTTAGACACTTATGTAATGTGTGAATGTTTGTGCGACGCACTAGCATCCTAGTGGGATTTCGTGTTTGGAATGAGGATCTCAAAATCTTGACTCAATAATGTATGTGTCTTTGTAGTAGATTCTCGAGTGTAATTGCTCCTTCCGCCCTTGCATGCAACAAAACTCCCTCTTTCTCTCATTTAAGGGGGTTCTCTCTCATTCAAACACTTCTCTTCTCAATCTCATCCACTTCTACTCTTTGTAATAGCACTTCTACAAGCAAAGCTTTGTCGGATTGAGGTCCCTCCAACATCCAATGCTCTCTAGCAAGCATTCAACGGTGTGTCTATGTGTTCAAGAGGGGGTCGAGGCCTATTGGTAATGCTTTCTTATCTATTTGCAAATAGATTAGATCTCTTTGTTCATTTACTATTTGGTGGTGCAGGTTCTCCTCCTCAAGTGGGGATTGTTTTCACCACTACCTTTTGTCTATTTTGATTACTCTCTTTATTTATCTGGTTTTCCATGAAGGTGGGAACACCAAAATGGTGGTTTTATTGTAGTAAACCCCGAAACAGCCCCAACATGTTTTTCCATGTTTGTTCTATGTGAAAGTTGCCAAAGAAAAACTCAAAGGATTCAAGCATTTGGTCATTTGTGAGTCTTCTTTTGGCTCTCCTTGTATTTTATCTCATTCTCTATCTTCTACTTGGTTACTCTGTTAAACAACCCTCAAATCTGTGTTATATAGTGAAGTTTTTGGTTTATATGTATAGTTTCTTTGCAATTGCTTTATTCATCTAGCATTAAGGTGGTTAAGGGAAGTTCACTCCTTGGGATTCTCTTGATAACGAAGAGACTCATGAGCAACGAATCCCCCTTATTTCACATTTTGGTGAACCCCCGACATGAACATGTCATATTTTTTTCTATAATGTTTTAGTGTTTATGACAATGCTTTCTCTAAGGAGGATTTTGATATGTTGGATGATGCTCTAGATGATTTCTTAGAAGAATCTTCCTCTGCTTGTAGATCATCTGAACAAACTTCTTCTTCACAAGTTGAAGATTTAGTGAAAGTTGGTGTAGTCTTAGCAACTTCTCCAAGTCCTAAGAGACTCGTTGTTTACCTAACTGGACAACTATCCCCTCTCCTAAGAGGATTCATTATATTTGTGGAATTCTGTATAATGATTCGCCAAATATATATTCAAGGTTCATAAAATCTATGAACTCTACTTATAATGTTGTTGGGCACATGTATAACACAAGAAGAAACAAGTAGAATTTGGATCAACAACCTTTTGTTCCTACACCTCAACCTACTCAAGTTCCTACTTCTTTACCACCTTCCCAATCAAGTCTTCCTTCAACACCTAAACCTGTGATTAAAGCACCTAGAGATTATGATCTTGTCGAGCAACTTCGTGTTACTCAGGCTAAGATCTTGCTTTGGGATTTTCTTCAGACCACTCTAGTTTACCAAGGTATGCTTCAAGAAGCCTTACAAAGATCCTCTTGCCTACCTCCACTAGGGCGATAGATGTTAATGCGTTGATGGCTCATATTCATGTGGATTCAACAAATATCACATTCTATCTACAAGTACTCCTACCCTTGTATGTGTAAAAGCAAGTGGATCCTTTAATGATTATAGTTAGTGTTAATACTATCAGTATTAGACGTACTATTGTTGATTCTAGTTTGGCCTGAGCAACATTTTTGGTATAGATCTACTACCTAAGATTAAAGTTGATTCTTCTTCCTTAGTTTCTTCTTCTTTATATATTTATGGGTTTGATAATGTTGGCTGACAAGCCCTAAGCACACTAATATTTCCTTTGCGGTTAGGCCCTGTTAGCTTTCCCACCTTGGTTTATGTGATGCCTAGCCCCTTACCTTACAATCTTCTTCTAGCGAGACCTTGGATCCATGATATGGGTGTTGTAACTTCCACTTTACATTGTTCTCTGAAGTTTGTTGCAAACAATCTAGTGGTCACGGTCAAAGCCGACTAGGAAGCTATTCACCTTTGTGAACTAGCAGCTGCTTGTCAAGCTTCAGTCATCTCCACTCTTAAGAATTATATTCCAGCTTTAACCTTTGATGTGATGACATGTTCCTTGACGATACCCTCTGTAGAGGTTGTCCCTGAAGTGACTGAAGTGAATGTCGCTAAAAAAGAACAACCTAAAGTAGAAAGTCCTAAGTCTTCCCCATCTACTTCTTCAGAATCAAATGCATTTCTTGGTGATGATTGGGGATCCTTAGAATTCTCTGAATTATTCATTGGAGAATACAAAGTGAATCCTGCTCATCTTAAACTTCTAATAACCTCAAAGACCTTTGTTAAGGAAGTGGATTAGACTCTTGTTGAGAAGGAAAGTTGTGATCTTATTCGAGAAGCTAGTCATTCCCCTACTGAGGAGGATAATCCTACTCCTGCTAAAGAGGTTAATGTTTGTGAATTGAATAAATGAGATGGTTGTGGTCTTGTATATGCATTTGATGTCCATTGGTGGAACAATGCTCTCTATGTGGAACCACTACGTTCCAAAACTTTACAAACATGTTATGATCCTAGATATAGGCTTGTTTCTCAATATGGTTATGGGTGTAAAGGCCTTGGGAATATTGACCAAGGAATTTAGGTCCCTATCTAGTTTAAGCCTCACAAGCGCTATCTGGGTTTGGGATACTCTATTGAACAATCTAAGAAAAATCCTTGGTGGAGCCCGTTAACATGATTTCAGTCAAACCACTTAATCTAGTCCATCTCAAATTGATAAAGGATGGGGTGAAGGCTAAAGAAGTCCACATAGATGTTTTCTCCTTAGAGGAAGCACTAGAGGAATTCTTAGGTGCCTACTCCCATCTACCCTCCTTTCACCATAAATGAAGATTCTCATAGCATTTGAGAAAACAAGAGTATTTTGGAAAATCCCTTTTGAAAGTAGATGAGGAGGCTCCTCTATTGAATATAGGTGATGGTGTCTTCATAACGCATCTTGAAGATCATAGTACCCTCTTCAATGGGGATACTACTGAAGTCTTCATGGATCCTAAATCTTCTGAAAAAATGATTAAGATTGGGAAGTTCCTTTCTTCTAAATAAGATAAGGAGCACTTCGACCTCTTAAATTTTCATCCTGATATCTTCACTTGGTCATATGAGGGCATGTTCCCGGTATTGATGAATCTATAGTGGTTCACAATATTGTCTTATGTCTCGATGCCAAGCTTGTTAAGAAAAAAAATTGAAAGGTCAATCCCAAGGTCGCCTTGTTGGTTAAGACTGAGATAGAGAAGCTATTAAAACAAAGTTTGATCTATCTAATTGACTACTCACCTTGGATTTCGAATATTGTATCCATTAGTAAACTTGATGGCTATATTCGTATATGCATTGAATTTCGTGATCTTAATAAGGCTTCTCTTAAGGATGATTTTTTGTTGCCTAATATTGATATGATTGTAGACTCAACCATGGGCCATGCCCTATTGTCCTTCATGGATGGCTTCTCCAACTATAATCAAATTTGTATTAATCTAGAAGATTAGTATAAGACAACAATTACTACCCCTTGTGGTGCCTTTTGTCACGTGGTCATGCCATTTGGGTTAAAGAATGTAGGAACAACTTACCAATGGGTAATGACCTTAATCTTTCATGATTTCATCCATAAGATCTTAGAAGACTGTGTTGATGAAATTTTAGAAAAATCCATAACTCACCAAGATCACATAGGGAATCTTCACCTTATTTTTGAAAGGCTACAACTCTATAAGATGAGGCTTAGTCCTCTTAAGTGTGTCTTCAACGTGGATGCAGACAAACTTTTAGGATTCATAGTTTCTCATCATGGAATCAAAGTTGACATGAATAAGATCGACACAATTGTTAACATGCCTCCACCTAGGAACATTACTAAGTTGTAGAGTTTACAAGGGAAGATTCAAGAAATTCAAAGATTCATATCTCAGTTGGCTAATTGTACCCTTCCTTTCACTTGTTTATTAAAGAATCATGTTCACTTTATAAGGGATGAAGAGTGCCAAAAAGATTTTGATTCAACAAAAACTTATTTGGCCAATCCTCTCGTATTAATGCGGCTATGTAGGATAGACCCTTTTTCTTTACCTTACAGCATCACCATAAGTTTTGGCAGCTTTTCTCACTCAATATGATGATGGTGGGAGAGAAAGAGCGATCTACTACATTAGTTGTTGGTATGTGGCGACTGATCATGCTATACTGTATAGCCCATGGTATACTGTACACCCTAGCCCCCCATCCTCGCCAGGGTCCGGGGCTGGGCCGGCAGCCCCTGAGAAGAGGGGGTTCGGGGGCGTAGCCCCCGAGAAATTTTTTTTTGCCATTTTTTTTGCATCATCAGCGAAAAAGGAAAAATCTCCGAAAAAGAAAGAAAACCGACTTTGTAAAACCCTAATTCTGGAAGCTTCTAAAAGCTTGTTAAAAGGGGTTGGGATGAGGGTTACAGTATGAGAAAAACGCGATTATTCGCAAGATTGTAATAGGTTTTGCACTGGATAATAAAAGTATTGGATGGCTGCGGTTTGGTGGATGTAGCCCAGATTGGGTGAACCACGTTAAATTCTCTGTGTTATGATTTATTCTGTGTATGTTTTAGTTTCTCTGTTTATTATTTAAATCTGCATTTAATTGTTAGATCTACCATCTCTAACCCTAACAAGTGGTATTAGAGCAAGTTGTGTTTTGATTATCATCTGTGTGAAGGTCTCACGGCTAAGTGGGAGTCTCACGGTTGAGTGGGAGTAATGGCAGACGAGTGTAAGAAGGTTGAGAAGTTTAATGGGCAGAACTATCAGTTATGGAAGATGCAGATGAAGGACTATCTCTATTAGAAGGATTTATGGCGGCCATTGGAAGGGAAAGCCAAGAAACCTGCAGCAATGTCAGATGAAGACTGAGAGATCTTGGATAGAAAGGCTCTTGGAACTGTTCGTTTATGCCTGGCACAATCAGTGGCATTCAATATTATGGCAGCAAAGACAACTCAAGAGTTGATGGAAACCCTGGCGAAGTTATATGAAAAGCCTTCCGCTTCGAATAAGGTATTTCTTATGAAGTGTTTATTTAATATGAAAATGGTAGAAGGTGGGTCAGTTACTAATCATTTGAATGAGTTTAATACGGTCACCAGTCAATTAACTTCTCTAAAAGTAAACTTTGATGAAGAAGTTAGGGCTCTTTGATTTGTGTTCTTTGCCGAAAGCTAGAATAGCTTGGTAATGGCTGTTAGCAATTCCTTCTCGGGTTCGAATACATTGAAGTTTGATGATGTTGTTGGTGTTATTTTGAGCGAGGAAATTGTAGGAAAAGCTCGGGTTGAACATCCACATCAGTGTGTTTTGAATGTAGAAAGCAGGGTAGAACAAAGGAGAGAGGAAACAATTCTGGAAATCGTGGGAAGTCACAAAGAAAATCAAAGGACAAAAGGTTCCAATCTAGAGATAAGAGGGATTGCTGGTACTGTGGTAAGCCGGGTCATTTGAAAAAAATTGCTGGTCTCGAAAAAATAAAGATGGAGACAACAAGAAGGAAGGAAGCAAAGAGGCAAATGTGGTAAGTAATAAATCTGATGAGGATGCTTTGATTCTTTCCCTTGATAATGCTGATGATTCTTGGGTGTTAGATTCAGGGGCTTCATTTCATGCTACTCCCCATAGAAGTTATTTTCTTGATTATGTCCAAGGGGATTTTGGGCTGGTTTATTTAGGAGATAACGAACCCTGTCAGATTGTTGGAAAGGGAAGAATCAAGATTAAGTTGTAGAATGGGAATCATTGGCTACTACGTGAGGTAAGGCATGTTCCAAAGTTAGCGTAAATTTAATTTCAGCAGGCAACTAGATGATGAAGGTTGTGTTGTTACATTTAGTGATAAAAATTGGAAGGTCACAAAGGGTGCCTTTAGTAGTAGCAAAAGGTGTGAAAGTAGGCACCTTATATCTTTGTACAGGACATACTATTCCTTCTACTTTAATTGTTACAAAAAGTGTCAATGTTCAGAACAGTTGCTGCGTTAAGCGGTAGAAGATCATATGTTCTTGTGGACTCTGAATCAACACTGTGGCATAATAGACTTGGGGCATATGAGTGCAAAAGGTATGAAAGTACTTCATTCAAATAATGTTTTACCAGGTCTGAAATGTGTTAATATGGATTTTTGTGAAAGTTGTGTGTATGGAAAACAAAAGAGAGTTAGTTTTTCTCAAGGATGGGAAGCAAAAGAAAGATGAGAAATTGGAGCTTGTGCATACGGATGTATGGGGACCAGCTTAGGTATCTTCTCTCGGTGGCTCTCTGTATTATGTTACATTCATTGATGATGCAACTAGAAAGGTATGGATTTATTTCCTTAAGCAGAAATCTGATGTATTTGAAACTTTTAAAAAATGGAGAAGCTTGGTTGAGAATGAGACGGGTAAAAGGATAAAATGTCTCAGATCTAATAATGGTGGTGAGTATTGCAGTAAAGAGTTTGAAGATTATTGTTCCTCAAATGGTATTCGTAGGTAGAAAACGGTTCCAAGGACTCCACAAGAAAATGGAGTGGCTAAGCGCATGAATAGAACAATAATGGAGCGTGCACGAACTATGAGATTGCATGTTGGGTTGCCTCTAAAATTGTGGGTAGAGGCTGTAAACACTGCTGTTTATTTAATCAATAGAAGTCCCTCTAATCCTTTGGGTTGTGGTATTCTAGAGGAAGCATGGAAGGGTAAGAAGGTGAGTTATTCTTTTCTCAAAACCTTCAGTTGTGAAGTATTTGCACATGTAGATTCTGAAAATAGAACCAAGCTTGATGCAAAATTAAAGAAATGTGTATTTGTTGGATATGGCATTGATGAATTTGGTTATAGGCTTTGGGATTTTGAAAATCAAAAAATTGTGAGAAGCAGGGATGTCATATTCAATGAAAAGTGTTGTACAAAGATCTGTTGCTGCAGCATGAGAAGAAATAAAATGATTATGTAGTGTTGGATGATATTTCCAACAATGATGGTTCAGTGGTTCCTCATGCTGGGCAACAACAACAGCAGCAACAAATACCACAAACTCCTGTTAGACGATCTTCAAGGATAAGTAGACCTCCAGAAAGATTCTCTCCCTCTTTGTATACTATTCTGTTAACTGATGCTGGTGAACCCGAATATTATGATGAAGCTATGCAGGTGGATACCAAGGTTCAGTGGGAGCATGGAATGAAAGAAGAAATGAACTCCTTGCTGGAAAATCAGACTTGGGATTTATGCAAGTTGCCTGCAGGGAAAAAGGCTTTACCAAACAAATGGATTTATAGGCTGAAAGAGGAGGATGGAGGTAAGAAAAGATTTAAAGCCAGATTAGTTGTAAAGAGATTTGCACAGAAAAAGGGTATTGATTTTGATGAGATTTTTTCTCCTGTTGTTAAAATGACTTCTATTCATATTGTTTGAAGTATTGTGGCTGCTGAAGATTTGCATTTAGAACAACTTGATGTTAAAACAACCTTTCTCCATGGTGATTTCAAGAGGAAATATATATGGAACAGCCACAAGGATTTGAGGTCAAAGGTAAGGAGAAACTAGTGTGCAGATTGAAGAAAAGTTTATATGGCTTGAAGCAAGCACCTCGATAATGGTATTTGAAATTTGACAGTTTTATGGTGAGCAAGGCTACAGCAGTGTAATTTGACCATTGTGTTTATTTTAAGAGGTTGGATAATGACACTATATTATTTTATGCTTATATGTTGATGACATGCTTGTAGTGGGTCTAACATGGATCACATCGAGTTAAAACAAGTTAGCAAAATATTTTGCTATGAAGGATTTGGGGCAGCAAAACAAACTTGGTATGAAAATTTGTAGAGATAGAAAAAATAGAAAATTGTTTTTATCTCAGGCTAATTATGTTGAAAAGGTGTTGCAGAGATTTCATATGGAGAATGCAAAAGCTGTCAGCACACCTTTGCCTAGTCATGTTAAATTGACTAAGGATATTTGTCCAAAGACACAAGAGGAGGAAGAAAAAATGTCCAAGGTACCATATGCTTCAGCTGTAGGCAGTTTAATGTATGCCATGGTATGCACGAGACCAGATATTGCACATGCCGTAGGAGTTGTTAGTAGGTATTTGAGTCATCTTGGAGTTGAGCATTGGAATGCAGTAAAATGGATTCTCAGGTATTTGAGAGGTACATCCAATAAGTGTTTATGTTTTGGGGGCTCTAATACTGATTTAAAAGGCTATGTTGACTCAGATTTGGTAGGGGATATAGATACCAGGTGGAGTACCACAGGTTATGTATTCACAGTTGGTGGGACAGCAGTGAGTTGGATTTCTCGATTGCAAAAGGTGGTTGCTTTATCCACCACAGAGGCAGAGTATGTTGCTGCAACAGAGGCAGCCAAGGAGATGCTATGGCTGCAACTTTTTATGGATGAGTTGGGAAAACAACAGGATGGAAATTACTTATTTATAGACAGTCAGAGTGCTATACATCTTGCAAAGAATTATGCCTTGCATTTTAAAACAAAACACATACAATTGAGATATCATTTCATTCGGTCGGTATTAGAAGATGGACAGGTCAAGCTGGCCAAGATACATACAGATGTCAATCCGGCGGATATGTTTACGAAGGCGGTGCCAAGGGAGAAGCTGAGCTCCTCTTCAGCTTTGGTTCGCCTTCAAGGTTGAATTCAAATATAACAAAGCAGCAAGGTCCAAGGTCCTTATTTCAATGGGAGCTGTAAGTGCAGCTGTGTTGTCCAGGATCAGTCTCCAAGTGGGAGATTGTTGGTATGTGGTGACTGATCATGCTATACTATATAGCCCATGGTATATTGTACACCCTAGCAACCCGTCCTCGCTGGGGTCCGGGGCGGGGCTGGGCCCCGGGTGGGGTTTGGAAGGGTTCAGGCACCGAGAAATTTTTGCCATTTTTTTCGCGTCATCAACGAAAAAGGAAAAATCTCTAAAAAGAAAGAAAACCGACTTTGTAAAACCCTAATTCTGGAAGCTTCTAAAAGCTTGTTAAAAAGGGGTTGGGATGAGGGTTACAGTATGAGGAAAAACACGATTATTCGCGAGATTGTAATAGGTTTTGCACTGGATAATAAAAGTATTGGATGGCTGCGGCTTGGTGGATGTAGCCCAGATTGGGTGAACCACATTAAATTCTCTGTGTTATGATTTATTCTGTGTATGTTTTAGTTTCTCTGTTTATTATTTAAATCTGCATTTAATTGTTAGATCTGCCATCTCTAACCCTAACATTAGTTATGTCTTGGTTGATTATGAAACTCATTATTCTTCCATGGAGAAGCAATGCCTTTCTCTCATTTTTGCAATGTAGAAATTAAGACACTATCTTCTTCATGTTGAAACACATGTTATCGTGAAAAGTGATCTTTTGAAGCATTTTTCTCTAGTGCCAACCTTGTTGGGAGGTTAGCGAAATGGGTAATGTTTCTTTCTAAGTTTGACATAAATTTCATTACTTAGAAATCGATAAAAGCTCAAGTGGTTGTTGTTCAATTGGTAGATGATCCCTCATCTCGCTCCTTTCCAAGTTTAGACTTATTCCTTGATGAGGATATTTTCACAACTAATTATGATCTTGTGTGGAAGATGTATTTCGATAGGTCGAGATGTCAGACTAGCTTCGGAGTAGGTGTAGTTCTAATCTCACTTGAAGGTAAGTCGATCCCTCTCTCCTTTTGATTGGAATTACCTTGCACCAACAACATCGCTAAGTACAAAGCCCTTATTACCAGCTTGCATGTTGCGATCACATTAAAAATAAAACATTTCCTTATACATGGTGACTCTGAGCTTATTGTGAACCGTATTATGAGAACCTATCAAGCTAAGAAAAGTAATTTGTCTTAGTATCGAGACCTCACTTTGTATTTTGTTAATTGGTTCTCCTCTTTCACAATAGATAGTGTCCCTAGGAGAGAAAACTAACATGCTAATGCCATGGAAAGTGTTGCCTCCCTGGTACATTTAGTTAAGGATATGAAAGAATACCACTTTTTGGTTCATATTCTTCAGTCTCCTACTATTTCTAACCAACTTGAATCTAATGTTCTTATGTGTTCTCACATAGATTGATGAGAAAGGTATTCTAACATCTACAACTATCTGAGGATTGGAAACTTTCTCGATGACACGACAAAGAATGATCACGCTCGCATATGAAATATTTTTGTCCATTATATGTCATCTTATCAAGTGTTCTTTATCGAAAATCTTACAATGGTCTACTTCTTCAATGTCTCACTAAAGTGGAAATACCCCTTGCCCTTAAGGAAGCCCATTCGGGTTTCAAGGGTGGAAATTTTGGAGGTAAATCCCTGGTGCAAAAATTAATTCACATGGGGTACTTTTGGAAAATGATGGAACAAGAATCCTTCGAATTGTCAAGAAGTTCCCACAATGTCAACAACATAATCACCTTATTCATGCTCCCACTTAAGAGTTACAAAATTAGACCTCTCCTTGCTCGTTCACAAAATGGGGGTTGGATATTATCGGAAAGATATCACCCCCTACTTCTAAAGGACATATCTTTATCATCACAACTACCGATTACTTCACGAAGTTGGTTGAAGTTGTTTTGCTTCAATCCACAACTGCTGAAGATATCTATAGTTTTCTTCTAAATAACATTATTGCTCATTTCAGATTTCCTTCCACCTTAGTTTTTGATAATGGCACACAATTTAAAAACAAGGAAGTGAAGCAATTCTTGGAGAAGTTTCATATTCATCATAGGTTTTCTACACCATATTGTCCTCAATCTAATGGCCAAGGGGAAGCATCTAATAAGACACTTGAGCTCATTCTTTGTTAAATATTGAACAAACATGGTAAGGATTGGCACATTCAATTGACATACACTTTGTGGGTCTATCGCATGAGTGTTCATATGATAATGGGAACAACACCTTACAACCTTGTGTATGGCATCGAAGTTATCATGCCTTTCAATTTTGAAATTTTTTCTTTGTAGGTTTCCCTCAAAGGGTTAATTGATGATGAAGCTTACCAATCTAATCATTTACATCAGCTTGAGATGCTCAATGAGTGCCAATTTTAGGCCCTCGATCGCCTTAAATCTTATCAATAATCATTGTCTAAATAGTATAATCAAGGTGTTCTTCCTAGAACTTTCAAGGTAGGTGACCTAGTCCTCTACAAGAATCAGAGAAATATAAATGGGCCACCTAATCAAATGGGAAAGTTCATTCCTAATTGGTTAGAACCTTACATTGTCATCTCCATGTACAACTATGGTGCATATCAATTGTCATCTATGGATGGGATGCCTCTAAAAGAACCTATTAATGCAATGCATCTTCGCTTATACTATACGTAGTGTCCATGTGTCATACGTGCAATGTTCACTCCTCAGAGATTGTAGTGTTGTGTGTTTTGACATTCCTTCATTACACACATTATGAAATTATTTTATGTTATGATGCAACCATGTGTGAGTGTGTGAGGGACATACATGCATGTGTTTTACTATGCTATGTATCCATCCATTACATTACATATTTTGGTTAGGAAATTAGATCATCATTGTACTTAGTTTACATACATCCATGTGTGTTTATTGAGTCATGATAGCATCTAATTTAGCATACATCCATATATAAAATCCATACCATCAATATACATGAAAGGAAGGAACATACACATCGAATGAAGAACACCATAATTTTGAAATCGGTATATCATGTGTGTATATATAAATATATATCAATGTCATGTACATGTATCATGCCACTATCATCAAAACATGAGTGGCTGTTGTATATATGTATTCATGTCTATGCATCAAAAATGATCTACAAGATATATAACATCACTACAAAAATGATATACAAAACAGTTTTCTAAGCCCCAAGCATATGGCTTCTTGAGCCCTCTAGCTCTAGCGGCTGATGTTGTGGCTGTGAGCGAGGTTGAATGGTGGATGTAGAGTAGGCACTCTATGCTCAGAAAACAAACATCATTGTGTGAAATCCTTTAATCTCTCCCTAGATGGAGGCTATTTGAATCTCTACCGCTTTGAGTGCGTTCCAGAGCTATTGGTCCACTATAGGCTTCCCTGTGAGGTCATCGAGCTAGCTTTGAAGGATGTCACGTGCCTACTTGACACCATCTTCCTTGCTCATAGTCACATCTCACTCGCTCAAGGAAACCTGCAGCTCTATGGACACCTACTCACTTTGTCCTCGAACAGTGTTGGCATCAACTACCCTCTGCACTACCTTTTCCTGTGCCTCCTCATACACCATCCTCAAGCGCACCATCGGCTCAAAAAGTGGGGCATGTCACCCTATTGAAACTGGCTAGTAGGAATCGAGGATGGGCCCTAGACTATCATGACAAGGGCCACCTCTGATATGCACTAAGCAAAGAGCCCAATCCATCACTGTGTCCACTACAACCATAGAGAGAAGAAATATATTAGTATCACGAGATGTATAGATACAAAAACTAAAGAAATATATATACATGAGATGAAAACTAGAAGTACTAAAATGAAATGGCATAATGTAATTGTTATACCTGGGTCTCTTGGTTGCCAGTGTAGATCAAGGGGTGGTGTGATGCTGGGACCAACACCACATGCATTTGTCAGTGCTCCCGGGGTGAAGCCATAATAGTGGTTTACAATTAAAGTGAGGAAGGAAAACTCACAAAAAATGAATGCATGGAAAAAAACTTGATTTTAGGGGTTCATACGAACCTATTGGTTCGACCGAACCCATTAGGGATTCGCTAGAATCTAGGTTCAGGCGAGCCCTCTTTATACTTTCCTGCCAAAAAAATCATCAAAATCCCTTATAGAAGGGGGGTTCGAATGAACCAGGGTTTGATTGAACCTTGGTTTGAGCAAACCCCTAGGGGTTCACTCGAACCCCCTTTATTCCTCATCACCCCCCCTGAGACACAAAAAAGCCTAAATTTTGGCACTTTGGAGCTCAGGTTGAGGATGAAAATGGAGGACTCTTCACAAACCCAATTGGAATCAGGTAGTCCTTAGAATGAGCTATCCAACAAATATAATTTTAATATGTTTTGGTTTTATTATGTATTTTTTTTTAGTTTGATTAAACATAGGTTTTTCATCGAAAATGAAGGTCTTTATTCTAAATATGTGGAAAAATAGCAGATTATCAAAAAACAAAATTGAAAAATATGAGTGCACCAGATATTGAAGTCCTTTATCCAACAAAAAAAAATTTTGAATTTCAATATTTACAAAAAAAGTTATGCCTTATACGGTCGCATTATACAGTCTGAATTCTAATTGGTTTGATTTCAAAACTTGATTAAAGATAAAGTATTCAATAAAAAACTTTCTAACCAAGTGGAAGCACTAGAAATTAGAGTTACGAATCTAAATTTGAAAGAATCAGAATTTTATCCTTCATGGAAAAAAAGTTGTGTTATACGATGTGCGCCACTTTTTAAAATTGTTGTTTTTTGAAAAAAACTAGTTTTTGTGGGAGATGGAAAAAGAAGTGCAATCTGATTCCAATTTTTTTTAAAAATATATTTTTAGAATCTACAGACAAAATGTGACGAGACTCTAGTTCTCATCATCTTCAAATTCTTTACGGTTTCGCCACTATAGGTGCCCGAATATGAAGATTTAGTTAAAAACAATAATTTTAGTGTCCAGTTTGTCCAAAAATTGTAAACCACTATTGTGGGATCACCCCCCGTCATCACTAGAGCCACTACAGGGATGGCGACAAGATCTGATGGTGCAAAAGAAACTGGGGCTGCTAGTGGGAGAGAAGACATCCTCTGCCACTACCTCAACCTTTCCTCTGTTCTTGTGACCTCCTCCTTGACCTTCTGCTACTACTACTCTCCTCCCCCATGTGCCGCCTCCATGTCACCCTTGGTGGCACCTCTCCTTTTAGGTCGTGATCCCCTTGGGGGCATCCACCGAGAAATTGGAAGCAGGGCCATGCACCTACCACTAGGCTAGGAAGTCTCTCACAATGCTGACATTGTCAACCGGTTGCACCTCAAGCTGGTCCTAATTGTTAGCATTGTCCTCAAAAATGGTGACATCAGTGATGGTGGTCGCTAATGATCCCCTAATCGAGTGGTGCTCCTCACGACCTGTGCATAAGAGGGGACTGTGGGGGGAATAGTCTAAATTCGACCATACTACCACATAACCCAAGCCCAATAAAAGGGAATAATAACAAAATATGTTTGACCTAAGATAAAATGGTTACACTACAAGTTCATAAGGAACCTACCATTATCTACCCAGTAGAAAGAACGGTAAGGCTGCCACCTGACCTGGCCAGGCTACAGGGTCTTGAATTGCAACTGCCAGAATTGTGGGTCTCTATGCCTCCACTATTGAATTAGCTCATACCAGTAGACCATGGGTACTAAATAATCTTAGACCCAAGTATATCCCTTAGGTCATGTGCAGGTGATGTGGGCGAAGGCCCACATTTGGAGCAGGGTGCAGGTTGTCAAACTCTAGAAATCATAGTGTACATACCTACCCAACTCCTGGTATAGGTGTGCTAGCATGCTCCTCCCCCATGCGAACATCATCCAATGGTCCTCCATCTCATAAATAGTGTACACGATGCCACCATGTAGGTGAGAGCCTCATCCATCTATAGTGACCCGAGTGGCCACATTAATCACCAAAGCTCAATGTAGCATGTGCATGACACCACATCGCTACTCGAACCAATGTGTGTAAATATGGTTGGTGTCATCACCGCCATCAGTGCAGCTTGAGCAGTATGCGACCCCATTGCATCACTCCTAGGCTAAGCAAGTGTCATCAATCATGACCCTCTTCGCACAAATGGGAAGGTTGAGGATGTGATAGACATCCTCTAGGGTGATGGTCATCTCACCCGTTGGGAGGTGGAAGGTTGAGGTGGTCGAATCCCACCACTCCATCAGTGCCATCAACATGTGATCATAGTACACCATCTCTGGCATATGATACGCCTACCGAAGTCCCACCCATTGTAGAAGCATCTCCTCTACATCCAATAGTCATTGATCCTAGTCCCGAACATGGTGAAGCACCTGCCCATTGGTATGCTCCCTCATCTTTAGATAATCCTACAAAAGTGAAAAGGATCAGCGTCAAAATATTTGATGTACAATTTTTTTTCACAAATCTACTAAATGGGGCCTACAAGATGCATGCGCACCGACAGATGTCTACGTGCCACATAAGCATCCGAGACCACCATTAAAGCTAGTGAGACGCTAGTGCGTGTTGAGGTCCCTAGTGCCTTGGCGGGACACCAACACATGAGGAGGATGCAATCACACCATTAGGATGCCTACGCTCTAAATCTTTCTAAAACTCACTAGAAATCTTAGAAAAATACACTAAAAGAAGGTTTAAGGACTCACTTGATCAAACTTAAGGCCATCACGCATGTCCTCTTGTAGCTGGTCTAGCTTGGGCTCTAGATAATCTTGTTGGCATCACATTTTGTTGAATTTTCTCTCACAAAATTCAATAAAACTCCCATAATGAATAGTGAAAATGATGCTTCTAGGGGCCCACTTGGGTATATATAGGCCCCTCAGGGTCCATTTTTTTCAGTGCTTGTGGTCCCTCCATTTCTCCTACTTTTCCCCCCACTAGACTAGGGGAAAAACCAAGAGGGGTTATACAGTCACATCTTCATCAAAAAAATTCTTCCGAACCACCAAAATTTTTCTTGATCATTCTTCTCACCTTGGTATCTTCTTCCGATTTTCAAGCTAACTTAAAACCTAGAGTTTTACAAAACAAAATTTTGTGTGATTTTTTACAATAAATGTATTTTTCTCTGAGTTCGATTGTTGGGGGCATCTTTGGTATTTGCCGGTTCGACCTTTGCGGCCTCTACAGTATCTTTTTGACACGTAAATTGATAATATTTCAAGTTTTGGGTTGAATTTTTCTCTTCTACTTTAGTGTGGCTGATTTTATTTCCAAAATCAAGCCCACTAAAGTGGGGACAAAATGTAATGTCACAAAATTGCACCTAGGGGAAATTGCACTTAAACGCATTTATGATAAGACCCTCATGGGTCAAAATTTCAAGATTCCAACTCCATGAGGTCCAATGATGAAGTGACAATAGTTCACCATCCCGTTTCTTGAAAACTATTGTTTTGGATGCCTACGCGGCACACGGGCATTTGCACGACACATTAACATCATGGTAGTGTTTCGTGTTTGAAACAAGGAATCTCAAAATCTTGACTCAGGACACATGTCTTTGTAGTCAGGTTCTCGATTCTAATGGCTCCTTCCAGCCTTGGATGCAACAAAACTACCTCTTGCTCTCATTTTAGGGGTTTCTCTCTTAGTCAAACACTTTTCTTCTCAATCTCATCCTCTTCTACTCTTTGCAATAACACTTCTACAAGTAAAGCTCTATCAGACTGAGGTCCCTCCAACAAACAACGCTCTCTAACAAATTCAATAGTGTACATCCATGAGTTCAAGGGGGGTTGAGGCTTGTTGGTAATGCTCTCTTGCTCTTATCTATTTGCGAATAGATTAGATCTCTTTCTTCATTTACTATTTGGTGGTGTGAGTTCTCCTCCTCAAGCGAGGATTATTTTCACCACTTCCTTTTGTCTATTTCATTTACTCTCTTTATTTATTTGGCTATCCATGGAGGTGGGAACACCAAAATAGGGGTTTGAATGTGACAAGCCTCAAAATAGTCCCAACATTTTTCCTCGTTTGTTTTGTGTGCAGGTTTCCAAAGCGGAGCTCAAAGGAAGGATTCAAACGTTTGGCTATTTTTAAGTCTTCTTTTGGCTCTCCTTGTATTTTTTTCTCATTCTTTATCTTCTACTTATTTACTTTGTTAAACAGACCTCAAATCTATGTTAGATAGTGAAGCTTTTAGTCATGTTTCCTAATTCTTGAGATTTTTGTTGTTGGGGATGCCAACACATCCTTTGGACTCCAACATGTTGTGCTAGTGTCATGAGTCCATGCTATAGTTCATTGGCCAAGAGCTCCTCTTTTTGAGACAAAGATCTAGAAATCTTGCTCTCTCAAATTTTGAAGCAGTCGTTCGAGATAATTAGTCTATGTATAGTTTCTTTGCAATTTCTTCATTCAACGAACATTGAGGCACGGTTAAGGGTAGTTCACTCCATAGAACAAAGATACTTGTGAGTAGTGAATCCCCCTTATCTCACACTATTAATTCCCAATACAATTACAAGTGTTAATGAATCTATGGGAGGTAGTTAAGCCATGCCATGAACCCGAGCACTATATTGCACAACACAAGGAGACCAAGGGTGCACACCTTGCAATAATCCCACCAACACTGTTGAGGGGTTTAAACTCATAACCCAAGCTCTTATACAAATTATTGCACAGACAGATGTCATTGCACCAAAAGATCGACTTGTTAATGCTTGATATAACCACTAGAGTTTATGAATCCATGAGAAGCAGCTAAGCCATGTCATGAACTCAAGCACTATGCTACACAACACAAGGACACCAAGGGTGCACACCTTGCAACAACATATGCATTTTTCTTAATAAATTTATAAAAAGAAATATTTTTTCCATTTTTCTCACCCACAACCTACATTTTCTAAAATGTTTTTGTTTCCCTCAACCTAGCATAATATAAATGTGTTTTTTCCCTTTGCATCCTATCTACCTAATCCCTCTCTCTACCTACCTCTTCATCCATCATTCCCTACCACTCTCTCTCTCTCACACACACACAAATTTGTCTCCCTCCCTCTCTACTTTTTATCTCTACTCTCTCTCCCCCCTTCTCTCTCTCTCTCTCAAACATACACACCTTGGTATCCCTCCCTACCTCTCCCTCCCTCTTGTTGATGGCCAAATCGACACAACATGCAGGAAAAATGCAACAACCTTACCTCTCCTGAAAAAGAAAAATGATAGTTAAATTGATCACCTTCCAAGGTCCTGGATGTTGGGTCACAATGTTACTATTTTGTTGAGCGGTCAATGAGGGTGTAGTATTCAAGGGGTTTGCTGGTTATTAAGATTCTTGGTTGCTGCAAAATCAAATTCCTATCTAAACCTACTCTAACTGAAGGATAAAGAAGTGCAAAAGATAGATCAGGGGTGAAAAAAAGAATAGAATGTTGTTTCATCTAATTAAGCAAACCTATTACTCTTCAAGGAATTCCTAAATTAAACTCTAGAGCAAATCAACCTCTAACCAATACACAGTCACATTCATTCATAGTGAAAATATTAATAGTAGATTACAAATCATAATTCAAACCAAAGAAAAGATAAAACTTCATTCATTCCTCGAAGAACTTCAAATCAAATGATTAACAAAGTGAATACCATTATCTAGAGTATAACTCAAAGCAGGTTCAAGCCCAACTACTTACTATGGTAAAACAAATGAACAACATTTACAATTCCAACAAGCTTCATCGGTGTACGAAAACCAATATCTTTCAATCAACTCAACTATGCTAATGCAAAAAACTATATTACTTAACTCTACTCAACTAATTCCTATTGTATTTTTTTCTAAGTGTCTAATTCTCTAACTATCTAACTATCCCTTCCAAATGAGCATCATTTTATAGTAAATAGCTCTTCAAATACATAATTCCTACTAAAACAACTCATGCAAAAGTTGTAGCATTAATCATTCTTAAAAAAAAACTTTATGTTTCAGCCTTTGTTTGACTTTGGTTGACTTTAGTGAGGTTCAGTTGATAGTTGCAACTTTCCAATTTAGTTTCTATTTGGTTTTAGTTGACTCTAGTCACATTTATAGTTTCCATTTTAACTCCCATTCATCGTATTGCACGATGTGAAGCAGCGTCCCTTCCCAAAAATAACTCCAAGTGGGACCATCAAGCGTTCAGTTCTCTACAATTTGATTATTTTTTTCCCTTTTCACACATTAACATTGTAAATAATCTCCATCACAATCTGTTATCCTCCTCAATCTGCAAAAGCAAAACCCATGTGTATCTCTATAAAAGTACTACTTTTCACATGCTAGCTTTGTAAACCAATCATTGCAATCCATTCTAATCTTTTGAAAAGACACCTGTAAATCAGAAATAAACATTAACTAATACAATTAATTAATTCCAAAAATTAAATTTGAATTACTTCAATTGAATGTGCATAAACTTTAAATTTCGCAATTAAAGTAATAATAAAAATCCCTTTTAAACTAATGTTATTTTAAATCACTTAAATAAAATAAAACAACATCAGACATCATTTCCGAATCTGGGCAATACCTGCAAATCACAAAATGCACCGAATCAGTAAACTTCATAACAAATACCCAATTGAAATTAAGTCATAATTGATTCATGAAGATCAATGAATTAAAATATATGAATTAATTAATTCTCAATGAATTGATGAATTTCATGATTTATCCACTGAGTTAATTAATTCATAAAACAATTATGACTACAACTTTTGAAAATACCTTCAATCCTATATGCCTCAATAGCAGTCCATTCTCATTTCCAAAATTGGTATATCTGCACAGTTAGAGAGGATGCTTGCAAAGGTTGTGAAATTTGACTTGCATAGGCTATCATTTGCATTTGTTTTAAGATTTTAAAGATATTTTAACAAATCCACTATCTACAATTATGGCATCCCATGAAGCTACATCTCTAGGCATTTCATAAAACGGTTTATATACTCTTCCTATGCTTCCACATTTTGCATCCATATCTGCCCATTCCCTGTGATTATGACATTCTCTGGCGTATTAATCTCTTTGAAATCTCTATATCAGACCCTCTGCTCGGCCTCTCTATGCTTCTATATATACCTCAAAATATTGTTCCAAAGCCCTGTTCCAAAACCTTCATTTTAAATCATTGCATGCCATGAGAAAACATCTCTGAGAGGCCATGAGGGCACTGATAAAGACTATGGGAGTTTGTTTATACCAGCGATTTAATTTTTCTCAAAAGGTTCTTGAAACTTCATCAATTCCATTTTGACCACATCCTTCAATCATCACAGTCCGTGAGATGATACGCTCTTTGAGCCGTGATTTAACACCTGCTAATTGCATTTGCTTGAGAGTTTGTTTTCAAGCCATTTCATCAAATTGGATTTGTACATTTGCATAACTTTAGCGCTCATTTCCCAGCTCTCATTCTGGCACACACATGGAGGATGTTGTCAATGGTTTTGTAAATCAGCGATTTGTATTATATGAAAATTTCTAGGTAATACACTTTTCAATGAATCGATTCTACACATATTTCCTTTGATTTGTTGCACCTTCATTGTATTCTTTGACTTCTAGTGCCTTTCTACCAAATCTATTTAATGTGTATTCTGCAACTATGTATTCCGTGTGATGACAACTCATTGAAGCATTCTATCAAACAGTTTATGTGTCAAATCCTTTAAGCGTCGCACTCCATGAGATGACATTTCATTGTGATTTGGTGGATGTCCATACTCTACTACAGAGTTCCCATATTGGCACGGCTGGTAGGATGTTGGGAACAGCAATGGAATTCTTCTTTGAATTTATCACTTGCATTCGATGAGATGCGATTGCTTTTGAGGCATTTGTCAAGCGTTTCACGTGCCTTTGCTTCCACCATTTTGCATGCATTTCCTGCGTGGGCAGTTGGAGCTACAAAGCGATCATATTTGTTTTGATGTTTCCAAAAACCTCTCAAACAATTCATTTTTTGTGAATCTCGTGATCATTACCTTTTGGGATATTCCAATCTCTGTTAAACATTTCATATGCTCTGTTTAGGCATACCTTGACATGAATTAAGATTTTCACCTTTTGCGTGAGCGTTTATCAAGGTCACTGCAACTACGCCATGGCCAGGTGTCTCTTCTTGACTGTATTCTTTACTTACCCATATTTCATGCCTGCCAAGACATTGCAACCACAAAATCTGATGAATTTTCCTTAGTTTTTATGCCTTGATGGATGCTCAAATATTGTTCCAAAACTCCCATTCATGTGCAGACAGGGGGAGAATATTGACCACAAAAAATAGCTTTAAATCTTCCTTGCATTTGCTTGAAAGTATTGAAAATATTTTTACGATCCATTCTACGCACGTCTCACAGTTATGGCATTGCATGAGATGACATCTCTTCAAGGCATTCAGTTTGGAGTTTGTAGTTTGCAGTTTAATTGCTCTGTCTGCGCTTTCACATCTACATCCTCTTCTTCAAAGTCTTATTTATCCTCTCCTTCTTCTCTAGCCAGGTCCTCCTGGAGAAAAGTCTCTTTAGAATCAAACAAGAGAGGAGATTCTATGATGTTTATTATAGGGGCTCTTCCCTTTCATTAGTTGTTTTTTCTGATGTTGAAGGTGCAATAGAAGGGGTTTCCTTGATTCCAACTTCCTCAGTTTGTGGAGGAGTGGTCGAAGGACCTTCATGAACAGTATCTTCTCTAGGATATATAGTAGAAATAGGTTGAGCACCAAAACCCTGAAACAACTCCAACAGTAGCAACTTGGTAGGTAACTGTAGCCTTTTGGAAAGCTTTGGTAACCTTCTCTATTGTAACTTTTGTTTCTCCTGCTTGTGGAGGTTGTTTCTTAATCCTCTTATACTTCTTTGGCTCGACAACTAAAGATGATTCAACCTAGGAATCCTTTCTTTTCCTTGTAGCTCTGCCTTGGGGCTGGTTGAGGTGTATGTCAATCCATTTTATGCTTCGATCAATAACCACCTCTGAAACCTTGTTTATGTGAAACTGCTCCTTTTCCATCTAGTTGATGGGCTCCAACTCTTTTGTTGCAATTTCATCTACCTCATATTGAAGATCAAGGAGGACACCATCATTTGATAACCCTTCAAATATATTTTCTTTAATATTGAAGTCCCTCATCTAAGGGATAGTCAACCTTTCGTATCCTCTTTTTCTGACTTCAAATTTATTTTGAAGGTTAGACCAGAAGTCTTCGAGGTGATGCTCATGATAAGGGTCCAACAAAGATACATACAACTCATTCATCTTCCCTTTCAAGTCAAAATTTCTTCTTTCCTCATAAATTTCAAATTACATGCTTGGAACTCTTTTATTGTAACCTTAGTTGCCAATGTTGACTGACATGAATAAAAACCTAATTTCATAGGAAAAGAATGACACCCTGCCTTGTGCTTGTTTGAAAAATTTGCATTAACTTCTATTGCTTGACAAGATAATTCCATTAAAATCATTTTATTACTACAACATCTTGGCAGCTTGAATGGAGCCTTGTCAAAACCAAACGGTCTAATGTAAGTGATCTTGTGGTATTAAATGAACCAACTCCCCCATTCCTTAGTAAAGGTGATGGCTTCTTAAGTCAATTTGAAGCCAACATCTCTTGCCAATTGATTGATAACAACATATACAGGAAGGAATAATTAACCTTTTTGAAATGTTTTTCCACCTTCTTGAGTTCCAATTGGTCATAATACTTCAAAACTCTATTCTCCCCAGTTGCTTCCCCAAGAATCCCTTCCATGTTCAGGCCTGTAAATTTATTCATTCTTGTAGCACAATAGATTACATAAGAGCTCATATAAAACACCTTGGTATCTTTCACTTGGGTGAGCTGATCATGAATGGCATTGGACACCATTTTTCCCCAGTCCAAATAATATTTTCCATCAAGAAAACTCTGAATAAAAGAGGACATCCAATCCTCAAATGCATGTGAGTTCTTTCCCAAATGCCCCTAGACAATAGTGTGATAACCTCACCTACTTCTGCATAAAAGTCAGACCTCTTAGGTTTGGTGGGCACTATCTTTATTGGCTTCTTCTCCATTTTCAACTATCTCTTATTTATATATCTTAGGTTACCTTCCACATCTGCCTCATATTGCTGCAATACCTCAACTTATGTCATCATTTTGAGATTGGGATGGGGAGGCGGGTCAAAGAATAGCCTTATCATTCTCTGTGTTAGATCAATTATTTTAGTCCCCCAAAGATCAATACATTTCCTTTGGACCCGATTGTATGCATGTACAACAACTAGTATGAATTCAGGACATTGCACCACTATGGGAAATGAAGCTACATGTGCAAGTCCTGAATTAGCAATATTCTTGGCCCTTGGACTAGCATTTTTGAGAAAGTATCTTTGAAAAATTGGTCAAGGTCAACATGGCCAACCAGTGTGTCAGTTATTTTGATCATGCCTCTGACCCAAATTTTGATGGCACATGATCACCTTGAAACTTACACTTCATGGTCAATGGAATTTGTTTAAATGGCTTCAATCTTTTTACCCTTTGTTCTTTTGGCACCTCCTCGACACCAGTATTTGTCTCTAAATAGAACATTTAATAGACCTGCAACCATGACATTCATTAGGAAGAAGGAGGATTGTAAAAAAGAAGGAGGATTGTAAGGATTTAGAAATTAAATATACTCCATATTAAAACCCTATATCTTGAAAGGAGTACTCATTCTCATGATATTTATGTTATTTTTGGAGGTTGGGATCAGGATAGCACATGGGACATGACCATTACAAAAACCCTTTATCATGTACTTTCAAACATTGGAATTGAGTTAAACCTCGTCTCTTGAACCTTGTAAAAGACCCATCAAAAGTTGAGATCAGAACCACACTTGACATTGGAACCTTGAAGAAACTGTATCGGAAGTCGAGGTTGGAACGACACTCAACACTTGAACTTTGAAAAGGGAATGGGTTCTAGTTTTTCTCTAAAATCCAATCCCAACCAATGGTCAAAATTCATAATCGGGATATAACCTATCCTTGGAACTAAATGTGGCATCAAGGGTTTGGTTCTATTTTGAGGTTGGATCTTGAAAGTAATGCAAAAATTGGAATTAGAACAACAGTTGGAATTGAAACCTTTCTCAAGGTAACAAGTTAAGGTTTTATTCTGATTTCAATTTCTGACTAAAGTCAAAAGTCAAGATTGGGTTGGAGCCTATCACTTGATCAATCATTTTGGACAAGGTAAGGTTATGTTCTAATGTTTGATCCTGACCAAAGGTCAAAAGTCAGAGTCAGAACATTTAATGATTTGTAAACTCCTTACTATGAATCACTTAACAACTGTTAGATTCACTAGGATACAGATTTAATTTAAGATCAAAATTGACGTTGCTTGTGAATTGAGCAAATAAACACATCAAATACTGGAAAGTAAAGAAGCTGACAATATCATGCACCAAGAAAAGAGAGAGACAAAAAGATTTGATAACGGAGTTCACCAAACTCTAGCTACGTCTCCGGATCAGCAAATATGCATGATCGATTCCATTATTATGATGCAACTTCTTTTACACCACGATGGTCTTTCACTAAGTTACAATTCACTTCAAGGAAGATTGTTGCACTTCAGGCTCTTCCCACTTCCACACTGTAATGACAGGATCGATCTAGCAACATGTTCATGCCTAACTCCTTATCACCTTTACAATCCTATCAAGCAATAAAACTACAACCAACTCTTTCTCAATAAGAGTACATAGGCATCAAGCCTTTACATTCGACTTAAAAGTCATAAAAATTCTCTCAAAGAAAACAATGAGCTTTTATCTCTTCCTATTCTTCTAAGAGACCACTCATAATTCTCTCAAAAGTCTCACTAAGTTTTTATCTCTCCATACAAGAGACCACTTAGCTCACAAAACTCTCAGAACCTCTAAATGAGAACACTCTCACACCTGAACTTCTGAATGAAAAATCAAGGCCTCCTACCCTCCTTTTATACATAATTTTGGCTAAAAAGGCCAAAAACCACCATATTAAATAAAATAACCCTCGTAAAGGAAAGAGTTAAAACAATCTCCCCTTTTACAAATAAAACAATAAACAACCCCTTAATAAAACATTTAAAATCTATTTTTTAAACCCTTGTCTTATTATATTCATGGGCTATTTTAGTTTAGGGGGTTTAGTTTAAAATTAAAATAACAATTTAATGTTATTTTAGGAGGTTTTTCTTTTTATCCCACCTAATAGCCATTAAAACATAATTCTCCTAAATCCCATGAATCTCTCAACTCCTCCTTGAAAATAGGAAATTAGGTGTGAGGTGGAACTAATTCCTTTTCTATAAATTAAATGAATAATATGTGAGAATTCCACTCACTTAAGTATCAATCATTTATTTTAAATTTTTTCACCTACCATCAGCAATCTTTGACCAAGCATAACTTGCACATATGAACTTTGTTCTATGTGAAATAAGTTGCATCAGGTTCGTCTTCACGAGTTCTTAATCCGAGACTACTATTACTTGATTTCGAAATAGTCAATTTTTTGGTCAACCATCTGGTATCCTCGACCCTTGTTGAACTTTGACTAAGCATGTCTTGAGCAAACAGACTCCTTTCAATGCACTTCAAGTTGTGTCTAGATCGTATCTCTGTGCTCTATGATTGATGCTAGTTCTAGGTGATTTTGAGGTCATTGGATTTTGAGGTCTTTGAGATCCACTTGGATCAATTAGGAACTAGAACTAGATGAGGGTGCATAGTTATGGTTCAGTTCCAAAGCCCGATCCTGCAACATATATAGAAGTTGAAATCAGAACATGATCAAGCATGAGGCTGACAAAGTGATTTCTAATGTTTACAAAACCCTTGGGAATCAGGAGCTGGATTGATCCAATCATCAGAACCTGATTTGATTTAGGATCTAGACTAATTGCATAATTGAATGCTTAACTTAGTCAATTTAATGGAAACTCAAAAAAAAGTGTACATTATTGAAATTATGCATTAAAAATCAAGGTGATAACCAGAATGTGAGAGAGAAGAAGAGAGAAAGTGCAAACAATCTAATAATGGAGTTTGCCACAATCGTGACTATGTCTCCGGGTCCCTCTCCAAAGAGTGATCGATCCTATTATGCTCCAAAATTAGGATTACAAAGCTTCAATTCTAACAAATTCTTCTCACGTCTCTATGGATGATAATGAATTACAAAAATGTCCTCCTCTCTCAAGTACAACAAGCTTGAATTCAAGCTCCCAATGCACAGAGATGAACAATTCACTATCACAACTCTCCATGCTCTCTAAACTCTTCACAAGAATTCTCTCACAATTTTCCACTTGGTTTCCCAAGTCCTAAACTCCCCCCTTTTTATACATTTAATTTTTCCTAATATGGTTTAAAACCATATGATTTCCAAAACCAACTATATCTCCCATTTACAATAGTAAATCTTTGAAAATCCTTCCAATTACAAGAATAAATCTCTCTGAAATAACCTTCTCCCTTTAATTCATGGCCCTTATAATCCTGGGCTTACAATAGCCTTTTGCAAAAAAACTCATTCCTAAATAATAGCTCTTATTTTTTACGAGCTTTACAAAAATAATCTTCCAAATCCCTTTTTAATAATCTTTAAGATTATTTTAAGCCCTTTTAAAATATTTACAAGGAACAAATTATATTCCTTAAGCCATTTTACCATTTAAATCCCTTAAAATCCTCTCAAAATCTTTTAATATCCTTAGAAATCTCTAAGAACCCTTAAAAATCTCGTAGTATGGGATTTTAAAACTTAAAAGATTTAATAATTTAAATTTAAGGAAATTTAGATTTTAAATTATATTGTAATATTCATGTCATCATTCTTTCCACATCATCATTCTTTCCACGTCATCTTTCCTGCCACTTCATCATCATCAATCCTCAACTTTGACCGACCATATCTTCGTCGTACAAGCTCCATTTTCGATGAAACGAATGGTGTTAGAATCATGTTGATGAGCTCTTTAATGTGATGCTGCTTTTGACCATTTTTGAGATGATGATTCTTTTGTCTTCTAATTGGCCCTTGTACCCAGCTTGACCCCAACTTTGACCGGGCGTAACTCAGACACACGAGCTCCTTTCGAACTCATTCAAATTGTGTCTAATTTAGTTTTCTGGGCTCTTCAAAATCGCACTAAAATTTGGAGCATGTGGAACAATTCTATTTAAATTACAAGTATCCACCTGGATTAGTCCTCCCCACTGGAGAGCTTTTGGACCTCCAAAAGTGGCATTTATTCAAACATCAAGTGAGGACTTTGCCTCCCCACTTGTCCTCTATCATTCGTACATCTGTAAGCCTAGCTCACAATAACAATGAAGATTGCAACAAAATTGTTGAACACAAACATCATTCTATCACTTCCATAAGCATCTACATCAACTATCATAGCCACTAACCAACAAACATTGACTAGCATCAAGCTAAACAATAATGTAGATATGAAAAAGAATAAATCAACAACATATCAATCTTTCACAAGAGAAACAATTTTACACAAGGGACAATCAATGCTTTCAATCAGCATTTCCTCATGTTGTATTATGGGTGCATCCTGCAACATCTAACCCTCGTTAGCTACTCCAAGTTCATGTCTAGAACCACCTATACTGATAGACATAAGAGTTAAATCTTTACTTGCATTAATCACCCTCTTTAATTGCCTTGTGTTTTCAAGAGAATGACCAGTCTTAATCCTATGAGAATGTACAATATACTATATGCCATCTTTAAACAAATGATAATGATTAATTTCCCTGTAGAAGATAGCTTTTCAATCATATAAATATGGGCTACCCAACACTATCCCACAGATATATAGTGGAACCACATCAAATTGTACTTAATCCACAAACTTATTTGTGATTGTGAATTTCAAATTGCATTGCCTTGTTACTTGTAACTTATCATTCTCGCAAATCTAGCCTAGTGGATAAGGTTTCTTATGTAGTGTAGTTTTCAATCCCAAGTTCCTTACAACATCTTCAGAAAATAAGTTAACTTGAGAACCACTATCTATGAGTGCATCAATTTTAGTATTCTTAGAAACAACCCTTAAATAAAAAAGCTCATTTCTTTTCTTATCATCAAGGACATCTTTAACTTTAGAAGTAGAAGCACAACTATCAAAGGAAACACTAGCAATAGGAGCCTTACCTTTCAAACCCATTGTTGTTATCTTAGTTTAATCTTTAGACTCTGAACCAAGATCCATAATAACATGTGCAAATTCCTTCTTACCTTTATGTTTCTGATTATGTTTCTGAGCCCACTTAGGCTTCAATTCAAGATACAACTTCCAACAATGATCTTCATCATGACCCTTCATGTCACAATGAGAGCAAGAAAGTTGGACATTCTTCTTAATTGTAGTTGTCTTCTTTCCTTTTCCTATCTCAACAACCTTAGATGATTTCTTTATAGAGTTATCATTATCAAACTTACCAACAAAATAACACATTCCTCTTGACTCTAAATGTGTAGCTTGAACACAAACTTCATCCAAATTACTAGGGTTCAAGACCAAAATAAAATGTATGAGATATGAGTGAAGACCTCCTATGTACTTTAACAAAGTATCCTGGGTGTTTAAAGGTACATTTAATCCAATAGCCTTCTTTATGAATTCATGGGTGTACTCTTAGACAGTTTGACCTTTCCCTTGTTTAAACACTTTCCAATTCATCATTAGTTGTTGCATGTGACCTAAGGGATATAATTTCCTTTTAAGAGCACTAAAAAATTCTATCCAGGTTAAACTAACACTACCATGCTATGAAATTTTTGCTCTATTCCTACTCTCCCACCAGGTAAGAGTTGTACCTCCCAACCAAAGAGTAGTTAACTAGATCCTAGAAGCATCATCAAAGAGGCTTTGGACTCTACAATAAACTTCTACTTGGTGAATCAAGTCATCTAGTTTTTCAACATCTAATTCACCACAATACTTAGGTAGTTCAAATTTAACATCCAATTTAATCTTAGGCTTATTTACACCCTTAAAAGGATTAGCAAAAACAGAATGTGTAGAAGAAGGAGAAGAAGGGGGAGAAGGAGTAGATGGAGGATATTTTGGGGGTTCATAACCACCTCCTGGTTGCTTCTTCTTGCCTATACAGTCTCCATGATCTTCTTGCTTCAATGCATTATCTCCTTCAAGTTTCATGTGTTCTTCCCTTTCTTGGAGAAGCATCTCCAACATAGCTTTCATTTTCCAGAAGGCTCTTTGAAACTCCTACTCACTGAGTTCTTTAGGTACCTGCATTCTAGACACAAACATTTTCAAAAAAGTTCTTCATTTCTCAATCTTAGGATTAAATTCCTCAAGCTTGCCTTCACCCTTCTGAATCTCGGATCTCATTAGCATTCAAAACCAACTGCAATAATAGTCACCAAAAGCTTTGATACCAAACTTGATCTGAATTAGGATCTAGACTAATTGCATAATTGAATGCTTAACTTAAACAATTTAATGGAAACTCAAAAATAAGTGTACATTATTGAAATTATGCATTAAAAATCAAGGTGATAACTAGAATGTGAGAGAGAAGAAGAGATAAAGTGCAAACAATCTGATAAGGGAGTTTTCCACAATTGTGACCATGTCTCTGGGTCCCTCTCCGAAAGGTGACCGATCCTATTATGCTCCAAAATTAGGATTACAAAGCTTCAATTCTGACAATCTTCTCACATCTCCTTGGATGATAATGAATTACAACAATGTCCTCCTCTCTCAAGTACAACAAGCTTGAATTCAAGCTCCCAATGTACAAAGATGAACAATTCACTATCACAACTCTCCAAGCTCTCTAAACTCTTCACAAGAATTCTCTCACAATTTTCCACTTGGTTTCCCAAGTCCTAAACTCCCCCCTTTTTATACATTTAATTTTGCCTAATATGGTTTAAAACCATATGATTTCCAAAACCAACTATATCTCCCATTTACAATAGTAAATCTTTGAAAATCCTCTCAATTACAAGAATAAATCTCTCTAAAATAACCTTCTCCCTTTAATTCATGGCCCTTATCATCCCGGGCTTACAATATCCTTTTGCAAAAAAACTCATTCCTAAATAATAGCTCTTATTTTTTATGAGCTTTACAAAAATAATCTTCCAAATCCCTTTTTAATAATCTTTAAGATTATTTTAAGCCCTTTTAGAATATTTACAAAGAACGGATTATATTCCTTAAGCCATTTTACCATTTAAATCCCTTAAAATCCTCTCAAAATCTTTCAATATCCTTAAAGATCTCTAAGACCCCTTAAAAATTTCATAGAATGGGATTTTAAAACTTAAAAGATTTAATAATTTAAATTTGAGGGAATTTATCTTTTAAATTATATTTTAAATAGTCATGTCGTCATTTTTGCCACATCATCATTCTTGCCACATCATCATTCTTGCCACTTCATCATCATCAACTCTCAACTTTGACCAACCATATCTTTGTCATATGAGCTCCATTTTTGATGAAACGAATGGCAACAGAATCGTGGTGATGAGCTTTTCGACATGATGTTGCTTTTGACCTTTCTTGAGATGATGATTTTTCTTTATCTTCTAACTGTTCCTTGTACCTAGCTTGATCCTAACTTTGACTAGGCTTAACTCGGACATACAAGCTCCTTTTGACCTCATTCAAATTGTGTCAAATTCAATTTTCTGGGCTCTTCAAGATGTTGCTAAATTTTGGAGCATGTGAAAATATCCACCTGGATTAGAACCCTACTTTAAAGAAGATGATCCAATACTTAGTGAAATTTGGTAATTTTGAGGATCGTACATGGGAAAACCTAGGGTTCAAACTCATATTTGTAAAGGAAAATGTGATTATATTTTTCAAAATTTTTAAAGGGTTGACCCAATGATATGGAAACCCTAGATGAACTAGGGTTTCGATAGGAACATAAAAACCTTAGGAACAAAGAAACCTACACACAAAAACACAAACACCCAAGAGAAAAATGACACAAATGAGCCAAACCACGAAATAAAAAAAAAAGAAAAAAACAACGACAAACAAGAAACGAAACATGCGAGCAATCCAACAATAACACAAACAACAAACTGAGTAAGAAACAAGAAAACAAGAAAAGGAAGGACAAAAACCCTACCTCAAAAGATGCGATGGCAAACCAACAATGCTTGATCAAAAATCACCAAAATCAAAATCATGCCCCAAATCCTCTACTCGACTCTAGCTCTTTTTATTGAAAATGCAAAGCAATTATGAGCTAAAAATGAAAGGCAGTTGGAATATATACTAGTTCACATGTGCAAAATAACTACCTTTAATGTGGGGTAGTTCGGGCCTCAAGATCAAGATGACACTCATTAATGAACCATCACAAAATACAAGAGGAAAGTTAGAAGCTAGGATCAAGAAAGAACTTGGCACATGAACCATTCCAAGACTCAAACTTGATAGGAGAAAAGCACAATGTATGTGGGAATTGAGATCAAGACGAAACTAGGAACAAGAACCTTAGAAAGGTTCTTAGTTTATGTTTCGGTCTAATACCTAAGTCTGAAGTAGACAAAAGAAAACTAGGGAACTAGAGATCAGAGTTGAGATGGACTTGAACTTCTCAAAGGTGTCAAGTGTCAATTCCATTTCGAAATATGAATCTAACAAAGAAAAACAAAGCATGGAAGAAACATGGGGATTGGGATTAGAACAAAAACTAGAACTTAAACCTTTCAAGGGTGACAATTTCCATTTCCATCTCAAAACTTGAACCCAACAAAATAAAAGAAATCAAGGGTTGAAAGAAAAAGACAACTTCCAAGGCCAAAAAAAATCACCAAGGGCACAAAAAAGCAAGGGGGGCCCTTTTTGACCAAAAATAAAATGGGGTGGTTATGTAAGGCATAACACCAACCTCCCTCCTTCCCTCTCTACTTCTCTTTATCTCTCCTCTCTCCCTCTCTAGCTCGCCCTCCCCCCCTTCTATCTACCTCTCCTCTCTATCTCCCTACCTATGTCTTTCTCTCTAAAACACACACACCTTTGTATCCCTCCCTACCTCTCCCTCTTTCCCTCTTCTTTCTCTACTTCTCTCTATCTCTCTCTCCTCTACTTACCTCTCTCTCTCTCTATATATATATATACATATAAATACACTTATCTTTATCTCCCCTCTCCCTCTCTATAGTCTCTCTATCTCCCTCTCCCTCCACTCGCTACCACTCTCTCTGTACACCTCTCTATCTCCCTCCATACCTCATTCAACTTTTACTCTCTATCACACCTCTCTCTATCTCCACCTCTCTTCCTCCCTTTCCCCCTCCTACTCTCTCTCTATTTTTCTCTCTATCTCACCTCTCTCTCCATCTCCCTCCTTCCTCTATCTATCTCCCTCCCTATCTCTACCTATGTCTCCCTCTATCACTCCCTACCTTTCTCTCTTTCTATTTCTGTATATCTCACCTCCCTCTCTCCCTCCATACCTCCCTCTCTCCTTCCCTCTCTAATTATCCCTATCTCCTGATCCCTCTCTCTATATATCACCCTCTCTCTCACTCACACACACATTTGTCTCCCTCTGTCCTTCCTCATTCCTCTCTACATCTCTCTCTCTCCTCTCCCTCCTCTACTTACCCCTATCTACCTCTCCCTCCCTCCCCCTTCTTTCTATTTATCCTCTCTCACACCTCTCTCTCTCTCTCTCTCTCTCTTTCACACACATTCCCCCCCTCTCTCTACCTACCCCTCTCACTCTCTCTACCTATCCTTCCCTCACTTGTCTCTTTATATCTCTACCTAATTCTCCCTCCCTCACTCTCTCTAGCTTTTCCTTCCTCTCTCCATCTCACCCTCTCTCTTTGTTTATCTCTATCTCACCTCTCTCTCCATCCCTCCCCTCTTTTCTCTCTATTTCCCCTCTCCCTCCCCCTATCTATCTCTCCTTGCATCACTCCCTACTTCTCTCTCACCTCCCTCTCTCTCCCTCCATACCTCTCCCTCCCTCTCCATCCCTTACTATTTATATTTATCTCCCTAATCCCTCTCTCTACCTACCTCATCATCCATCATCCCTTACTACTCTCTCTCTCTACACCTGTCTATCTCACCACTCTCCCTCCCTACCTATCCCCTCCTCCCTCATTCCCTCTTTACTTCTCTCTCTCTACACCTCTCCCTCCCTCCTACCTATTCATATTTCTACCTACCTCTCCTTGCATCACTTCATACCACTCTCTCTATTTGCACCTCTCTATCTCACCTCTATCTCCCTTCCTACCTTTTTCCCCTAGGCATGTGCACCAAGATGGGGCACAAAAAATTACCCAAATGCCCAAATATGAGCAAAATGTGCTCGTGTTTTGAAGAAATTCAAATGATCCACTTGTCTTATAAAAAGAAATAACTTGTCCATTTTGATCACCCACAACCCACATTTTCTACAATTTTTCCCTTTTCCTCAACCCAACATAACACAATTATGCTTTTTCCCTTTGCAACCTAGCTTCATAATTCCACGTTGAAGAAGAGGTAAATGTTATTTTTTTGTGCATTTGATTTAAATTTTGTTTTCAATTCAAAAATTAGATTGTTTTTATCAATATCATATGTTTTTAATTATATAATAGATCATATAAACCCTAAGCCACAACAAAATTTAAATGTTGAATTGTCTAAGGAAATCCATAAGATGCCTGACCCTCCTCCAACCCTTCCAAAAAAGCTAAGAAGATTTGTTAGGGCATCTAGAACAAAGAAAAGTTATTATTTCTAAATTAGTTTTAAAATTGAGGGGTTCAATATCAAACCAATATCACCTATCCCTTGCATCAACATTGGAAGAAATGATGGAGAATGTTGACATAACTTCAAAAATCAAAAAAGTCAATAGAAAACTTATAGAGATTCATGTCATCAATTTTATGCAACAAAATGTCCTATATTGAAGTGAAAAAGAAAGACATAACCAAAGAAAACATATGTGTTCTTTTTACAAATCATAGAACCAATGAACCTATTCCTCTGAATTCAAAGAGGTTTCCAATATATTGGTGTAATCATGATGAGATAAAAGTTTTTTTTGGGATACATGGTGGATCGTCTTTGACCAACCTCCATATAATAATTATGAGGTGTCGCTCAATTTTCTTAGAAAACTACACTGTGAATTTATCCTTTAAAAAATTCTTAATTATTTTGATATGTGGGAGAGTTTCAAGGTAGAGGTGGTGGTTTTTCCCAAAATAGAATAGGAGCTCATCAAGTAGATAATGTGAACATAAAAAAACATTATCACAAAGACCTATTTAACATGTGATGGTCCCAATAGCCATAAGGGAGATTATAGAGGTGAAAACTCTCCATGCATTTGCTAGCTTGACATACACCATTATAGAGAATGGTACACAAATATCCCATCCTTTTCCTCACAACATGATGCAACAACTCAACCATCTTACTCTAGTGCCCCTAGCTCTCATATATTCTCAAAATTTTGTAATTTATGATTTTGGGAGAGATAGTGATACAGAAGGTGCAAATGATTCCACCTCCCATGTGTGTTTCATTGTGAGTTAGATGTTATGGGAGTAGTGGGTGTCATTAGGGTGGTGCATAGATAATACAATGATGTTAGATGAGTTGTTGAATGATATGTATGCTAGTCAAATGTAGGTATGTTGATTTGAATTTATAACATTTTATCTATTAAATACTTAAAATTTGTAAATTTAAATAGATTCTTAATTATAGAATGGAATTAAACTAATGCAAACATTATGCATTTTAGAGTGTAATGCTAGAGGGTGGTACATCATCGATCATTCCTGTAACTTGTACACCTACATTTGTATCATAGGTAAAATTTGTATAATTGATAACAAAATAAAATAATACTTTCTACTCAAAATAATGTAATATTTTAAAATACAACTTTTTATTAAATAGGTGGGAATCGCATCACCATCTAGTACACATGTTTCCATGGATGCTTATGACATTGAATTTACACATGTACACCATAACAAATTTAAGTTTATTTTAGAAAATTTCTAATTTATTCTTTATATATTTGTGAGTTTTTGTTTTTAATCTATTATTGTTTGGTTATTTGATGAGTCCAATAGTTACACCTCATGGCATATGAGAAAATTTGAAATTTGGTATTAGTACAATAATTTCATCATTAGGTGTGTGTGCGAGTGAATTTAACCTACTAAAATGCAAAAAAAAAAACTAAGGTAATGCACAGATAAAAAACACAAGACAAAAACTCAATATTAGGCCTATGATGAACTCAAACAAAACATAAGAAAATATGAAACCTTTTATCTTGTTTGAGTTGATGACTGTGGTTGGCCCTTTGATTGTTCGAAGATGTGATCCTTTGTTGGAAAAATAGCATAAAACCTAGCTCTAAATGATGATGATGAGATGGTGAATGCAATGGTGCAAATGGGTATTGCAATGGATGCAAGATGTGAGTGAAAAAGGTGCTACAACAATGGTGGATGAATGCTTGGATGCTTGAATTCTAAGTTGGATTGCAAAAGTGGTGATGAAAATGAGGGAAAATTCCACCATTTTTAGGGGAAGTGCCTCTAAACAATGGATGGCCAAGATCAAGCCATGATGGGCAAGATCAAGGGCTATGGTGAGTTAAGAGCTCATAAGCCCTCACATCTTGACATGCGGTAGGTGAGATGGCAAGAGGAGATGAGGTGGACGTACTACATAGTACCTTGGGATTTGGATAAGATCTTATAAAGGAGATCCTTGTCCACATGTTGGTGATAGGACATGTGAGGAATTAAAAATTCCTCAAATATCTGCATGGGGATGGGAGAAGGAATTAAAAATTCCTTAAAATGCATTAGGGGATTAAAAGTGAATTAAAAATTCACATGGGGAAGATGTTGCCTTCTCCAAAAGGAGAAAGTATTTAATAAGGTTGACTTAGAACACATGCAATAAATGGCATGGGGATTAGGTTGACTTAATCAAGTGATTAAGGTTGTACAAACATGAGATTAGGAAAGTTAATGAAGAATTAGGGGCAAATGGGGCATTATAGAGGATGTGACCTTAATTATGATTAGGGGTGTGCACATCCTAATCATAGATTAATTAAATTAACTTGGATTAAAGAAGATTATGGAGGATGTGACAAGGGGAGAGAAAGAATGAATTTAAAAATTTATTTAAATTCATAAAGGAAAAATGACTAAATTAAATAAATTAGAGTATTTATTTAATTTAGAGAGGGGTATGTGCAGGATCATGATGGGCCAAAAAGTGGCGATATGATGGATATGTGTAGGGTATGTGGTTGATGACTTTTTTTTACCGAAAATTGATGAAACAAAAATTATTTTTTAAGGATATTTTCAGCTTTCCACCAATATAGATAATGCTTTACTTTGAATTTAATAAATAATTATTATTCATTTTCTATTTGAATTACGACTAAATTCTTGATTGATAGGCTAATTGAAAAACATTTATAGCTTTCAAACGATATCACACTTTTTGAATCTGAAACATGCTTAACATTCTATGCTTCATATACTATAGGATTAAAAAAAAATGAATTTCATGAAGTTTTGACCAAGTTAAGGTGGTCAGACATACGAGAGTTGTTTAATTAATTATTTAATTTTAAATATGTTGAGTCCTCTACTTATATCTAAAATCTTATAAAAATTTATCATTTTGTTTTGTTTAGGGTGGTTAGACAGACACCTACTTCTTATTTTTTCCCTAAAATTTAAATACTACTGCATTGAAATTTCAAATTTTCACCAAATAGACTTTAAAAAAAAATAAACCTAGTAGTTTAGAAACTACATTCAATTTTCTACTGATTCTATTCTTACATATTTTTGAAATAATATAGATAACTTATTCAAATTTTTACATGAAGTTGCCTAACTCTGATTTTTCTAAATTTTTTGCCACTTAAGGGCCTATTTTTTCCATGATGATCCTACACATACCCAAAGGAAATGGGATAAGGTATTTAATTGATTTATTAAATACCTTAAGGACATTAGAATAAGGGGAATATTAATTAAATAACTTGGATAAAAGATGTGAGATAGATGAATAAAATGGGTGAATTTGACCATATGGGGGTGGTCAAAATTAGATGTCTATAGGGTGATCCCACAATAGTGGTTTACAACTAGTTTGAGGAAGGGAAAATGCATTTTGGGTGGGAAAAAAACTTTATGGGGGTTCACTAGAAGGGGGGCTTCTAGTGAATGCACCCCCCTTCTAGTGAAGGGGTGCTCCATAGAACCCCACTTTTTGCCATTCCCTCCCTCCTCTAGCAATTTTATACAAAATCTTGGCTTTTAGAGCTCAATTTGAAGATGAAAATGGAGTCAACTTCACAAACCCAACTACAGGATTATAATCCTCGAAATGAGCTATCCATCAAGTATAATTTTAATTTATCTTTGTTTTATTTGTATTTTTTTAGTTTAATTAAACATAGGTTTTTCATCAAAAATCAAGCTTTTTATTTTGCACATGTGGAAAAATAGTATATTATCAAAAAAATTTGAAAAATATCTATGAACTTGATATTGATGTCCTTAATCCAACAATTTTTTTTGAATTTGATACATACAAAAAAGTTATGTGTTAGCAAGTAAACGTATGTCTAAAATGCAATTGGTGTGACTTCAAAACTTAAGTAAGAAAAAAATATTCAATAAAACACTATGAAACCAAATGCATGCACTAGATATCATAGTTTCAAATATAAATTCAAAAAAAAATTATTTTATCATTCATAGAAAAAAAGTTGTGTTAGCAAGTACACATCACTCTTTAAAAATGGTGTTTACTATTAAAACTAATTTTTGAAGGATATGGAAAAATAAATACAATTTGATTCCAAAGATTTAAATATATATATATTTAGAGTCTATAGGAAAATATCACAAATCACTAGTTTGCATCATCTTCAAATTCCTCATGGTTTAACAACTATAGGTGCCGAAAAGTGGAAATTTAGTTAAAAAAGTTTAGTTCAATGTCAAGTTTGGCCAAAAAGTGTAAACCACTATTGTGGGATCATCCCATCAATGTGCTTAATTCAAGTATGAGATGTTTAATAATGTTTATTTTGTGTCAATTGATATTAGTAGATAGATCAAAAATAATTGATAAACATGTATTTGTTATGTTATAGGTGGATTTATACACCCCTATGTGAAGACACGCATATCTTAATGGTGTCTAGCGTCGTAAGCAAGAAGAATTAGAGTACCAATATGTTGTAAGTGTTTTTATAATATATGTATCATTTTAAATAGTTATTTTAGTGTTTTTTTACTTTGGCATAGTATCTAATGTTATATTTTGTATGTATAGGTTGATGCACAAAATAGTGAAAAGCATGGGAGATCATAATAATTTAAGACACCAACTATTACAAGTGACTGAAGTTTAATGTATATTTGGGAAAAACGAGGCCCAATGTTTTAGGAATAGTGTTCGATATTCATAGATGAACACATTTTGTATGCCTATACATGACACATAGATAATATTTATGGTGTGGCTATATGTATCAATGGTACTTTATAGATTGAGAAATAATATGTTGGCCTCATGACATTGTATGACATTTTGATGGCATTTTGTGCACCCTCATGATGGTATTGTATGACATTTTCATCATATTTTTTCCACTCATGCTGGCATTGTATAGCATTTTGTATGACCTCATGGCCTTATGGAGATTAATTCATATAAATATTTTATGTGTAAATTGGTAGCTTAGTTTGTTTAAAATGTTCTCATAATTTACAAGTAGCCCCAAGTAGTGTATGTATGAAGATCTAAAAGTTGCACCAATTCTTATATCTTTCTATTCAAGAACCACTTGGTACATTAATACAATATTTAAAAATATGTTAAAAATACTTGGAAAAGAATGAGATCATGTTTGATTTCTTAGTCTCATATGTCTTTTATAACCCAAATTTTATCTATGATTTGTTGTCATATATATTTTATAACCTTTTAGAAATGAGGCCATATCACATGGATTGATTTGTATGGTGTGAAATTGTCTAGAGTAATTTTGCATGTGTTGCACTATATTATCTACCAAGATGCATGATATAGCCTTGTACAACCCTAGGCTACAAAACATAACCCTATTTATGGTAATGTAAGCTTCTATAGAGTTTTTTTGTAACCTTCTAATCCCATATCCAAATTTTAATTTTTGAATCTAATTACCTATCATGTCACAAGTTAACTAAAAGGTCCAATCATCACCTTATAAAAATTAAATAATTAATAAAGACAAATATTGTCCAACAAACATTGATCTAAATTTATATTTACATAGTGCATTCTAAGAAATACAATAATGAATAATTTAATAGTAATGTATTGAAATTTTAAATATTATTTACAAAAATTCAAATTACTGACCACTTGATGATGAGCTTCTATGTTTTTTAATTGATAATTTCGATCATAAATATAATATTTACTCGTACATGATTCTAAATAGTGTTGTACCATAGGATAAAGACAACTTACTTGACTTGGGAATAATTGATGATAGACTAGATTTAATGAGGCCTTGATTTGGTGTTGCGAGGTGTTTTTCACATCCACACTAGGTCTTGGACCCTTTCAAATGTATTTAACGATGTCTTGCAAAGGTGTTGTAAAGTTTTGTAAAAGACTTTCACACTTTTCTAGACTTAATGAACCCATTTTACCTTAATTCAATATTATAAAATGTATTTAATTTAATTTTCATATCAATCTAGAAGGCTTGTAAAGTAATCTTAATGTTAATCTAGTGTTGTAATTATTTGTCTTGCACATTCACATTGGATGTTGTGCATTTCTAGGCTATATGGACCTCATTTTAGCATTGTAAAGTGTATTCAATCACACTCACATTCAATTCTATGTCCCAAGCCCTAATTGACTTTTACATCATCATTAATAGGCCCCTATTACCCCATATTGTGCATCCCAAGGCAATATTTGATGAAATACCCAACATAGTCACCATAAAAACCTTATTTCCTTACTTCCTAACATCCTAGTTGTCAAATGGACCCCACTGGGACTAATTCACCCAAGGTGGCAAATGAGTCCCATTTGGGCCAATTTTGACCTTTGAGTGGGAAAAATTGAAATTTAAGTTTATTATTTTTACATGTTGACCTTAGGGATCTAATTTATGGGTAAATTAGGCGGATTTACTATAAAATCAAGTCTCTAAACCCTAAATAATAACCATTCTTCATTATTCATCCATCATTCTTCCATCTCAAGTCAAGAAAGTTAGGGTTTCATCATTTCAAGTCATTAAGATAACAATTTTTAGACATTCAAGGGAAGATTCTTCATGTTTTGCACAAAAATTAAAGATAAATTTTCATGGAAAGGTATTGAATCCATTATTGCATGCTTCATTACATTCTTTCTCTATTTTGGTTTAATTACCTAAAAGGGGTTTGACCAAGGCAAACCCCCATGCCCTAACATTCGACATTTCTCTCTCTTGTCTTGTGTGTTTATAGATTTAGGCATCTTGAGGACATGGAAATCATTAAAGATCAAGTTATAAAGTTTTTGAAGACACCTTTCTATTTACCAAGTCAAAATATCAATAAAAAGTCACTTTTAGGTTCAAAAATCAGACTTTCAGAGGTAGACACTTGTCAGGAGTTGAAGAGCAGATTGGGGACTTTAGTTTCCACTTTTGGATTTTTTTAATAAATTCAAAAGTGGAATAATTCACCATGGGTGGTGAATAAGTCCCACTATTAGGCTTGATTTTGGTTTTCTATAAGTCCAAAACAGGCTCGGGTTCAATTTTCTAGAACTAGGATTGGTTCACCCAGAATGGTGAATGAGTCCCACTAGCCCTAAAAATTAGGATCAATAGTGTTTCAAAATTCATTTCAAGTCTTCAACAATTTTATAGGTGCACTTCTTTAGTTTCATTCATTTCTATTGTGGTTTACTTTCATTTCTAGGTATTTTTGCATTACACAATGTGTTTTCCAAAAAGTTGCATTTCAATAGTTTTCACTTAATAATCAATAGCTTTTACTATTTTTTTGTATCTATATCATTGAATTTAGGCATAATTTAATCATACATACCTTAGATTGAGTGAAGCACCTAGATTTTGGGTGTGGGATCTATCTCTTTCCATTAGGTGAAAAACCCTAATTGAGCAAGAGAGTCATAGCATCTTGAACCACAAAAATGTATGGTTAATATAGGTGAACCTACTTCTCAAACACTTTCTTGTCTAATTTTGGATTCCTTCATCATAGATCTAGTCTTGCATTGAATTTGCATGAGGGCTTGATTTAGTTACTTTGCATGCTAGGTTTCAAATTTTGCATTCATACAAAGTGCACTTATGTTTCATTTTTGGCATCTTAAATCACTAAAATTTTCTAAAATTATGTAATTTCATCTTAGTTCTGCATTATAGAACATAGAAAAAATAAAAATCCATCAAAAAGACCTGAAAATCTGAAAAAAAAATCCATACTGGGACTCATTCGCCACCTTGGGCGAATCAGTCCCTTTTCACCCCTGAAACTGCCTTTTACAGAGCTGAAAACCCTCTATTTAGGCTTATATTTGGTGTCATTTCCTAGCTATATCAGTTGACTGCATTTTTGTAACATGCATTTCATTAGATCTATCTTAAATTAGCTCATTTCATGCATGGTTTAAATTTCACATTTGCATTCTCATATTATTACATAGCATAATTAGTCAATTATTATCTAAAAATTAAATTTCATTTCATCCTTTTACATTGCATTTTGAGTTAGCATCTAGATTATTATTTCAAAATGTTAGTCTCAATCTTCTCCAAATTTGCAAAGAAAAAGCTAGTTAACAAGCATTCTAGTTCTTCATTCAATGCAATACATAGTTATGATAGTCTCTTAGTGCAAGAGAATGGAAATGGTGATGTCCTAGTCTTAAACTTAGACCCCCTCCTATCTCCCCCATTTGTGTGGAGGATGTGATAAAAGAGCATACAAAAATAGATACCCATGATAATCATAATTTCTCTTCTCCCAATACCTCTCCTTCTATGGACGAAGGTATCTTGGTGAAAGAAGATACAATTGTTGAGAATCATTAGGATCTTGCTTTTCCTTCTCCTCATCCCCTTTGGGAAGATATTTTAGCACAAGAGAATGACATCATAGACACATTCCTAAACATCACCTTACCTAACTTCCCTTCTCCTTTGGCTTGTGAGAATGATTTCAAGGAAGATAAGATTATAAATGATGAGGATATGTTGCTCTATAACAACCCTCTTTATGATCCTTCCCCTACCTCTCCTATTTTGGAAGACATTAGAGAACAAAGGAATGACGTCATAAATGATCATGATAATTGTTCTTCTCCTAGTATCTACTCTAGTTGTAAGGAAGATTATTTGATGTTAGAAAACACAACCAATGAGAGTCATGAAAATATTACTTGCCCCCTTTCACCTAAAGCAACCATTATTGAGAAAAATAATTCAACCATTGATCATTCCCCTACTTGCGATGAAGTCATTTTAGAAGTCAAGAAAATTTGATTTGTAGTTCTTCTCAAAAATCTCCTCCTAGGGAGAATATCATGGTATTTGAAAATGAAAACAATAATATTGTGTCTTCCTGCAATAAAAAGGTGATTCTCAGTTGCCCTTTATTAGAGATACATAAAACCAAGACCACTGAGGTTATGAATGTGTAAGTTTCCATTAGATCCACCTCAATCAACAAACCTCACACATACCTTGTGGGACATCCTAACAACCCTCTAATTATCTACCCACCTTCACACAAACAACAAACTCAAAATAAACCTGAACTTATCCTTTACCCTCCTCAGAATAATTTTTCGCAACAACTAAGTCATAATACCATTGCTCATACATATAACACTAGAAATAATCCACAACCACAACCAACCCCAACACCATTACCATTTCCTAATCCTATCCCAGCTAACCCTTTCTTTCCAGGTCACAAGGAGTATGATCTTGTCAAGTAACTTAAGAATACTCCTACTAAGATATCATTGTGGGACCTTATTCAAGCCTCCCCTCACTATCACAACATGATCCAAATAGCCTTACAACAAGTTCCTATCCCTTTTAATGTGCCACTAACTGATATAGTAGCCATGATTCAAGGACAAAATTTTGACATTATTTTCCACCAAAGTGAACTCCCCTCTTTCGACATGCAAAAAAAATGACCCTTTCATGATCATAGCGCAATTCAAATGAAAAGCGATAAAGAGAACTCTTGTAGATACTAGTTCTACCCTTATTGTGTGTAGTGTCACCCTTTTGGATAGGCTTGGCATTGATTAATCAACCATTCGACCTGATTCTTTCTCTATTAAGGGATTTGATAATGTCGAAAAGAAATCGCTGAGGGTGATCATTATACCTCTTATCATTGGAGTGAACATGTTGAATACACCAATCCATGTTATGCCTTATGAAATTTCATGTAATCTTATCTTAGGCAGACAGTGGGTTCATGGCATGAAAGGTGTTCCTTCCACTCTTCATTGCAAAATGAAATACATCTACAACAACGCAGTCCACACACTTGATGTTGATCTTGAACCTGATAGTGTCTTCCAACTTGAGAAAACCAAAGCAACTTCCTTAAACACATCAACATCAACTACACAAGTGGCACCCACACAACAAAAAGACAAACAACAACATATTGAACAAGTCACGATGCTATTAGAAGATGATTGGTGTTCCTTGTATTTTGAACATGAATTCATGGGAGAGTATAAAATAATTCACAAAGATTCAAATAAGGGAAAAGAAACAATGATAATGAAAACAAAAAATTTGGATGACCTTTCAAAATCATCCACCTCAATCACTTTAAACAAAGATGTAAACTACACAACAAATTTTTATGAACGCAATAATGAACAACCGCCCAATCCAAAAGCAATGAAAAATCTTTATGGACATGGTTATGAACTAATGAAACAACTTGGATATAGTGGAAAAGGATGTGGTGCTCACAAACAAGGTATCTGAAACCCTATAGACCCTATCACACAACACACCACTCATGGTCTTGGTTATTATCCCTTGATAGAGATCGCCAAGCCTTCACTCAACATCAACAATCTCACACAACATACTCCTAAATCAACCTTAACGTTTGTCCATCCTGAACTCATCAACACTAGTGGTCTTAACTGTTGGTGTAAATTAATTATTTACACCATAATAAGTTTACTTAGGTGGTAGATTCCTAGCTACTATCTTTAGTTGTCAGTTATAGTGGGTCTCTCACTTTCATTGGACATGTCATAATGCATTTATGTTTGCATGTGACAGTTAATTTTCTTTTCCTTTTGAGGCATCTTTTGTTTTCATTGTAAAATAATCTCATTTTGAGATTTCCTGTGAATGCACATTTTTCATTTTTGAGGCTTGCAGAATATCTTTTTGGTTCTGTAAATCTTTTTCTTGTGACAAGTGATTGCATGCAGGTGATTCTTGGGGACTGTGAAGTTGGTTTTTCAACTTCTACATGGTATTAGAGCTCCAGACCTATGACTGCCTGTTCATTTTTTGAATATTTTAGCTTACAAAGGTTTTTTTCTATGCAAGGGTTTCATTCCTAGTATTTTTGCGAGATCAGAGGGGTTTTCCATCATTTTTTAAGAAATTTTGAACTTGATCTCTCAATCAGTGCATGCTAGTGCAAAATGGGCCTCATGGGTGCACTCAGAAGGACCAAAAATCGCCTATTTTCATATAAAATATGATAGGGTTTGCTGACAATTGATTTTTTAGTGTTTTTGGGGAATTTCAAAAAAATTGCCAAAAAATCCATATGATTGTATGGGCCCATACAAATGCCTCAATTTTTGAGCCATCTTTTTTTGGTATCTGCATCAATTTTGATTTGCCTTAATTTTTGTGCCATTTTGTGTTGATTTCCGTGCCTTTTGATTTCTATGCTACCTCAATTCTCATGCCATGAAGGTACAACAGAATATTTTATTAATTTTTTAATCTTTAAATTAATAAAATGTTTGGTTTAAAGCCTAAATGAGCATATTTAGTAAATGGTCATATTTTGAGCATATGGTGTCATTTTTAAAAAAATGAGATATTGTCAAAAAGCTAGTTCTGACGCTGATCTGATGGTGTAGGTGTGGTTTCTAGATTTGTCTGTTTTGATGCTTTTTCTGTAGTCAAATCCAAATCATGGTTGTTACACTTCGGGGGGCATAACTTTTGAGTCCAAGCACCTTTTTTCGAAAACAAATAGGAATTGGAAAGCTAGTTTAGTGCTCTACACATATCTCAGACCTATTTTTTCAGATTTTTTTACTAGGTATCTGATATTCTTGTTTGATCTCAGCCTTTACCTTTCCAGTTATTTTCTTGGGAAGCATGCCATCAGGCTATTTTTTTGAGATCATCGAGCATTGTTTTTTTATTTTGAGAGTATATATTGTTGTTTTCTATCATGTATACACATAAAATTGCACCCCTTACTCCATTCAACTATTTTGATTGGAAGAAACAAATGGAGATTTACTTGAAACACAAAGGGTTGTACAGGGTAACCATGGGTACAAAAATTGAACCTATAGGTGCTACTGAAAAGAGAAAATGGTTTAATAGGTGTGATGAAGCTTATGGTACATTATGTCTGTCTCTTTCACCTAACCTTCTTTTTCACATTGAGTCTTGCATTACACCCAATGAGATCTGGACTACTTTAGAGTCTTTGTTTGGGAAGTATGATACTATGAGAGGGTTTTAGTTAGAGAATGAGCTTATTGGCTTAAATCCTAGGGATTTTGACAGCATCTAGGAGTTTTTCACCAAACTCAAGTCTCTTAGATTGTAGTTGTCATAGTGTGGTGTTCAGAAAGAAGATTCTCATTTGGTATTGTCCATTCTTTCTAAGCTTGTACTAGATTATTCAATTTTTGTATCTACCTTTTATGCCACTATGGATGCACTTGGTACGAGATTCACTATGCCATCTCTTGATGACTTTGCTTCATCTCTCACTTGAGAGCAAGCTAAGTTATCTAGCATGGGCATGGTGAAAACTTCTTCCTCATCATAGACACTTATTGCATCATAGAAGCCTAGAGATCAGAAGGCTTCTACAGGAAAAGGAAAAAAACATAAACAAAAGGATTCCAAACCTCATGAGCAGCAAAAGGAGTCCTCAAATTCATCATCCTCTTCTAAGGGGAAATCATCTAGGAAGGAGAAGACTACATGTACATATTACAAGAGGGAAGGACATGCAAAACATAATTGTTACAAGAAGGAAATTGATGAGCTGAAACATCTTCTTCAGAAACATCAAATTGATTTTCCTTCTAGGATGTCTACATCATCGTCTTCTCCTCATTCTTCTTCTTCAAAGAAGCATGACAGGGGCACAACTGGTTTACATACTTCATAAGATATGAAGGGACATGCTCATTTTTCTTCTTCAGGTGTTGGATTAGGGAGATGGCTTCTAGATTCAAGAACATCTCATCTTATGGCATCTTCATAGACTATGTTCACTTCCTTTGAGCCTTGCACTATGTCTCCCATTTGGATGGGAAACAACACTTACATGAGTGTTACAGGGAAGGGGTCTATTAGTTTTGGGGACCACTCCTTTCAGGATGTCTTGTTTGTCCCTCACTTGACAAACAACCTTCTTTCCATTTATCAGATCACTCATGGAGGCACTGGGAGATTTGTGGAGTTTACACCTGATTCAGTTATCATCATATACTTGGAGAGTAGAGCATTTATTGCTATTGGGATAGTGGATCACTCATCTTGGGTGTATTCCTTTTCCAATTTTGCTACTGATGGTGCTTATGTTCCTACAACTGTTCCTCACACTTCTAGTGTGAATCATCATTCAGAGGAGATATTTGGCTTCTTGAATATGGTGTTCTCACTTTGGATCATGTTCTTGAGCCTTCCATTCCATCTTCCCCCCCTCCTATTGCTATTGTTGTGGCTACTGATGTGGCTTCTTCTATTTTAGTGTAGGAGGATCCTGTTGATCATCCATCTCTGGAGGCTACTCTTGAGTCTTCACCTCCTTCAGCTTCTTAATTTGTTGAGGTCACACCTACTTCTGTGGAGACATCTTGGACTACACCTACTTCACCTTTAGATATTGCATTCATTTGGCCTCTTCCCTCTCACTTCTTTTAGAAGATGCAGTTTCTTTAGTTCTTTTGGAGTTACCTCATTCTAGGGGGGATTTGTGGTCTCTTTCTTCCTCTCTTATTGGGGGGGGGGGTTCACTCATGTATCTTTGTGATGGATGGTGTACTTGGGGGGTCTTATAGAGTCCTCTATCTTTCATCACTTAGTTTACATTCTATTTTGGGGAGGAGTTTTGTTTCCATTTGCTTTTCTCCTTTACCTCGTTTGATTTAGTTTGCATTGCATTTATAAATGAGTACCTAATCAGGCCTTTGTTTTTGGGACTCATCTTTTGCATCATTTGCATAATAATCTACTTCTACCTAAGTTGCACTTATGGGGGGGTGTTGGTGTAAATTAATTATTTACACCATAATAAGTTTACTTAGGTGGTAGATTCCTAGCTGCTATCTTTAGTTGTTAGTTATAGTGGGTCTCTCACATTCATTGGACATGTCATAATGCATTTATGTTTGCATGTGACAGTTACTTTTCTTTTCCTTTTGAGGCATCTTTCATTTTCATTGTAAAATAATCTCATTTTGAGAATTCCTGTGAATGCACATTTTTCATTTTTGAGGCTTGTAGAATATCTTTCTAGTTCTATAAATCTTTTTCTTGTGATAGGTAATTCTTGGGGACTATGAAGTTGGTTTTTCAACTTCTACATTAAATGTTCTCCTTTACAATCCATCCAACCAACAAATACACCTTCACTTAATTTCAATGTAATCTCGCAAGACACTAATGATCTGCATTTGATAGATTTTCCCTCCTCCTATAAGAGTGAGAACAAAATCTTGCAATCTAGAGAAACTTGTGTAAGTATGACAACTAATACCAATCAAGATGTATCTTTCATACAAACCAAAAGACCACCTTATACCAGTAATCAATAGGGTATATTCTTGAGACTCCTCCAAGATCACTTGATAACCCTTCTTCCAAGAACTTGAAAGAAATATTATTACAAGGCTTCATTCTGTGCACATCATAGATTTCTTGGTCATTCCACTAATGAATGTAAGGCTTTGAGTAACAAAATCCAACATTTTAGGAGTTTGGTATTCTTCCTTCTATGGGGGAACCTAATTCCTCTAATTGATGTCGATTTCCACTCTCACCTATATTTCATCAATCATTTCGGCTCACCTTTGTCCTACACTCAGTGGGGGAAAGGGGTTTAGTAGCCTTGTACTTGTATGCCACTTGTTGTTGATTCTTTTGGCTAATTGTTAAGTTTTCATGATCATATAAGAGCAAGCTTGGGATGTGGATGACATGCCTTAAGTTGGCTCACATGTGACATACTATCCTTTTCATGACATAGCTTATCAAAAATATATGACTCTACATAGAAATTTTTGAGTAAGCACTCATGTCCTCTTCTTCTACTTTAAAGCAATTGCTCACAGTACTAGTGCTTGCAACCACTTTAAAGTGGGAGCATACATCACCATTCACATTTCATTGTGTGATTTTCTTTTCTTTCAATTTCCTCTCTTGGACACATTTGGCACAATGTTCCTGAGGATGAGATCTTGCACTTGTCCTCTCTTGGAAATAAGATGAAACCATTTGCACTTACCCTCTCTTGGAGACATTAAGCATGATTTTCCCTAAGATGAGACATTGCATAAACAAAGAAAAATACGTTTGAACATACCTTACACTATTTTTCATTTACAATGTCTATGAGTGTCAAGCATATGAAGTTTTGCTTACCTCATAGAGATCAAAAACCATTTTCCCTTGTGGCACCTTATTAAAGTTTTAGGAGGTATAACTTTGGTATTGTCAAACGGGAAGCACACTCCAAGGCATGAATTTCCCCATAGCCACCCACATGTATGTGAGCACATATTAGTTGTATGTGTCTCACCTTCTAGGACTTCTCACCTGGCGGACAACCAAGAGTTCCATCACCTCAGAGTGAGTATGTATTTTGGACAAATAGCCTAGACCTGATCAACAACTAGTTGGACAAATGATCAAAGCTTGATCCACCTTTTCATTTTCATCTTTCTCTTTCTTTCCATTGCATGATTATGTATCTTAATGGTTTGACTTAGGATCTTGGACCCTGAGTGCTTGGTCTCCTTTTTCATATTTTTCATTCTTTTTCATCTACATCTATACACTTGGATCTCTCTTATATGTCTACTTTAGTGTGAGTTTGAAGTAAGTTCATCCTCTCACTAAAGTGGGGGATACATGTACCATAGAAAAAAGGAAACTTTCTTGACTTGGGAATAATTGATGATAGACTAGACTTAATGAGGCCTTGATTTGGTGTTGTGAGGTGTCTTTCACATCCACACTAGGTCTTGGACCCTTTCAAATGCATTTAATGATGTCTTGAAAAGGTGTTGTAAAGTGTTGTAAATTAATTTCACACTTTTATAGACTTAATGAGCCCATTTTCCCTTAATTCAACATGATAAAATGTATTTAATTACATTTTCAAATCAATCTAGAAGGCTTGTAAAGTAAACTTAATGTTAATCCAATGTTGTAATGTGTCTTGCACATTCACATTGGATGTTCTACCTTTCTAAGATGTGTGGACCTCATTTTAGTGTTGTAAAGTTTATTTAATCACACATTCACATTGAATTTTGTGTCCCAATCCCTAATTAACCTTTACACCATCATTAATCAGCCTCGATTACCCCATATTGTGCATCTTGAGGCAATATCTGATGAAATACCTGACATAGTCACCATAAAAACTTTATTTACTTACTTCCTAGCATCCTAGCTATCAAATGGACCCCACTAGGATCAATTCACCACCTGTGGAAAATGAGTCCTTGCCAGGTGGGATTGATTCTCCGAAGGTGGCGAATGAGTCCCATTTGGACCAATTTTGACCTTTGAGAGGGAAAATTTGAAATTTATGTTTATTGTTTGTAGATGTCGGCCTTAGGGATCCAATTTATGGGTAAATTAGGTGGATTACCTATAAAATAAAGTCTCTAAACCCTAAATCATAACCATTCTTCATTATTCATCCATCATTCTTCCATCTCAAGTCAAGCAAGTTAGGGTTTCATCATTTCAAGTCATTAAGATAGCAATTTTCAGACATTCAAGGGAAGATTATTCATGTTTTGCTAAAAAACATTCAATATTAATCTTCATGTCAAGGTATTGAATCCATTATTGTGTGATTCATTACATTCTTTCTCTATTTTGGTTTAATTACCTAGAAGGTGTTTGACCAAGGAAAACCCCCATGCCCTAACATTCAACATTTCTCTCTCTTTTCTTGTGTGTTTACAGATTTAGGAATCTTAAGGACTTGAAAATAATTAAAGATCATGTTGTAAAGTTTTTGAAGACACATTTCTATTGAAAAAGTCAAAATATCAACAAAAAGTCACTTTCAGGTTTAGAAATTAGACTTTCAAAGGCGAACACTTATCAAGAGCCAAAGAGTAGATTAGGGACTTCAGTTTCCACTTTTGGATTTTCCAAAATTCAAAAGTGGACTCATTCACCATGGGTGGTGAATGAGTCCCACTGCCAAGCCTAATTTTGGCTTTCTGTAGTTTTGGATACCCATTTGTTCAAAATAGGCTCTGGTTCAACTTTCCAGAACTGGGATTGTTTTGCCTAGAATGGCGAATGAGTCCCACTAGGCCTAAAAATCAAGATCAACAACATTTAAAAAGTTATTTCAAGTCTTCAACAAGTTTACAGGTGCACTTCTTCTATTTCATTAACCTTAAATGTGTGAATGCAAATTTGAAATAAATAGATTAACCTTTAGCCTTAGTGCGAAGAAATAATGAGAGAGAGAGATAGAAAAACATAACACATGCAACAATAGATTTACATGGAGAAACCCCGAAGGGAAAAAAACTCCATCACCGAGAGAGAGGAAAGTATATTAATAATAATCTGAAATATTACATGCAGCAATAGACTTCTCTTATCAAGCCTTGTAAAATCCAGCAGCATCATGTTACCCTACAAAACTGAATTGAATAACTCTAGCTCAAGGCCCCAATTTATAGAGATTTGTGAGGATGAAAACCACCATGGTTTCACAAAACAATAGGCAGTAATACCACCTAGAAAGACCCATGCCTCCCTCCTTGAAATGGTAAAAAAATACCAAAAATAGCCTCTTACAGCTATCATAAGGCATCTTTCCTGCATGGGTGCTTGGGGTCTAAAAATAGCATATTTTGTCATATTGTCATAGCATCTTATAAAAACTTGCATTCATGTCATAGATGCTCTTACAACACCTTATTTTGATCCAACAACCTTATTTTAGAAGATTCCAAGGTGGGATGCCTAGCTATTTTTTCCTTTTCCAAAAGGATAAATGGTAATGGTAACACTGCATCTACATTGTCTCTTTCACCACTGTTGGTCAAACAGTTTCACCTCTTATGGGTAAATGTACAAAAAACTTTAGGAGAATAATAAATTAAAGGATTTACAAGGTTGATGACACCTAAATCCTAACATTCTCCCACTTGACATCATACATTGTAAATTACACCCATAGAGATATAATTACATAGAATTAAGTACAGTGATCAAGGCCCATGGCCTTTCTGCACCAAGAGAACTTTTTCGTGGTGACTAGTTTCATAAGAGTATCTACAACATTATCCAAAGTGTCAAATTTTTTAATCAATACCTGTCCATTCTCAATCATTTCTCGCACAAAGTGATACTAAACATCAACATGCTTAGTATGAGCATGATACATAGGACTTTTAGCCAAACATATGGCACTCTAACTATCACATCTGATCCTCACTATCCTACAATAAAAACCAATACCATTACCAAGTCTATGTAACCAAATCACCTCCTTAGAGGCATGTGTAGCAGCCATATACTCTGCTTCAATGGTAGACAAAGCAACTGCAGGTTGTCTTTTACTCATCCAACTCATTGCTCCTCCAAACAAAGAAAACACATAGCCACTAGTGGACCTTCGACTATCCAAGTCACCTGCCCAATTTGCATCAACAAAACCCTGTATGTCCAATGACTTATCAACATTGTCACTACCATGATAAACCAAACATTAATAAGAAGTTCCTTGCAAATATCTAAATACCCTTTTAACAAAAGTCCAATGTTCTTTACCAGGGTTAGACATAAACCTACTTAAAACTCCCACTACTCGGGCTATATTTGGTCTATTACAAACCATTGCATAGATTAAACTACTGGCAACACTAGCATAAGGAACTTTAGACATTTCATCAATATCATCATCCGATTTAGGATGCATGTCTAAACTCAACTTAGTACCAACAGGAAATGAAATATTTACTGGTTTACAGCCCTACATATTAAACCTTTGCAAAATAGTGCTAACATACTTACTCTGACTTAACCAAAGATTTTTGTGAACCCGATTGCTAATGATTTCCATCCCAAGAATACATTTAGCCGCCCCTAAATATTTCATATCAAATATGCTAGAAAGTTGAGTTTTAAGTTCCCTAATCATTGCCTTATTGTTACCAATGAGCAACATATCATCCACATATAAGACAATAATCAGTATCTGATCATTTATAACTTTAAAATAAACACAATGATCCTCATCACTTCTAAAAAAACCCATATTTATTGCAAATGCATCAAACTTCTGGTACCACATCCTAGGTGACTATTTAAAACCATATAGAGACTCTTTTAACTTGCAAACCAAGTGGTCTTTTCCTTTCACAAGAAAACCGTCAGGTTGTTGCATATAAATTTCTTCCTCTAGATCCCCATGCAAGAAAGTAGTTTTAACATCCATTTGTTCTATTTCTAAATCATAAGAAACAACAATGGATAAAAGGAATCTAATAGAAGTTAACTTAGCAATAGGAGAGAATATTTCACCAAAATCAACTCCCTCTCTCTAGGAGCAGTCCTTAGCTACTAATCTGGTGTTGTACCATTCCAAATTTCTGTCTGCACCAAACTTCTTTTTATATATCCACTTACAACCAATGTCCTTTCTTCCTTTGGGAAAACTAACAAGATCCTAGGTGTCATAGTTTTTTAAAGACATCATATCATCATGCATGGCATGCATCCAAGACTCACATTCTTCTGAAGAGAGAGCCTCCCTGAAAGATCTAGGTTCATCATTAGTACATAACAAAGAAAATTTACAATGAAAATTAGGTGGGCTATAGCTATCAACTGGATTTTGTTGTCTTGTGGATCTTCTCAAAGGTGGAGTAAGAGGTTCCTCCTCATGTTCATCCTCATTGTTTTCAACTTCTTCTATTACAACATATTCTTCAAAACTCTCTTCTTCTTCTCTATCTCTCTATTCTTCCACATTTGCATCTTCTTGCTTAGTTTCAAAATGCACTATCTTTGAATTTTCCTTTGGTTGCACATCTTTAGAATTATCTCTAAATTCCCTGAAAATAACATCTCTAGAAAATATCATCTTTCATGTTAGTGGATTCCAAAGTTTATAACCTTTAACATTTTTACCATAACCTACAAAGATGCATTTCTGAGATTTGGGATCCAATTTAGACCGCTTCTCTTAAGGCACATGAACAAAAGCCTCACAACCAAAGACCCTTAAATGTGAAATTGAAGGCTTTTTACCCAACCACATTTCATAAGGAGTTTTATCAACAAGATCTTTACAAGGAGATCTATTAATTAAATAACAAGCAATACCAACAGCTTCTGGCCAAAAGCATTTATCTAACTTAGTACTACTTAACATGATCCTAGGTCTTTCCATTAATGTATGGTTCATTCTTTCTACTACCCCATTTTGTTGGGGTGTGTAAGGTGTAGTCTTTTGCCTAACAATTCCTACATGTTTGCAAAACTCATCAAGTTCCTTAGAATAATATTCACCCCCATTTTCAGATCTCAATACTTTTATCTTATAATCTTTTTTATTTTCAACCAATGCCTTAAATTCCTTAAATTTGGTGAAAACTTCAGATTTTGTATGCATAAAATAAATCCAAGTATATCTTGAGTAATCATCATTGAAGGAAACATAATAACGAGATCTACCCAAAGAATTTGTATCCACTGGACCACACACATCTGAATGAATTAGTTCTAACAATCCATTAGCTTTATTAGTTCCTTTAGGAAATGATGACCCTTTTTGTTTACCAAAGCCACAATCTTCACATAAATCATTTTTACCAATAGAATAATTAGAAATATCATTTACTAGTTTCTTATCAAGTATGGTCCTAAGACCTTTTTCACCAATGTGACCCAACCTATGGTGCCACAACATACATGCATTTTTAGTGGTAGTTACAAAAGAGGAGTTACAAAAAGTAGAGGCATGTAGCATAAATAAATTCTCTATCCGAGATCCTTTAGCAACCACCAAACTTCCCCTTACCATCCTGTAACCAGACTTGTCAAATGTCACATGCATCCCAGAATCATTCAACTTGGAAACCAAAATTAAACTTTTTGTAAGTCCTGGAATATGTAAAACATCATCAAGGGTTTTAACCCTCCCATCACTGAAACACAACTTTACCTTTCCTTTACCAATAACCTTTTGTGAGCTATTGTCACCCATGAAGACCTCTCCATCATATTCTTTATATGTAGAAAACCACTCCTTAGGAGGAGTCATATGGAAGGACACACCTAAATCAATATGCCAAGCATCATTACAAATTGTGTTAGCTGAAATAATCAAAGCATCAAATCATTGTTATTAGAGGAATTTTCCATGGAGGAATTTTCATTCTTTTTCTTGTTTCTACATTCCTTCTTCAGATGTCCCCATTTACCATAGTTCCAACACTTTACTCTGCTCTTTCTAGGGGTCTTAGATCATCCTTTAGACTTATCCTTCTTCTTATCCCCTTTAGGCTCTTTCTCCTTGGTCCTACTTCACACATGCAAGGCATCTTGGGAACCACTATGCATGGTCTTTCTCCTCATCTCCTCTGAAAGAAGTTTGGGAATAATAGTATCCATCTTAGGTTCTGCACTACCACTTGTTATATCAATAACTAAATTTTCCCAAGATTCTGGCAAAGAGAAAATCAATAAAATGAATTTATCCTCATCTTCTATTTTAACATCAATGGATTCAAGTTGACTTATAATCAAATTAAAAGCATTCAAATGTTCAGCAATAGATTCACCATCCTTCATCCTTAATGAATACAAACATCTTTTGAGATACAACTTGCTAGACAAAATCTTAGCTTTGTAGATTTCACCTATCTTCCTCCAAAGCTTTTATGTCATGTCTTCTGAAGAGACATTTAGGAGGACAGAGTATATGAGAGACAATCAAATAGTCCCTTGAGCCTTCTTGTCTAACTTATTCCAATCTTCATCCAACAAGGTTGAAGTAGATGGCTTCTTATCAACTGAAACTGGTAACCACTGATCTCTTTCCTCAAGAAGATCCTCCACTTTCAACTTCCACATCTCATAACTAGTTCCATTGAACTTCTCAATATCTAGATGAGAGGTGGAGGCCATGGTATGAAATCTTTCACAAATTTTCAAAACCCACAACACAAAAGCTCCCACTACAGCAAAAAACCTTCAACACTTTAAAAGGAAAGCGTCCCTTCCTTAATGGAACCTTTAGCTTTGATACCAAATGTTGATAATCAAGGTGAAGAAAGCTTGTAGTATGAACTTAAATATGTGAATGCAAATCTAAAATATGTAGATTAACCTTTAGCCTTAGTGTGAAGAAATAATGAGAGAGAGAGATAGAAAAACATAATGCATGCAACAATAGATTTACATGGAGAAACCCTAAAGGGAAAAAATCTCCACCATCGAGAAAGAGGAAAGTATATTACTAATAATCTAAAATATTACATGCAGCAATAGACTTCTCTTATCAATCCCTGTAAAATCTGGCAACATCCTCTTACCCTACAAAACTGAATTGAATAACTCTAGCTTAAGGCCCCAATTTGTTGATATTTGTGAGGATGAAAACCACCATGGTTTCACCAAACAATGGACAGAAATACCACCTAGAAAAACCCACGCCTCCCTCCTTGAAATGGTCAAAAAATACCAAAAATAGTCTCTTATAGATGTCATAAGGCATCTTTCCTACATGGGTGCCTATGGTCTAAAAATAGCATATTCTATCATAGGGAATCTACCATACTATCATAGCATCTTATGAAAACTTGCATGCATGTGATAAATGCTCTTACAACACCCTATTTTGACCCAACAACCTTATTTTATAAGATTCCAAGGTGGGACGCCTAGCTATTTTGTCCTTTTCCAAAAGGATAAATGGTAACAGTAACTCTACATTTACATTGTCTCTTTCACCACTGTTTGTCAGACAATTTCACCTCTTATGGGTAAATGTACAACACTTTAGGAGAATAATAAATTAAAGGATTTACAAGGTTGATGACACCTAAATCCTAACAATAATCAATATATTTTAATAGTTTGTTGCATCTAGATCATTGCATTTAGGCATAATTATATCATACATTAGTTTGAGTGAACCACTTCAAATTTGGGGTTCTATCTCTCTCCTTTTAGGTAAAAAAGCCTAAGAGTGTAGGAGAAGTCTATAAAACATATCAAAATTGATGGTTCAAGTGTTGTAGACATAGAAACTATACTGATTGATATCGCATACCTGATCTTGATTTGCTAACATCAATTCTACCTAAATTAGTTCTTTACTAACCACTTAATTAAATAATCTTTATTTAATTAAATCATCTTAATTCTTATGTTAATCAGATAAATCAACTTTATCTAATTAATCATTATCTTCTCTTAACTAAATAAATCACTTTATTTAATTAAATCTAATGTTCCTCTTTTAATTAAATATATCATTCTATTTGATTAAATCATATTCTTCTCTTTAATTAAATAAATCAATTTTATTTAATTAAGTCATCAATGAATCCTAAAGTTCCTCTTTAATTAAATAAATCAATCTTATTTAATTAACTTCTAAAATTCTTCATTTAATTAAATAAATACAACTTTATTAAATCACTAACATCTCATTATTCCTCCCATTTGATTTAAATAAATCCTAAAATCTAAGTCAAATTTCAAATCAACTAATCTTCGCCTAAGTTAATTAAATCCTAATTAACTCTAATCCTAATCCATCAAATCCTCTAGATTTTGCAACTTGCACAATAAATCAATTTATTTGATTTATTAATTCATCTATTTCCATTCAAAAATAGCATCTCTTTGGAATATTCCATCAATTTTAAATCTCCCTCCTAAGAGGACTCAAGTCCATCTAATAAAGCATTTAAAGCTCTTACTTGTCTCTTACACAAGTCAACTTGGCATTAACTCTTCTTTCATCCCCCCTAAACATGTCACTTCATCAAATTCAAAATTCAAATGAATGCACATTTATCAAAATGTTCTCAACCTCCTTCCATTAACATCTTGATAAGTGGCACAATGCCATTGGTCCATATTTAATCCCACATTCATCATTTTTGTTTAATCCTCCATCCTTCTTCGCTATAAATGGAAAGCTCTTCTATTGTATTTGATCATCCACAATCCATGTAAGATCTCCATGCTCATTTGGATACATATTTCATTAAGGTTTTCATAGCATTCCATCACCATAGCTAGGTTATTGCAAATTTTATCAAAGATCTTCATCAATCACCATCAAGCTTGCAAGGAATTGGAAAAGGGTTGTTTTCCACATTAAAATAGTGCCAATTCCCCCATAGGATTGAGGGTTTGATTTTTTTTAATAAGATTTAGTAGCTTTATTTGATATTATTTTCTTTGTTCTTATTCTTAACATTTCAAATGAATTGCATGGGGAATGTTGATTTAGATTTGCATATTAGACTAATATTGTGTTGTTTATTTGTGTTTGTGTAGGTCTAGCATCACCATTCACATTTTAGCACTAGGAGGGCATAAATCTCATTTTTTGGCCATTTTCATCTTTTTTTTATGTTTTTTGTCTTTCCAAGTCAAACAGCCTTGCTGGAGGAAATAGTGATGCATATGCTGTCTCTATTTTTCCAAATAGCACCGCTTGTTTCACCAGAGCACTGCTCAAATTCTCAAATAGTGCCGCTAGTGTTCCATCATCGCTGTTTGGACTCAAACAACATTGTTGCCTCTATGTTTCAAATGGTGTCGCCTTTGCTTTCTTTCTTTTTCACTCAATCTTAAAATGGTCATATCTTGGTCATATTTTGATCTTTATTGGAGCTTTTTTTTTAAATGGGGTAGAATTTCAAAACCTATCCAATGGTGTCAGTTTTTCTCAACTTTAATAGAGTTAAATTTTTAAAATTTTTACCTAATGACAAATCATAATGAAACTTGGTCTAAATTTCAGGGTTTTATGCAAGTAATCATTTATCTAACCCTCATATCTTCTTGTTTCTTGATTTCATCCAACATTTGGAGCTTGGATTGTAGGTTTTAAAGGATCATGGAGCATGGTAGTGAAAGAGAAAGAATTATCACATGATTTTTTACAACAAGTGTTTTTAAACACTTTGGGATCAATTATAATCCCATTCTTAAGGCTTTGTTATCTTCAGGTTTTAGGACTCAAATAAATTTCATTTGGGATTAAAAAGAACAAGACAAAGGGTTTAAAAAGAATCTTAGGAACTTAATAAAGTTTGTTTTTGGGATTTAACAACTAAAGAAAGCAAATCTCACATTTCAAAGTTGGTGCCTAAAACAAATCCATTTCTACTTTGAGGATAAAATGAACATGTGCTTTCATGTCTTGCAATCTTTTTCAATCTCATTTAAAAAGGCATATGCACTTTTCTCGTGCTTCATAGCGATCTTGAGAATCAAAACTCTTTTTGGTGACATTAATTTGCATAAAAGATTGCGTCCACATTTTAATTAGGCCTTTAAAATTGAACAAAGTTTGTGAGTGTGAGTTAGGTATATCATGTGTGTTCTTTCTTTGTTTGTCAGCAAAGATTGATCAAATTATGGATGTTCTTTCTCTCTTTTTGTTTACCCTTAGAGGGTCTCCCTAGTGGGAAAAATTAATCACCCCAGGGAATGACCCAATCAGGAACACGCTAAAGCCAAGCGACTTCCACTTGATATATAAGTGTGGGTACTTGAGGAAAGTTCAAGTATAACGAGGATTGTTCCGACAAGAAGGGAAACAATGGTCTCTTGTCATATGGATGATCCCCTATCAATGAAATTCCTATGTAGACATCTAAATTTGATCGCTCCCATACGATCAAATTCATCTCTTTATTCTTTTATTCTGTCAATATTAATTTATTTAATTAATATTACACTTTCTGCTTAAAGTCCTTAAAGTATTTAATTGAATAATTAAATTCTTTCCCTTACACCTTTTTCTTCTCTAAATTAAATAAATACATCAATTTATTTAATTTATTCATTTAAACCTTTTTGAATTAAAATAAATTTAAAATTCTTCATTTTTCTCTCCCTTGTCTCATCCTCCATAATCCCTCACTAATCTATATTAATTGAATTAATTCATGATTTGGATGTGCATCCTCTTAATCAAGGATTAATGTCACATCCTCCTACATTTTCCACTTGCTTCTAATCTCTCATTAATTCTCCTAATCAAGTGTTTGCACAACCTTAATCAAAGTCATTAACCACATTTAGCATACCTTTCTAGTCAACTTTTTTGTTTAACTTTCTTAGCATTGACCCTCTTTCCCATGTGAATTTTAATTTATATTTTATTCCTCCTAGAATCCCCTTTTCCCATGCATCTTCTAGAATATTTGACTTGTCACATCAAGTCACATGTGACCAACTCCCAGCTTTTTGGAGACCCTCTCTTATCCACTAGATTCTCCCAAGAATGTGAATTTTTAATTCACATTTATTCCTCCAAGTAATCTTCTCATCTCCCAATGTACTTCCAAGGTACATGTCCTTACACATCACTTTTCCTTAGTCCACCTCACTTACACATCATCATATCCTAGGCCACTTCACCCTCCACATGTCAAGATGTGAGGGTTTGTGAGTCCTCAACTCACCATAGCCCTTCATCTTGGCCTTGGTGGCTTAATCTCAACCGTTGAATTCTCTAGAAAATTCAAATTCCTCTATAAATACCCCTCTTCTAGGACATTTTCAACACTTAGTCATTTTTACACCCACATGCTGTCATTTTGAGCACTCAACTCACAAGCATTTCCTTTCACTTAGCAAATCCATTTTAGCCATTGGAATTTGCATCCCATCATATAGTCAATCTTGCATTTAGTCATATCTATAGCCATCCAAGGACCACACAAGCATTCAAAACCAAAGGCCAACCAAGGAATTTCAGCTATAAAGAAAAGGTATATCCAAATCAAATCCGTAGGCTACAAAGACCCAGTAAAGAAAAAATCAAAACCATGTGGATCCTAAAGAAAAAAGATGTAATCCCTTCCAAAGAAGCATCTATCACACCATCCAAAGTTGCTACTCCAAAAGCTAATCATGCAAATCCTTCATCTCCTACATCTATGTTGTGTCCCTATGTCCCAAAGTTCACTATCCCATCTCCTCCATTATCCCCACATTCTCCATCCGTTAATTCTCCTTCACACCCACCCCCGCATGTTCTAATGTTGGTCCTAAACATGCCTCCCCATCATATGTTTACTCCAGCATTCCATCCATACACTTTTCAACATCCCATCCATTATTCCACATCCCTCCCTCATCAAATCCCTTTAATATTTGCCCTTGCATAATTCCTCCATTGTAATAACTAAGGTTGTACCAACATCCAATAGTCATTTCAAACATGGGCTCTTAATACTTCGTATGGAATTTGATGCTTGAGTCCATCTCCATTTGCATATTATCAAAAATAAATAAAAAACAAAAAAAAATTAGAAAAAGCAAAAAATGGTCAATAAAATTAAATAAAATAGTAAAGAGAAATCATTCTTCCAATGGTGAAAACTTGGCAAACAAGTGCCTTGGATAAGTACCATGATGAAAACCCAACAAAAAGGTGTAATGCATAAATCCCCTATCCAGTTTACTTCTGCACTTGGGGGCACTTGCATCCCTTTCACCCACCTCCTCCATCCCACCTATATTACACATTTATCAAATCATATCTATGTATTTCACTCCCTCCATCCTCCTTGTGATCTTGATATAGCTAGGGGAAAACATATACACATGCTTTGGACAACTCTTGCCATATCTTCGCCTCATCCATATACTATCCTATTCCTTATCCACATCCAGCTACCTTCTTTTTCTATCTGTCACACTACCATTAGTATCCATTCCTTATCTAGGAATCCTACCTTCATTCATCAAACTCCCTCATCCCCCCATCCTATCATCCTCCAAATATCTCCATTATCTTCCCATCCACTCATCTTTCGTCCCTTTTTCCTAATCGCACATGCAATATCTAGAGTGGGGGAATCTACTTCCTTTGTGACATAAGTCCTTGGAGATATCATTCATCGATCCTATCTAAATTTTCATCTTCCCATCCTTATCTTCCTATCCATCCATCCAAACAATTCCTTTCATATCCCCATCCTTATCCTCCTATCCCTCCATCCAAACAATCACTTTCATATCCCCATCTCTTTCTTCCTACCTATCCAAACTATCCCTTCCATCTCCCCATCCTTATCTTCCTATCTATCCATCCAAACAATCCCTTTCATATCCCCATCCTTATCCTCCTATTCCTCCATTGATCTATTTAGGATCTAGGACAAATTGCTTACAGAATGCATAACGTAAAAGATCACTTAATACAATGCTTAACATAAATGATTACATAATAAAATGCTTAAATGAATAAATGAACATAATATAAATGCCAAGATAATGAACTGAAAAGAAAGAGAGAAGATAAGAGGAGACAAACACAATTGATAACGGAGTTCATCCCTAAGGATTACGTCTCTGGGCCCCTCTCCAACGGAGTGACCGATCCGATTATACTCCAAAATCAGTTACAATTGCGACAGCATCATTCCCTTCAAGCACATCAATTTCACAACATAACTTTGACGTACAGGAACAATTACAATCTTCTCCTGAGAATTCTCTCGTTCTCACCACCTGGACTTGGCCAGAACAAGGTCTACACCACTCTTTTTATATAAAAAGTTTGCCTAATTAGGCTTAACCACCAAAATTAATGGCTTAACCTCTTCTACAACTCGTACCCTGACAATTTTATCCTCTGCAATCTTCTTCTTTAGGTGGTTGAGGTATATCTTGTTTGTTTTGTCTTAAAATGTCATTTGGTTAGAGATTCGGTTTAAAACAGTGTAACAAAAGCAACTGAACTCTATAAATATTTGAATAGTCTACGCGGGCTCAACGGTGACTATTCATTTTGTTCCCCGCGAGGTCAAGGGTTCCACTCCTACGCGGGCTATTTTTTAAAACCATTACCAACGAATTGAATAACAAAACAAACCACTGTCAATATATCGTTGAACGGATGCTCGCGGGTGCAACGGTGAATGGTTTGGCTGGCTGGGCAAAGATCGCGGGGTCAAACCCCAACAACCTTTTGTTAAAACCAACAAACTCGACCGCTGAAGACCTGAGGACACATGTCCGGTTCTCATTCGCCCACCGAGCTAACTTAGCTAACTGTAGGCTAACTGGTCTGCTGATTGTATTGCCTGTGTGTTGCTGACTGTGCCGCTTAGTTGACTGCCACGTGTGATGCCACGTTGGGGTACAGAGAGCCACGTCGCCAGTACAAACAGACACATGTCAACACATGATTGGTTCATATAGTTGAGTCACTTGCCACGTGTCTTGTGCCAGTTGGTCCATGTAAATTCTGTACAGTACAGACTGCCACGTCAGCATGATGACGTCATCATCTGTACCTTCAAGTTGACTGAAGTTTGACTGCTTCTAACTCGAGCATGCGATGTTGGATTTCGACGAAATGAACGCCATCAGAATCATCTCGATGAGCTCTTCACGATGACGCCGGTTTTGTCAATTTTTGAGATGATTATTTTTTTTGCCTTCTGGACGCCCCTGAAGCCAGTTTGACTGGAAGTTTGATTGGCCATAACTTGCACAAACGAAGTCCTTTTTGCCCCGTTCAAGTTGTGTTGGAATCAGGACGTCATTCTCTTTCTGATGAAGCTGAAATCTAGAGTATTGGGAACACTTCAATTATCACTAAAAAATTGTCCCCCGGATCAAGCCTCCCCACTGGAGAGCTTTTGGACCTCCGAAAGCTTGATTACTTGGAAATTAAGTGAGGGTAAAGTTCCCTCACTTTACCAATCTCCATCCATCTTGCTTTGCTTGGATGCATCCCCTTCAGGCCCACTCTAAGGTACTCAACATCTCCTCTTCGTGAAGTTCTGACATTCTTGTCGAGAATAACATCTTCTAGCAACTCTGACATGTACTCTAGTGAAAGGTCATCAACTGATGGAACTTGAATGTCTGTGAGTTCATCTAGGATCATTGGAGGCTCATACAGTTTCAAATTCTCAACATTGACAATCGAGTAAATATGCATGTATGGAGGAAGATTGAGGCAGAAGGCATTAGTACCAATCTTCTCAAGGATCTCAAAAGGACCATACCTAACTGGCTTAAGCTTTTTACCTTCACCTTGCATCCTTTCCTTGCTGATATGTAACCAAACTCTGTCTCCAACCTGAAAATGATGATCAGTGTGATGCTTGTCATGGAGAACCTTGTATTTTGCTTGGCTCTGTTCCAACCGTGCTTCTACTGCCTGATGAATTGCTTGGACTTTCTGGATGAACTTCAAAGCCTTCTCTGCATCATGACGTCAATCTTCAACATCATCTTTCCTAAAAGAAAAATCCATCGGTGTCTTAGGCACATAACCAAAGCATGTCTCAAAAGGAGACCTTTTAGTAGAAGAGTGTGCTACATGGTTGTAGGCATGTGGCACATAATGAAGACTCTCATCCCACAACTTAGGATGCTTGCTACAATACCCTCTGAGTAGATGCACAACTGTCCTATTTACAACCTCTGTCTATCCGTCGGTCTGCAGATGGAAGGCTGTACTCTTCTTCAGTTTGGTGTCCATGAGTCCCCACAAAACTGACCAAAATTCCCCCAAGAATTGAGAATCTTGATCTGATACAATAGAAGTGGGTAACCCAAAATGAACCCATACAAATTGAAAGTACATATGAGCTGTCAGTTTAGCAGTGACTTGCTTTTTACATGGCATCAAAATACACATTTTGTTGAACCGATCAACTACTACATACAAATAATCATGTCCCTTCCTAGACATAGGTAACCCCCCAACAAAGTCCATTGACACACTTTCCCATGGACGAGAAGGTACAGGTAGAGGTGTGTACAAACCCAACTTCCTGTTACTAGGCTTACTAGTTGCACACATAACACAACCTCTAATATACTTAGTTACAGTTTCTTGCATACGAGGCCAATAACAATATTTCTGCAGCTGAGTCAATGTTTTGTTTACCCCAAAGTGTCATGCAATCAATGAGGTATGTGCTTCTCTAATAACTTGTGCTTGTTCATCTTTTGGAACACATAATTTGCCCGAGTGATATAACAATTTATCCTACACATAATAATCTTTCTCTTCTACATCTTTACCTTTCATTAAGGCAGTATAGATATCCTTAAAGTTCTCATCATTATCATATTGTTCCTGAAAACTTTCATGAACCATAGAACTATTCTGAAGGATTATCAAATCATTCATCATAGGAGGTCTAGAGAGAATGTCTGCTACTTTGTTATGGGTACCTTTCTTATACTTAATAACCAAATGAAACTGTTGTACAAAACCCATCCACCGAAAGTGCCTACTTTGTTGCAGTTTAGTTTGTGAGTGCAAGTATTGAAGTGGCTGGTGATCAGTGTGGATTATAGTTTCTTTCCCCATTATGTAATGTTTCCATTTTTTAACACTCTAAACTAAAGCATAGATTTCTTTATCATAAGTGGGATAGTTACTTACTACTCCTGAAAAAGTTTCAGAGTGGTAGCAAACTGGTTTACCTCCTTGCATGAGTACTGCTCCCATGGCAAACCCACTCGCATCTGTCTCGATCTCAAATGGTTGATGTAGATCTGGTAAGGCCAAAACTGGTGCGATGCTCAACTTTCCCTTCAACGTGTCAAAATCCTTCTGCTGTAGACCTCCCCACTAAAAAGTTGCCCTTGTACTGGTTAATGCATGCAATGGTGATGCTATATAAGAGAAATTTGCAATAAAATTTCTCCAGTACTGAATTGCACCTAGGAAACTTCTAACCTCTATGACTGTACTTGGCTTAGGCCATTTTACAATAGCTTCAACCTTCACAGGGTCTACTTTCAATTGACCACCCCCTACGACATAGCCTAAGTACACTAAGGATGTCTTAGTAGATTCACATTTAGACATCTTTACATACAATTTTTCTTTTCTCAATACATCAAAGACTTTCTTTACATGACTTACATGATCTTCCCAAGTTCGACTGAATAAAAGAATATCATCTAGATAGACTATGAAAAAATCATCAATAAAAGGATGAAAGACATCATTCATGACTCTCATAAAGGTAGCTGGTGCATTACAAAGCCCAAAAGGAATAACCAACCACTCAAACAGTCCCTGTTTTGTCTTAAATGTAGTCTTCCAGATATCATCTTCTGCAATTCTTATCTGATGATAACCACTTCGTAAATCTAACTTAGTGAAATAAACTACATGTTTTAACTGATCAAGTAAATCATCAATTCTGGGAAGAGGATACATGTTCTTTACCATTATCTTGTTCAAGGCACGATAGTTGATGCACATCCTCCAAGTTCCATCTTTCTTTGGAACCAATACAATTGGAGAACCACAAGGAGATGTACTAGGATGAATTACTCCTTTTTCCACCAACTCTTGAACCTACTTTTTAATTTCCTCATTCTGCATAACAGATAAATGATACATGCCCATATTAGGAAGTGGCACATCCTGTCATAACTGGATTTCATGCTGTATCTCTCTCTTGGGTGGCAACCCCTTTGGTTCCTGAAACATGTCATCATAAGCGGAAATAATTTTGACCATTTTAGCTTTATGTTTTGGATCACACCCCTTGAAGGCCTCAGATTTATCATCTTCTTTTGCTTTTACAAGCATTAATACAAAGTTTTTTACTTGAGTTGACCAACCTCTTCATTTGACCAGCATTAACTAGTGTAAGATTACTCTTCACCTTATGTGCTCGTACAATTTATTCTACCCCGTCCTTAAAAAGATGATACTTATTCTCCCCCCTATAAAAGATTTCTTTTCTGTCATAAAGATAAGGACTCCCTAACACAAGCCCACAAATATCCAAAGGGACCACATCGACCTCTACCTCATCTACAAAGTTTGCAGTGATAGCAAATCTTAATTTACACTGTTTAGTTACTTTCAATTGTGCATCATTGCAAACCCATCCAAGTGGATATGGTTTCGGATGAGGTGTTGTAGCCAAATTAAGTTTCTTTACAACTTCTTCAGATATTAAGTTGACTTGTGAACTCGTATCAAACAGAGTATCAATCTTAGTGTGTTTTGTTACAACACGAATGTGAAACAATTCATTTCTTTGCTTATCAACCTTAGGAGAAGATTCTTTACTTGTACTTGCATTGGCATTAGAAAAACTTGCATCAGATGAGAGAGATATACCTTTCCCTTTACCTTGGATTCTGGTAGAAACAATTTTCATCTCATCTCTGGAGTCAGAACCAAGATCCTGTTGAATCACTGCAGTAGTCTTCTACTTGCCTTTATTACCTCCATATCTTTTTGGCCTCAACTTAGGATGAAGCTTCCAACATCTTGAATCATCATGCCCCTCTTTCTTGCAATGGGAGCACGTAGGTTTCTCACCCTCTTTCTTAGCTATAGCTGTCTTCTTCCCTTTGCCTTTATCTTTGTCTTTGTCTTTCCCTTTAGACTTACCCTCGAACTTAGATGGCTTCTTGGAAAAGTTATCACTAAAAGTATTCTTACCCCTTGACTCTAAATGAGTAGCTTGAACAGACACCTCATCTAGATTGTTGGGACTCAACATCAAAAGAGTGTGCCTAAGGTAAGAATGTAAACCACTAATATACTTAAGTAATGTGTCTTGGGTATACAAGGGAACATTTAGAGCAATGGCTCATTTTCTAAACTCATGAGTATAATCCTGGACAGACTGCCCCTTACCTTTCCTAAAGGTTTTCCAATTCATGGTTAACTGTTGCATGTGACCTAAAGGATAGAATTGTTTCCTAAGGGCAGCAACAAACTCCATCCAAGACATATTAACTTGACCATGGCGAGCAATTTCTTCCCGAGTTTTACTCTCCCACTAGGTGAGAGTTGTACCTCCCAACCAGAGAGTTGCTAATTGAATCCTAGAAGCATCTTCTACTAGGCCTTGTATCCTACAGTATACTTCTTCTTGTTGGACCCAATCGTCTAACTTCTCAGCATTTAACTCCCCACAGTATTTAGGTAACTCAAATTTTACATCAAGCTTAATTACAGGCTTAGACTTGCTCTTAAATGGATTTACATTAGAAGAAGGAGAAGGAGAAGGAGGAGAAGGGGGAGGAGAAGAAGAGGGAGAAGATGGAGGAGAAGGAGTTTCTGGAGCTTTCCCCTCTGTGTCTTTCTGATCTTTCTGCTTCTTGTGCTTTGAAGAACCTCCCTTTTCATGCTTCTTCTTGTCTGCATAAAGTTCCTCCACCATTTCCTTCATGTCAAGAAATAGCTTCTGGAAATCCTTGTCACTGAGCTCTGAACTTTGTCCACCTTCTTTTTCTTCCATCTATGATGGTTGATTAGCTTTTCGTCTTCTGATTTTAGGATTGTATTCTTCAAGTTCTCCTTCACCTCATTGTAACCTAGATCTCGTTAGCATTCAATTTGCAATACAAGCCACACACAAAGCTCTGATACCAACTTGATCTGTTTAGGATCTAGGACAAATTGCTTACAGAATGCGTAACGTAAAAGATCACTTAATACAATGCTTAACATAAATGATTACATAATAAAATGCTCAAATGAATAAATGAACATAATATAAATGCCAAGATAATGAACTGAAAAGAAAGAGAGAAGATAAGAGGAGACAAACACAATTGATAACGGAGTTCGTCCCTAAGGACTACGTCTTCGGGCCCCTCTCCAACGGAGTGACCGATCCAATTATACTCCAAAATCAGTTACAATTGCGACAACATCATTCCCTTCAAGCACATCAATTTCACAGCATAACTTCAACGTACAGGAACAATTACAATCTTCTCCCAAGCATTCTCTCATTCTCACCACCTGGACTTGGCCAGAACAAGGTCTACACCCCTCTTTTTATATAAAAAGTTTGCCTAATTAGGCTTAACCACCAAAATTAATGGCTTAACCTCTTCTTGTACCCTGACAATTTTATCCTCTGCAATCTTCTTGTTCAGGTGGTTGAGGTATATCTATTTTTTTTTGGCTTAAAATGCCATTTGGTTAGAGATTCGGTTTAAAACAGTGTAACAAAAGCAACCAAACTCTATAAATATTTGAACAGTCTATGCGGGCTCAACGGTGACTATTCATTTTGTTCCTCGCGAGGTCAGGGGTTCCACTCCTACGTGGGCCATTTTTTAAAACCATTACCAATGAATTGAATAACGAAAAAAACCGCTGTCAATATATCATTGAACGGATGCCTGCGGGTGCAATGGTGAATGGTTTGGTTGGCCAGGCGGAGATCGCGGGGTCAAACCCCAACAATTTTTTGTTAAAACCAACAGACTCAACCACTGAAGACCTGAGGACACATGTCTGGTTCTCATTCACCCATCAAGCTGACTCAGCTAATCATATGCTGACTGGTCTGCTGACTGTATCGCCTGCGTGTCGCTAACTGTGCCACTTAGTTGACTACCATGTGTGATGCCACGTCGGGGTACAGAGAGCCACGTCACCGGTACGGACGGACACGTGTCAACACATGATTGGTCCGTACAGTTGAGTCACTTGCCACATGTCTTGCGCCGGTTGGTCCATGTAAATTTCGTATAGTACGGACTGCCACGTCAGCATGATGACGTCATCATCTGTACCTTCAAGTTGACTGTAGTTTGACTGCTTCTAACTCGAGCATACAACGTCAGATTTCGATGAAATGAACGTCATTGGAATCATCTCGACGAGCTCTTCGCGATGATGCTGGTTCTGTTTATTTTTGAGATAATTATTTTTTTCGCCTTCTAGACGCCCCTGAAGCCAGTTTGACTAGAAGTTTGACTGGTCGTAACTTGCACAAACAAAGTCCTTTTCGCTTGGTTCAAGTTGCATTGGAATCAGGACGTCGTTCTCTTTCGAATGAAGCTAAAATCTAGAGTATTGGGAACACTTCAATTTTCACTAAAAAATTGTCCCCCGGATCATCCATCCAAACAATCCCTTTCATATCCCCATCTTTGTCTTCCTACCTATCTAAACAATCCCTTCCGTCTCCCCATCCTTATCTTCCTATCCATCCATCCAAACAATCCCTTTCATATCCCCATTGTTACCCTCCTATTCCTCCACCCAAACAATCCCTTTTATATCCCCATCTTTGTCTTCCTACCTATACAAACAATCCCTTCTGTCTCCCCATCCTTATCTTCCTATCCATCCATCCAAAAAATCCCTTTCATATCCCCATCCTTGTCCTCCTAGTCCTCCATCCAAACAATCCCTTTCATATCCCCATCTTTGTCTTCCTACCTATCCAACCAATCCCTTTTGTCTCCCCATCCCTATCTTCTTATCCATCCAAACAATCCTTTTAACCTCCTTATCCTTATCTATCCATCCTAGCATCACTCCACCTCCTTATCTTCCTATCTATCCCTATATCTATTCTCCATCCCTTTCATCCCTCATCCCTATCTCCCTATTCATTTGTCTCTCTCTTTATCCCATCTCATAATCCCTTGTCTTTGGTATCTAGCTATAGGCTTCTCCCAATGCAATGCAATTCCATCTATCTAATCATCACCACTCTTGCTTCTCTTGCACATATTTCCAATCCCCTATCACTTTTCATCTCTCATCTATCTATCATATCATCCTCCCAAGTCATTTTAATGATTTGGATAACTATCCCATACCTAAGCTTTGTAATTTCCATCATCCTATCTTGTCCAACAGGTCTATCATATCTCATCATATTAGTCCCATCTTTTTATCCACTTATCCTATCATCTCATCATCCTTTATCCATCGTTTGTCGTTGTTCTTTTGTCAAACTATGTTTCCCCTACACTTTCACGTAAGCAAGGATGATCATTTGATCCACCCCCTGGGGCCTTTTGGACAACCTATTTGATCCTCCATCGTTTGTCTCCATCGGTCCCTTTTTGCTTTTATCCATGGTTAGTTGTCACTTGTTTTTTCTGAACTACATTGCCCCTGCGCTTTCACTTAGGCAAGGTTGATCATTTGATCCTCTCCTAGGAATTTTTCTATCATGTCTTGTGCCATTCATCATCGGTCACCATTGTCTTCTTTCTGCTTTATCCATAGTCTTTTCTATAACTACGAGGGCTCTACGCTTTCACATAGGCAAGGCTAATCTATGATTAGCCCCCGAGCCCCTAGGTCTTTAGGGTGTGTCAGTCTTCTATCTTGTGTCTTGTCTCTTGTGTCGTGTCATCAAGCTATGCTCTTATCTAGCTGGTTCTTAACAAACGAGATCCATTAGTATCAGCAAATCCAATCGGTTTTGAGTATCCCATGTAATATCGATCTTTTAGTTTAGTATCCATCATCGGTCTCAATAGGATGCATCCTTCCTAATAGACCTCATCAACCCCATCCATCCCCTTGATCCTATGGCAAAAGACATTTTGAAATTAATTATGATCTTTTGATGCTTTTGGCTTTTGTTTATCACTTGAGCTCCCTATCATCACTTGTTAGTGCCACCATGATCCATCACATTATGGTGCGTTTTGACTCTTAACATAGGGGCATATCTTGATCTTTTATTGTTGTTGTCTGTTGGGTTGTCCCGCATAGTATCCATCAAGAACCATGTGATTTTATGTTACGCTAAGACATCCCTTTGTGCTTTTAGTTATCCCAATGCCCGACCTGACCAAAGTCTTTATCACTTTGGGGTGTTGGGATAGCCTTCTTGTCTATTGTGTTTGTTGTTTTATGCATTAGACACCAATCTTCATTGGTCCATTATACTTTGGTGTATCGTGTCTTATGCAATAGCAAAAATTAGTGCTCCAAAGATGGAAAATCATATTAGGATTGCATTTTTTAGTCATTACCATTGCATTGCATTCACCCTATTATTTTGGTTGTACAAATACTTCACATATCTTTTTCTCTCTCTTAATTTATTTTCCTCTTCTTGTGTGGTGGACCCGCCTAGGGTCGGGATGACCACGCCCCTACACCATAGGGAGAAAATGCCTTGGCATTGTGGGGTAGACACACCTTGACACTGCGGAGTAGCCATGCCCCCTGCTGGGGCAGCCACAACATGGGGCATCCATGCCCCTTGTTGGGTTGGCCACCCCCTGCACCATGGGGGAGACACGCCCCACTTTAGAGTGGACACACCCCTAACTTCCCAAGGCTGCCATTTGCAAACCATGTGTCTGATTGACTCCATTCAAAAATCAAAGTTGCTCAATTTTTTGTGCTCTATCCAATGGTTCCTTTCATTTCTTTCTATCGAGAAGTCACTTAGGGCTCCTTTTTCTTCCCCAACCGCCCTCTCGATGAGGAATACCCTACCATCATTCATCCCTTCCTTTGACACAGTCATTGGGGCATATCCCTCCAATTCCCTCTATTTGGGTAGCTCATTCAACCTCTTTCATGTTGGGGCATCAAGTCTTACCACTTCCTCATCTGCATTTTGTTTTTCTTTGAAACACTGTTATTCTAAAAATATTTCAAAGAGGGGAAAAATGTAGACATCTAAATTTGATCTCTCCCATATGATCAAATTCATCTCTTTATTCATACATTCCATCAATATTAATTTATTTAATTAATATTACACTTTCTGCCTAAAGTACTTAAAGTATTTAATTTAACAATTAAATGCTTTACCTTACACCTTTTTCTTCTCTAAATTAAATAAATACATCAACTTATTTAATTTAGTTATTTAAACCTTTTTGAATTAAAATCAATTTAAAATTCTTCATATTTCTCTCTATTTGTCTCATCCTCCATAATCCCTCTCTAATCTAGATTAATTGAATTAATTCATGATTAGGATATGCATCTTCTTAACCAAGGATTAATGCCACATCCTCCTACATTTGCCACTTGCTTCTAATATCTCATTAATTCTCCTAATCAAGTGTTTACACAACCTTAATCAAAGTCATTAGCCACATTTAGCATACCTTTTTATTCAACCTTTTCATTTACCTTTCTTAGCATTGACCCTCTTTCCCATGTGAATTTTTAATTCACATTTTATTCCTCCTAGACCTTTTCCCATGCATCTTCTAGAATCTTTGACTTGTCACATCAAGTCACATGTGACCAACTCCCACCTTTTTGGAGACCCTCTCTTATCCACTAGATTCTCCCAAGAATTTGAATTTTTAATTCACATTTATTCCTCCAAGTAATCTTCTCATCTCCCAATATACTTCCAAGGTACATGTCCTTCTTACACATCACTTGTCCTTAGTCCACCTCACTTACACATCATTGTATCCTAGGCCACTTCACCCTCCACATGTCAAGATGTGAGGGCTTGTGAGTCCTCAACTCACCATATCCCTTCATCTTGGCCTTGGTGGCTTAATCTCAACTATTGAATTCTCTAGAGAATTCAAATTCCTCTATAAATACCCCTCTTCTAGGACATTTTCAACACTTTGCCATTTTTACACCCACATGCTGTCATTTTGAGCACTCAACTCACAAGCATTTCCTTTCACTTAGCAAAGAAATTTTAGCCATTAGCATCTGCATCCCATCATATAGTCAATCTTGCATTTAGTCATATCTATAGCCATCTAAGGAGCACACAAGCATTCAAAATCAAGGTCCAACCAAGGAATGCCAGCTATAAAGAAAAAGTATATCATCTTACAATCTTCATTTTAGCTTATTGCTTTGTGTTAACAATTCCTTAGGCTACTCTTAGAGGTGTTCTCTATGTTTTTACATTGCATTTTAGCTATTTTTGCATCATTAGAATAGGTAAAACTTAAGGATTCATAGCCTATACTAGAACCTTTTGTATAAAGGCCAAAATCCTTATCTATTTGTTGGTGCAAGAACAGTCATTTTAAAGTCATCCAACATTTTTACCACTCTTATTAGAGATGAGAAGTATGCCATGGGAGTTTCATGGGTATTAAAGCTTGGCTAACCTAAGAAGAGAGTGCACTGTAAGGGGGAGCCTGATCACCCGCTAAGAGTACGCATAGCTGGATTTATCCAAGTGGGAACTCAAAAAATTATGTATCTTGACTATCCATAGGATTGTGCATTACTTTGAAATCAAAACACTTTTCTTGACCTAAAACAGTGGAGAAACAAACATTCAACATGAGCATCAAATTTCAAACCCCTTAGGTGAAATGAATACCATTGAAAAAATTCAAGTGCTACTGCTTGTCCCTTGGGATTCTATCCTTAGAGGCTTCTAAGTATTTGGATTTATATCTCAATTTTCTCTTACTAAAGTCAACATTAGGAAACTATTGCCTTAATTTCCTTGATTTCCACATAATGGACCTTGTGGGATGAAAAGAAGTTGGGACATTAGACATTCAGTTTGAAAAGCTAATCAAGAAAGTGTTTGTGTCAAAAAAGACTCATTAAGCAAAGATAAAAGACAAATTTAACCCCACACATGTGTTTTTCTATCTTTTTGTCAAATGGTTTCCCATGCAAACATTGTTCTATTGGTTTGAATTACTCATAGGAAAAAACATGTTCTTCACTATCTTGGTCTTGTAAACAAAAGTCTTTCTAGGGTCTCTTAAGATTAAAATCAGCACTCTCATCCATCCCTCAAATATCATTCAAATCCCATCTCAGAAACAAATTTTGAACCATTGGAAAAATCATTCATACTAGACTTTCGGTAAAATCCTTCAAATCAACATCAAAATCTCCTTGTTTGGGTAAGTGTGTGTGGATGAATCCTTCCTCATACACCTAATTAAATTATCATCCTTTTGGACAAGTTTATTCCAAGATAATATCCAACATCTTGGGGTTTATAAGTCCATTATCCAAATGAAACCAATACAATTGAAAAGTCCTAAAGTCTAGTATTCCTCCAAGTGTCCTAAAATTTCAACACCCATATCATTCACCCCTTTCATCCTTCATCTCATCATTGGCCATAAATCCCTTAGAGGTCAACAAGGTAAAAACACAAGAAGAACATGGAATATAAACTTGATTCATACATTATGAGTGGTCTAAATCAACCAAACAATCAAAACCTTACAATGGAAATTGATTATCAAAACTCACATTTATACAATCCATACATGGGATCATTATCTCCTACAAACTTCAATGGTACAACAAATGTGAGTGTTCCCAATCTAAATTTTGGAACACCTTTCCCTATGGTAGATTTAAATTGAAGTCAAAACCTACAAATCTATCAACCAAACAATCAATGCAAAAGACTTCAACAAAATAATGCTATCCCACCAAATCCATACATGCCAAATGTGAATATACCAAGTACAAGCTTACCAAGCATAAACATTTCAAATCCACACTTGGTAAACTTTGGGATATATATGTTTTTGAATCATACAAATGTTGTTCAAAGTCCAATCAAAATGTTAATGACTCTATTTATTGATCTAAGTCAAGGTAACACTATACAAAATCAAAGTTACCTAAATCAAGGCAATATGTTTTCCAACCACAATAATGTTCAATTTCAACCTATAATGCCAAATCTAAGCATCATCCCAAATCAAAAAAAATTCCAAAATCAATTTGTCCATGATCCCATACAAACACCACAAGTACACATTCCAAATCTACTTGAACAAAAGAATCAACTATATCAAGGGTGTCAAGATCAAATTTTGCGAGATCAAATTGCTTCACTTTCCAAAATAATTGACTCATTGTGCCAAAAGACATCTCCACCTCAAAATCAATACACTTTTCCATTGGTTAAACCATGCCATAAAAGCACTGAGTTGTGTCCACAACCACATCAAGAACACTATCTCCAATGTCAAGACATTAGATATCAAGATCAACAACATCAACAACAAACCCGATCACCTCATCTTGAAGATCAGTCATCACACTTCAAAACCAATCAAAAATATCCATCAATGAGCACCTTGAAGATGTTTCCACCTCATTCGATGATCAACTCAACATACATCAAGAGTCACTTTTCCATCATGATCAAAACCCCTCAACAATATTCAACAATGATCTATTTCAAGGACTGTTAGAATTATTTGATCCTATTAACATAATCCATGATCCATCAACCAATGATCATTTTGAAAATGTCTCTAAATTACCTAATGAGTTAGAAGACATATATCAAGAATTCATTCCAAAGCATGATCAACATATTTCACAAAAGTATAGCAATTGTCCTTTCCAAGACATATTGAAATCCTTCGACCTCATGGTTGCAAATATAAAAGGAATATTCAACTCAACACTTGATCCAAATTCACTCAAAGATCAAGAGGATATTGAGACACTTCTCATGCCTAACAAATATATCCAAGAACCCTTTGTAAGCAATCCATCCTTTGAAATTTACCCATGTCAAAAACCTGACCCAAATTATGTCAAAAACAATTCCAACATTAATCAGGATCAATAATTTATATCCCCAAGATACTACAGTGATCTAATGGACACTCTCCTACCTATACAAGTTGTCGCAAATGATGATCACATCCACATAACACATACTCCTCCATCTACCCATGAGATGTTTTTTATGTATAGACACTTATATTGTCTTCATTCAAAATAGGATTCCTTTACCCCTGATATTATTAAAAAAGAGAGCAAGTTATTGATTCCTATAGTCAAACTAAGTTGTCAACATCAAGATTAGATATATCCCAAATTCAGACTGAGGACATCATGTATGAAGATATCTAACATTATCCACCCAAAGAAACCGGTCAAACAAAACATGATATTCTAGAGACAACAGAGCAACAAATTGAAATAGCGTCATCTACAGTGATCAGTTATCAAAGAATGCTTACTGAACAAGACATCTCAAAACAAGCAAAATCAAGGAACAAAGGTGCTACTACCACCATACTGGGGGAAACTATGTCTCAAGAAAATATCAACATAGGGAGCACAAAGAATCCTTACAATGAAATCAATGCTAATACAACAACCAGCCATGTCATGAATCTCCATCCACCCATCACCCATCCACACATTGGGACCAACATCAAAAGAAGGATGTGAATCAAAACACAAAGAACGTTATCAAAGCAAGAGAATCTAAGAAGGATAATGGATAAATCAAATACAAATGGGTACCAAAAAATACAAAGAAAGTTATCCCTATCAAACTCCATCAGTCAAAGAAAGTATGGGGAAAACTAAAACAAGAAAAAGTATCCATCAAAGATGTCCACACAAGCAAAAGAAGGCTTCCCAAGTGATGTACAAAGTATATCAAGTGATTGGTCCTAATTCCATGCACACTTCTATATCCACCCATCATTGCTCATTTTCCCAAGATTGGAGAGTCAAAGGTTCCAAACTATCAACCAATCCATGTTTTATTCCTAAACACACTCCATTCATGCCTCCATGCATGATATCCAATTCTCACATTGACCATGTATTGGCAGCTACCCTTCATCATAAGGATTCAAAAGGCACTCTATTGCGATGTGCGCACAAGGATAGAGTTAACTCTGGTATCAAAAAAGTAGATCAGGAATCTCAGAAGTTGCATTCAAGTGCACATATCTTAGCAAAGAAACTTCTCAAACAAGTTGTCGATGGCACATTATGATAGAAGCATCTACATCAACACCACCAAGTGGTTTAGCATGAGCTTAAAATCTTCTAGAAATACAAAAAAATAAAAAATATGAAAATCCAAAACAAAGAAAAAAAAGATTGAAAACAATAAAGAAAAAAATTGTCCTCCAGTGAAAGCCACTATGGTGGCACTTTGCAAAGGTACCATGATGAAAACCTAGAAAATAGATGTCATGTGTAGAATCAAGCATCTGCATGTGCTAATTCAGGTGAAAGCATCTTATCACATCCATAATAAATATTTCCTTCCATCCATCTTATCCATAATAAATCTATTCATCCATGAACCATTTATCCAATCCATTTTCATCTATCTACATCCATAGTCCAAGTTATCTTGATCTTGATGAAACTTTGGTGCATACTTTACATTTGCTTATGGTAAACATCTTGACATGATTCATTTTCATCCTATCCAACATTATCTAAGCCATGAAGCATTTTTCTATTTGAACACCTTATCTTCTCAAAAGATAATCCTTGGAATCCTCTACATGCTTACCATATCCTTCCATCCATACAACTATCCAAGAGTACACCCATGGCATTTCATACATTGCTAGACATTGGGGTAGATATTTACATCTTTCTTTGGGAATAAATCTTGATCTATATCCTCCAAATTATGTGGTGATCCGAACATTGACAAACGTAAAATCAAATTGGTCTTGAGCATTTGTGAGAAAAAATCCAAATCACTAGCCCATGACATATTTTGACAAGAAGAAATTCCTTATCAAGCTTCATCTTTCATCAATCCAAACAATCAATGTCGGTTGCATGTAACATGTGCTTCAACATCACATCAAATCATCCAAAACATCTTTTGTTCCAAACCAAGCTCCAAAATCCTGATCAATCCATCATCATCTCGAGATATCCTTCCCAATCCTCATGTTGCCTAACACTATCCTTGCATTGTTGTGCATCCTCAACAATGTTATCATCATCGATCTTGATCAATCAAATCCAATCAATCCATCACCATCTCGGGATATCCTTCCCAATCCTCATGTTGCTTAAACACTATCCTTGCATTAATCCTGATCAATCAAATCCAATCAATCCATCATCATCTCAAGATATCCTTCCCAATCCTCATGTTGCTTAACACTATCCTTGCATTGTTGTACATCCTCAACAATGCTATGATCATCAATCTTGATCAATTAAGTCTAATCAATCCATCATCATCTTAGGATATCCTTCCTAATCATCGTGTTGCTTAACACTATCCTTGCATTATTGTGCATCCTCAACAATGTTATCATCATCAATATTGATCAATCAAATCCAATCAATCCTTCATCATCTTGAGATATCCTTCCCAATCCTCGTGTTTCTTAAACACTATCCTTGCATTGTTGTGTATCCTCAACAATGTTATCATCATCAATCCATCAATTAGATTGATCAACCTTAGCTTGGTTTTCAACAAAATCCCAAAACATATCACTGATATCATCACACATATCCATATCCAAATCATCAAAACATTCAAAAAACAAAAAAACACAAAAACATTCGAAAAGCACAAAAGCATTCAAAAAACACAAAAACACAAAAATATTCGAAAAACACAAAAACACAAAAACATTAAAATAACCCAAAAATCCAAAAACAGTCTCATAACATTTCAAAAACACCAAAACACATCCAAATATTTGAAAAAATCCATACGTCCCATTTCGCTTTTACCTGTGATAAATATCTCATCCATAATAAATCAATCATCACCTTCATCCTTTGGTGATGCAAACAAAAGCAAGTACAACAATCAGAAAAAGAAAACTTTAAACGAAAAATCAAAATTGAAACAACAAAATTTTAAAAATGCAAAATCAAACTCTTGATTATTCACAAACATGTCAATCAACCTTATATTGATAAAAACCTTTCAAACAACCTATCAACTTGCCACCATCCACTAATATGTCCTAGGATGTATCCTTCTTGACTAAGTATACCCAACTTTGGCACACTTTTAGGGTGGAAATTCTTTTCAATATCTAGAAAGACAAAAATTCTTGCATATTTGCTCATTCTCAATTGGATTGGCAGATTTCTTTGTATACAAAAGCTATAATTTTTTCTAATGTGTTATTACAGATTTAGGTACAAGCCAACAAAGTGGCTCTTGAAGTTTCTCACCTGTAGGTGCTCCTGGACAATTGGGGTAATGCCCCGTGTATTGTTGCTCGAGTCCCTACCTTGCCCTCTTCTTCCTGTGGTCAGTTGCCTTCTCGGGGTTAGTAGCGGAGTGGTTTTGCGTGTCCCCATTCTCAGACTCCTCTCTGGAGAGATACTTTCCCTCCTTAGTGGGCCCGTTCTCCTCCACCGTGGGCTGGCCAGAGGTGACCCTCTAGCGGTGCATCGGGGAGTGGTGGTGGTGGCTCTGAGTGGCCCTCTAAAGATACTCCTGCTTATGGTTCTAGTTGGCCAGACCTTGGTAAAAGTTTCCCACAGCTAGCTCTTGCAATCTTGCCCCATTGCAAGGATGAAGATAAAGATAAAGATAAAGATGGTAATGATGGTTGGGGTTCTCCTCCTAATGTCACTCCCCACCCCGCTGATGTATGGGGGAAGAAGGGTGACATAGACCCTCTTGGCTCTGCTGGCACTACTCTGGCCACCTGATGGCCTTTTTCTTGTTTGTTAAATCTTGATCTTGTAGTTTTTGAGAGCGTGGCCCATTTGACTCTGGGGGTGTGCCTTTTTACCACCCACTTTTTTGTGAATATGTACTTTTATATTATCAATTAATATAGATAGCTGCCTATTCGTAAAAAAAAATATACAAGATAAATAGCTTACCTTATGTGGTTCACACATAATGAGCTCCTCATTCTTACCAACCGCCACACCCAAAGGCCACCCCCCAACAAATGTCCAATTTTTGACTCTCCCTTCTTCAAACCAAACCCACTTAATCCACCCATCCTCACATCCAGTGAAAAGGAACTTCTTTTCTCTGTCAAGAGCTAACTCTTTTGGCCCATGTAGCAGCCCTAAACCTATCTTTTATGCCTTTTCAAGCCTCTCATTGGGAGCATAAATACCATCTTTCATGGGAGGGGAAGGAAAAATAATTATGGGGGCAGGATCAATTTGAGATGTTCTTACCAAGTAATTCCATTATGCTTCTGAGGCCAAGCACAAAATAGCCAATAAGGCCACACTCTTCACTTCCAGGCTTCTCCCATCTCAATTTGACTCAACTTTTTTCTTGTGTGGTCTTGCTTCACATTGAATTCCTCACACAAAGAGCATGGTTGTAATGGAATTTTTATAAGGCACTGCATCTAGTTAACCTCTACCATGTTGAATTCTAAGTAAAGCACTGGCCACTATGAACATGCTTTTCCTATGTTATGTTTTATAATTTAAATCACTGTTGAGAATAAAAATTGTTTATGCTAAATAGCTCTCTTAATCATAAGAATATGTCAGCAAGTCCTATTGTTTATGCTGGTCAATGTTGGGGGAAGATAATGGGGGTAGGTGCATCTAATAAGCAGTTATAATCCAATTAATTAAAATAAGTTTTCTTTTAATTTATACAAGGTACAAATTAGTCATTACCCCACTCGATTGACACATAACAACTAAGTATTGATCAAATAATTTTTAGCTAGATTGACATTGAATCTAATTGCTTGTGGTTTTGATTGTGTGTTAGTTTTGTCATCAAATAATGTTTCGGTTCACACAAAGAGGGTTTTGATTGTGTGATCCGAACGTTATTTGATGATAAAACTAACACAATCAAAATCAAAAGCAATTAGATTCAAATTCATATCGATTGTGGAAATCTAATTACATTGATAACTTGACATTCTTTAGAGTTCGTCAAATATTTATTTTCTATTTAATTAATTTAAAAATTGAACTTTAATTGGCATGTGCTAAAGAATCATTGACTTGTACTTTGTTATTATTTATTTTTGTATGTTGGAAGTATATTTTTCTTTTTCCAGCTGCTAAGGATGTCAGATGGTAATCATTGACAAGCTGGACTGGATACAGGACAGGTCTTTCAAGCCAACACTCTCCTATCACAGCTATTTCTATGTGCATTAACTTAGTCTAGGGACATTCACGAGGGGTCTGAGAGCATGGGCATTCCTGTAACACATGCCCAGATATGCTATTCATCACCAAATCAGATCTGGAGCATCAGGTACTTGCAATAAGGTATTCGGCAGAGATAAAACAGGCATTACCAATCACCTATGTTTCAGGATTTCACGCCTCATACCTACAAGGAGACATTGGTGTGAAGGCAGTCTACAGATACAAGAAGGTGAGAGTCCAATGATCATAAAATTATCCAGCACCAGGCGAGTTGAGGGCCAGATCACTGGGTAGATGTTTCCTTACAGTTGGCTGTTGTTTTACTCTGTATGTTGCAGCTGTTACAGTGCTGCTGAGTTGGCTGTTGTTTTTCTCTGTACGTTGCAACTGTTATAGTGCTGCTATCCATGCTTTGATGTGTAAATGATTTTTTATTATAAAGCTTTCCTTCAATTTAAAAAATAAAAAATAAAAATTCTCTCATCAGAATATCATTGTGAAGAGCATGTGTTTATTTTGAAGAAAAGTGGTAGGGGAGAAGACCCAGTAGCTACCACCCATTGAATAACCGCTATTGGGACCCCCCAAAAAAAATTTAACTCTGATCCACTAAAAAACTTTTTATTAACAAATATAAAATTACAACAATACCAATAGAAAATTACTACAACACCAATAGCTGCTCATAACAGAATGAGTCACTCACCAATCAAAGTACACAACTAATGGTGCCTTTGCATTTATAAAAGAACTCCACTTGCACATAAAAAGGCCCATTTACAATTTTATTTAAATCATTTACTTTTTACAATTACCCCCACTTGCAAATGTTTGTCCCTCACTACATTTTATATTTACATGTATACATGCACAGCTACTGGTGCTTTAGATGACATAATCACAAACTCCTTTGCACAGTCTTTCACACACTCCATGTCAGCTATATGTACTTATTTCATTTCCTGTAGGTACCTGCACAATTAACATATAGGTGTAAGGCTCCCCAATTAAACATCAAATCCAAATGTAATGCACAACTCAGTCATATCATCTTTTAAAAACCTACGTAACTTGCAGCTTCAAATTCAAATGCTCTACCAAATTCAAAATTCAAACACAACCACCAAATTGAATGCATATCATCTTTAAAAACCTACGTAACTTGCAGCTTCAAATTCAAATGCCCTAACAAATTCAAAATTCAAACACAACCACCAATTTCAATGCATTCAATTGTCAGATTCGAATTCCTAAATAAGAGGGGGAAAGTAGCCAGCAACATTCACAATTGCATGTTACTCCCATCAAAGTTGAAAGCAATGACAAAGATTTTCTGCACATTCCTCTGCACATTCCTCTTATATCCAAAGTCTCAGGTATGTACTTATATTTATTTTCATTTATGCAGTGTCTTCTTACTTTATACATTCTACCATTTAATAAAAAAATTCTACTTTCCATTGCACATACAGTAGGCTAGCATACATATATTTGTCATTTTACATTACGTGTCTCTTGTTCATTCAGCAAATCGATGTATATGTGTGTTTCCTTTGCCTATCCATTGAAAATGCAGAGTATGTAGTTACAGTTATTTTCATTTATGCAGTGTCTTCTTACTTTATACATTCTACCATTTGTAAAGAAATTTCTACTTTCCATTGCACATACAGTAGGCTAGCATACATATATTTGTCATTTTACATTACGTGTCTCTTGTTCATTCAGCAAATCGATGTATACGTGTGTTTCCTTTGCCTATCCATTGAAAATGCAGACTATGGTACCTATATTTATATTTGTCTGTTTTTCCTCATTTGTCATTTACTTCAGTGTTTATATCAGGGTTTATAGTTGTTATTTATTTTTTCTTATATGTCTGTTGTTTATTTTTGGTCATTTGTCAGGGGGGTCATTTATCAGGGTTCAATATGTATATGTGTGTATATATATATATATACATAGACAAACACATATATATGTCTATTAGTCTGTTTAAATATGTTTCATTTGGCTGTCCAATACAATAGCGTAGCATTTGTTTTTATTTTTCTACTTCCCATTGCACACACAGCAGGCTACCATACATATATTTGTCATTTTACATTATGTGTCTCTTGTTCATTCAGCAAATCGATGTATATGTCTATCCTTTGCCTATCCTTTTAAAATGCAAACAATGGTACTGGTTAATCATTTTCTTCTGCATCTTTCACGGCCCATGAAGGATTTATTCGATGATTCAAAAATTATTACTGCTTGTTTATGAAATAAATCATTCCTCTTACACTCCTTTTTCCCACATTGCCTATCCTTTTAAAATGCAAACAATGGTACTGGTTAATCATTTTCTTCTGCATCTTTCACGACCCATGAAGGATTTATTCGATGATTGAAAAATTATTACTGCTTGTTTATGAAATAAATCATTCCTCTTACACTCCTTTTCCCACATTGCATTTATGTATGTATGTATGTATGTATGCAGCTACATACATACATATGTACATATGTATGTATGTATGTATGTATGCAGCTTCATACATACATATGTACATATGTATGTATGTATCTGCATACATACATACATACATACCCTAAAAAAAAGTGAATTTGGTTTTCTTTTGTGCTTAAATTATTAAATACGACCTGGTAAAGTCGATTGTCTCATGATTTTGTCTCCAGAAATGATCAGGAATTTCGTGGGTTTGAACACATGTCTATAAAAAACCCAGGTCACTTTGGGCATAAATCGACAAACCCATTAAAAATAAATATGTTTTTGTCAAAACCCTTGCATGGTTTTTTCCAAATTCGTGTGCTTAATGAATTAATCTCATGAAACCCTTGCCTGGGATATTCTGCATCTATCTCAAAACGCACTTCTGTATTCCTACCAGTGAGGAATTATTATTATGAAACCCTTGGTTAATTTCTTCTGCTCTTTTTTCAAAACCCAAGTCTATACAATGTGCTTTGAACATTGATATATATACATACATATATCTATGTATATATATCTATATATATGTATATGTACAGATATATGCATACATTTAACTAAAGAATGGGATACCCAAAAAAAAAAACATTAGTCATATGCGTCAATCGGACCCCAAATAAAGATTAATTGGGGTGTAATGTGTTTGGTGTCTGGTGCTTTAGTAAGGAGATTAATATGTAGGAGTGATTTGTAATGGGTGCGAAATTGATTGTAGAAGGTGGTAACGTGAATTAGACCCATTCACTTTTGAGCGGATTTGAATGATAAAATAGATCTGTTTTATATTTTGCAAAGTTTATACCTGTGTTTTGTATTTATATCTGTGTTTTGCACTGTTTATACACTGTTTTTCTGACACTTGATCACTTACAATGTAGCTGATCATTGACAATCATGGCACCAAGGCACAAGAGGAAAAGATCGGGTCTGAGGCGCTTGAATAGAGTACCTCGTGTAGTGACATTCAATGTTCCAGATGTTGACGAAGAGCCAGCAGTAAACATGGACGAGGAAGTTATTTCTGATAATGCAGCACAGACCAATGAAAATGATGGTTTTGAACCTGCTGTTCATAATACTGACATAGAAATGGAACCACCATCTACTGACCAAGTGACAACCCTAGATCATAGCATCAAAAGTTGGTCTATGGATGACATGGACAAAGCCATTGCAGATGTTGAAGACCATCACATGACAATCAGACGTTCAGCGATCAAATGGGGAATCTCGCCTAGCAGTTTGCGGTCATGGCTCAATGGTCTGACATCCACAAAAAAGAGGGGGCCACCTACAATCCTGACTGATGAAGAAGAAGCTGAAATTGTGCAATGGTGTAAAGATATGGCTAATATTGGCCATGGCCTTCAAGTCTCACAGCTTAAGTCAACGGTGGCCCACCTGGTTGGAGTGAGGCCTAACCCATTCACAAATGGGATACCAGGGAGGTCATGGTGGGTTGGATTTCATCAAAGGCATCCTGATCTGACAATTCGAACACCCGAAGGAGTGGACACAGATCGAGCTATAATGCTGCGGCCCGAAATAGTTTCTTCATTCTATGATAACTTGGAGGAGTTGTACAACAAACTTAATTATGGGCCCAACAACATATGGAACTGTGATGAAACAGGTGTGCAAGCTGGCAGAAATTGTGCAATGAGAGTTATTGCAAAAACAGGGACGAAATGTGTTCCACAATTAATTGCTAAAAGCAGAGAATGGATCACTGTTCTAGCTTGTGTTAGTGCAGCAGGTCAAGCTATACCTGGTTACTATTTGTTCAAGTCCAAAAGGAACATTAAAAACTATATTGTTAACTGTGAGCCAAGGGCATGCATGGCAATCCAAGAGCATGCTTGGATGACCAAAGAATTATTTGTGGCATGGTTAAAACACTTCGCAAAAAATGTCCCAGGAGGTGTGTCACCAACCAACAGAAAGCTTCTAATCTTTGACGGTCATGGCAGCCATGTCGCATTCAAAACGATTGAAGTAGCAAAGGCTATGGGAATAGATTTGCTCACACTTCCAGCACATTGCAGTCACAAATTGCAGCCCCTTGATGTTAGTGTGTTCTCACCATTTAAGCACTACTTCAAACAGCAAAGGACTATATGGCTCTCTGCAAATCCTCAACTTGACATTGGAAGGGAAGAGTTGGCAACACTTGCCAGCAAAGCTTTTGCACAAGCTTTGACTCCTAATAACATTGCAAGTGGTTTTAGAAAAATAGGAATTTGGCCATTAGATCGACATGCACTTGACTTGGATATGGGGCCAAGCCAAGCTTTTGTGGTTGAAGAGGAAGGAACGACATTGGGAGCAGAAACTGAGGGTGATACAGCTGATGAAGAGGCACAGTTCATGGCAGCTGAGACTTGTTTGAGGATAGCAGGTTGGAATGAGGAACAGATTGGACAGTTTGTGGATACCTTTTCTGCAAACATTCCCCCAAATCCAGAAAACATTGAGGCAACAGAAATTCAACAAGAACCAGCAGTTCGATCATCTAATCAGGCAGCTGAAAATGAAGAGAGTCTGAATCTGCCATCTGAATTTGAAGATGCAGCTTTGAACCTAGGGGTGCATCTCAATTTCACTCAAGTGGATGAAGGGTTGTCCATGCCATCACCACCGAATGTTGATCCTGAAGATGTAATCCATTACTTCACAACTGGGAGAAATTGGGAGGCTGAAAATGATGAAGAGGATGGAGTCGATGGTAATGACTCAAATGATGAAGAGGCTGACTATGTACCATGCACACAAGTCAATGATCAACAACCAGCAGGCTGCAGAAGCACTTTTTTGCAACTCCCAATGCAACGAGTGCGCCAATCATCTAACAGAGGTCGCAATGGGGTCCTACGCCTTAGTAGGCAGTCTCAAATTTTGACATCAGATGATTTCTTCAATTTGCTGAATGAACAAGAGGCACAGAAGCAAAGAAACCAAGAATTGCAGCAAAGGAAAAAGGAGCAAATGGCTGAAAGGAAGGCAGAAAGAGAAGCAATCCTCGCACAGAGGGAGGCAAATAGATTGGAGCGTGCTACAAAAAAACAAAAAATTGCAGAGGAGAAACTGAGGCAGCGACATGAAAAGGAGCTTCAAAGGGAGCAAGCAAAGATTGCTAGACAGTTGAAGGAAAACCAAAAGCAGGCGGAAAGAGCAGAAAGAAACAGAAGTAAGAGTACTCCTACAACTCCTCTTCCAAGTCAACATCCAATTTTAAGGGACATGATTAACATTTTGTCTCCAGCCTTTGCAGCTCTTAGCAGCCTACAAAATGGGTCTTCTGAAGGCTGCTCTCCACAGTTACAGCTAACTCCAGAGGCAAATCATGCATTGCTTGCTTGTATAGCAAGTGCCATACAGAACAATCCGCAGTCCTCAACATCTTCTCCAGTTGACGCAGAGTCAGTTGACCCCCAAGGACACACCACTTCATAATCAGATCTGTCGATGTCTGATTACGATTTTTTGTTGTCAATTTTTTGACCTCGAAGTGTGCTAGAGTGTTTTGTGTAAAACTGAATGCTGGTCTATTGTATTGGACAGTCAAAGGATACTAGTTTGTTGTATTGGATAGCATTTGGATACTAGTGTCTAATTTTGTAGAACTAAATGGTAGTGTGTTCTCAAATTATCTAATTCGATGTGTTCCAATGTGTTTTTTGTATATATGAAGACTCCTTGTCTTCTTTCCAAGTTAATGATCTATACTTTTGTGATTCGAAATCAGTTTTGTGTTTGTTGTATTCATCTATCATTGATGTGATTTAAAAATATGACTCACTACTCTATTCAAGATCTATGTTTTGTAAATAATGCATTTGGTAAAGGTTGAAAACATTATAATTCAAACTTTGTATTTTCCCTGACATCAGACTTTTTGAAAATTCAAACTTAATAATTCAATAAGTTTCTATGTATTTTCTCACATCTATGTATGTTGTTTGATTTTGAATTATTTTCTGTGCAATTAATCTGATCACCTAAAATCAACAAATCCCACCATAAATCAAATCCCATTGTTCAGGTTAATGAATGAACATCATCAGAAAAAAGAACATCATAAATGAACACAATGTCTAGCAGGTCACAGCCAAGGTAAGCTCTTGAAAGACTTCACTTGAAATGTCATCATGCAAATTGACTTGCTCTTTACAACCTCCCTAGTTGTGTATACATGCATACATATATATATATGTATATATATATATATATATATATATATATATATATATATATATATATATATATATATATATATATACATACATACATACATACATACATACATATGTATACACAACTAAGTATATGCATACATATAACTATACATCTATATGCAACATATCCATAAATTAATCTATTTGAAACTATAAATTTTTGAACACATACACTTGGAAATTAATTTAATTGTAAATTGTAAATGTAAGTTTACAATGAATAATAAAAATGAACATTATAAATGAACACAATGTCTATCGGGTCACAGCCAAAGTAAAGTCTTGAAAGACTTTACCTGATATGTAATCTTACAAATTGACATGGTCTTCACAACCTCCTAGCCATTTGACATGCCTGCCACAACAAACAAATATAATACAACAAACAAACATGGACAATAGTTATTGAAATAAATAAAAAGATATACTAGTTAGTAAAAAACATAGAACAATAATTGAAACTTAGAACAATTTGAACAAAAAATCCTTAATTATTTGGTGTGTTGATAAACACAATTACCAAACTGCCCACCATGAACATCGTTACACCACCTCTCCTTGTTCTCCCATGCCTGCAAGAAAAGATTTACAACCACGGGTAGTCACAACCGAGGCTAGTAACATACAAACATCATATGACCTTTGAAATAATGCATGTACAACAACACATAATTAATCAAGTTCAATTGCGAATATAGTAGTAGAGGACAAAAATTGTGAATGCCACTGGCTGCTATCCCTCTTATTTAGAAATTTGAATCTGACAATTGAATGCATTCAATTTGATTGTTGTGTTTCAAATATGAATTTGTTATAGCATTTGAATTTGTAGCTGCCAGTTACGTAGGTTTTTAGAGATGATATGACTGAATTCTGCACTATATTTGGATTGGATGTTCATTTGGGAAGCCTTATATATCTGTGATTTTTTGCAGCTTTGCATGCATGCATAGAGTCATACAATCATATATCAGTAATATACATTGCAAAGCAGAAAAAACACCTAAATGTGTCACTTTTAACATCTAATTAAAACTCTTTTATCATTCAAATCCGCTCAAAAGTGAATGGGTCTAATTCACGTTAGCACCTTCTACAATCAATTTCGCACCCATTACAAATCACTCCTACATATTAATCTCCTTACTAAAGCACCAGACACCAAACACATTACACCCCAATTAATCTTTATTTGGGGTCCGATTGACGCATATGACTAATGTTTTTTTGTGGGTATCCCATCATAACCATTCGTTGCCGCGCGCTGTCTTTGTAGCTGCACATACATACATACATACATACATACACACACATATATATATGTATCTATATATGTATGTATGTGCATACATACATACATACATACATACATACATATATGGACATACATACATGTATATATGCACATACATACATACACACATACATATATGTATGTATGTATGTATGTGCATACATACATGCATACATACATGCATATATATATGTATATATGTACATATGTATGTATGTATGTATGTATGTACATGCATACATACATACATGTATGTGTGTATGTATGTATGCACATACATACACACATACATGTATGTATGTATGTGCATGTACATACATACATATGTCTGCATGTATGTATGCACATACATACATACACACATACATGTATGTATGTATGTATGCATGTACATACATACATACATATACATATATGTATAAATGTATGTATGTATGTATGTGCATACACAAATAGATACATGCATACATATATACAACACATGGCGAAAAGGAGTGTAAGAGGAATGATTTATTTCATAAACAAGCAGTAATAATTTTGACATCATTGAATAAACCCTTAATGGGTCGTGAAAATGTAGAAGAAAATGAATAACCAGTACCATTGTTTGCATTTTGAAAGGATAGGCAAAGGATACACACATGTACATCAATTTGTTGAATGAACAAGAGACACAGAATGTAAAATGACAAATATATGTATGCTAGCCTACTGTATGTGCAATGGAAAGTAGAAATTTCTTTACAAATGGTAGAATGTATAAAGTAAGAAGACACTGCATAAATGAAAATAACTATAAGTACCTACCTAATACTTGGGATATTAGAGGAATGTGCAGAGGATGCTTGTCGTTGCTTTCGATACATACATACATATATACATGTATGTATGTATGTGCACATACATACATACATACATTTTTGTAATATGAAAGATGCAGAAGAAAATGATTAACCAGTACCATTGTTTGCATATTCAAAGGAGAAAGATGTTAGATGTTACCTGAGGCCTGCTGTATGTGCAATGGAAAGTATGGTATGTATGTATGTATGTCTGTATATGTATGTCTGTATGTGTACATACATACATGTATGTACATATGTATGTCTGTAAGTGTATATATGTATGTCTGTATGTGTACATACATACATACATACATGCATACATGTATGTATTATACATACATGTATGCATGTATGTATGTATGTATGTACACATACAGACATACATATATACATACATTATGTATATATGTATGTGTGTATGTGTACATACATACATGTATGTACATATGTATGTCTGTATGTGTATACACATGTATGTACATGTATGTATGTACACATACACACATACATATATACATACATGTATGTATATATGTATGTATGTATATACATGTACGTATATATGTATGGTCTGTATGTATACATACATACAGACCATATATATATTTATGGTATGTATGTGTATATGTATGTCTGTATGTGTACATACATACAGACCATACATCTATAGATGGTATGTATGTACACATACATACATGCATATATGTAAGTATGTATGTGCACATACATACCATACATATATGTATGTAAGTATGTATTGGGTTTTTGAAAGAAATTAACCAAGGGTTTCATAGTAATAATTTGTCAGTCGCAGGAATACAGAAGTGCGTTTTCAGATAGATGCAGAATATTCCAGGCAAGGGTTTCATGAGATCAATTCCTTAAGCAAACGAATTTGGAAAAAGCCAAGCAGGGGTTTTCACGAATTCGTTTTTTAGATAGATGCAGAATATTCCAAACAAGGGTTTCATGAGATTAATTCATTAAGCACACGAATTTGGAAAAAACCATGCAAGGGTTTTGACAAAAACATATTTATTTTTAATGGGTTTGTCGATTTATGCCCAAAGTGAGATGGGTTTTTTATAGACATGTGTTCAAACCCACGAAATTCCTGATCATTTCTGGAGACAAAATCATGAGACAATCGACTTTACCAGGTCGTATTTAATAATTTAAGCACAATAAAACCCGCATTTGGAAAAACAAAGCAAGGGTTTTCACAAAAACATATTTATTTTTAATGGGTTTGTCGATTTATGCCCAAAGTGACATGGGTTTTTTATAGACATGTGTTCAAACCCACGAAATTCCTGATCATTTCTGGAGACAAAATCATGAGACAATCGACTTTACCAGGTCGTATTTAATAATTTAAGCACAATAGAACCCGCATTTGGAAAAACAAAGCAAGGGTTTTCACAAACCCACGAAATTCGTTATCATTTCTGCAGACAAAATCATGATACAGTCGAATTTACCACGTTGTAAGATGCATGATTTACTTCATAGACAAGCAGTAATAATTTATCAAACGTCGAACAAACCCTTCACGGGTCTTAACACTCGAATAAACCCTTCACGGGTCATGAAAGATGCAGAAGAAAATGATTAACCAGTACCATTGTTTGCATATTCACAAGGTAGATGATGTTAGATGCTACCTGGAGCCGTGCGCACGTGGAGGAGCTGTGGGGAGCCGTCGCCATCCGCAGCCTTCTCCATCGCCGGGAACCTTCCAGACAGCGCGCGGCAAAGCGAATGGTTATGATGGGATACCCACAAAAAAACATTAATCATATGCGTCAATCGGACCCCAAGTAAAGATTAATTGGGGTGTAATGTGTTTGGTGTCCGGTGCTTTAGTAAGGAGATTAATATGTAGGAGTGATTTGTAATGGGTGCGAAATTGATTGTAGAAGGTGCTAGCGTGAATTAGACCCATTCACTTTAGAGCGGATTTGAATGATAAAAGAGTTTTAATTATATATTAAAAGTGACATAATTAGGTGTTTTTTTAATTTTTTATTGGTGGTTATATGTAGGGGGTATTGGGACATTAGGTGATGATAACCGGGCGGCACCTCTAAAAGGGGTCTTTTTGACATACGCGCGCATATCGGATGCTACCGCACTCTACCAAATTGCCCAAAAGCCAAAACCTTAGTTATAAGATCTTAACTCAGGTGTGAAAAAAACCCATAATTTTTTTTTCCGATTCGACATACAGTTTGTATCCTACGGTTGCGCGAAGTTAGCCCTCGCGGCTACTGGGTCTTCTCCCCTATCTATTTTATTGTAGTTTGCAATCTGCATTTCTATTTTTAATAGAATTGTTTTATGTTGATTTGTTCTTATTCCTAATGTTCAGTAGTAGTTGTGTTCATATTTATGTTGCTTCTTCTCTTTTAAGTTTTTTTTGTTTTTTTTCAATTAAAAAATATATATATATATTCTTAAATTATATTTTTAATTTAATAAAGTATATCATTTGTAATTTATGATGAAAATTAGTTGACATGTGTAAGGGTGAAAGTTGTATACAAAGTATTATTCTCTTTGTTTTGTGTTCATTTTGATTCAATTATTTTTTATGTGATTATATGTATGCAAATGGTGTGATTTTATTGAAGGCTAGTATTCAATTCAAACATTACTTAATTTCATCTACTAATTTCTAGGGCTGGTCTTTTCCTCAATTTATGATTCCTTACCTATGTTTAGATTCACAATTTATGAGATCAACTTAGGTTACTTATGTAATTTGAAGAAGTGACCCCATACCTTTTAAATTCAAATTCAAATATTGGGACTAATCTAACTTTCAATTAATCATTATTTGTTTATCTAAAATAAAAAACAATAGATAGAAAGCTTTTGCAAAATTTTGTGTTTAAATGTTTATATCAATGCTTAATATCACACTCAATGATCTATCATTCTCCTCTTCATCTTGTTGATAGATCATAGAGTGTAATAAAAAACATTGGTATCAAAACTCAAAGACAATATTTTTCTAGAAGATTTGTAACTAACTATTATGGAGTGTGGAAATATTATGTCTTTGAGCATAAAATGTTTCATTGGCCCCCTTTGGAGTTACATTTACAAACTAACCCAAATTAATTATAAGGGACTTAAGGTCATGTACCTAGATATCTTAACCATGCCTAAAGAGCATTCAATCACATTGTCAAAGCATTTATTATTTTGTTCTCTTCCCACATCAACATCTAGGACATTCTTTGCATGAGTGTTTATTGTTTTAGAGAATTTGTACAAAAATCATTTACTCATGTTAGAAAAGTGTTATATTGTTTTATTTGATGAAATAACATTTATATCAACTATAATAGTCTAACACGCTTTTTGAATGAAGATCCCATTTAACATTTGGAAAGATTAAATTCTACACTTCTTTTTTTAATAGTGTGATATTAAATTACAATCTTAATGTATAATGTTGAGTCTCTAACTTTCTTGGAATGGATTGTTGGTGTAAATAGTGACTTTATCAAACTAGTTGGTTGTTAACCTACCTAGGGGAGTCCTATTCACATTGCTTAAGTCTCCACTTAGGGACTTCTATAGTTTTGTCTCACCTCACGTGGTTGAGACACATGTCTTCACTTGTAAAACACCTCTTGAATGAACACTTGCCACTCATTAGAACACTTGTCGTGTGAGTTAACAAATGTTCCATCATTGGAGAGGTAGTAAGTCATTTTGTTTGACTTTCCTATCTTCACCACCTTATCTATATGAACAAGGTTACATTGTACATTCCAATCAACTCTTGATAATCTCCTTTGGCTTATTGTGTGCATGTATTGTGTGGAATTTTTTTGGTTTTTGAGTTATGATCTTGGAAATCATAGCATGGCTTTGGCATCAAAGCCATACAAACAAAACCCTTCCCAAAATCTTGTACCGAGCCTAGTCAAGAGCTCAATTTTTCAGTTTGTTGTGTATATTTGGGTCTTTTTTTGAGTTATTGGTTGAATTATTCATTATTGCCCGTGAGGCTTTGACATGATAGATCTTGGACTTCTGCATTTCTTCCTTGGTCTTCAAGTCCTTCAATCTATTGAAGGGATTTCCATACATTACTCTCTAAGATACAACATACAACACAAATCAACATGAATGTGTGCGTTATATCAATTAAAATGACTAATAAAGAAGATTAGATGTAAATTTGAAATTATGATTTTAAAATTTCAATGTTAGATCAAAATATAAACTCGCTAATCTAACCCAAAATAATGAATAAAGAATCTAAAGATCAAAGACGCATCTTTGAAAAGGAGTGATAATAAATCAGATTATAATAATATTATGAATCAAATTTATAAAAAGATTGCCACTTGTAAACGGAGTGTCAAATTTCCCATTAACAAAAATGAGATGCTTTGAATTATGTGCGAAGAGGAAATCACCGACAAACACACCTGCCTCTAACTAAAATTTTGTGATCCATGTAAACCATGACTTTTTGATAAGATGCTAGGGGAGATTGGCCTATAGTGGAGTGGGGTTCTATTGTGGGGATAGAAGTAGCCCTCATTGGGTCTCATAGTGGAACACCTTAATATTCAATTTTAATATATTTTTTATCCATAAAGTACGCAAATTGACAAATCATGTGATGCCATATTAGTGCAACATGACTTAGTGCACCACTATTGGTCTCACTTATTTTTAGCCTTTTATATATCTCAACAAAAGCATGCTGATGTGGCATCATATTTGATGATGAAGCCCTAAAATGAAATATAGAAGCATGTGAGTTGCTAAATAAATTGTTCTACAAAATTGGGAGTGATTTGAAATTTACATGTAGGATTTTGAAAGACACGAAGTTAGGGTGCTCCACTATAGGCCCCTCTCCCCAACCTACCATAACCCTTTTTTCCCCTTTTCTTTTGGGTCTAAAGTGAAACCTCAATCAGAAAATACTTTGCAAAAGCTATGTTCACAATGGTCTTGTCCTCTTCAATAAAGGGTTCCAAAAGCAAAAAGTCAATGCTACCTACATGTGTAAAGATTTAAATAATTTTCCCAATTTTTTCTCCATTATGTGATGCCTTCGAATCTAAAACAAAATTCTTTTGCAAAAATTCGGATGGATTTACAAATTCAAAATGTTGTCATGTTAGTTGTTATCTCTCCATTAACCCTATGCCTACTTCTCTCATGACTAATGGCATTAATGCACTCAATAATGGGCTTGAAAGGGCAACAAAGATTGGACTAAGGTTGTTTCCAAGTCTAGAAGATTTGGCTTTTGACAGAGAAAAAAGGTCATTTTTCAGTGGGCGTGGGGATGGTTGGATTAAGCGAGTTTAGATAAACGGGAGGGATGCAGAACAACAGGTGGAGAAGTGGGCTTTTGTTGGGGGTTGACCTCTAGGGGTGGCTCTAGTTCCCAATCAAGAGGTTATTGTTTATGAACTTACTAAAGTAATTTTCTAGTGTTTGCATTCACATGTTATTTACTATTAATTGGGTATTGATAAATAATTTTGAAATTAGGTTTAGATTTATAGATGTGATGCTTTTTAATGATTTTTTTATGCACTTTGATTTACACCTTTTTAAAAGATTCTGGAATGAATATGATTATGTATATTGATTTTGTTTAAATGGTTCACAAGAATCTCTTTTTTTGAATAATTCTTAATATTTTTAATTTACTGTTCAATATAGAAAAAACATTTGTATGAAAATTGAAGACAATATTTTTCATCAAAAGGATTATGTTCATGTTAGGGCCCACTAAATGTAGAAATACAAAGTGGAGGTCTTGTGCAGTGAGGTAGATGGATTGAAATTAAAGTATGTGAATTAATTTTTCTCTTTCCTTCATGTGAAATTTATGTGGAGAATATTTATATTTTAACATAAATAAGGTGTAAAAAATTATGAAAATAAGAAGTACAAAGTAAGGTAATTACATAGCCCTATCAAGCTCCACCAAGTGGTCCAATTGTTGAGACAGATCTGGAGGTAACTGACCCCAGTCCACCAAATTCCAATCATGAATATGATCAAAGTCCCATTTAGCCAAACAATCAACAACAAAATTCCATTCTCTAGGAATATGAGTGAAAGTAAAAAACTCCAAAGAAGCACAAAGGTTGAGAATCCGATCAATGATCAAAGCCAAATTCCAACTAACATCCTCTAGATGTCGCCTATTTAACAAGTTCACCACAACCTGGGAATCACACACATATGATCCTTCTCCACCCGAATTGACTTACACACTCCATAGTTGATAAAATGGCCTGAGCCTCCATTAAATTATTAGTATGAAGACCCTTATAAAAAAAGAAGATAAAATGAACCTCTCCAGAGCTATCTCGACCAACACCACCAATTCTAGCATGACCAGGGTTTCCTCAAGAAGAGCCATCCATGTTGATTTTCAAAACTCCTTGAGGTGGAGGAGACCATCTCCCTTCTCTATTCACCTTCGAAGTAGGATGTCAGTATCTATTGTGCATGAGTTTTCATTACAGAGGAGGAAGATAAATATGATTATAACAACCAAAATCACCAAGATCCACCAAAATCACCAGGATCCACTAATGTAGTCAAATCACACTTAGCCGCAATAGTCTCTCCCAAAGAATGCATAATTTTCCACCACAAGTGAGGGGCCACCAATATCACATCCTAAAAAAACTAACAATTCTTCTCCAACCAAAGATTCTAGATAGGATGGGCCAAGAGCCCAATCAGCTTGAAGAAAGGAAGTAGAAATGGGGGCACTACCCCATCGATCAACAAACTCAACCAACGAGTAAACATGCCAATAGGGCATATTCTACACCCTCCACCAAAGATGCCAAATCTCCCTAGCATAGGAACATTGAAAGAATAATTATTATAATATAATAATTATATTTCTTTTTAAGTTTAATGTACACTATTATTGAAATGGAATATGAGAAGTGTTAGTAGTTTACTGGTATTTTATATTATTTATATTGAAATTTTTATTTTGTGTAAAGATATTTATTCATAGTCATTTTGTTTTATTTACAAATGTTGAAAATATGGTTATAAAATGTTGTATGTATTTAGATAAAAAAAAATGTATGAAATTTCATGTTTCTTTTCATTTAAGATGTTTTTATTCAACATATATATTATTAGTTACATCAAGAATCATTTTACAAGACAATAGAGCATATAATCTTAGGTTGTGATTATATACATAAAAAGGTCTAAAACATAACTAACATTATTGAAAAACTAAAACTATATAATAAAAATATACTAAAGGATTTTTATTAGCCTATCACTAAGGAGATTTTATAAGAATATTAGAAAAGGGTGGATGGATGTAAGGGAATACAAAATTAGCTGGAAGAATATTTTGAATGGTCATCTCTACCATAATTCTTTCTTAACTAATAGATTGGCAATTCTAAGAGTAAAAATAAGCAAACACATTGTAATAAATGACATTCAAACACAACATATTGATCTTTAATCACTCCAAACTAGTGTTACAAGACTCATAAAGACTTGTCAAATCTTGGCAAGTCTCAATACAAGGAGGTTGAAATAGGGACTCATGACTTGGTTGTTCATTGAATTTTGATGGGTAGCCTTAGCTAGTGACAATAAAACAAAATAGAGCATATAAAAGAAAATAAATAAAAACCCTAAAACATAAGCACTAAAATAAGTTCTAGCTCTTCAAAAATACAATCATTTTGATTGCAAGCACAAAGGGGAGATCAAAAAGACTATTGAAGCCAAAATGACATGTTATAGAAGAAAAAACTAGCCCACAAATTGAACAACAAACATTGATTGAATACCGTTTGGGTAGGTTTGTAGTACCCTTTGGTGAATCTAAAGGAGTCTTTAGAGCATTTGAGAGAGTCCACTATTGATTTTGGAGTAATCCACCTTTTATTTTAAACAAGTTTGAATCTAAGTAATTTTGTATTTTGAATCTTCTTTATTTTTATTTTAAAATATATCTGTCTTCTACATTATTTATTTATTTTAAGTTCGTGAAACAAAAAACAAATCCTAACTATCTTTGATCTCTTTTTATAAACAAACTCTAATTGTTTTTGTAACTTTTTTCTATTTTATAGTTGCAAATTTTATCTATTTTTATTTTAAATTTTTTATCTTATTTTAATTAGAAATATAAATGTTAATTTATTTTTCATTGCAACATACTTCATATTCATAAATTGTTTCAGTATCACCCTTGGTTAGAAATTACATTGTTGGAAAGATGTCAACTTTGAGTCAAATTAATGACAGATAACTTGTGTATATTGCAAGACAAAAATGTTTGGGGGAAGCATTAATCTTGACATATCACCTTCCATAAATACCATGAGATAACTTGTGTATATTGCAAGATAGAAATGATTAGGGGAAAAATTAATCAATTGAAAGATCACCTTGCACAAATACCATGTTGAGATGCTAAAGTATATATGCACAAATATCATGCTAAGATGCTAAAGTGTGCCCAAAACCATTTTTGGAGCTATATGCAAAGTACAAAATAAATTAAAGACTTTTAAGCAACAAAAAGAACTAAAAGAGAGACAAAGAGAATATAATAGCCATTTATGGAGACTCTTCTTCAATTTTTCTATTTCTTAGATCTTTGAATAGTGATAAAGCAATGGTAGTGTTAGTGAGTTTTTGGATCTAAATTAGATTCATATATTATACCTATCATGTCCTCTTCACTAAAAAAATTTTAATTTTAATTTTAATTTACTTAAAGTATTTTTTACAAACATTATATTAAAAAAGGGGCAAGGGGCCTAGCTTGATTGGCTAAAGCATCCTCTTGTAGGAAAGAGGTCATGAGGTCTATTCTCCCCCCAAACCCATGGTACCGAAGGGCATGTCATGCCAACACCATTGGTCATGTGAAAAAAATTTACCAGACACACTGCAGTTCATAGGGGATGGATACTTGACCAATTCTTGCAGTCTAAAAGAGGGGTGGGGGGCTTAGCTTGATTGCCTAAATCATCCTCTTGCAAGAAATATTTTACAAGATCTAGTCTCCCCCCAAACCCATGGTATCGAAGGGCATGTCACACCAACGCCACCAGTCATGTGAAAAAAGTTTACCAGACACACTGCAATTTATAGGGGACAGATAAACAAGGTTGATACCATTTTAGAAGAGTGACTTGAGATGAAATCCTCAAAGTTTGACTCCACTAGGTGGGACAGAAACCCTACACTAGTTTGATTAGTGTAAATTCTACCTAAGGGATTTAGGTCAACCACATTTGAGTTTACATCTTCTTTTCAAGAGTTTGTTGTGAAGATTGTTGGAGTGGCTGCTGGATTCAAGTCCCTGTTGATGGGTGTTTTATGAAAATCTCAACACAGGTAATGCATAGGTGCATCACCTCTCTTGAAAGGCAATATCCAACAACAATTTGTTTAAAATAACCCCAAGGTCTCTTGAGTGTAGGACATGACTTTCTTGGAATGTCTCAGTTGTTTTAATGTGATTTTGTTGGTAATCGTAGGGAAGCCTTACGTAAGCTAGGTTGGAAGGGAATTATTTCTTCAAATGGAGTTCTTGAGGTATGAAATTAATAAGCAATTGCTACAGGTTCAAAACAACAATCCTAAACTCCTATTTAAACTTCAAATTTGGCTTTACAATGTGCAATGAACCTTGTTCAAAGTCACTATTAAAAGAAAATTCAAAAGGGAAAGGAAGAGAGGAAGTTCCTAGACCTGAAACTACTGATGAATAGTGATAATGGAGGACCCTACTGTGGACAACCTTCCTAAAACTAAGTTCCACTTAACTAGATTACTTCACAGTCTCATGAAACTAGTGCAATCTTCTAAGGACTACAGATTTTCAACCAATCATTCACCATAAAGCATGAACAAGAGATAGAGGTTTATTGCAACATTCAATTTGTGCCCAAACTAACTTTACACTATTTTTTATCGTCAACAAACAACAAAAAGTATGGAAAAGGAAGGTTATCAACTCATAGTAGAATTCTACAATACCAATGAACAACATTAACTAATTTACTAATAACATATAAACTCATAATCAACAATGTAAATCTATTCAAAATAATTAACTATGAGAGAAGAATCATGAAACATGAAGTTGGAACTAAAGAATCCACCAAAAGTCAATGAATTTCTATTAAAATTCCAACATGTCTTTACAACAACTCAACTCTCTCTTGAAAATGAGAGGACAACCCCTATTTATAGTGTCCAAAAGGCAAAATAAATGGCCAAGATTTAATCTCATTGTGTGGCCAAGATTCACTAGAAATTAGGGTTTCACCTACCCCCAAATATTTTACAATATAAAATACATTCTTGTCCTCTAGCCTATTTTTTCTTCTTATGGCCAACACTATAGCTCTTTTGTCTTTTAGTTGATTTCCCTTCTTGTTGCAACTACACTATAGGAATTCATCATCTATGATCAGATTTCCTTCACTTTTCTTGACGGTGGCATATTCCACAAATTTACTCATTAGAATCTAAAGCTTATCCTTATCAACAATCTCGGATTGGTGGATTTGAAAGTGAAGTTTCTTGGAATGGTTGGGCACTTCCTCCACATGCTTTGTATACCTTGGGGAAGCTTTCACTATTTGTTCTGATATAACGAAAGCCCTAGCAGTGAAATCCATGAAGAGCAGAGACAAGTTGTCAATTGCACCCTCTTCCATCTTTTCATAGAAGTATTCCTTAATCTTTTCTAAATCCAACTCTTCGATAGACACATCTTGATCAATCATCAAATTTATATAATCATCGCTATCTACCTAGTTTTCTTTTCCCCATTCGAGATCGAGCTCAATCTCATGTAACACCTTTTCCAACACCTCATTCCAGTGTTCAAGGGCCATTTTCCACGTTTCAAATAACTAGTGATCATCTTTGACAATACCAAATTCTTTTTCCTAGGCTTTCTCCAATATTTTGAGGATAGCCTCAACCTTTGGGTTAGTGATTTTGTAGAACTCAGGGTAGCACAAACATGTTTTCTCCATATCCTCCAATTGTTGCTGTACGAGTTTGAACTTTTCAGTCATTCTAGCGGTGTTCCCTAGGCCCATATCACCATTGTATACTACTCGTTGAAGCCATTCTTTAGTTGCCTTTGTCCAATTCTTCCTTCTTTCCCACTTGCTAATATGTTCTTTGGACAACAACTATAGTGGTGTTGATGACATAGTGGGAAGCTCTTTATTCGATGACCATTGTTGAATATAAGTTGCCAAGTCAGCCACTTGTGCTGTTAGTTCCTCCTTAGAGGTCTTATCCTTATGCATTTGATGCACAATGGTGGCAACAGATCCTTGAAGATGTCGATCTTCTAGTCTTTGGTGGTTGTCCCTAGATCAACCGTGGAGATGTTATAGCTAACCCCTTCTTCTCCCATCACCGGTGTGGCTATCTACACAATCCTTGATCCTAATGCCTCCATTGTCAAATGGGATTTGACCTTTGGTTTCTTCTCTTTCTTCATGCTTAGTTGTGCCCGAGCCAAGATGGCCTCAAGTGTTGCCTTTGGATCCATTGGGGTTGGGGTTTTCTTCTCTAACTGCTTCTCAAGCCATTCAGGAATTTAGGACCCTTCCTTTGGTGATTCATTATCACCTTCTTCTTCTTGGGTATGTTAGGTTTCTATTTCTTTGTTGCTAAGAGCTTCTTGTTCTATTCTTGCTTCTTCTTCTTCTTTTGAATCTTGGATGAATACTATTTCTTTCTCTGAGGATTTAGTGGTAGTGTGTTCTTTGGGGCTATCTTTCCCTTCAAAGGCATTTTCTTCTTCTTCTCATTGCCCATGTTTTTTAGGATGTTTTGCTTCTAGGTTCTTTCTTGTTTTAGCCTCTTCTTTGGGCTTATCTTCTTCTTCATGCAGAGGAGGAATTTCTTCATCATGTTTAGGGCTCTCTTCTTGTAACCCAGTTGGAGGCTCAATGCTTACCTCCATTTCATCATCTGATTCTTTCTTTTCTTCAAGGGTCTACTTTTCTAATTCTTCTCTAACATCTTCAAGCTACTTGGAGAATTCCTCCTCAAGCTCTTGGTCAAATGTTCCCATGATGTACTTGGCATCAACATCTTCTTCACCTTCCTCAGAGGATTTTTTTTCTTCCTCCTCATGCACTAGTTCATCAATTGTTAGGTGTTGATGCTCTCGATGTTCATGATATAAATCAGCCTCTTATTCCATTTCCTTTGTGGCTTCCCTTTTTTATCTTTATAGCTCCTCAGCAATCCACATAGTTGTCTCCATTTTTTGTGGCTCGGGAAGAGGAGGCACTGGGAGACCAGCAACAACTTATGCTAAGGAAACTTGCACTCTTGGATTCATTAGCACCCTAGAAAGCTCTATTCAAATATTCTTCATATGTTGAGCAAGAGCCTCTAGGAGTGAGATGGTAGGCATTGTGGTTGTTGTGGTAGCCAATGGAAGGGTTGTTGATGGTGACATATAGTTAGAAGAAAGCAGAGTAGTCATAGAGGAAGAATTTATCACCAATACCTATGTAGCAGGAGGGGTGGAAGCAAGGTGAACTGATATGTCCAACGCGGGCGGAGAAGAAGCGGATATGTACAGGATCATGATGGGCCAACAAGTGGCAATATGATGGGTATGTGGCTGATGAATTTTTTTAACCCAAAATTGATGAAATAAGAAGGGTTTTTAAAGGAGATTCTCAGCTTTCCACCAATATAAATTATGCTTCACTTTGAATTTAATAAGTAATTATTATTCATTTTCTATTTGAATTACAACTAAAGTCCTGATTGATAAGCTGATTGAAAAACATCTATAGCTTTCAAATGGTATCACCTTTCTTGAATCCAAAATATGCATCACATTCTATGCTTCACATACTATAGGGTTAAAAAAAGAAAAATTGAATTTCATGAAGTTTTGACCAAGTTAAGGTGGTCAAACATATGATTTTTTATATTTTTTAAAAGTTGTAATAAAAAAATAGTAATTAATTATTTACTTGGAAAAAAATTACAAAAAAATATGCATCACATTGGGACATGAGTCATCTACTTATATCTAAAATCTTATAAAAAATATTATCATTTTATTGTTGTTAGGGTGGTTAGACGAAACCTACTTATTTTTTCCTTGAAATTTAAGTACTACTGCATTGAAATTTCAATTTTTCACCAAATAGATTTAAAAAAAAAACAAACCTAGTAGTTTAGAAACTACATTCAATTTGATACAGATTCTATTCTTACATATTTTTGAAATAATATGGATAACTTATTCAAAATTTTATGTTAAGCTTCCTAACTCTGATTTTTATGAATTTTTGCCACTTAAGGGCCTATTTTTTCTATGATGATCCTGCACATACCCAAGCGATCATTGCCTAGGAGGCCAGTGTAAGAGTCATTGTTGCGGTAGCAATAGTGACAATGAAGGTAGAGGTAGTAGGTGGTGACTTTGGCTGCTCAACTTCTCCGTCCTCTCCCTCATGAAGCGGGTCCTCTTCAATGGTGGGCATCTTTGTGAATCCACCCATCTTCTTTGGTTTCTTAGAAGGCTCCCCCTCTAATTCTTTCCTTGAATATACCTTCTGTTTGGGCTAGCGTTCAACCACCTCCTTTCTCTTCTTTGATCAGGTAGTTGGAGGAGATGATGAAGTTTCCTCAGATGGGGCAGCAGTAGTTGCACCATCGGTCTCGCTCTTGTTCTCATCCTCAAGCTCATCATAGGTTAGAGTGGCTCCTTGTAGTTTTAGTTGAGAAATTTTCCCATCAATCCATTGTTTTGTTCTTGCCTCTATGGGATTCATCAAAAGATCAAGTTTATTGACCTCTTCCTCGTCCCAGTCAATCAAGGGCAGCGGTAGATTGGAAACTACATCATATCGATGATCCACCACTATGTTTTCATCCTTCACAATTTGATTAGGCACTGGAAAAATCTTGACCATTTTGATGAAATACATTTTTGTGCACATGTAATGCCTCGTACGCACCACCTTGTCACCCCTGTAATTTTCCCAAAATTCCTTAACATTATGTAGATGGGTGTATTCTACACCAACTACCTTCTTGAGCTTGCCATATGGGTCCATTCATGGCAATGTAGTCTAGAGCTCTAAGTTGTATTCAACAAGTTCTTTCTCCAAATAATCCACACACTAGGATATGAAAAGTGAATGCATTCCTTGGCTGAAGGAAATGGGATAAGGAATCCCCACCCTATGCTTGTCACTTAGGAGGGTGTGAACATGCTGCAATTGCCTGAAGAGCTCAAGAAGTATCATCCGATCATTCGTGTACCAGGGAAATTTGTAGGGTCTCTCTAAGAAACCTTTGGCTTGAATGTAGGTGAACTTACGAAATTGAATACACAAGAAGCTAAACCGGCAGATAAAGGCATTAGTGCTTTGTGAGATCCTTCTTTCAAAATCACCTCCAAGCAATCTAATGAGAGAATATAGTGGAAAAGATGGTTTGGACAAATAATTTTGGTGTGCTATAATTGCAATAAATCTGGTCATATTGCTAGATTCTACAGAAGAGGTCTGGTAAATCAAAGAAGAAGCATGCAAAAGGATGAAAAAGGAAAAGGGAAAGTAACTACAGATCAAATCAGGAATCAGATGGAGAAGACATGGGTGAAGGAGAGTCCATCAGTTGCAGGAAATGAGCCAACATTAGAATCAACTTCTAGTAATTCCCCTAAGAATTAGGTTAAGGCCTCTAGCCTAGTGAAGTTGTGAAGAAAATATTTCAAACCCCCTTATGGTAATCAACACCGAAATGTGGATGAGTTTAGTGATTGCATTAATGATCTACTAATGTTTTTGAACTATTGGAGAGAGTATTTATGCAAAATTGAAGGTGTGTAGAAGAGTTATCTTTCACAGTGTATGGAAATAGGGTATCTAGATGATTTAGGGAAAAAGCATTTATTGCATCTAAAAGGTTAGGTGTACGAATGGTAAAAGGTCATTTCTATCTTTCATTTGTCACTTTGCATTTTGAGAAGAATTTTGAAGAGCTCAAATGCAAAATTTGGAAAATTTTTGGTGAGAATTCAAGTGTGAAGATGATTCAAAGTTAAAACCCTAATTTGGAAAAAAGGTATTTATCAAGAAAACTTGCAAACCTATGAATTTTTGGAAATGGCTACTCCATTGGTAGTTGAAGTCAAAGATAGATTGCAACCGAAGTTCAAGTGGCATCTTTTCAATTATGTTGAGACCAAGCCCTTAGTTGTATTTTCATATATTCCGTACAGTGTTTTTCATATTAAAGATATTAGAGCATACATTCATGCTAGCATTGAGGATTTAGGGAGCTTGCAATTGCTAAATCTATATTACAAACACATTGTTGGAGAGGATTTCTATGTTAAGTTCGAATTCAAAACCCTAGAGGAGAAGAAATTCATGTAGATTATGAAATTTCTTGTGATTGATGAAAACAAATGGGTCTGGTACATCTTGAGTCAAGTTCATGCTGAATTCATGTGGTTAAGTCAACCTTTCAAAATTACAAAAGACGTTATAAGTGTTGTTATAGGTTTTAATGCCTCTAGTGGATTTCCAATTTTGAAGTCTGTGAAAAATCAAATAGTTATTGATGCAACTGGTTTGGTATTTGATATAAAAGCATTGAAAATTGATAACATTGTTGATGTGGGTGTGAAATTTTATTCAATGGCCATTAGTTATAAGATATATCACTCTAGCCAAGAAAATTTTGTATTTGGTACAACCATATATGCAACATATTAGATGGTAAAGGAGAATGCAAAATATTATTTATGTGAATTTCTTATAAGTCAGCTTATGGAGAATCTTGGAAAGAAAAAGAAAGACAAGAATTCTTTTAAATATGGTAATCTATTCATGTGTTTATTCTTTTATTTCATGAATGAAGTTTTGGGAGTTGGGAAGGTACATTGGAAAAGCAACAAGCCTATTGCTATTCAGATTATATATATCTTATATGGAATTGATGATATGAAAGCCATGGAATGAATTCCTACCTCTATTGTGGAGAAGTATGAGGATACAATCTATTTTATGGTCGATATTGATTAGTGCTTGACGGAAGCAAAAGGACCTAGAACTATTTGGATTATGCCAATGGGTTATGAAGTTGAGGAGAGAATTTTGGAGCTATATGCACAACATCTATTGAGTAAGCCTTTGGATCTAGCTGAAGAAAGGTTTGGAAAATATGCAAAGAATAATATGCAAGTCCATGAGAAATTGAAGAAACCAATGATATTCCAGTGAGTAAGGAAAGAAGTGGAAGTCTTTGTGGAAATCATGGGCATATCTAAAGAAGTTGTAAGAGAAGCTAGAAGAATGGGAGAACAAGCTAAAAGTGAAAAAGGAAAAGAGCTTGCTAAAACTAAATTTTCTAGTTTGGTAGCATCCTCTAACCAAACTAGATCAACAAGGAGCTCAACACCCTTATCTGGTCATGCAAAGAAATATTCCCCTGCAAAAGCTTAAGTTAAGACATCCCATAAGAGGAAAAAGAATAAGAGCACAAGAGTGTATTTTTCTTTTTCAGACAATGAAGAAATAGAATCTGATGAAGAGATTAGAGAAATAAAGCATATGGGCACTGAAGCAGCAACATCAATCACTAAGGACAAGCCCTTTGGTGAAGAGGAGAAAGAAAAGAAGAAGATGAAGTCTGATAAATTAGGTACATTTATGTAGAGGAAGTTGAAAGAGGTGTAATCAAGGATGGAAATATTAAGCCCCTATGTGAAGTGTATGGTTTCTTTGATATTGTTGGTCAAAGAGTCCATGAAGAGGCTAAAATACAATACTTGTACAATTTCAATATGACTCTTGTTGAGATAATGGCAAAGTTTCCTAAGGAATTGTATGAAATTTTGGAGATAAGAAGAGTTAGTGCTAGAACTGAAGAAGATTAGCTGAGAGAATGAGTTCTTGCAAATCTAAGTTTGGTAATGTCTATTGAAGAAATGAAAACAATTCTAAAAGAAGAAAAAATATAATTCAAAAGAAAAGAAAAGAATAAAAAAGCTTATGTTTGATAAGAATGAAGAATACTTAGAAAAAGAAACTGAAATTATTCTGAAGGAAGTTCTATTAAAGAACATAATTGATGTTGTGTCTGAAGAAGAGCACATGCAAGACATTCATCTAGTCTAGTAAATGAAGAGATTACTATTGAGGACTCTCAGATTCCTCCTAAAGTGCATGATATAGAAGAACCTATGGAGACCGAAGCTCCTAAAATTGTATCGATCGAAGAAAAGGAGATATCAGTTAAATAAGTTGAAGTTCCAAATGACAAGGAAAAATTTATGGCAGAAGATATAGAGCTCGAGGAAAAGAAGGTTGAAGTTAAGGGAATTCTAGTAGAAGCAAGATACACTGCAAAGGCAGTGAAGAAGTTTCTAGAAGAGAAAAAAGAAGAATTTGATTTTGAGTTGGGAGATGCCCCCATTCATTTGTCTACTTTGTCCCCAATTCAGAAAATGAGTTTCACATCATTTGCACAAGCTAAGGCTAGGGAAGAAATTTTGTTGTTTCACATTAAGGATAGTGAATTATTGAATCTTGCATCAAGTTTCTAGAGAAGATCATGCCTACACATGTTAAGGATCCATTTGGTACTTCCTCTGGTGAGCTGAAAAAGCTTATGAATTTGGTAAGTACTCATTTTGAGTCACATGATAAATCTACTTTCATCAAAGTACAAAAGGAGTTTGATGACAAAAGGCTTAGTAGATTGATTGATTGATAGATAATGATAAATATTTGTTAGCTACCTGTGTGAATTTTTTTCAAAATGGGTTATTAGAAGGTGGAAGGATTCATAAGTCATGTTTGTCTCTATCTAAACTTACTAAGGAAAATGAGAAGAAGGTTAAGGATTATGAGAAAGAGTTGGTAGCTATTTCTGATGCTTTTGATCCTTTAACTATTTTTGTTGGAGAGCAAAAAGGTCAAGTTATACCCCTACTTCACAAAATAAAGAGTCTGAATCATGCTAATGATAGAGTTGTGGAAAGAGCTTGTAAACATAGAGGCCTAATTGGTCCAAATATGGAGACCATGTTGAATGCTTTGAAGGAAGCACAAGATGTTATGGCAATCAGTGATCCAGTGAACCTTTAATCTACAAAAGTGTAATCTTATTTGCTTTGTGGTCACATAACTATTCTAGAGAGTATCAAGAAGTGTTGGGACACAAGCTTGAACCTGTTAAAGATCAATTTTGTGATATTTTCAAGTTTGTGTAAGTTGTTTGAAACAAAGTTTGTACATTTGCAGTTTGAAGTTTTTGCCTATTTATAGGAGTTTTGTAGGCGAATTCCCAATCTTTTCCATTTATTTCAAAGGGGGAGAGTAGAATAGTGAAAAATTTATATTCATCTAAGGGGGAGTTGTAGTTTTGAGCCATGAATGTAGATATTTTTAGATTTTTGTTAGTACTGATCCGACACTTTGTCATTTTTCACTTAGTGTTGCCATCAATGCCAAAGGGGGAGATTGTTGGCAAGAGACACTACACATATTTTTTGGTGTTGTCATTGATGGAAACCCTTGTCAGTAAGTTGATTCACATGTTGTAATTTACTCATACTAGTAGAAAGATTGAAGATCAGTGATTATCTATTAATTTAGAATAGAGCATCTGGTAGTTTCATGTTCTTCGATTCATATGCAATTTTTTTGTTATTATTTTGTGTTGTGGATCTTAGAGAAGATTTTTCAATGAATAATCTATGTTATCTATAAATCTTGGTGCCTCATATTGATTTGAGTGTAAGTTAGAAGGTCCAGTGAACTAATTTTCTATTCATAATTGTATGAAGGCCGACCTGGTGAATATAGTGTGTCACAAATAGCTGAGGAATTATTGCTTAAGTATTTTTGTGTTCAAACATTTTGATTTGGGTCCTCACTATGTTGTGGCCAACTCTTGTGGATGTGCATTGAATATTATAGATGATTTAACCGGATAGTTTGTGAATAGTTCTTATTTTGTTGAGGCTGACATGAAGCGATTGAATTCTAGGTGGCAAATATATATAAATGATTGATTATATCATTTTGGTGTGTGTTTGATGTAATTTGATGTTTTTGCAAACTTTAGAAGGTTAGTAGAGTGATTGTGCATAGTTTCACTTGTGCATCAAGTATTTTTGGTGCGAATTGAAGTAGAACAAAGCAAAAAAGAAGAATTGGTTAGAAGGTCCATAATTCAATTGTTGAGCCTAACCAAAACTATAATCAAACATTTTTAGATTCTACTTTATTAGTTCAAATCCTTGGAAGTAATCCAAACTTTTGTAAGATAGTGATCCTTTCTATTTTTGAGCAGTGAGCTCTAGGTAATGTGTCTGAATGCAAGTGCATTCTCATTTTGTAATCTTTTCTTTTGAGTATACTCAAAACAATATTTTCAATTGACCTCCATTGTGGTTTTTCCCCTAATAGGGTTTCCACGTAAAACATCCATGTGTTATGGTGTTGTGGTTATTTGTCTTATCTACATGCATTTTTATTTTGGTTGAATGTTATCAACACTTTAAGTATCATAATAAAGTTATAAATTGCACAACACTAATTCACCCCCCCTCTCAGTGTTACTTGATTCTACCAACAACATGATTAAAATGGGAAAGAGAGATCTATCTATTAGATTTGCAGAACTATGGTGGGGAATGAGCTGAATTATACATACATTGAGAAAGCTTGTTTAGCATTCGTGTTTGCAGCACAAAAATTTAGAAATTACATGCTAACACATCAGATAAAAACTATTGCAAAGATAGACCCACTCAAATAACTACTTTCTAAAGCAATACTTACAAGATGGACAACTAAATGGGTCATGATTATGATAGAGCATGACATCAAGTATGTGGAACACATAGCCATTAAAGGACAAACAATTGCAGATCAGCTAGCAGAGGCACCAATATATTCAGAGAATTCACTTATATCAGAATTTTTGATGAATCAATCTTCAACCTAAGTGTAGTAGATCACTAAAAAATGTACTCTCATGGATCCTACACACAACATGGGTCAAGAGTAGGAATCTTCTTCATCACTCCACAAGGGGATTGCATACCAAAATCATATAATCTATCATTTTGTTGCACAAATAACATTGCAAAATATGAGGCTCTCATCATAGGGCTAAGAATTGCAGTGCAGTGGTGGATCATGGCACTTAAGGTCTTTTGGGATTCACAACTCATAATCAACCAAGTCAATGATGAGTATCAAACAAAGGATGACAACTTAACTCCATACAAGAAGCTGGTAGAAAGCCTCAAAGAGTCCTTCATTGATATCACATTTGAACAACTACCAAGGGAAAATGATAGAGCAACAAACACTATGGAAATAATAAGATCACTCCTAGATGTCCCACGCAACATGTCCCAAAGTAAGAATTCCTCATAGATTAGCTTCTCATACCAGCATTCAAGGTATCGTAGTTTGAATTTGTGTGTGAAATAGTTGGTCCCAATAATTCTTGGTATCATGATATATACACTTACTTGATAATAGGATTCCTCCCCGCTAACATAAACCCGAACCTTAAAGATCCTTTGTCAAAAATTCATCTTGTTTTGTCATCCTAGGAGATACCCTCTACTGTAGAAGCATTGAAAGAACCCTTTTAGATTTCCGAAACATTGAGGAATCTTTTACCACTTTAACTGAGGTGCACAATGACATTTGTGGTTCACACTCGAGTGGTATGACCTTGGCCAAGAAACTACTAACATTGGGTACTATTGGCCTACAATGGAAAGGGAAGCTCACTACTACATATGAAGGTATTTGCAATGTCAAAAGTATGGGGTCTCATCCATACACTGGCTTAGGAGATCCACCCAATTGTTACACCTTGGCCCTTTTCATAACGGGGGATCGATCTCATCTGCAAAATTACCCCCACCTCATCCAATGGACATAACTTCATCATCGCCACCATGGAGTATTTCAAAAAGTGGGTGGAATCCATATCCATGACCTATATCATAGGAAAGAAAATATCAAAATTCATCTTGAACTACCTAATTTTCCACTATGGTGTCCCCCAAGTCATTATCTTAGATAATGGGACACCTTTCAAAAACTAGGATGTTTGTGACCTATGCCACAAGTTTAATATCCAACATTACTTTTCCACCCCATACTCTCCCCAAGGAAATGACCAAGCTGAGGCTACAAATAAAATAATATTAAAAATCCTTAAGAAGATAGTCAATGAATATGGTCATGATTGACACCTCCAATTGATTCTCACCCTATGGGACTACCAAACAAGTATCCACACACCAACAGATGCCACCCCTTTCTACCTGGCCTATAGATCAGAAACCCTTCTCCCTATTGAGATCGAGCTCCCATCCCTATGAATATCATTTTAAAATGTCATCATGGATGAAGAATATCAGGTTTCAAAATTAAACAAGTTGGGACTACTAGATGAGTGGCACATGGATGCCTTAAATCATTTACAAGTCTACCATAATCATCTCAAGTAGAGTTACAACAAGAAGATTGGGAGTTAGACCTTCCATGTTGAAGAGCTTGTAGTAAAGGAGAATCAGAAGAATGTTCTAAATCCAGACAAGGGCAAGTTTGAACCCAATTGGTTGGGGCCCTTCATCATCACAACAAGCTACAAGTTAGGGGCATATCAACTATCGACACCCGAAGGAGAACCTTTGTAGGAACCCATGAATAGTTCCCATCTCAAAAAATTTTATACCTAATCTTATAAGGTGTGAAACCAAAAAATCCAAAAAAATAAAAAATAAATAAAAAATTTAAAAAAATAGAAAAAGGATTGAAAACAATAAAGAAAAAAATCACCCTCTAGTGAAAACCACTTTGGTGGAACTTTGGGCAAGTACCTTGGTGAAAACATGGAAAATAGGAACCTTATGTAAATAAGCACTTCCCATCTACCAAGATCATGAATTGTTCTACATCTTCCATATCTCCATCCATCACCCATCTATGTCTGCATCATAGTTTGATCATGTGTTTGTATCATGATCCCTCCCAATACTACTTGGACCATTCTTAAGGTCATATTTTCTTTCCTATATCAAAGTATTATATTGCATCACATTGGGAGCATGTTCTCATTAGATCAGATTCGTCTATATTCTTAGAATCTTCAAAAAATCTAAAAATAGTTATGATATTGCTATCAGGATTCAACCGTGTAGTTTCGAGTCAAACTCATTGACCCATGTTTCATGAGTAGTGGTTCACCGAAACCCATCTCTCATGATATCGAATGGTCCACTTAGATGCAATGAGTGCTAAGTGGACCATTCGATATCATGAGAGATGGGTTCCGGTGAACCACTACTCATGAAACATTGGTCAATGAGTTTGACTCAAAACTACACGGTTGAATCCTAATAGCAATATCATAATTTGACATGCTGTGGAAAAATACCTCCTACTTATCCAAAAATAGGTCAAAAAGTCAATCAAAAAAGTGAAAAATAGAGTATTCTTGTCAAAGTATAGGTCTCTAAGCTCTAAAAATAGAGAAGGTTGATCTTTGATCATCTCCTGAGACACTTAGGTCAGTCATTTAGGAATCTATCATAATAAACTGGCAATCCATTTGTTCATATCTCATCAATAATCAAGTCTATGTCAGTTGAACTATGTTGTCTCTGTGTGTACAATGTAGGAAATTCTAATCTTTGATCATCCCCTAAGGCCCCTAGGATAGGTCTTTAAGTTAGTCTCTTGGTCAAAATCTCATAAAACATAGAAAACATTGGAAATTTTGAAAATCAAAACATTTGTAAAACATCTTGAAAATACCAAAAATAGCCTAAAAACATTTCAAACATCAAAAAACATCCAAATATTCAAAAATATCTATCCATCCCATCTCATTTTCACCCGAAATAAACATCCACTCATAATAAATCATCATCACTCTCAACCTTTGGCGAAATAGTCAGAAATAAGTCTAGCAGGTTAAAAGTAAAAACTCAAACATCAAAGTCTCAAGTATAGGTCAATAGGTAAACAAGATGGTAAAATCTTGGTACTAACAACTCATCATCCAATTTGTCCCAAATCATCTGATAACATCATGTCCTAAGATGCTTTCTTCCTAAAATGGACATCAACATTAGGCATCACCATAGTTTAGTCTTGGCTAGTGGTATGAAGAACATTAGATTGTTTGTTTACTTAGTCTTTGTATTTTGGTTTATTTTATTGTGCTCATTCTAATGACCTCTCGATGATGTCCAAACAAAGGGACTTAGAAAGAAAGGAATGGGGCAATGATCATTATCTTTTATCTACTATGCTTTTTGGATATTCTTGTAATGTAACCTTGGCCATGTGTGCTTTGTTTGGTTTGTAGGGAGGGTGTTTTAGGTGTCTTGTTGATGACATAGGAAAGCTTTCTTTTTCTATGTTTTGGTTTGAGATGTTTGGAATAACTGAACTACATTTTCAATAAGGTTTTGCATGTTAGTTGTGAACAGTGATACTCCTATCTGATTATTGAGTCGAAGTCCATCACACTAGGTGCAACGCCATCCTGGTTCTTTATACCTTGATGCATCATGCCTATGTGTGTTATCAAACATAAGGAAAATATCCCTTTTCAAATCCCAATTCCTAACAAGAAATTCATCATCATCATCTCCAATAAAGTCCCATGGATCATGGACTTGTTGGATCCCTTTTTATTCATCTCATTTCTTCTTTCTTCTCTCCATGCTAACATGGTACCATGACAATTAAATAAAAAACATCACTAATGCATCTATCGAACATCCAAAAACCATCAGCGTGCTGCATGTCATATCATACCATATGGGAAACACTAATCATCATGTATGCATGGCATTTCATCACTGAATAATATAGATTAGTTATTCTAAGCATCTCATAAACCATACATTTGCATTCATTATATAATCATATAAACATCATCATATGCATCGTCATATCATTGTAAGAGCATTATCATATCACCTATTTGTATAAATCATATAAGCATCATCATCATCCACATAAGTAGCATCATATTATATCATATGCATCATCATAGCATCATCATGAGCATCATCCCATCATCATAGAGGCATCATATCATCCATATGTGAAAAAGGTATTGAAAGAGAAAAAGAGCATTTCATGATCATAAAATACAACATCATCCATTAGGGGCATAATATAGATCGGTTAGTCTAAGTATTTGCATCCATAGCATCCATACATCATCATCATAAAAAGTGCATAGAAAAGATATTGAAAAATAAATGCATTTATCCATCCATAAGCATAATCATTGCATCACTTCACATAATATAGAATCATACATACATCACATCACATAAAATAAAGTCACATCACATATAGAACATCACATTTAGGAAATTAAATACATCCATTCATCAGGCATAAATAAAATAGGACATATCATCTATCAAATCAATCATATAACATATATCAATAATGCAACTGTCAAGGTACAAAGATTAGCATCAAATGTATGTATCAATCAATGTATAAAAATTCCCACGAGGCTATAAAAAATAGAGCCTATGGGTCTCAAAAAAGAATAGTTTCGATCAAAATTGTGTGAGATAGCCCTGGTGGCTACTCCCCTCACCTGCCTACCTTTTTGAGCTAGTGATTTCTTTGTCCTATCTACTGAGGGAAATTTGTCACTCAAGCTGCTAGAGGCACTACTTGTTGATAATAAACCCTGTAATACTCCACCTCTTTTACGGCCTTGTGATACATCCATGTGGGGATGGTCCTACCCTATGCTATTGCAACCATACTCTCTAGCTGCTACCATCTACCCACCTCCTTTGCTAATTGCAGCTTGGTTTCTTGTCTCTACTACCTCTTGTGATCATGCTCTATTGTAAGGGCATGGACCTACTGTTGGGCCTAGTCTCTCTTGGTCATCAACTTCTACACTTGTGCCTAGAGATGTTGTATAATAACATCCCTTTGATCAAGCTGAAGTGGTGGTGGTGGTGGTGGTGGTGGTGGTGGTTGTAGTGGCTGATCTCTCTATGGGGTTTGTTGGTCCCTCATAGGTGGTTGTTGATCCCTAGGGGCATCCCTCTGTTGATTCCCATCCCCCTGATGTAGTTGGTGCCTTTTGGAGTTTGCAACCTAAATCCTAAATTGTGATGCAACATCACAAATCACAAAAGTGACATAGTTTAAGGCCCAACGTCACCAATTCTACCCTTTCAGTGATGTTAAACAATGATACTAGAAAATTTTTACTTTTAAAACCTATTAAATGTTCAAAAAAATTGAAAACACAAGTTGGGTTAGGGTCACATACCGGTGGTCCTATGCCTAGAGGTTGCTGGTAGACTTGTACTCACTCAAAAATGTGTTAGGGAAGCACTCTTTGTAACATCTTTCATGAAGGTCATAGCTCAAAAACAATAAATTTCTAAAGGTTGAGTGTGCAAATGAATTGAAAGTAACCCCTCGAGGGCTATTTACGCATGAAAATTAGGGTTTTTTACCCTATTTAGCCATCGACCTAGGATTTTGTGACTCAATCCCATTGTTTCCCAACCAAAGCTTGTTTCAAGTCTTTTTATCATGTTTTGGCATGCTTTTGGCATCCTAGAGCCTTTCTTAACCTATCAGACAACTTGTCCTCTTTTTTTGAGAAATCACCTAAAAATCCAAATTTTTGTTCGATCTCTCAAGGGGGCAGTATACTAACATAATTATTTTACTGGTGCAGTAGTGGGGCATCTGAAAAAATTAAAAAAATTTGAATTTTTATCTCAAAAAGTTTATTCTTTGAACCAACATAGCAAGCACATTGCTTCAAAGAGGGAAAAAATGTAGACATGTAAAATATACTAATTGATCATGTGCACCTAATCCTAATTTACTAACACCAATTCATCCTTAACCATCTCCTTTACTATCCATTTAATTAAATAACCTTTATTTAATTAAATTCATCAAATTTCATCTATTAATTAAATAAATCCCTTTTATTTGATTAAATCCTCATCTTCTCTCAATCAAATAAATCATTTTGTTTAATTAATTCTAAAGTCCTTTTTTAATTAAATAAATCAATATTTATTTGATTAAATCATCATATTCTCCTCTTTAATTAAATAAATCAATTTTATTTAATTAAGTCTTCAATCAATCCTAAATTTATCTCTTTAATTAAAAAAGTCAATTTTATTTAATTATACTTCTAAAGTTCTTCATTTAATTGAATAGATCAAACTTTATTTAATTAAAGCTAATATTCAATATTCCTCTCATTTTAGTTTCTTTAAATCCAAAAATCTAAGTCAAAATGTCAAATCAACTAATCTTCATCTAAATTAATCAAATCATGATTAATCCTAACTCTAATCCATCAAATCCTCTAGATTTTGCAACTTGTGCAAGTAAATCAATCTAATTGATTTATTAATTCATCCTTTTTTATTAAAAAAGGCATCAAGTTGGAATACTCCTAAAATTTGAAAATTCCCTCCCAAAGGACTTGTCCATCCAACAAGGCATTAAAGTCCTCTTACATGTCCTTTTTCTTGAGCCAAGTGGCATTAACTCCCCTTTCTTCTCCCTCCAACATGTCACTTCTCCAATTTCAAATATCCACCTAATGGAATTTATCTGCACATTTATTAAAATGTGCTCCACCTTTATCCACTCACATGTTGACAAGTGGCATTATGCTATTGGTTGTTTTTTTATCCCACATTCATCCATTTTTCTTATTCTTCCATCACTCTCTTCTATAAATAGAAGGATCTTTTACTAATTTGGGATACACAACTTATGTAAAGTTATTGTCTTCATGTTATGGACCATTCTCATCCAAGTTTCATAGTTTTCATGAAATTCATAGCTAGGTTATGGAAATTTTTATCAAGGAACACTTCAAGCTTGTAAGGAATTGGGAAAGGGCTATTTTCCGCATCAAAATAGCACAAATCCCCCATGGGATTGAGAGTTTGAGAATTTGGATAAGAGTTATATTTCTTTTATTTTTGTTCATCCTTTATTTCTTGTTCTTTATGCTTAAAATGAATCGTATGGAGAATGATGGTTTTGATTTTCATAATGGACTAATATTGTGTTTTTTGTTAATATTTGAGCAGGTCTAGATCCACCATTCACAAGTATCAATCATACAGCTTATCAAATCATGTAGGAATTAGAATTCTTGTATTTTACGACATCCATTCTCTAAGTTTTCATTCTAGAAGTCATAGTGCAAGTTAAATCTAAGAGCCATTATGATTTGAGGAATCTTTGGAGATAGGAAACAATGGAATGATTTTAGGAAATTTCTCTATTTCAATTTGATTAAATTATCTAATGTAATATGTTTCATTGGTTTTGTGTGTTTATTATTCATTTGTTAACTCTCACAAATTCATAGAACACAACACCAACACCCTCTTTATGTTGAACTTAGGGAGGAACTAAACTAATGTTTGAAAAACCAAAAAATATAAGTTTGAATAGCTATGTAGAATGTGGTACCCATGAACATATTAAAAATTATTTCAAAACCAAATAAATGGATAAAAATTAAAGGGAAAAAATACTCTTTAGAAAAGGATTTAAAAATGTGAAGGAATTATGACTGAAGGTGTACTCCCAAGAATATCTTCCTTCACCCCAAGCATGGATCACAATTGAAGATAATGAAGTGATTCTAAAGTTTTAGTGAAGATGTCTACAACTTAATCCTTAGTAGGAAAATATTGTAATGAGAGATGGCCATCATGGATAAGATCTCAAATGAAATATATTTGAATCTCAACATGCTCCATCCTCTGCTTTTCAACTAGGTTGCATTCAATTTTAATGGAAGTTTAGTTATGAAATTGTAGCATAAAAAATGTATCTATGGAAATTTTCATGCTCATTTGGTTCTTTCTTGTGGATGTTGGCTTATTTTTCCCCCTTTTTAGTATTGAAATGTTTTCAACACATTCACATTAGGTCTTGGACACTTGTGAAATACTAAAAACTTTATGATGCCTTGGAAAAGTGTTGTGAAGTGTTGTAACACACCTTCACACTTTTCTAGGGTCTTATTAATATATTTAACCTAAAAAACTTCTTTTTATCATTTACCAAGCCTTATTTCAAAGTGTTGTAAAGTGTTGCAACAAATTTCATTCTTTTCTAGGCTTTTCATCAATAAGTATACCTTTCTTATGCTTTAATTGGCCCCATTTTACACTTACAAGCCTTGCTTAAGTGTATTTTCAATAATTCTGATAAAAATCATTTAATACATTTAATTTCTGACACCCACTTAAATTTCCTAACTAGGACCCATTCGCCACTAGGGGTGAATGAGTCCCCTTTGGCTCAAAAATCAAAATAAATTCAAAATTGTAGTGGGTTATGATTTTCTAATACAGGTAAGGTCAGCTTGTGATGTGGTATTTTTGGGAAATATTGTATAATTGTGTATAAATATAGGGGTTTTCCTCTCATTTCACCCCCATTCATTCACTCAATCATTCAAGCAATTATCAATCACTCACTTAAGAATTCCAAGCATTTCAAGAATCCTCAAGCCTACATTCATTGGAGCTTTTACTTGCATGTCTTCAAAATTCCACTTCAAGGGTTTGGTGAGTTGTAGCATTGCATGTTGTTCATTCATAATTCTCTTTACATATTTTATTTCATTTTCAAGGGTTTAATTACCAAACTAGGGTTTGACCAAGGAAAACCACTATTCACTAACCCTCAACAATTTTTCCCCTCTTTGCATGTTTTTTGTAGGTTTAGCATGTAGATTTGTCAAAGAGCAAGTTTGGAAAAGTTTTCAAAAAAATTTCAAATTCATTCAAAGTTGTCAAAGCCGTAATAGAAGCTTGGAGAACACCTACATGTTGAATTTTGCAATTTTGGATTTGGAAACCCATTAGGAGCAGAAGTATTGGTCAAGAGGTATAGTTTCCCATTCTGAATTTCCTAAAATTTGGAAGTTTATTGATATGCCATTAGTGGTGAATGAGTCCCACTAGTAGGCCCAAAATAGAGCTTTTGTAGTTTTGAATACCTAGTTGTCTGAAACTTGTTCCAACAAAATCTTCTAGAAATAAGACTAAGTCACCCATCTTGGTGTATGAGTCCTAGTTGGCTTCAATAGTGACTTCTACAAGATTCCAAAGCTCCATCCCATCTTCTTCTAGTTTCCAGGTGAACACTTCAAATCTCATAAGTTTCTATTACATTCTACTTGCATTTCTAGGTCATTTCACATATCGCATCATGTTTTCAAACATCTTGCATTTCATAAGTTTTATAATAATAGCTAATATCTTTAATCAATTTTTAGCATCTAGGATATTCCCCTTTGATAGATTTAAATAATATTTTCATTGGAATATAAAGGGCTTATTCTTGAGTGAGCCATTAATATTTTTGGATACCTCCCTCCTTTTAGGCGCAAAACCCCAGAATTGTAAGAGAGGCACATACCAAAAAATCTTTGGTTCATTTTGGTGAACCCACATTTAAGAGCATCATATTTCTGATTTCCAGCCTAGGAATAACTTACATTAGCATTTTGCATTGCTTAATTTGCACTCTAGAATTTTCAAATCTGCATTATTGAAAAGCTCATCTGACTTGTATTTTTTCATCTCATTTCATTAAAAATCAATTAAATTTTGCATTTAAATCATATATTATATTTGTGTGAACCAAGATCCTAATACCTGCGATAGAAAACAAACAAACACATTAGAGGATTCAAATGCAAGTTAATACCAAGGTTCCCCATAAAATCCATTTAACCATATTCAAAATACAAATAAAACAAGAACACAATGAAAGACGATGAAAATAAGCTAAATCCTATTGAGAATATGCAAACTCTTGATCTTATGGGGCATTTGATGCCAATTTGATGTGGAAATTGTACCTTTCCCAACTCCTATGCAAGATTTGATGATTTGATGAAGATTCTGATCCACTTTGTTGAAGATTGATGAGTGCTCCAAGATAAAATCTGCATAACCTAGCTATAGAACTCAATTGGATGGATGAACATTGCTATGAATTTGAGGATAGCAAGTTTACTCAAGTTGTAGATAGATAGAATAAGGAATGAAGCCTCTTACATATAAAATGTTGAGATGGAGTAATGCCCAAAATGAAGCAATGTGGGACTAAAACTCAACCAATGGCAAGGTGCCACTTGTCAAGATGAGAATGGTTGAAGGATGTGCACATTTTGACAAATGTTCCCATAAATGCAATTAGGTGATATTTGAAATTTGTGAAATGAGATGTAAGAGGGAAAAAGGAATGTCTTAAATGCCACTTGGATCAAGGAAAAAAGACATGTAAGATGTAATAAATACCTTGTGGAAGGACTAAGTCCACTTGGATTTGAATTCAAATTGAGGGAATATTCCTCCATTATGCCATGTTGATAGAAAATAGAGATTTAATAAATAAATCAAATCCATTTTCATGTGCAAGTGGAAAAAGATAGAGGATGGGACATGAAAGGAGATTAAATTAATCAAGGTTAATTAATACAATGAGAGATTAGCTGATGTGACAAATTTGACTTAGATTTATGGATTGATTTAAATCAAATATGAGAAGAATATGATTTCAACATTAATTAAGTAAAGAGTTTTTATTTACTTAACTAAGGAGCTGAAGTTAGATTAAACTAAATAATGTTTTAATTTATTTAATTTAATAGATAGACTTTAGATATTTAATCAAATAAAATGAATTATTTAATTAAATATGGACATAGAGTTAATAAGATCAAATACATTGATTTAATTAACAAGAAAGAATGACTTAATTAGATAAGATGATTTATTTAATTAAGAGAGGAAAATTGATGAATTGAATCAAATAAATGTATTCAATTAAATGGTTAGAACAAAGGATGATTTAGGATGAAGTGGTATTAGTAATCGGGATCAAGCATGTCGGTATATTTTTCATGTCTACATTTTGCCCCTTTTTGAAGCAATGCACTTGTTGCGTTGGTTCAAAGAATAATTTGTCTCTATCAAAATCCACAATTTTTTGATTTAAAATTTTCCCCACTATTGCCCTGGTGAAAGAAATATGCCGATATGCTGGCCCCTTGAGAGATCAGATGAAAATTCTAATTTTTGGGTGATCTCGCGAAAAAAAATGCAAGGTGCCTGACATGTCGAGAAAGGTTCTAGGAGGTCAAAAAATGAGGCAAAACACAAAAAATGGTGCAACATGGCCCTTAGACAAAAATGGGATTGGGAGACCAAGACCCTAATAGGACGACCAAATGGAGTAATAAAACCCTAATTTTCAGGCTTAAATAGGCCTTAGGAGGCCACTTCCAATTCATTTTTACACTTAGCCTTAAATGATTTTGAGATTTTGAGCTCTCACACCCTAACAAGATGTGCAATGATAACTCCCAATGCACATTTTTGATCGAGTACTGACATACCAGTGACCTCCCAACATTGGACCACTGGTAAGTCATCTTGACTTGAGCTTCATTTCTTGTTTAATGTGCGTATTTCATCCTTTCAAAATTAGGTTTCTAGGCATGGTGCCATACTACACCACTCAAAATTTCAAACAACACCACTTGGTGTTTAAACTAGACCGCCATCATAAGATGGACCACTGCAGTAGATTTTGGAGTTTAGGAAAAAACTTCAAACTCTAATACATTCGTGAAATGCAGCGTTGGATTTGAAACTCTGGCACCACAACGGACTTTAGAATTAGGGGTTTCGGGATAAACTACACCGCTTTGGAAAAGTGTGCCATCACGGTATATTTTTTAACTTTGAAGATGCCAACGTCGTAGTTTACAAATTTCAAATTACAATGCCTTCACAAAGTGCGACATTGGGCTAGTTTATTGAGCATTGAGATTAGATTGGGATAGTTTTTCCTTGATGATTTTAACACGATGACTTTTCCTAATGTAGGAGGTTGTGAGAGAGGTTTATTCTCGTGAGTATAGATTGTGAGAGATTTTTGGCTATTTGTGGGATGTGATTGATAGAGAACAGGAGTAGCTACAAGAGATGGAGCTATGGTATATCACTTATGCACCACCTATGTAGACCCATCTAGGCATGATATTGACACTTGCTAAGAGATGGCATAGTGAGACCTCCTCCTTCCATCTTCCAACAAGTGAGGCTACTATTACTTTGGAAGACATGTGGGAGATCCTTAGGTTGTTGATACATGGGCAATCAGTTATACATGTTATGGATATCAGATGGGAGGCATGCTATGACATTATGGCCATGGATGAGATTGTGTTTTGTGAGGGTCAAATAGAGCTAGAGCATCACTGGTCACTCACATCACCCTTTTTTCTAGTGATTGCTTCTATCATTTTAGGTCTTGTCACTCTAGATTGACTTGGACGGTATTTCAGTCTTGGTTGGGGGCTTTGCTGGGAGTGGATGGTTCATGAAAAGTGAGTACATTTCACATGGGGTCCGATTCTACTAGCCTCCCTCTATAGGGATCTTCATGAGTATGTGTCTTAGGATGTGAGAACACTTGGTGCAGGGGTCATGCTCCTTCATGTATGGGTGTGGGAGTATATCTTTTTTCTTTTTCCATGAGTTGTTCCAATGCAAATGGGGCTCGATGAGCCAACAGTCTAGCGTTATAAAGGTGGTGTTTCATTTACACACATAGGCGAGCACGAGATTCCTCACTAGAGGAGGGTCCTTGATGATATGTAGGTTTTCACATGGTGCCCCTACTTTGGTCAACCTGGATGGATTGATGATGTACAATAGCTATTCTTTTCCCATTAGGATTGCCTGATGTAGGGGCGAGAGCATACCATGTTAGAGATGTACTTGTTGGGAAGGGTTCACCCTAGTTTGGTGAGGTACAGGATAGACCAGATGATGGCTATGTGGCCATCTTTTCCAGGATAGTGTCACAGAGTGCATGGGAGTAGTACATTCATGCCTCTGAGGCAGTGGATAGTTTCAGGAAGCTAGTGGCCTATCCATGGGAATATGATTAGGGAGATGTCGATCTAGGGACCACACAAGCCTATCGTGATTGGTTCAGATCATCGTTGAGACTCACAGTCCCAAGCACACAATCCACTTGATGGAGAGTGAGGGACAAAATGGTAGGATGAGGGCAGGGAGATGTTGGTATTCTAGCAGGTCATCCAGAACAAGATCGACTGGCATTGGATCAGCCAGTCAGGGATCGGGTTGATCAACCCCATGCAGATGTCCATATGCAGGACCAGGACCATAGGAAGGATGGGCATAAGGATTGGGTTTCCACACTACCACAAGGTGGGGTGAGGATTAGCCTCATGTACAACCTCCGCCAGTAAAGCCAACATGATAGCCAAATCCCTAGGATGGAAATATTTTACAATTGCAGGCCTAGATTCATGTTTTCATAGAAGAGAGGGATCAGGAAAGGATTGAGAAAAATCAATCCATTTCGCAGAGGCAGGATACAAAGCTTAAGGTGGTGGTAGAGATGGGTTGTATACAATAGTTAGAGAGCATGGTTCCCTCATCCTCTCACAGCACAATGCCACTTCATTCATACAGGGAGGCTATCTAGGAGGCAGATTATTATCGGATGCATTACAATTAGGTCGTACCGAGAGTAGCCAGAGCTCCTAATTTTTTACAAAGGACTACTCATAGACCTACAAAGGACCATGGTGAAAAAGGTGGTGGCGAGGGTAGCAGCCAGGAGGGTTAGGTTTCCTTTGATCGAGATATTATTCTTTTGTGCCCCATGGGCCTTTGTACTTATTGACATACACATGTATAGTGATCCGATTATTATTTTGTACTATGACAGTATATTGATGATATATGAGATGATGATTTTGATGTGATATGGTGTGTTCTAAATTTATTTTTATTCATTATGGATGTTTCTATTTCTATATGTGATGCAATGATGTTATGGTATTATGATGTGTGTGATGGATATACTATGTATAGATGCATTCCATTTTTGATATCTTTCTAATGATGTATATGTTATGCGATGATTATGTGACCAATAAATCTATATCATGCCCCTAATGTATAATCCCATATGATATGCATTTGTGATGATCATGGGTATATAATGGATGTTTTTATGGGATGTTCTTTATGATACGTGATATTGATGGGTGATGGATGATATGCATGTTTATGATGATGTATTTCTTGTATGATTTATGCAATGGATGGATGGTTATGTAAATGCTTATAATTTATGCTTATGATGACCTATTTATGTGATGTAATGGTGGTTATATGATTATGCAATGGATTATGTGTATGCTTAAATGTGATGGATTTATTTGTGTTTCTTGTGATTATGTAAGAGATGTTTATAATGAAATGTGAATCTAATGTTTTGATTATGAGGTGCTTAGAATAAAAAATCTATATTTTATGCTTATGAGATGATCAATGTTTTCTATATGATATGCATTGTGCTGATGATTTGTGGATGCAGGATGAATGCATTCTTAGTGATAAATGATTAACTTCCATAGTACCTTATTAGCGTGAAGAGAAAGAAGAAATGGAAGAAGAGATTCCAACAAGACATGAGATGATGATGATGATTTTATTGCCAAGGAGTTAGAATTTTCAAAGGGCCAATTACCTTATGTTTAATAGCACACATAAATATGATGCATAAAGGTATTAAGAACCAAGATTACATTGTATTTAGTGCAATGAACTTTGACTCAATAATCAAATAGGAGTATGCTTGTTTGCACCTAACATATGAAAACCTTACTAGGATGCACTTTAGGTATTTCACACATCTCAGAGCAAAACATAGGAAGACAAGCCTTCCTATGTCATCAACAAGATATCTAAAACACCCTCCATACATACCTAATAAAGCAAGTATTCACCGAGGTTATATTACAAAGACATCCAACAAGAACAACATGTAAAAAGATAATGACCATTTCTCCATTCCTATCTCTCTAAATATTTTGATTAGACATCACCGAGAGGTCCTTGGAATGAGCACAATAAGATAAATCAACAAGATAAAGAAAAAGTAAATAAACAAGCTAATGTTCTTCATACCGCTAGCGAAGACTAAACTACAATGATACCTGATATTGACGTCCATTGTCGGAAGGATGCATCCTATAATGTGATGATATCAGATGTTTTGATATGGAATTGATTGGATGATAGGATATTGACACAAAGAGTTGACCAACTTGTTTATATACTGACCTAGACTTAAGATTTTGACGTTTTGAGTTATCACTTTCAATCTGCTAGACTTGTTTCCGACTACTTCACCAAAGGTTGAGGGTGATGTTGATTTACTATGAGTGATGTTTATTGCAGGTGAAAGCAAGATGAGACAGATGGATTTATAAAATATTTGGATGCTTTTGGAGTTTTGGAAATGTTTTAGGCTGTTTTAGGTAATTTTTTAGACTTTTCAAATGTTTTGATTTCTGAATTTTCAAATGTTTTGGGGTTTTTTGATATTTTCACCAAGAGACTAACCTAAGGACCTATCCTAGGGGCCTCTTTGGATGATCAACCAAATTATCCTTGCCTAAATTATACATGCAAAGACCACGTAGTTCAACTAACAACTTGATTGATTTATAGATGAAGATATACAAATGGATTGTCAATTTATTATGATAGACTCCTAAAGGACTAACCTATGTGTCTCGGGGGATGATCAAAGATCAAAATTGCCCACATTCAAGCCTCAGAGTCTTGTAGTTTGGCTGATGACTCTATTTTTTACTTTTGACCTATTTTTGGATTTTTGATGATTTTTTTATGTTTTTGGATTTTTTGATTTAGGGACTTTCAAGAATATACATGAATCTGATCCGATGAGAACATGCCCCTAGTGTGATGCAATAGACTACTTTGATAAAGGTAGGACAAACTAACCTTGAGAATGGGTTGATTAGTACTAGGAGGGATCATGACATGAACACAAGACCAAGCTATGATGCATATGTTGAATGAACAAGTGATGGATGGAGATATGGAATGTGATGGATGATGGAAGTTTGATGGAGGGATGATGTTGAATGAGTTGTGAAGATACTATTGGATGGATAATGCTTATTTACTCAAGGTGCCTATTTGTTGAGTTTTCACCAAGGTACTTTCCCAAAGTGCCACCGAAGTGGTTTACACTAGAGGATGGTTTTTTTCTTTTTTCTTTACTATTTTCAAATCCTTTTTTTTTTTTTTGGAATTTTTGATTTTTGATTTTTTTGTTGTCACCAAGATGCCTATTTTCCAAGTTTTCATCAAGTTGACCATTTTTTCAGGAAATTTTCTAATATTTTGGATTTTTTGGTTCTATACCATGAAAGATTAGATATAAAAAATTTTGAGGTGAGAGTTGTTCATGGGCTCTTGTAGAGGTTCCCCTTCAAGTTTTGATAACTGATATGCCCCTAACTTATAGCTCGCTATGATAAAAAATGGTTCCAACCAATTGGGTTCAAATTTTCCTTTGCTATTTGGATTTGGGACATTCTTTTGATTCTCTTTTAGTAACAATTGTCCAACTTGAAAGGTCTTGCATCTGATTTTCTTATTATAGCTCCTCTTGAGCCTATTCTAATAGACATGCAAATGATTTAAAGCATATATACACTGCTCATCTAGTAGCTCCAACTCATTCAGTCTCAAGACTCAGTATTCTTCATCTGTGATGAGGTTTTGAAGTGATATTCTTAGTGATAAAACCTCGATGTCAATGGTTAATACTTTGTCTAATCCATAGACCAGGGAGAAGGGGGTGGCACTAGTTGGTGTGTGGATGCTTGTTTGATAGGCTCAGAGGGCCAGATTTAGCTACAGATGCCAGTCACAATCTACGTCAATGACTATTTTCTTTAGGATCTTTAGAATGGTTTTATTGGTGGCTTCTACTTGGCGATTTCCTTAGGGATAGTATGGTGTGGTGAAGTGATGTTAGATTTTGAATTTTTCAAATAGGTCAGGAACATCTTGATTCTTGAAGGGTGTTCCATTATTTGAGATAATAGCTTGGAAAACACTGTATCGACATATTAAGTAGTTCAGGATGAACTTTGATATTGGCTTTCCAGTGATGTATGTCATGGGGATGGATTCCACCCACTTGGTAAAGTACTCAATAGTGACTATGATGAAATTTGTGCCATGAGATGAGGTGGGAGTGATTTTTCCAATGAGATGGAGTCCCCATTGCAAAAAGGGCCATGGTGTGATGATGGGATGAAGTTCTTGAGTTCAAGCATGGATGAGGTCCCCATGCTGCTAACATTGTAGGCACCTTTTGATGTAGTCATGTGCCTCTCTTTCCATTATGGGCCAATAATACATTGTCCTCAACAATTTCTCGGCCAAGGTCATTCCACTTGAGTGTGATCCAAACATGTTGTTATGCACCTCAATTAAAGTGGTCAATGCCTCCTTAGCATTTAAACAATGTAATAGGGCTCCTTCTATGCTCCTACGGTACAGGGTATTTCCTAGGATAACAAACTGGGATGTTTTCTTGAAAAAATTTCTTTTTAGGCTTGAAGGTAAGTCAGTGGGTAGGAACCCTATTCACAAGTAGGTATAAATTTCATGGTACAAAACATCACTAGGATCAATGATTTCACATACAAATTATGACTCTAGTACCTCGAATACATGTATGAGAAGCTTCTCTACCAAGAATTCATGTTTCGAGACATTGCAAGGGATATCCAGTAAGGATCCAATCATTTCCATTGTGTCTGTTGCTCTATTGTTGGCTCTGGGAATCTACTCAAATGTGATATCACTGAATGATTCTTTGAGGCTTTCTACCAAATTCTTGTATGGATTCAGTTTATCATCCTTTTTCTGGTACTCGTTATTTACTTGATTTATTATTAGCTAAGAGTATCCATATACCTATAGGACTATGATGTGCCACTGCACTACTATTTTGAGACCTATGGTTAAAGTATCATATTCTTTAATCTTATTAGTGTAGGGGAATGCCAATTTGTAGGATCTAGGTATATAATCCCCCTATAAGGTGATGAAGAAAACACCAGCTCCTGATCTATGTTGTGTATAGGAACCATCAAAGTAGAGTTTCCAATGGTCAGCTATGCTATGAGTGGATTCTCTAAGTAGATGGGTGATTTTGTAAGTTGATCTGCAATGACTTGACCTTTGATTGCTTTCCTCTCTACATATACAATGTCATATTCAAATAGTATCATGACCCATTTATCCATCTGTCCTATGAGCATTTCCTTTGAGAGAAAGTACTTGTGGGGATTGATCTTGGCAATGAGTTTATCTTTGTGTGCCAACATGTAATGTCTAAACTTTTGTGAAGCAAACACTACTACTAGACATGTTTTTTTTATGAATGAGTAGTTTAACTCATGCCCAAATATTTTATGACTAATTTAATAGATGGAAATTTCTATCCATTTTCATTATGATAAGCCAAAAGAGCACGGAGGGTTGCTACTATTGCTGACACATAGAGGATTAATGGCTTTCTTGGGATCGATGGCATGAGGATAGGAGATTTGATTAGATATTATTTGATTTTATTGAAGGCTTCCTCACACTTGTCATCCCACTTGTACCCTACACCCTTGTGAAGTAGGTGAGAGTATGAGTTTTTCTTGTTTGCAAGTTATGCTATGAATCTATGAATGGACTGGAGCCTGCCTTAGAGGCCTCTCAGTTGTTTCAATGTTTTGGGTGCCTCCATCTCTAGGATTTCTTTTACCTTTTTAGGATCCATTTCAATACCCTTCATTGATACTATATCCGAATAGCTTTCCTAATTGTACATCGAAGACACACCTTTTTGGGTTTAAATAGACCTTGTACTCCTTTAGCTTGTCAAAAATAGCACTCAATGTTGCTATGTGATCTCTCCTCTTTTTGGATTTTGCTAGTATATCATCGACGTAATCTTTGACAGTCTTGTGGATCATGTCATGGAAGATTAATGTCATGGCTCTTTGATAAGTGGCTCCTGCATTCTTCAAGCCGAATGGAATCATGTTCTAGCAGTAGGTCCCCCATGGACAAGTAAAGGTCGTATTGTGTTAATCTTATTTAGAAAATAATTATTTGGTTATACCTAGAGAAATCATTCATTAGTGAAATAATTTCATGTCTTGCTATCATGTCTACTATCATGTCAATGTTAGGTAATGGGAAATCATCTTTTGGACATGCCTTGTTTAGGTCTCTAAAATCTGTGCAAATTCAAATGCACTCATTGGGTTTTAAAAAAAAAACTAGATTTGATACCCATTTTGGGTAGTCAATTGGTCATATAAATCCTACATCAAGTAGCTTTTTCAATTCCATCTTGACCAATAGAGCAATCTAAGGGTGCATTTTCCTTAGATTTTGTCTAACAAGCCTTAATTCTATGTAGACTACTAGATGATGAACCACAATATCTAGATCGAGTTTGGGCATGTTGGCATAGCTCCATGAAAATTTTACTTGTCTCTCTCTAAAGAAGGATGCCAAGAGCTCTTGTTCCTTTGATATTAATGACTCTACATAGAAGGTGACGTGTAGGGTTTCTTTTGTTTCAAAGTTAATTGGATTGCATTTTTCGGTTGGGATTACTGATTTTTCCTCATGGAGAGATATGAGAGGAAGTTAAATCCCCTAACCTCAGGTACCTCAGAGAGGTTTTCATCATTGGATGCATCCTTTCCTTTTACTATTTTTGCATCGAAGAGTACCACAGTGTGGTTTTCACTCAAGGACCTAGAGATTATGCTTAGTTTTTTGCTTTTGTGACTAAGGGATTCAATCGTTTCTTGATAATATGCTTGTGTGTCTCATTCCATGATAAATCCTGCTTTATGATCCCCACATGGAATATTATCCCACAATCCCATGATTTTTGAAAGTGCCTCATCATTTTTTAATGTGTCAAGAATTGGTGATTGCCATTGGTTATAATCGATGAGTTGTGGGTAAACTAGGTGGATTTCTTGATTTTGGTTTTTTGAATCATAGGATAGGGTGTTGATCATGTAGAGATTAGAGTCATCAAATAATGCAAGTATACCCCTCTTAGTTTTGTCATCCTCACCACTACAGACCTTGGTGATATCAAATGTGAAATTATCTAAGGGAAAACTAATGGATACATGCAATTATAGTATGGCTACTATTTGCTGAGGAGGTTTGACCTTCCTAACTGGGGGATTATGGCCATGTATGGTTATAATCAGAGGAGTACATTTGAGGAAAATATTTCTCATTTGCATCTCAGAAATGATAGGTATTAAAATCCCATTATCATTTTGGCCAAGCTTTTTATTTCTTTCATAACCCATGATCGAAAGCATCATTTGTAAGCCTTTGTTGTTGTCGTCTAGTGGTAGATTAGCTTCTAGTCTATTGTCTTGATATAGGAGATGGGATAGGTCCTCCTCTATTACTTCTCAACCAAGATCTCCTTAACTTCTGAAGTTGGAATATCATTCTATGTACGTTTGGGATATGGAGGCTTCATCTGATTGCGGTCGTCCTCTAGACCTAGGAGATTGTGGCAACTCTCCTACCAAAAAATCATTATTGGGGATTGTATAATTTCCACACCCATTGTCTTCGATAATACTATTGATGTAAGAGATGGTGGGGATGGCGGGGATGGCGGATGTCTTTGTCGCAGAAGTGGAAGCGAGAGTGGTTGGGTTAATATATGGAGTTGATGGGCCTTCATCATTATTTGGCACTTGGGGAATTTTATAGTATTTGGCTTCTAGACTCTTGCAATAAGAGAATGGTTTAGGATGCCCATGGATTATGACCTTTTGGCCTTGATATGTGAATTTGACACATTGATGAAAGGTTGATGCCACTGCTTGCATCCCATGGATCCACAAACACCCCAACAAAATATTATACGACAAGTCAAGGTCCAAGAGTCAATAGGTGGTTTCCATAATTGCTTGTCCTACTTGGATAGGGAGTTGAATAGTGCCTTTTGACACTCTCTCTTGATCATCATATGTTCTGATTGTGATGTCCTTTCTTTTGTCTATGGTATTGTCAGAGATTCCCAAGTGCTTTATGAACTTGAGGGAACAAATGTTCAAACCTGCACTTCCATCCACCAAAACCCTTTTAACCTTGTTCTTATATACTAGGACCTCCAAATGGAGTGTGATTATGAGATGGTTGGGTGGGGAAGTATTGAATAGAGGATGTAAGGATATTCAGTGTGATGATGTTTCTGATGAAAGCTTGGTATTGTTCTACATCAAGGTTTGTGGAAATGGTTGATGAGGCTAATGCTTCCTCAAGAATATTTTTATGGGCAGATGATATCTTCAATAACTCTATGATGGAGATCTAAGTTGGGGTTCTTTTCAATTGATCGATCAAATTGTAGCCATTGAGGACAGATCTTGGGTTGTAAGTGGATGCTCTATTAGGCTATGATGACCCTACAATGGTAATTTTTCCACCTATTATGGTGCCTCCACAATCAACGTGGGATCCTTTGATAGTGATGGTGGTGCAGTAGTCATCCAAGGATGCAACAACATGGTCATATACATCATTGACACTTTTGAATGTTCCCTTCCCCTTATTGCTATTATTGTTGCATTTGTTGTTATGGTTTGGCATTGGATTTGTGTATATTTTGAGGTTCTTATTTCTGGCTAGTTGTTCCACATTTATGATTCTTTGGTTAATGAGGTATTGGACTAGGTTCTTCAATCTCATGCAATTGTTAGTGGTGTGCTCTTTGATTTTGTGAAAGTCACAAAAATAGATTTCATTGTACCATGGTGGTTTTATGTTTGGTTCCTGGTAATTCTCATAGGTGGGAGCCTTGATGAGATTTTCATTTATTAATTTATTCATGATGACCTCAAGCGGTTCCCCAAGGGCTATGTACATTCATTTGGGTTGCTTCTTGCTGCTCTTGGTATTTTTTTAGTGCTTGTTGATATGCTTGTTGTTGTGTGAGATACTGTGCTTTTGGCTGGTCTTAAGCTTGTTGTTAGGCTTGAGCTTGTGCTTGAGCCTCTGCTTGAACCTATGTGGCTTGTTGTTGTGCTTTTGCTTGAGTTTGAGATTGGGCTTGAGCTTATGCATCTTGTTGTTGTTGTAATAAATATTGGGCTTGAGTAGCCTGTTGTGCTTGGTGCTTGTTGTGCTTGTAATGTGGCTTGAGCAGTTTGAGCAGCTTGAGTGGCTTGTCGGGTAGCTAGTTGTGTAGCTTATTGATTTTGCACTTGCTTGAGTCTCTTTTGATAGGTAGCTTGCTGAGCTGCTTGCAATGGAATGCTATATTGATTTTGTGTGTTTGATTCTAATGGTGGTGGAGGTGGTAGAGTTTGGATGGTTCTTGTGGTGGTGTTGAGAGGCATTATTGGATTGGTGATGGGGATTTGTCTGGTGGATGGTGTGGTTGATATGGTTGGTCCTTGAGAGACCATGGTTTGAGGGGTGATAGATGATATGTTTTTTTTTTTTGATATGGGGATGGTTGTAATATATTTTTGTGATATATATGGCAAGGGGGGAGGATTTGGTACGATGCCTAGTTTGATGATTGGGTGGGTGCTTTGAGTAAGTGGTGGAAGTGGTGGTAACCCTGAACACGAGGTGATATAGATGTTAATGGAAAGGGTGGGATTGGTGAGAAAGTGAGTGGTATGCTTCCTTGGGTAAATGATGATGTTTGATCAAAAATGCCCCTTGGTCTGAATAGGTCATCTTCTCCTTGTGAGGCCATGGGGAGAGAGGTTTGTGGTGTCACATGAAATGATGATGATGACGGGTCATTGTGAAAGGTGAGGGGGACATATTTATGTAATGGATTTTGAGGGATGGTTTGACCCAAAATGGTGTTTGTGTCCAAATCTTGATTACTTACAAGAGGGTGTGTTTATAATGCATTGGGAAATGCACTCCCCTTGTTAATGATCAGTTGAGTTGAAGCAATAGATGATGTAATTTGGGGGATGTTTTGAGTGATGCTTTGGAATGGAGGTTTAGATGAAATGGGGATGGTGGATTAGATTGGGGGGATGACCCCAGAAGATGGCTCCACAATATTGTTTACATGGAAGTTAGAAGGGAGTTTAGCCCCTTGTTTTGTGAATTGGAGCATGTATAGTGAAGGATTGAGTCTCATCATGATGTTGATAATCTTATCATAATCTAGATTTTGAACCATTTTAGTGATTTCCTCATGTGACATTCCAAAGGGATTATTAGTAAGATCATCCACTTGACCTTCCTCTTGTTGATTTTTTGATGATGAGTAAAAGTTAGTCAGACAGTTGCTTGATCCAATGGGATTTACATTAGATTTTTTTTTGGCTTAGGTCACTTGTAGTGGATGCCTCCTTGTTGGCTTCCATGTTCCTCTTGTGTTGAGATCTTGTTTGCACCATAAAATAGGGATCAATCTTTCAAGAATATAAGAGATGAACCTCTAATTCTTTAGAATGATATATCTGCAGGCAAAAAAGAGAATTTTTTTAGGATGATTTAAAGATCAAAGGGTGATAATGAGATGTGTGAAAAATGTATGATTGATGGATGATTGATGGATTATTGGTACTCTTGAGAAAAAAACTTGAAGGGTATGTTAAACTTTAGGACTTGATTTTGATGCTTGATTTTTTGGGGGATTGATTTGGTTTGGATTTGGATTTTTCTAGTGAAATTATGAACTCTAAGAGTTTGGATGTTTTCCTAAAGTAAATTCATTCACAAGATGCTAATTTGTCTAGATGTGAGAAGAAGGATTCATCTAAACACACCTATCCAAAAAAGATGATTTTTTGATTGGTTTGATTTATTTATTTTTTGCATAATGAACTCTTAAATCCCAAGATGTTGGATGTTATCAAGGGATGAATTTTTTCACAAGTTTGGATAATTTGATAAAATATGTGTAGAAGAATGCATGTACACAAAATGAATCAAACAATATGATTGGGATTCGATTTGATTTTGATTTTCCAAAAGTCTAACATGGATGATTTTTTTGAGCTTTTCAAGAGTTGATGGTGAAATGACCTTTTGGTTTGATGTTTGGGTGGATGAAAGTGATGTTTTTTATCTTAACTGAACCTAAAAAAGACTCTTGTTTACAAGATCTTGGTTTTGACTAACACGCTTTACTCTAGACAAGATGTTCAAACTCTCGGAAAAGATTTGGATTTTGACAATAATAGAAGGAATATAGATTTGGGTTGTTCCTTGAATCTTTCCTATAAAAATTGAAAATCAATCTTTGTCTAAATTCGTATAGCATTGAGAGACACTTTTGGTGAGATTTTGGACTAAGAGTTTTGAATTTTGGTTTCTTGATATTGCTCTTGTGTGAAATCATTGGAGACACATGTGTGGGGTTCAATTTGTCTTTAGCTTTTCTTAATGATTTCCTTTTTTACCACAAACACTTCTTGATTACCTTTTGTACTAGATGTTGAATGTCTTAACTTCCTCTAATCCACAAAGTATATTATGTGAAACTTTGATGAATTTAAGGAAATATTTACCTATTGTTGACTCTAGTAATAAAATTCAGATGTAAATCAAATGTTTAAAAACCTCTAAGGATATAATCCCTACAGCAAGCAATAACACTTAAATTTTTGTTTCCCAATGTTTATGAACAATCAAACTGTTTTGTAAACAAGAACAAGCACAATCCTATGGATATGAAAGACTATATTTGTTGAGTCCCCACTTGGACAAGTCCAACTATGTTTATTTTTAGTGAATGGTTAGATGCTTGAACCCACTGGCTCCCCTCCATGATACTCACTCCTCGAGGTAGCCAAGTGTTAGAACCCTTGAAACTCCGATGGCATACTTTGCATTTCTACTAAAAACCATAAAGGTGTGGGGCAACTTCAAAATGATAATTCTTGAACCAACAAATGGATAGGGATTTTGGCCTTTCTAAAACAAGGGTTTTAATTCAGAATTTCCATTCGTAGTAGTTGACCAAACATGGCGAGAGACCATTGTTTCCTTTCTCATTAGAGCCAACCACATGATACTAGCTTTTATTCCAGTGCCCAATTTTATATTTCGACTGGAAATACTCTTGGCTTTAGAGTGTTACTGGTTGGATCATTCTCTTGGGTGAGTACTTTTTTCCCATAAGGCAGGTCCACTAAGATAAAAAAAGTGAGCAAACATATCTGTAACTCAATTGATATTTATTGAGAAAAAAAGAGAGAATACACATGATAGTTTTACTCACACTTGCAAGATGTTTTGTTCAATTTTAGTTCCCAAAATGAAGTGTTGAGGCAATCACTTTATCCCACCCTAAGACCATCAAAAATCCTTTTGATTCTCAAGATTGCAGTGAGGTGCATACGTATTTTCAATGGAGTTAGTTTGAGTAAGCAATCACAAAGCAAAGTTTCACGTGTTCTTTTTATAGCACCAAAGGAAATGTGAGAATTTACTTTGTTCAATTATTAAACTTGAAAACCAACTCTAGTAAGTTTGTGTCCTATAGTTCATTTTAAGCTCCTTCTGTAATAAGAAATTAAAGTGTTATTTTTAGAGCCCAAAAGGAAACTAGTATTTCCTAAGCATGAATGATAAAAAATTTCTCTTAAGATGAATAGTGAATCCTCTAAGAGTGTTAAAAAAACACTCGAGTGCTTAAAAAAGCTTGGTATTATGAGGTGATGTCATTATCCTTCTTTTCCTCTTCACCTTTGGACCAACCAAACTATAAGAATACCAGTTAGGTTCTACACAAAAAAAAATTAGGACATAAACAAATAGACCAAATAATCAGAATTTGACAAACAGTCAAAGTTTGAAATTACCAGTGGTGTTGTATAGCACTGCATACCAGTCAACGTCTCTCTGTAGCCAGAATAGTGAGCATGAAGGTGTTGCTATTTGGGTCAGTGGTGTAGTTTGAGATTTCAGAAGATTCTAGTAGGCCAAAAAGACACAGCAGTGTCATTTGAAATTTTGAATTATGGGCAGGAAGTATGGAGTGTCATAGTTTGAAATTTGCAATAGTACGATATAGATATGTTGGGTTCCCAGTGGTGCTAAACAACAACATTGAGCTTCCAACAGTGGAATTTCTTGTAGGCATAAAAACAACAAGAAAAACATGAAATTTTATGAAAAAATGTGGTTGGATTTTCAAGAGTACCCTCCTTCTAGTGCCAAATGTGTGAACCAAGATTCTAATACCTATAATAGACAATGAACAAACACATTAGAGGATTCAGAGACAAGTTAAGACCAAGGTTCCCCATAAATTCCATTTAACCATATTCAAAATAGAAATAAAACAAGAACACAATGAAAGAAGATGAAAATAAGCTAAATCCTATTGAGAATATGCAAACTCTTGATCTTATGGAATTGGCCCTTTCCAAACTCCTATGCAAGCTTTGAGGATTTTATGAAGATTGATGAGTGCTCCAAGATAAAATCCATATAACCTAGCAATAGAAGTCAATGGGATGGATGAAGATTGCTATGAATTTGAGTATAGTAAGTTTACTCAAGTTGTGGATGGATAGAATGAGGAGTGAAGCCTCTTAGTTATAAAATGTTGAGATGGAGGAATGCCCAAAATGAATCAATGTGGGACTAAAATTCAACCAATGGCAAGGTGCCACTTGTCAAGTTGAGAATGGTTGAGGGATCTGTACATTTTGAAAAATGTTCCCATAAATACAATTAGGTGATATTTAAAATTTGTGAAATGACATGTAAGAGGGAAAAAGGAATGTCTTAAATGCCACTTGGCTTAAGGTAAAAGGACAAGATAAAATAAATGCCTTGTTGGAGGACTAAGTCCACTTGGAATTGAATTCAAATTGAGGGAATATTCCTCCATTATGCCATGTTGATGGAAAATAGAGATTTCATAAATAAATTAAATCTATTTTCATGTGCGAGTGGCAAAAGCTAGAGAATGGGACATGAAAGGAGATTAAATTAATCGAGGTTAATTAATTTAATGAGAGATTGGCTAATGTGACAATTTTGACTTAGATTTATGGATTGATTTAAATCAAATACGAGAATAATATGATTTCAAGACTAATTAAGTAAATATTTTTTATTTAATTAACTAAGGAGATGAAGTTAGATTAAACTAAATAAGGTTTTAATTTATTTTATTTAATAAATAGACTTTAGATATTTAATCAAATAAAATGAATTATTTAATTAAATATGGACATAGAGTTAATCAGATTACATAAATTGATTGAATTAACAAGAAAGAATGACTTAATTAGATAAGATGATTTATTTAATTAAGAGAGGAGAATTGATGAATTTAATCAAATAAAGGTATTTGATTAAATGGTTATACTAAAGGATGATTTAGGATGAATCAGTGTTAGTAATCAGGATCATGTATGTCGGTATATTTTCCATGTCTACATTTTTCCCCCTTTTGAAGCAATGTACTCATTGTGTTGGTTCAAAGAATAAGTTGTCTCAATCAAAAGCCACAATATTCTGATTTAAAATTTGTTCCACTGCTACCCCAAATGAAGGAAATATGTTGATATGCTGCCCCCTCGAGAGATTGAATGAAAATTCTAAGGTCCAAAAAGGCTCCACAAGGTCAAAAAATGAGGTAAAATGCAAAAAATTGTGCAACACGGTCCTTAGACAAAAAGAGGATTAAGGTACTGAGACCCAAATAGTACAACCAATCAAGGTCAAAAAACCCTAATTTTTAGGCTTAAATAGGCCTTAGGAGGCCACTTCCAATTCATTTTCACACTTAGCCTTCAAGGATTTTGAGATTTTGAACTCTGACACCTTGACTCGATCGCGCAACGATAGCTTCAGATGCACATTTTTTACCAGGTACAGATGTACTAGTGACCTCCTGACATTGGACCACCAATATGTCATCTTGACTTGAGCTTCATTTTTAGTTTAACACACATATTTCATACTTTCAAACTTAGGTTTCTAAGTGCAGTGCCATACTACACCGCTCAAACTTTCAAACAGCACCGCTCGATGCTTAAACTAGACTGCCATCATAAGATGGACCACCGTGGTGGAGTTTGGGTTTTGGTAATAAACTTCAAACTCTGATGCATTCATGAAATGTAGCATTGGATTTCAATCTTTGGCGCTGCAATAGACTTTAAAATTAGGGTTTTGGGATAAATTGCATTGCTTTGGCAAAGTGCATAGTCATGGTGCAATTTGGGAGTTTGAAGGTGCCAGCATTGTAGTTTGCAAATTTCAAATTGCAATGCCTTCATAGAGTGCGACACTGGGCTGGTTTCCTAAGCACTAAGATTAGCTCATGATAATATTTCCTGGATGATTTTAACATGATGACTTCTCCTAATGTAGGAGGTGGCAAGAGAGGTTTATTCTCATAAGCACAGATTGCAGGTGATTTTTGGCTATTTGCAAGATCTGATTGACAAAGAGAAAAAGTGGCTACGAGAGATGGGGTTGTGGTATATCGCTTACACACCAACTATGCAAACCCATCTAAGCATGATGTTGGCACTTTCTGAGAGATGGCATAGTGACACCTCGTCCTTCCATCTTTCAACCAATGAGGCTAATATTACTTTGGAGGATGTGTGGCGGATCCTTAGGTTTTTGATACATGGGCAATGAGTTATACATGATATGGATGTCGGATGGGAGGCATGCTATGTTGTTATGGCCAGGGGTGAGATTGTGTTTTGTGAGGATTAGATAGAGCTAGAGTTTCACTAGTTGCTCGTGCATCACCATTTCATCTAGTAATTGCTTCTATCATTTCAGGTCTTCTCACTCCAAATTGACAAGGCTAGTATTTCAATCCTAGTTGGGGGCTTTGCTGGGAGTGAATGGTTTGTGATAGGCTGATATATTTCACATGGGTTTTGGTTCTACTATCCTCTCTCTATAGGGATCTTCATGAGTATGTGTATTTGGATGGAAAAGCACTTGGTGCAAGGGTCATGCTACTTCATGTATGGGCATGGGAGCATATCTCCATTCTTTTTCCATGAGTTGTTCCAATATGGATGGGGCCCGATGAGCTAGTAGTCTAGCATTATAGAGGTGGTGTTTTTATCACACACACAAGGGAGCATGGGATTCCTCTCTCGAGGAGGGTCCTCGATGATATGTAGGTTTTCACATGGAACCCCTAACTTGGTCAACCTAGATGGATTGAAGATGTATAATAGCTATTCTTTGCCTATCAAGATCACCTGATGTAGGGGTGAGAGCATACCATGTTAGAGATATACCTACCGAGTAGGGTTCAACACTAGTTCGGTGAGGCAGAAGACCAACCAGATAATGGCTATGTGGCCATCTTTTCCAGGATAGTGTCGTAGAGTCCATGGGGGTAGTACATTCCTGTGTCTAAGGTAATGGATAGTTTCAGGTAGCTAGTGGCCCATCCATGGGCATATGATCATGGAGATGTCAATCCAGGGACCACACATGCCTATCATGATTGGTTCAGACCATTGCTAAGACTCACAGTCCCAAGCACACCATTTTCTCAACAAAGGGCAAGTGGAAGAGGGGCAGAACGAAGGCAGGGACATAGCGGTGCTCCAGTAGGTCAACCAGCATAGGACCAACTAGCATTGGATCAACTAGTCAAGAATCAAGCTGATCAACCCCATCCAGATGTCCATATGTAGGACCAGGACCATGGGAAGGATGGGCATCACGATCGGGTTGCCACACTATCGTGAGGTGGGGGTGAGAATAACCCTCACATCCAACCCCTACCAGTATAGCTAGCAAGACAACCAAATCCCTAAGATGGATAGATTTTATAGCTGTAGGCCCAGATTCATGTTTTAACAGCAAAGAGGGATCAACCTAGGATCGAGAGAGATCAGGCTATTTTTTAGAGGTAGGCCACAGAGCTTTAGGCAATGGCAGAGATGGGTCACAAATAGTAATTAGAGAACATGGTTTCCTCATCCTCTTGTAGCACAATGTCACTTCATTCATATGGGGAGGCTATCCAAGAGGAAAATTATTATAGGATGCATTACCATCAACCCATACTGAGAGCAGCCTGAGCCCCTGATTTATCACAGAGGACTAGTCAGAGACCTATAGAGGACCACAATGATAGAGGCAGTGGCAAGGGGAGCAGCCAAGAGGGTTAGGCTTCCTTTGATCAAGATATTATTATTTTGTTCCCCATGGGCCTTTGTACTTATTAACATACACATGTACAGTGATCCAATTATTATTTTGTACTATTATAATATATTGATGATCTATCAAATGATGATTTTGATGTGATGTGGTGTTTTCTAACTTTACATTTATGCATTATGGATGTTCCTATTTCTATATTTGATGCATTGATGTTATGGTATTATGATGTATGTGATGGATATACTATGTATGGATGCATTTTTTTTTGATATCTTTCTAATGATATATGTGATTTGTGATGATTATCCAACTAATAGATCTATATAATTCCCCTAATGTATAATGCCATATGATATGCATTTGTGACAATCATGGGTATATAATGGATGTTTCTATGGGATGTTCTATATGATACGTGATATGGATGGATGATGTACGATATGCATGTTTACGATGATGTATTTTTTATATGATTTATGCATGGATGGATGATTATGTAAATGCTTATACTTTATGCTTATGATGACCTATTCATGTGATGTAATGGTGATTATCTGATTATGCAATGGATGATGTGTATGCTTAAATGTGATGGATTTATTTGTGTTTCATGTGATTATATAAGAGATGTTTATAATGAAATGTGAATCTAATGTTATGATTATGAGGTGCTTAGAATAAAAAATCTATATTTTATGCTTATGAGATGATCAATGTTTTCTATATGATATGCATTGTGCTGATGATTTGTGGATGCAGGATGAATGCATTCTTAGTGATAAATGATTAACTATCATAGTAACTTATTAGTGTGAAGAGAAAGAAATGGAAGAAGATATTCCAAAAAGACATGAGATGATGATGATGATTTTCTTGCCAAGGAGTAAGAATTTTCAAAGGGCCAATTACCTTATGTTTAATAGCACACATAAATATGATGCATCAAGGTATTAAGAACCAAGATTGCATTGTATTTAGTGCAATGGAATTTGACTCAATAATCAAATAGGAGTATACTTGTTCACACCTAACATATGAAAACCTTACTAGGATGCACTTTAGGTATTTCACACATCTCAAACCAAAACATAGGAAGACAAGCCTTCCTATGTCGTCAACAAGATATCTAAAACACCCTCCATACATACCTAATAAAGCAAGTATTTGCCAATATTATATTGCAAATCTTGACATCCAACAAGAACAACAGATAAAAGGATAATGATAATTTTCCCATTCCTATCTCTCTAAATCTTTGATTAGACATCATCAAGAGGTCCTTGGAATGAGTGCAATAAAGATATAAAAATGGATTGCCTACATTATACATGCAAAGACCATGTAGTTGAACTGACGACTTGACTGATTTTTCAGATGAAGATATACAAATGGATTGTAAGTTTATTATGAAAGAATCCTAAAGGATTGACCTAAGTGTCTTGGGGGATGACCAAAGATCAACCTTTCCTATGTTCAAGGCTTAGAGATCCGTAGTTCAACTAAAAAATTTGTTTTTGACTTTTTGATAGACTTTTTGACCTCTTTTTGGATTTTAATATGATTTGGATGCTTTTGGATTTTAGATGATTTTTCTAATGTTTTTTGATTTTGATATGATTTTTTGATGTTTTTAGATTTTGATATGTTTTGGATGTTTTTGGATTTTGATATGATTTGGATGTTTTTGGATTTTTTGATTTTCTAATGTTTTTGGATTTTCTGATTTAGGGACTTTCAAGGATATACATGAATCTTATATGATGAGAGCATGCCCCCAATGTGATGCAATAGAATACTCTGATAAAGGCAGGACAAATTGAACTTGAGAATGGGTTGAGTAGTACTAGGAGGGATCATGACACGAACACATGACCAAGCTATGATGCAGATGCCAAACAGATGGGTGATGGATGGAGATATGGAAGTTCAATGGAGGGATGATATTGAATGAGTCATGAAGATCCTAGTGGATGGACAATGCTTATTTACACAAGGTGCCTATTTTCTAGGTTTTCACCAAGGTACTTGCCCAAAGTGCCACCGAAGTAGTTTTCTCTAGAGGATGATGTTTTTTTTTCTTTACTATTTTTTAATTCTTTTTCTAATTTTTTCTGATTTTTTGCTTTTAAACTTTTTTGTTGTCGCCAACACACCTATTTGCTAGGTTTTCATCAAGCTGACCATTATTTTAGGGAATTTTCTATTTTTTTTAATTTTTTGGTTCTATACCTTAAAAGATTAGGCATAAATTTTTTTGAGATGAGAGTTGTTCATGGGATTTTGTAGAGGTTACCCTTTGGGTGTTGATAACTGATATTCCCTTGACTTATAGCTCACTATGATAACAAATGGTCTCAACCAATTGGGTTCAAATTTTCCTTTGTTGTTTAGATTTTTTATGTTCTTCTGATTCTCTTTTAGCACCAATTCTCCAACTTGAAAGGTCTTGCTTTTTATTTTCTTGTTATAGCTCCTCTTCAGTCTATTGTGATAGACTTCCAAATAATTTAAAGAATCTATATGCCACTCATCCAGTAGCTCCAACTCATTCAGTGTTGATACTTAGTATTCTTCATCCGTGATTAGGTTTTCAAGTGATATTCTTAGTAACAGGAGCTCGATCTTAATGGGTAATACTACCTCTGATCCATAGACTAGGGAGAAGGGGTGGCACCGATGGGTGTGTGGATGCTAGTTCAATAGGCCTAGAGGGCGAGATTTAGCTATAGATGTCGTCATGACCTATGTCATTGACTGTTTTCTTTAAGATCTTCAAAATGGTTTTATTGGTGGCTTCTACTTGGCCATTGCCTTGGGGATAGTACGGTGTGGAGAAGCGATGTTGGATTTTGAATTTTTCACATAGGTCACAAAGATCCTGATTCTTAAAGGGTGTCCCATTATTTGAGATAATAGCTTAGGGAACACCATATTGACATATTAAGTAGTTCAAGATGAACTTTGATATATGCTTTCCAGTGATCTATGCCATCGGAATGGCTTCCACCCACTCAATAAAGTACTCAATGGTGGTTATGATGAACTTGTGGCCATTCTATGAGATGGGAGTGATTTTTCTAATGAGATCGAGTCCCCACTATGAAAACGTCCATGGTGTGATGATGGGATGTAGTTCTTGAGCTCGAGCATGGATGAGGTCCCCATGCTGTTGATAGTGTAGGCACCTTTTGACATAGTCATGTGTCTCTCTTTCCATTGTTGGCCAATAATACCCTATCCTCAACAATTTCTTGGCCAAGGTCATTCCACTCAAGTGTGATCCATAGATGTCATTATGCACCTCATTTAAAGTGGTCAATGCCTCCTCAGCGTTTAAACAATGTAATAGGGTTCCTTCTATGCTCCTACAATACAGGGTATTTCCTAGGACAACAAATTGGGTTTTTTTCTTGACAAAGGTTCTTTTTAGGCTCAAAGGTAACTTAGTGGGTAGGACCCTTATTCACAAGTAGGTATAAATTTCATGGTACCAAGGATCACTAGGACCAATATTTCACATACAAATTCTGAATCTACTACCTCGAATGTAGGTACGAGAAGTTTCTCTACCAGAAATTCATGTTTCAATAAATTGCAAGGGATATCCAGTAAGGATCCAATCATTTCCATGACATCTACTACTCTATTAGTGGCTCTAGGAATCTACTCAAATGTGATATCAATTAATGATTCTTTGAGGCTCTCTTCCAACTTCTTGTATGGAGTCATTTATCATCCTTTGTCTGGTACTCATTATTTACTTGATTTATTTTTAGCTAAAAGTCTCCATATACCTTGAGGACCATGATGTGCCACTGCACTACTATTTTGAGACCTATGGTTAAAGCCTCATATTCTACAATGTTATTAATGCAAGGGAATGCCAATTTGTAGGATCTAGGTATACAATCCCCCTGTGGGGTGATGAAAAAAACACCAGCTCCTGATCCATGCTACATATAGAAACCATAAAAGTCAAGTTTCCAATGGTTGGCTATGTTGAGATTGAAGATGGATTCATCAAGAAACTCTAATATGAGAAGATTCTCTAAGTAGATGAGTGCTTCTGCAATCTGATCTATGATGAATTGACCTTTGATTGCTTTCCACTCTACATATTCAATGTCATATTTAGCTAATATGATGGCCTATTTAGCTATCCTTCTTGTGAAAATTTCCTTTGATAGTAAGTACTTGAGGGGATCAATCTTGGAAATAAGTTTAATTTTGTGTGCCAACATGTAATGTCTATTTTTTTGTGAAGTAAACACTACTAATAGAAATGCTTTTTCAATGAATGAGTAGTTTAACTCATGCCCAACCATTGTACAACTAATGTAATAGATGGCCCTTTCTATCCCATTTTCATTGTTTTGATCTAAAAGAGTATTGAGGGTTGTTGTTGTTGCTAACACATAAAGGATTAATGGATTTCTTGGGATTGAAAACATGAGGATTAGAGGTGTGAGTAGTTATTCTTTGATTTTACTAAAGGCTTCCTTACACTTGTCATCCCACTTGTACACTACTCCCTTGTGAAGTATGTGAGAGTATGGGTTTTGCTTGTCTACTAGTTGTGCTATGAATCTGCAAATGGACTAAAGCCTACCTTGGAGTCCTCTCAATTGTTTCAATGTTTTGGGTGCCTCCATATCTAGGATTGCTTTTACCTTTGTAGGATCTATTTCAATACCCCCTCATTGACACTATGTATCCCAATAAATTTCCTGATTGTATGCCAAAGACACACTCTTTTGGGTTTAAATGGACCTTGTACTCCTGAAGCTTTTTAAAAATGGCACTCAATGATGCTATGTGATCTCTCCTCTTTTTGGATTTTTCTAGTATATCATTGACATAATCTTTGATAGTATTATGGATCATGTCATGGAATATTAATGTCATGGCTCTTTGATAAGTGGCTCCTGCATTCTTTAAGCCGAATGGCATCATGTTCCAATAGTAGGTCCCTCATGGACAAGTTAGGGCCATTTTGTGTTAGCCTTCATTATCATTCATTACTTGGTTATACCTAGAGAAACCATCCATTAGTGAAAGTGTTTCATGTCCTGCTATCATGTCTACTATCATGTCAATGTTCGGTACTGGGAAATCATCTTTTGGAAATTCCTTGTTTAGGTCTTTGAAATTCATGTAGATTCAGATGTTTCCATTAGGTTTTGAAGTAGAAACTAGATTTGATACCCATTCTCAATAGTCAATTGGTCATATAAATCTTGCATCAAGTAGCTTTTTCAATTCCATCTTGACCAACAAAGCAATCCGAGGGTCCATTTTCCTTAGCTTTTGTCTAACAAGCTTTGCTTCTGAGTAGACTACTAGATGGTGAACCACAATCTCTGGATCGAGTCCGAGCATGTCAGCATAGCTCCATTCAAAGTTGAATTGTCTCTCTCTTAAGAAGGCTACCAAGAGCTCACATTCCTCTGATAGTAATGACTCTATATAGAATGTCATGTGCGGAGTTTCTTCTATTCCCAAGTTAATTGGATTGCATTTTTTGTCTAGGACTGTTAATTTTTCCTGATGGAGAGCTCTAAGAGGAAGTGGAATCCCCCATCCTCGGGTGCCTTAGAGATGTTTTCACTGTTGGATGCATCCTTTCCTTTTACTATTTTTAGGTTGCAGAGTGCCATGGTGTAGTTTTCACTCAAGGACCTAGAGACTATTCTTAGTTTTTCGCTTTCATGACTAAGGGATTCAATTGTTTCCCCATAATATGCTTGTGTGTCTAGTTCCATGATAAATATTGATTTATGATCTCCACATGGAATATTATCTCATAGTCCCTTGAATTCTGATAGTGACTCATCAATTTTTAATGTGTCAAAAATTAGTGGTCCAAATTGGTTATAATCAATGAGTTGTGGGTAAACTAGGTGAATTTCTTGATTTTGGTTTTTTCACTCATATGATAGGGTGTTGATCATGCAGAGATTAGAGTCATGAAATAATATGGGTATACCTTCATTAACTTCTAAATTTGGAATACCAAGATCTCGTCAACTTCTGAAGTTGGAATATCCTTTTGTAGACGTTTGGGATGTGGAGGCTTCATTTGATTGTAATCATCCTCTAGACCTGGGAGATTGTGGTAACTCTCCTACCATGAAAGCATTCTTGGAGATTATATAATTTCCACACATATTTTCTTGGATAATAATCTTGATGTTAGAGATGGTGAGGATGGTGGGGATGGCGGGTTTCTTTGTCACAAAAGTGGAAGGGAGAGTGGTTGGGTCAATATATGGAGTTGATGGGCCTTCATCATTTTTTGGCATTTGGGGAATTTTATAGTATTTGGCTTCTAGACTCTTGCAATAAGAGAATGGTAAAATATCCCCATGCATTGTGACATTTTTGCCTTGATATGTGAATTTGATGCATTGATGAAAGGTTGATGCCACTGTTTGCATCCCATGGATCCACAAACGCCCCAAGAGAATATTATACGGCAAGTCGAGGTATAGGACTTGACAGGTGGTTTCTATGATTGTTGGTTCTACTTGGACAGGGAGTTGAATAGTGCCATGTGACACTCTCTCTTGATAATAATATGCTCTAATTCTGATTCCCTTTCCTTTTTTTATGGTATCCTCAGAGATTCCTAGGTGCTTTATTAACTGGAGGGGACAAATGTTTAAACCTGTACCTCCATCCACCAAAACCCTTTTAACCTTGTTCTTATATACTAGGACCTCCAAATGGAGTGTGTGATTATGAGATGGTTGGGTGGGGAAGTCTAGATGGGAGAATGTAAGGAGATTTGGTGTGATGATGTTTCTGAACATAGCTTGGAATTTTTTTGCATTAAGATTTGCAAAAATAGTGGATGAGGCTAATGATTCTTCAAGAATCTTTTCATGGAAATTGTTAGTAGTATGCCCTTTAATTTTATCATAGTCACAAAGCTAGTTTTTTTTTTACCATTGTGGTTTTACATCAAGTTCCTGATAATTCTCATAGGTGGGAGCCTTGATGAGATTTTCATTTATTAATTTCATCATGATGAACTCAAGTAGTTCCCCAAGTGTCGTGTACTTCCATTTGGGGGAGTTATTGTTTTGCTAAGGTGGCCCCCTTTGATCATTGACATTGTTGATGGTTTGATTGTTTGGTTGCTATGTCACCATGTTCATTTGGTGATTGTTTTGATGGTGATTTTGGGGTTGTTGTTGGGTGTGGGTGTGTTTTGTCAAGGTGCATTGATTACAACTTTGGCATCAATGACACCATTGTTGGTAATGTTTTTGTTTATTTCGCATGTATGAGGTTTGTCATTATAGCTTGTAGATGGGAAGTTTCTTTTTTGATCAGGATATGCTCGTGTCATTGGTTGTGTACCAAGGGCTTGTTCAATGTTAAGTGCCCTAGGGATCAATTGATCATATGTGGTGATTTCTTGGACTTTAAGATGAAAATCCAAGAGGCCATCAAGGTTTGAGATGATGGTACACAATTGTTGTTCCTCTGGCATGGCCCATTTGCTCTGATTGGCCTTGGATCATCATCATTTTAGGAATGACACAAATGATTCATTATTTCCTTGTTTCAAAGTCAATAGTTCCTCTAGACTAACATCCATCACTATGTTGAAGGAATATTTTTTTATGAATCCATGTACGATCTCTTGGAACTTTTTTGATGCTTGGAGGTAAGCGAGAGAACCAGTCCATGGCTTGGCCTACCAAGTTTCTAGGAAAGAGATGCATTAGATATGTATCATCATATGTGACTTCCATGCAATGAACATGGAATTCCATGGTGTGATCTTCAAGGTTTCCCATCCCATGATATTTGACAAATTTGGGGATTTCAAATCCATTCGAGAATAGTTTCATTACCAAGCTTCTTTCCAACAGATGAGGACAGCAGTTGCTTAGTGTTGTGGTGGTTTTCCCTGATTGAAGATCAAGGACCTATTGTGATAGCAATTTGAGTAGTTTTGATACATCATCTTACGAATCGGGGGGTAGAATGAAAGTGTTTTGAGGTGGTTCAATTGTTGGTAGGATGGGAAAATTGGTTGGCATGTTGATGGATGGTGTTTGCATATTTTATTGAGCGAAGTATGCTTGCAATTCTTGTTGTACCAACAACCCTTTTGGTTGTTCCTATTGCTACTGTGCTATTAGTGTTTTTTGTTGTTGTACAACCAATGCTTGTTGTTGAGCTACTAGTTCAGTTGCTTCTTTCTCTTCTTGGTATTGTTTTAGAACTTTCTGATATGCTTGTTGTTGTGTGAGATACTGTTCTTGTGCTTGGTCTTGAGCTTGATGTTAGGCTTCATCTTGTGCTTGAGATTGTGCTTGAGCCTATGCATGAGCCTATGTGGCTTATTTTTGTGCTTGTTCTCCAGCTTCAGCTTGGGCTTGAGCTTGGGATTGAGTAGCCTATTGTGCTTGTTGTGCTTGTTGTGCTTGTAATGTGATTTGAGTGGTTTGAGCAACTAGTTGTGCAGCTTGTTGATTTTGCACTTGCTTGAGTGCCTTTTGATAGGCAATTTGTTGAGCTTCTTGTAATGCAATACTATATTGAATTTGTGTGTTTGATTGAGATGGTGGTGGAGGTGGTAGTTGAATTGGTGGCAGACTTGGGATGGTGCTTGTTGTGGTGTTGAGAGGCATTGCTAGATTGGTGATGAGGATTTGTGTGGTGGATGGTGTGGTTGATATGGTTGGTCCTTGAGAGACCATTTTTTGAGGGGTGATAGATCATATGTTTTTTTTTTATGATATGGGGATGGTTTCCATCTATTGTTGTGATATAAATGGAAAGAGAGGAGGATTTGGTACGATGCCTTGATTGATGATTGGGGGGGTGTTTTGAATAAGTGGTGGAAGAGGTAGTAACCCTAAACCAAGAGGTGATATGGATGTTAATGGAAAGTTTTGGGTTGGTGAGAAAGTGAGTGGTATGCTTTCTTGGGGAAATGATGATTTTTGATTGAAAATTCCCCCTAGTCTGAATAGGTCATCTTCTCCTTGTGAGATCATGGGGAGAGAGGTTTGTGGTGTCACATGAAATGATGATGATGATGGGTCATTGTGAAAGGTGAGGGGAAAATATTTATGTAATAGATTTTAAGGGATGGTTTTACCCAAAATGGTGTTTGCATCTAAATCTTGATTACTTACATGAGGGTGTGTTTGTAATGCATTGAGAAATTCACTTCCCTTGTTAACGATCAGTTGAGTTGGAGCAATAGATGATGTAATTTGGGGGATATTTTGAGTGATGATTTAGAATGGAGGTGTAGATGAAATGGTGATGGTGGATGAGATTGGGGGGATGATCCCAAAAGATGGTTCCACAATATTGCTTACATTGAAGTCGAAAGAGAGTTTAGCCCCTTGTTTTTCTAATTGGAGCATGTATAGTGAAGGATTGAGTCTCATCATGATGTTGCTAATCTTATGATTTTATATATTTTGAACCATTTTAGTGATTTCCTCATGTGAGATTCTAAAGGGATTATTGGTAAGATCCTCTACTTGACCTTCCTCTTGTTGATTTTGTGATGATGAGGGAAATTTAGTTAGAGGGTTGCTTGATCCATCGATATTTACTTCAAAATTTGTTTGGCTTAGGTCGGTTGTAGTGGATGCTTCCTTTTTGGTTTCCATGGTCCTCTTGTGTTGATATCTTGTTTGCACCATAAAATAAGGATCAATCTTTCAAGAATATAAGAGATGAACCTATAATTCTTTAGAATGATATATCTTTAGGAACAAGAAAGAAAATTTTTAGGATAATTTAAAGATCAAAGGGTGATAATGAGATGTGTGAAAGATGTATGATTGATGGATGATTGGTACTCTTGAGAAAAAAAACTTGAAGGGTATGTTAAACTTTAGGACTTTATTTTGATGCTTGATTTTTTTGGGGATTGATTTATTTTGGATTTGGATTTTGATAGTGAACTTATGAAATCTAAGTGATTGGATGTTGTCCTAAAGTAAATTCATTCACAAGATGCTAATTTGTCTAGGTGTGAGAAGAAGGATTCATCTAAACACACCTATCCAAACAAGATGAATTTTTGATTGGTTTGATTTTGATTTTTTGGATAATGAACTCTTATTTATTCCAAGATGTTGGATCTTATCAAGGGATGGATTTTTTTTACAAGTTTGGATAATTTGATAAAATATGTGTAGAAGGATGCATCTACACAATTAATAAAACAAGATGATTGGAAGGTGATTTGAGTTTGACTTTCCCAAAGTCTAACATGGATGATTTTTTCAATATTTTCAAGAGTTGATGGTGAATTGACATTTTGGTTTGATGTTTGGGTGGATGAAAGTGATTTTTTTTTATCTTAACTTAACCTAAAAAAGGCTCTAGACAAGATGTTGAAACTCTCAAAAACATTTGGATTTTGACAATAATAGAAGGAATACAGATTTGGGTTGTTCCTTGAAGCTTTCCTATAAAAATTGAAAAGAAATCTTTGTCTAAATTTGTATAGCATTGAAAGATACTTTTGGTGAGATTTTGCACTAAGAGTTTTGATGTTTGGTTTCTTGATCTTGATCTTGTGTGAAATCATTGGAGATACATGTGTGGGGTTCAATTTGTCTTTAGCTTTTCTTAATGATTTCCTTTTTTACCACAAACACTTCTTGATTAGCTTTTGTACTAGATGTCCAATGTCTTAATTTCCTCTCATTCCATGAAGTATATTATGTGAAAGTTTTATGAATTTAAGGAAAGAGTTACCTATTGTTGAATTTATCAAGAAAATTGAGATGTAAATCAAGTGTTTAGAAACCTCTAAGGATATAATCCCTAAGGAAATTAATAACACTTAAATTTAGTCAATTGTATTTTCTTTCTAAAGGGTTTTAAATTTTGATGCCAATGTTAAATGTTTGTTTCCCTATGTTTATGAACAATCAAAGTGTTTTGTAACCAATAACAAGAACAATCCTATGGATGTGAAAAACTATATTTGTTGAGTCCCCACTTGGAAAAGTCTAGCTATGCTAATGTTTAGTGAATGGTTAGATGTTTGAACCATTAGCTCCCCTCTATGACACTCACTTCTTAGGGAAGCCAAGCATCAATATGCATGAAACTACCATGGTGTACTTTCCATTTCTACTAGAAACCATAAAAGTGTGGGGTGGCTTCAAAAAAATTATTCTTGCACCAACAAATAGATAGGGATTTTGGCCTTTCTATAACAAGCATTTTAATTCAGACTTTACATTCATAGGAGTTGACCCAACGTGGAAAGAGACCATTTTTAGAATTGGCTATGGATACCAAGATCTTGAGACCAAATGGAAAGCACAAAAAGAGAGAGATGAATATGACAAGAATAAATTGTATTCTTATCAATGATATCAGATGATTTTAGATGGATTGTTTACAATGAGGGACCCCTTGGTTATATAGCCAAGGTGAGATTAAAGATGTTATAGGATTATGACAAGTGTCTTAATCATATGACATGAGACAACCAATAACACTTACCTAAGTTCACATGTAGTAGTTTTCAAAAGATAAGATAACAACTAATGACAACTAACATCTTCTAGAAAGATTCCTTCCTATGACCTATGTAAACTTAACATGTGTAAATAAGTCCCCTAATAATGAATGAACTAGCTGCAAGACTTTATTTACACCAACACCACCCCTTAAGTGAAACTTAGGGAGTATTTTTTTACTATGCAAATGACACAAAGATGAAAATATGGGTCCTGGATACTAGGGCATGTTAGGTACCCATGTGCATATGGAAATGTAATCTCTCACAAATGGAGAAAAGGAGAAAACTCAGTGGGACAAAACTCCTTCCCAAAAGAGAGATGAAATACAAAAATGAAATACTCTCAATGATTCATGAGAAGGTAAAAACCCCATGTGAGGAAAAAGACCCCCCATAAGAGAGAAGTAAAAGAGAGACAAGGTAGCCCCCCCTTAATGTTGAGTCTCCTGCAATGATGGTAGAAGCTCTACATTGAATGTTGAAGATGATCCAATCTCATCGAATAAAATTCCTACCCTTAGGAAGAAAAAAATCATGGATGTATGATGTCTCTGAGGCATGCTCAAGTGTCTCCATGTTAATGTCGAAAGCTAACACACTCCAAATAGGCATTCTAGGCCACACTACTGAAGATGACAATCCAACATCTAGTAGAGATGAATGTAGAGCACAATCCAAAGACAAAAATATCCCCTCTAAAGATAAAGAAGCCTCTTCCAAATGTTGTCCAAATGTATCCACACTCACGCCAATCTACAAATAATTATCATGTAGAGAATGAACAAGAGGGTCAAGGTGTTCCCTCACAACAAATGAAGAAGGAACATCTTCATGAAAGAGAAGATGAATTTCATAAATGGTGTCCTCCAAATATGCAATATGACACTCCACAAACAATTCTGAAATACCCGTCAAGAAGCCATCCAAAGTAGTCATATTTGGAAGACTATGTGTGTCCTGCTGCATTGAATCACAAGGAGCCAAAACTATTGAATCACAAGTATCATCAACTAAAATAGTAGATGGAGGAGATGAAATGCATGACTCAAGAACTGGATCTGATGTAAGAACTCCCAAGTTCAAGAAGCCAAATGTCTCCTCTAAATCATGGTTCATATGATCAACAGTCGAAAGAACGTTGTCATCATCAAAAGCAAACTGTGCAAAGGTATAAAACTGAGATGAATGATCAACCACCCCAGTAGCAATGATCTCTCGAGTCTCCAAGTCTCTAATGATGACAAAATCAGGTGTGAACTCCATAGTTCTCCCATCTCCACCATATGTAATTTGATATATAGAAAGAAGATTGTTTGTCAAATGAGGAACACACAAAAATTCCTAAAAAGTCTTTTCCCCAAAACTAATAGATCCCTTCCCTGTTACACTCATGTATGTATTGATTCCTATCAAGATAGGAAACATAGTACAAGGCTGAAATGAAGAGAAGATAGTATGTGAAGATGCTATATGATGAGAAGCTCTTGAATCTAGAATCCATCTCCTTGATCCTGGACCTGAAAGAGCATAAAGAGCATGACCTTTATTTCCTGATGTAGATGCTTGACCTTTTTCCTTTTTAGACTGTTAGAAGGAGAAGGAGATTCAGACATTCTAGAAGGAAAATCAATGTGATTCTTTTTTAGAAGATTTTTCAACTCATCAATGTCCTTATAACAATAGTGTTCTTCATGTCCATCCTTCTTGAAATATGCACAAAAAGGCCACTCCTTCTTAGATGATTCTCCTTTTGAGGATGAGGATTTTGATTCTTTATGTGGCTTGTTCTTTTTCTTCTTTTGCTTCTTATCAAGATTCCCTAATTATTTTTGTACCTTACACTCATTAGCCACCAATGCTTGTGGCTTGGAAGACTTGATTAGACCCATGTTCATTAACTTAGCTTCCTCTTGAATTAGGAGATTTTCAAAGCCATCAAACTTAGGATCAACATATGATGCTCCCATAGAAAGTTGATGGGTATGAAAGCCAGAAACAAACATTGAATACTCAGGACCAAGCTTGGATAACACATTTAAAATCCATTGTAAATCATATTTCTCAATACTACATTCTTTCAATTGTGTTCTTCGTTGCTTGGTTTTGGAGATGTAGTCTTGGATGTGGTAAAAAATTTTAGTATCAAGATTCATCAAATCATTATCAATTTGATATCCCCTAATCTTATCAGTTTTATGATACAATTTTTCAAAAGTTTCCCATGCTTCTTTAGGTGTATTACATGATTCAATATGAAATTACAAAACAAATAGGACTAATGAACATATGCATCCAAGTGTTTTCTCACAATCAATCTTCCACCTTACCAATTCTTTAGCATCAGTAGGTTTTTGAATTGTGTCCATTAGATGACCTATTAGACCTTTCATCATGAGATAGTTCCATATTGATTTTCTCTATGAAGCATAATTATGTGGATTTAGGGGTTCAATTTGAGATCTCCCTATTGCAAGAACACAAACCAAGCAAAATAATGTAACCAATCACTGCAAGATTACCCCCCCAAATCACTCAATCAAGAAATCCCCCAAGCAATATCTAATTTGGCACTTTATAATTATTGCATTTACAGTTGCTACTTGCCAAAAACAATGAAGTGGTCTTTGATCTTGGTACATGCAAATGCTAAAATAGCCCATAGAATCAAGTACATTTTTTTGTACAAAATGATATCAATCTGATCATACCACTGAGAAGTACACAAAAAATTATGCACTTTCAAAAAAAACTACATCTAAAAATGTTACCGTAGGAGCAAGATATGAGCTCCCATAGTTCCCAAAATGAGGATGAAGTAGCAAAACCTATGAGAATATACAAATTCTGGAAAAACTAGATACCAAAACCATAAAATTATTGCACCATCGCGAAGAGCACAAAAAATTAGCCCAAATAAAAAAAAATTCTTGAAAAAAGGAGCCAAATGACTAAGATATGGAGCTTCAAAGTTCACCTTCAAAAATCAAAATACAAACCATGAGGGGGGAGAAAAATCCTTTAGCCTACTAACATCACGCTAATGTGTGGATGACATCAATGATTATGTCAATTAAATTTGACGTTCTACTGCCTATTGCAAGAAAATGTGCATTAGGGCCTAAATTTGACACTCGTGAGGCCACTAGATGGATTCTAGAAAGAATATTCTTGAGGAATATTTGAGCCAAATATTCCAACCTTGCCACCTAGATTTATGAAGATGGCTATATTTATATTAAACAGAGCCCAATATATGAAAATACCACTAGTGTAGGTGTGGCTGCAGGTGAGTGAAATGTGATGACCGAGAATTGAAAGTCATCGACGAATATTGTTTGAAGCGCCCGGATGAATGTGGAGCATGTTGAATATGTAATGGGACAACAGGGTCTGCAAGTGGACTACGAAAAATGGTAGAGTCTCACGTGGGAGAGGTGGGACCCACCACACTAGCATACTTCCTAGTATAGTGGAAAAATCTTGTACGATCTACGAATATAATCTGGAAAAATTTCTACCCCTTTTTTTATGATTTGATTTTACAATAAAATTTTACAAAGTATATAATTGGTACAAATATAATTTTCTAAAAAAATTACAAAAATTTCAGACAATAAAATATTTATTTTTCAAAATCATACTGACTGTAATTATGATGATCTGAAGGGTCATACGACTCTCTGGGCAAAATGTTTTTTCCTCACTAAACAACTGCTCTGATTTGGATGAATTGACAATCAATCTTAGGGTTTTTGACCCTTTTAGATGCGATGGTAGGGTTGTATTTGACCAAAAATACTCCAAAATTGTAGCTACCTTCTAGATCTAACAACCACTCTTCAACTTCAAACCCTCATAGATTTGGCCTCGTATGTCCAATTTTGATGAAACAAAAGGAAAAATCAACTTTCTCAAACCTTCTAGATGTAATGGTGAGCTTAGATTTGCACCAGCAAGCTTCGATTTAAACCTGCAATAAAGAGCCAAAAATGGAACACCCCCAAATCTAGTATCTCTCTTTAGAAAAAGACTCTCCAATGACACCCAACCCGCTCTATTACCATGTTAGAATTGGCTATGGATGCCAAGATCTTGAGACCAAATGGAAAGCACAAAAAGAGAAAGAGATGAATATGACAAGAATAAACTATATTCTTATCAATGATATGAGATGATTTTAGATGGATTGTTTACAATGAGAGACCCCTTGGTTATATAGCCAAGGTAAGATACAAGATGTCGTAGGATTATGACAAGTGTCTTAAGCAAATGACATGAGACAACTAATAACACTTACCTAGGTTCACATGTAGTAGTTGTCAAAAGATAAGATAACAACTAATGACAACTAACATCTTCTAGAAAGATTCCTTCTTATGACCTAACTAAACTTAACATTTGTAAATAAGTCCCCTAATAATGAATGAACTAGCTGCAAGACTTTATTTACACCAACAACCATTGTTTCCCTTCTCGTTAGAGCCAACCGCATGATACTAGCTTTTGTTCTAGTACCCACTTTTATATCCTAGTTGGAAATACTCTTCACTTTAGAGTGTTACCAGTTAGGCCATTCCCTTGGGTGAGTAATTTTTCCCACAAGGTAGACCCTCTATGATAAAAAAAAGTAAGAAAACATATCCGTAACTCGATCGATCTTTGTTGAGAAACAAAAATAGAATACACGTGATAGGTTTACTCACACTCACAAGATGTTTTGTTCAACTTTAGTTCCCAAAATGAAGTGTGGAGGAAATCACTTTATCCCACCCTAAGACCACCAAAAATCCTTTTGATTCTCAAGCTAACTATGAGGCACAAGAGATGCTCATACGTCTTTTCAATGGCTTTAATTTGAGTAAGCAATCAAAAAGCAACGTTGCATTTTTTTTTAATCCAACAAAGCAATAATGACTTATTTTCATAGCACCAAAGGAAATGTGAATTTGCCTTGTTCAATTATTAAACCCGAAAACCAACTCTAGTAAGTTTGTGTCCTATAGTTCATTTTGAGCTCCTTTTGTAACAAAAAATTAAAGTGTTCTTTTTAGAGCCCAAAAGGAAACTAGTATGTACTAAGCATGAAAGATAACAAGCTTTCCTTAAGAGGAATAGTGAATCCTCTAAGAGTGTTAAAAAAAACTAGAGTGTTTAAAAAAACTTGGTATTATGAGGTGATGTCATTATGCTTCTTTTCCTCTTCACCTTTGGAGCAAAAAATCTATAAGAAAGCCAGTTATGTTCTACAAAAACAAAAGTTAGAACATCAGCAAATAGACCGAATAATTAGAATTTGACAAATAACACATGACATAAATTAATTTTCACTTCCTACTTCCCTCTAGTGGTGCAACCCATGAAGGCGTCAGAGTTTGAAATTACCAAGGGTATTGTATAGCACCACTTACTAGCCAACATTGCTTTGTAGCCAAGACAGTGAGCATGAAGGCATTGCCATTTGGGTCAACGGTGTAGTTTGATATTTGAGTAGATTCTAGATGGCAAAAATGACATAGTGGCGTCATTTGAAATTTTGAATTTTGGGCAGGAAGTTGGAGCGTCACAGTTTGAAACTTACAATTGTGCAATATAGCAACATTGGGTTCCCAATGGTGCTAAGCAGTTACGCTGTGCTTCCAATGGTGGAATTTATTGTAGGCATAAAAGCAACAAGAAAAACATGAAATTTGATTAAAAAATGTGGTTGGGTTTACAAGAGTGCCCTCCTTCTAATGCCAAATGTGTGAACCAAGATCCTAATACCTACAATAGACAACAAACAAACACATTAGATGATTCAAATGAAAGTTAAGACCAAGGTTCCCATAAACTCCATTTAACCATATTCAAAATAGAAATAAAACAAGAACACAATGAAAGAAGATGAAAATAAGCTAAATGCTATTGAGAATATGCAAAATATTGATCTTATGGGGGAGTTGGTGCCAATTTGATGTGGAAATTAGACCTTTCCCAACTCCTATGCAAGATTTGATGATTTGATGAAGATTGGTGAGTGCTCCAAGATAAAATCCGCATAACCTAGCTATAGAACTCAATGGGATGGATGAAGATTGCTATGAATTTGAGTATAGTAAGTTTAATCAAGTTGTAGATGGACAAAATGAGGAATGAAGCCTCTTACATATAGAATGTTGAGATGGAGGAATTCCCAGAATGAAGCAATGTGGGACTAAAACGCAACCAATGGCAAGGTGCCATTTGTCAAGATGAGAATGGTTAAAGGATGTGCACATTTTGACAAATGTGCCCATAAATGCAATTAGGTGATATTTGAAATTTGTGAAATGAAATGTAAGAGGGAAAAAGGAATGTCTCAAATGCCACTTAGCTCAAGGAAAAAGGACATGTAAGATTAAATAAATGCATTGTTGGAAGGATTAAGTCCACTTGGATTTGAATTCAAATTGAGGGAATATTCCTCCATTATGCCATGTTGATGGAAAATAGAGATTTAATAAATAAATTAAATCTATTTTCATGTGAAAGTGGCAAAAGCTAGAGGATGGGACATGAAAAGAGATTAAATTAATCAAGGTTAATTAATTTAATGAGAGATTAGTTGATGTGACAAATTTGACTTAGATTTATGGATTGATTTAAATCAAATATGAGAAGAATATGATTTCAAGATTAATTAAGTAAATATTTTTTATATACTTAACTAAGGAGTTGAAGTTAGATTAAACTAAATAAGGTTTTCATTTATTTAATTTAATAGATAGACTTTAGATATTTAATCAAATAAAATGAATTATTTAATTAAATATGGACATAGAGTTAATGAGAGAAAATACATTGATTTAATTAACAAGAAAGAATGACTTAATTAGATAAGATGATTTATTTAATTAAGAGAGGAAAATTGATGAATTTAATCAAATAAAGGTATTCAATTAAATGGTTAAACTGAAAAATGATTTAGGATGAAGTGGTGCTAGTAATGGGGATCAAGTATGTCAGTATATTTTCCATGTCTACATTTTTCCCCTTTTGAAACAATGTACTCATTACATTAGTTCAAAGTATAATCAGTCTCTATCAAAAGCCACAATTTAATAGTTTAAAATTTTTCCCACTACTACCTCGGTGAAGGAAATATTCCGATATGTTTCCTCCTTGAGAGATTGGACAAAAATTCTAATTTTTGGGTGATCTCACAAAAAAAAAGAGGACAAGGTGCCAAACAGGTCCATAAAGGCTCTAGGAGGTCAAAAAAAGAGGGAAAATGCAAAAAAAGGTGCAACACAGCCCTTAGATGGACAAAAACAGGATCAAGGGACCAAGAGCCTAATAGGATGACCAAATGGTGTCCAAAAACTATAATTTTTAGGTTTAAATAGCCCTTAGGAGGCCACTTCCAATTCATTTCCATGCCTAGCCTTCAACAATTTTGAGATTTTGAGCTCTAACACCCTAATGAGATGGCACAACAATAGCTCTTGATGCACATTTCTGATCAAGTACAAATGTACTAGCAACCTCCCGACATTGGACCACCAATAAGTCATCATAACTTGAGCTTGATTTTTCATTTAAAGTGTGTATGCCATCTTTTCAAACTTAGGTTTCTAAGCATGGTTCCATACTACACTACTCAAACTTTCAAACAACACTATTTGGTGTTTAAACTGGACCACCATCATAAGATGGACTGCCATGGTGGAGTTTGGAGTTTGGGAACAAACTTCAAACTCTGATGCATTCATGAAATGTAGCGCTCTCTTTGAAACTCTGACATCACAGCAGACTTTAGAATTAGGTTTTCAAGATAAAATCTGCCACTTTGGAAAAGTGCACTGTTGCCATGTAGTTTGGGACTTTGAAGGTGCAAGCATTGTAGTTTGCAAATTTCAAACATTCATCGAAGCCAACCACGTGATACTAGCTTTTGTTTCAATACCAACTTTTATATCCTCGCTGGAAATACTCTTGGCTTTAGAGTGTTCCTGGATGGGTCATTCCCTTGGGTGAGTACTTTTTCCCACAAGGTAGGCCCTCTAAGATAAACAAAAGTGAGCAAACATATCCATAACTCAATCAATCTTTGTTGAGAAACAAAGAGATAATACACGCGATAGGTTTACTCACACTCGCAAGATGTTTTGTTCAATTTTAGTTACCAACATCAAGTGTGGAGGAAATCACTTTATCCCACCCTAAGACCACCAAAAATCCTTTTGATTCTCAAGATTGTCATGAGGTGCGAGAGAAGCACATACATCTTTTCAATGGCATTAGTTTGGGTAAGCAATCACAAAGCCAAGTTTCACATGTTCTTTTTAATCCAACAAAGCAATAATGACTTCTTTTTATAGCACCAAAGGAAATGTGAGAATTTTCTTTGTTCAATTATTAAACCTGAAAACCAACTCTAGTAAGTTTGTGTCCTATAGTTCATTTTAAGCTCCTTTTGTAACCATAAATTAAAGTGTTCTTTTGAGATCCCAAAAGGAAACTATTGTGTCCTAAGCATGAAAGATAACAAATTTTCCTTAAGAGGAATAATGAATCCTCTAAGAGTGTTAAACAAACACTAGAGTGTTTAAAAAACCTTGGTGTTATGAGGTGATGTCATTATGCTTCTTTTCCTCTTCACCTTTGGACCAACCAATCTATAAGAAAACTAGTTAGGTTCTACAAAAAAAAAAAGTTAGGACATCAGCAAATAGACCAAACAATCAGAATTTGACAAACAACATGTGCCATAAATTAATTTTCAATTCCTACTTCCCTCCAGCAGTGCAACCCATGAGGGTGTCAGACTTTGACATTACCGGTGGTGTTGTATAGCATTCTTTACAAGTCATCATCACTATGTAGCCAGGCTAGTGAGGACGAAGGCATCGCCATTTGGGTCAGCGGTGTAGTTTGAGATTTGAGAAGATTCCAATGAGCGAAAATGACACAACGACATTGTTTAAAATTTTTAGGGGGGTGATATCGTGACATTGGGTTCCCAATGGTGCTAAACAATGACACTAAACTTCCAGTGGTGGAATTTCTTGTAGGCATAAAAACAAGAAGAATAACATAAAATTTGATGAAAAAACATGGTTGGATTTTCAAGAGTGCCCTCCTACCGCAAAATGTGTGAACCAAGATCCTAATACCTGCAATAGACAACAAACAAACACATTAGAGGATTTAAATGCAATTTAAGACCAAGGTTCCCCATAAAATCCATTTAACCATATTCAAAATAGAAAGAAAACAAGAATACAATGAAAGAAGATGAAAGTTAGATAAATCCTATTGAGAATATGCAAACTCTTGATCTTATGGGGGAGTTGGTTCCTACTTGATGTAGAAATTGGCCATTTCCCAACTCCTATGCAAGCTTTGATGATTTCATTCATATTGTGATCCACTTTGTTGAAGATTGATGAGTGCTCTAAGATAAAATTTGCATAATCTAGCTATTGAACTCAATGGGATGGATGAAGATTGCTATGAATTTGAGTATAGTAAGTTTACTCAAGTTGTGGATGGATAGAATGAGGAATGAAGCCTCTTATTTATAGAATTTTGAGATGGAGCAATGCCCAAAATGAATCAATGTGGGACAAAAATTTAACGAATGGCAAGGTACCACTTGTCAATATGAGAATGGTTGAAGGATGTGCACATTTTGACAAATGTGAACATAAATGCAATTAGGTGATATTTGAAATTTGTGAAATGACATGTAAGAGGGAAAAACAAATGTGTGAAATGCCACTTGGCTCAAGGAAAAATTACATGTAAGATGAAATAAATGCCTTGTTGGAAGGACTAAGTCCACTTGGATTTGAATTCAAATTGACGGAGTATTCCTCCATTATGTCATGTTGAGGGAAAATAGAGATTTAATAAATAAATTAAATCTATTTTCATGTGCAAGTGGAAAAAGCTAGAGCATGGGACATGAAATGATATTAAATTAATCAAGGTTAATTAATTTAATAAGATATTAGCTGATGTGACAAATATGACTTAGATTTATGGATTGATTTAAATCAATTATGAGAAGAATATGATTTCAAGATTAATTAAATAAATATTTTTGATTTACTTAACAAAGGAGATGAAGTTAGATTAAACTAAATAAGGTTTAACTTATTTAATTTAATAGATAGAATTTAGAGATTTAATCAAATAAAACGAATTATTTAATTAAATATGGACATAGAGTTAATTAGATCAGATACATTGATTTAATTAACAAGAAAGAATGACTTAATTAGATAAGATGATTTATTTAATTAAGAGAGGAAAATTGATTAATTTAATCAAATAAAGGTATTTGATTAAATGGCTAGACTGAAGGATAATTTAGGATGAAGCAGTGTTAGTAATCGGGATCAAGTGTGATGGTATATTTTCCATGTCTACAATATTTGCATTAGAAAATATAAAAGCATAAAAACCAATCCAAAATTTTTGAAATTTTTCAAAAAATTCAATACCTTTTAAGCATTTTTCATTACCCCTTAGTTGTGTCATTCACCTTTTGCATATACAGACTGAGATTGGGAGGTGAATGACTTGCTCAATGGTTGACTCGCATTTTCCTTACTAGTCTTTTGCATTTTCTTTTTCTTATTTTTTTTCCTTTGTGTGTTTTCATGTGAATATTGTGATACCCTATGATGTTTTGTTTGATGTTCTCTCTCTGTGTGACATTCCTCTATTTGTACCTTCATTCTTCTCTATGTCATGCATCACTTTCTCCTTTTATTCTTTTGTGTTTTCCTTTTAGGGATAATACAAGGAATTGAGACATTCATGTCTCTTTCATGTTGACCCAAAAGGCCCTTTTCTTTTTCTTTTTGGCTTTTGTTTTCCTTTTGGGGATGACGCACAACATTGAGAAGTTAATGTCTCTATCAGGTTGACCCAAAATGACCTTTTCTTTTTATTTTAGGCTTGTGTTTTCCTTTTGGGGATGATGTAAAGCATTGAGAAATCCATGTCTCTTTAATGTTGACCCAAAAGGTTTTCTTTTTCTTTTCCTTTTCTTTTGTCTTTTTCTTGTGTTTTTATTTTTTTGAATGACACAGGGCATCAAGACATTCTTGTCTCCTTCATGTTGACCCAAAAGGCTTTCTTTTTCTTTGTCTTTCCCTTTCTTGTGTTTTCCTTTTTGGGATGACACAAGGCATCGATAAATTCATGTCTCTTTCATGCAGACCCAAAAGGATTTCATTTTATTTTCCTTTCATTTTCTTTTCTTTTCCTTTTTGGGATGACATAAGGCATCAAAACATTCATGTCTCCCTCATGTTGACCTAAAATATCTCTTTTATTTCACCCTTTCTCTTTCATTTGTCTTGTGTTTTCCTTTTACGGATGATGCAAGGCATTCAGACACCCTATGTATCTTCCATGTTGACCCAAAAGGTTTTTCTTTTTTTTCACTCTCTCTATGTCATTCTTCCAGTTCTATGTATTTGGGGGATGATGACAGTTCCAAGCTCCTTAAAGAATATTGCAACAAAGTACATACTGACCCTAAATCCATAGATCCATTTTTTTTTGGTGTTTTCATTTTGGGGCAACCAATTTCTTTTCTTTTTCCTTTCCTTCACATGGTGTAGCCTTACTCAGAAACATATGACTTGGCATAGGGCTTTCCAATATGGCTCTCATGTGTTCTTTTCTTGTTTGCATTTTCATTTGCTACTTTAAAGTAATTTCTCATAGTATGGTGTTTAGGAATTCCTTTAAAGTGGAGGCATACATTGGCATTATTCTTTTTCATTTTTCATTTTTCTTGGTTCTTAGTGCAACCTTCTTACTTCATATAATGTGTTTTGTTGCTTTGTGGATGACATTGGTTGTAGTGTCATTCATGAGTGCGATCTATCTTATCATATTACATTCCTCTTAGTGGCTTGTTGTGATGCACTACATCCCCTAAGTTGTGAATTTTCTATTCCTTGATTGGTCCTCTCTTGGAGACATTAGGCACAATGTTCCCTAAGTTAAATACCTCGCATGAACTAAGCAAGACTCCTTTGAACATCCTTTGTATGTTTCTTTTTTCATTTGTTATATGGCCACCTTGCATAATAGCTTGCATGCATGTAGCACCATCATGTTTTTCCATGAGCTCCAAGCATACAAATTTTTTCTTGTCTCATGAAGCTCAAAAATTAACATTATTTTGTGGCACCTTATTAAAGTTATCAAGAGGTATAAGTTTGGTGTGGTTGAGCGAGAATCCCATTCTGAGGCATGTCTTTTCCCATAGCCACCCGTGTGTGTGTTTGAGTGCATACCAGCCATGGGTGTATGTTTCTCACCTTATAGGACTTCTCACCTGGCAGAAAACTATGAGATACATCACCTTAGAGTGAGTATGCATTTTTTAGAAAAAAAAAAATGATCTACATCGAGATGGACAAATGATCGAAGCTTGATCTAATTCTTTCTTTCCTTTTCTCACTTTCATTCTTTACATCATCTTCATGTCTGTTCCTTTGTGATAATGTTTGGTTTTGCATGGGATCTTGATCCTAGGGGCTTGATCATTCCTCTTGATTGTTGTTGTCTCATCTTGCCAACATGGGTGCATTTGGATCCATCTTGATGTGCATGTTTGGCTACTTTAGTGTGAGTTTGAAGCAAGTTCATCCTATCACTGAAGTGGGGGGCTAAATTTAGCATAGAAAAATGTATCTTTAGACATTTTCATGCTCATTTGGGTGTTTCTTGTGGATGTTGGCTTAGTTTTTCCTTGATTTAGTGTTGAAATGTGGTCAACACATTCACATTAGGTCTTGGACCCTTGTGAACTAATAAGAATTTTATGATTCCATGCAAAAGTGTTGTGAAGTATTGTAACACACCTTCACACTTTTCTAGGATCTTATTAATATATTTAACCTAAAAACCTCTTTTTATCAAATTTACGAAGCCTTATTTTATAGTGAACATTGTAAAGTGTTGTAACAAACATTCATGCTTTTCTAGGCTCTTCATCAATAATTATACCTTTCTTATGCTTTAATTTGCCCCATTTTTTAATAATCATGATAAAAAATCATTTAATACAATTATTTTATGACACCCACTTAAAGTGTGGGACCCATTTTCCACAAGGGGTGAATGAGTCCCCTTTGGCTCAAAACTCAAAATAAATTCAAAATTCTAATGGGTTATTATTTTGTAAGACCTAAGGTTGGCTTGTGATGTGGTTATTTTGAAAAATATTGCATACTTGCATATAAATATAGGTTATTTCCTCTCATTTCACCCCCATTAATTCACTCAATCATTCAAGAAATTATCAATCATTTACTTAAGCATTCCAAGCATTTCAAACATCCTCAAGTATACATTCATTAGATCTTTTACTTGCATTTCTTTATAATTCCACTTCAAGGGTTTGGTGAGTTGTAGAATTGCATGTTGTTCATTCATCATTCTCTTTACATATTTTATTTTATTTTATTTTCAATGGTTTAATTACCAAATCGGGGTTCGACCAAGGAAAACCCCTATTCACTAACCCTTAATAATTTTCCCCTCTTTGCATATCTTTTGCAGGTTTAATGTGAAAATTTGTCAAAGAGCAAGGTTGTAAAAGTTTTCAACAACCTTTCAAAGTCATTCAAAGTTTTCAAAGCACAAATAGAAGCTTGGAGAACACCTCTAGGTTGAATTATGCAGTTTTAGATTCGAACACCTTTCAGGAATAGAAGTGCAAGTCGAGAGCTACAATTTCTTGTTCTGAATTTCCTAAAATCTAGAAGTTGACTAATACGCCATCAGTGGCAAATGAGCCCCACTGCTAGGCCCAAAAATTTTTTTTGTAGTTTTAATACCCAATTGTCTGAAACCTATTCTGATAGAATCTTCTAGAAACAAGACTAAGTCACCTAACTTGGCATACGAGTCCCAACTGGCTTCAACAGTGACTTCTGTAGGTTTCTAGAGCTCCATCCCATCCTCTTCCAGTCTCCAAGTGCACACTTCAAATATCATAAGTTTCTATTACATTCTACATGCATTTCTAGGCCATTTTGCATATCATAACGTGTTTTCAAACATCTTGCATTTCATAAGTTTTGCATTAATAGCTAATGACTTTAATAAATTTTCAGCATCTAGGTTGTTCAACTTTGACATATTTCAATCATATTTGCATTAGAATCTCAAGGGCTTATTTTTGAGTGAGCCATTAAGATTTTTGGATACCTCTCTCCTTTTAGGTGTAGAACCCTAAAAATGTAAGAGAGACACGTACCAAAAATATTTGGTTCAAAAAAAAAATAAGTGTAGTAGTTTTAGGTGGTAGACCATTTACCATAATTTTTTGAATTCAAAAAACCTCCTAGGTTAGAATAATTATACCTCAATACTCAATGTTAGTGGACAAGACCAAACAACTAGATAAGAACCAAAGTAAAAGATAAAACCCAAAACTAGACATCCATGAGTCAACATCAACTACCTAATCTAAGATAGTAAATCCTACTATTTTTGAACCTCCTTATGTGTATTGAATTCAAAAATGTGTAGTGCCCCAAATATGCATCAAAATAAACTTGGGTTCCTTTAGTCACTCTCTTGAGGATAATGGGAAAAATGGGAGACAAGCCTAATAAGAAAGATGATACTACAACACATGTGTGTGAAATATAAGATATTTCCAACCAAATTCTATATAAAGTGGAATCAACACTAGTTTTAGTACAAGTGATAGTCAATATCACACCTAACTAAATGGTTTAGGAGTTGGCTTATGATCGACCATGCTAGAATGGTGAAGAAAAAAATGGCATACTTTTAGTGATACCATACAAGGAACATCATAGCTTACAATTAAGAGAATATCCATACACAAATCCTAAATGTCACTCTATGTAGATATTCTAAAAGAAGATCATAATGCAAGAATGCACAATATATATGCATACATACATATGTGTGTGTTTGTATCCACTTGGTTTAATATCAAAAATATTGAAATGAATTTATGCGTCTAGGATTTAGCCTATTTAGTTGTCAACATTATTTTATTATTTTTTAGTTTTATATATTTAGGGTTTAATCCTATTTTAGGGTGTATGTTTGATAGATTTAATGTTTCATTATGCATTCAAGCACAAAAATACCTACAACTTTGAGTTCAAGTTCCAAAATGATTAGTTTTCATCTAATTGGGCTTTGAATGAAGGGATCAAGCTTGGAGTTGATGGAATAAAATATCTGGATAAAGGAAGTGAATGTGATTAATTGGCAAAGAGAGAGGAGAGAGAGAGAGAGGGGAGAGAGAGAGTGTGTGTGTGTTTACTATTCTAGGTTGCAACACTCTTCATGATGACACAATTCTTAATGGGATTGTATAAGTTTTTTCCATGTCTCTAGTGGTGCATTCAAATGTGAAAACCAAATATAGTACAAGTAGGTTCTCAGATAGTGATATAAGGTTCATGGCTAGTAGCTTTAGAAATAAAAAAATTATAATATTAGGTAGGGTTAGTTGCTTTATAAATGGAAAATAATTATATGATTCAAGGTATTGTAATAGTAAGGTTATGCTAATACTATTTAATTTATAATATTAAGGTGTTTAGTTTAATAATAAGGTTAGGCTATTAGTTTATAGTATCAATGTATTTAATTTAATAGATAGTTTAGGTTAGAATATTTAGATTATAGTATTAAATTGTTTAATTTAATAATAAGGTTTGGTTAGAGCTTTTAGTTTAAAGTGTTAGGTATTTAATTTAGTGAGAATTATTTAGTTTATAGTATTAAGGTGTTTAATTTAATAGTAAGATTAGGTCAAAATTAGTTAGTTTACTATATTAAGATGTTTCATTTAATATTAAGATTAGATCTCATGTATTTAGTTTATAGTTATCTTTACATCTTTGCGTATGTATATATGTTTTAAAATATATCATATTAAATATTAGAATGTTTATCTACATAATAATTTTGTAAAATGTTTAATTATTATTATTTTTTGTATTGATAGAAAATGTTCAATTATGATGATTGATTTTAACAGGCAAAATGAAGATACACAACCAGTGAATCTTTTGCCCTATGTAAGGATAAAATATAATAATATAATCTATACTTGAAAATTCCAATGAGTTGGACAAAGGGAAAGAACGAAAAATTAGAGAGCAACTAGGTCAATAATTGTGATAGTATTTGTTTATATAATGCCCAATATTTTTGTCAATATTGGACCAATAGTTGTGGCATTAAAAGTGTTAATGATGACTACCCATAATTAAACAAAATGTATTCCTTCGATCTAAAAAGAAACCAATCATGTGATGCCACATCAGTGTTCAATAAAATATGCTATGAATTGGCAAGTATTGGTCTCGCTTTTTTTTTTAGGCCTTTTTGGACACATTGACAAAAAGCATAGCGATGTGGCATCATATTTGATGATGTGGCCCTCAAACGTTAGTGATAAGCAAGCTCGACTTGCCAAATAAACTGCTGTAAAAAATTGAGAGTGATTTGAAATTTCTATATAGAATAATTAAAAGCGCGAAGTTAGAGTGCTCAACTACGAAGTCCTGTCCCTGTCCCCGTCCCCTACTTCCATTGTGATGAATGGATGAATTTGGAATACGGAAATAGCTAGTCTTAAGGCGCATCCAACGCTGCATGACGATCACAATTGGAAAAAGATTCTTTGTATCTCTTGGAGCACAGAAAGAGCTAGTCCTAATGCAAGCGCATTCAACGCCGCATGACGATCAGAATTGGAAAAAGTCTCTTTATGTCTCTTGGAGGATGCTTGTGAACGATAAGACATCACTATCAACAATTTTAAAGAACTACTCACTATTGGATTCGCTGTCGACTAACTTTAAAAAATCTTACCTCTGGATGCTCCTTCACGATGATCAACGAGTTCTATTGTTAAAATACATTTGGACCGAGTCTTCAGTTTAAATATTGTCTTGACTGTATCAACGGGAACGGTCTTTGCTTTTAGTCCTCTTACCCGCTCCACGACTCCCCAGGATGACCGTCCCAATAGTTCGTTTTCAAGGAAATATTTTAGTCACTACGCTTGCCTAATATGACAAGGTATCAACGTGGAGTGACAGGCAATCCTTTCTTAAAATGTCTGTACGCTTAATATAACTGCTTAAGACTTTATTTAAGATAAGAAAATTGCCATTTAAAAATATTTATATATCCCATTCACGCGTTTCCATATGAAAAAGAACAACAAAATGCTTTTTACGTTAAATTTTAGGCTATTTAAATAACTAACAATTGAACTCAAAGATTCCGCGGCAAATTAATAGTTTTGAAAATAACAATACAGATTTTAGGAAAAAAACGTAGCGCTATCGAGGATTTTAGCATAACGAGGAAGAAGATCATGGGAAAAAATGGTAATATTTGTCTAAACCTGTGGTTTTTCTTGTAATATTGGTTTTTAATATTTGATCATATTATTAATCTATGAAAGTAGGGTTATTGTGTTTGTCTAATTATTATACCATCATTTTCTTTTTGTAGGGTCAATCAAATCAATGGATGTATGTTGAGTGCATGTTATAATATAATGTTCTTAATATTCTTTTATTATTGGTTTACATTTATTTTGGTCTTTTTTATTTGTTAGGTTTGAAGGAATTTTTTCACCCCTTTATATGGCCCTAATCTTTTATTCCTTTGCAACTATTTCTATATGAATTGAAAGCTTGATGACAACCATTAATGGCTCCCCACTCAAAAATCCTAGGGCATTTGTTCTTAAGGTCTTTCATCAGGTAAGTCCCCTGACCTACCTCTAGATATTTTTCTTCTCATTCTAAAGTTTGATGAGGCCTAAAAATGGCTTGAGATTTTTACTTTGATTGGTTATTTTGTGGGTAGAGTTCCTCTTGAAAGTATGTTTCATGAATGGGTTGGCAAAGCTTGGTCCCCACACAAGATCTGCCTTATTGCCATACAAAGCTTAACTAAGGGGTTTTTCCTTATTCACTTTTCCAAATGGTGTTAGGTGTTGAACCCAAACCCTAATTTGAGCTTTCCGAAGGATTAAAATTGAAACTTTTTCTATCGATGCATGAATTTTTTTATCAAAATTTGTTTTCACATTTTTCAAAAAAAATCAAAATTTGCAAAATGTAACATGTTCGTTGTTCTACATAGTAACTTTCCTAAGTTTTAACCTAAGTAAATAGTTGAAGCATCTAACCATTATGAGCAATAATTTTTTTCTTCTCAAATCTGTAAACATAGCATGCAAATTTGAAATAAACATCTTTCCAAACTTTCCAATTGCATTATACCAAAGAATTACAACTTTCCAATGTAATGATTACATAGTTCATGATAACATGATAACATTTCACTTTTACAATCTTTCCATAGATATCGATATAATATACACATACAAGGATCCATTGAGCTTACTGGAAATAGATGTATGAATGGTCTAGGTGCCCTCCATCAAATCTTGGTCACCTACTAATGAGGAGAAGCATCACTCAAGCACTTTTCTGCTAACCTTGGACTAATTGTGTTGCCCGTCACATCTACCAAACTGATAGATGACCCTACCCTTCGACAAAGAGATTGGTTTGGTAACCTCATAATATAAATTGACCTTTTCTTGAGCTTGGTGTTGTGTCTAACATATCTAGATTTGTCACACAATGGCTACAACTTAACATATGAAATTCACTACCTAGTATGTAAACCTAGATAATAGTGAACTGACAATGTAAATTGTGACAACTTACACTACTTTGGCCAAAGTATTCATCACCTAGTACTTTGAGTAGACGTCATATACTTCACCCACCTTCCTAGCTTGATTTGTTTTGACCATTCATAACTTATGCATAGGATATCCCCTTATGCCATGGAGTAACCCTAACCCTAGGAATAACCTATATCTTCTATGTTAATTAAGACACTTCTACTACATAAATAAAAATTTAACTCCAAGTGTCAACTAGTTTAAAAATTTAGCTATATAAGCTATATGCATAATAAGTATTTAACCCCATTATAACCACCCATTCCTTAATATGGAATATGTACACAAAATTTAAGCAATATAGGTTCTTATACTAAGAACAAGAAGTAATATTTAAATTTTACATAAGAATAAAATAACCTTTCCTTAATAAGCAATTGAAACAATTTCCCAATCAAGACAAAATATGTCACACAATATTTTCAAACATATAAAGTATAAAGAAAAGAGTAGAAATTAGCATGTCTATTTATGAAATCCTCCAATTGATCGAACTAGATTCCAAACTCAACCCTTCCTAGTTTAGTAAGAAATTCCCAAATTATCCTTCTCCCTCTTCACCAAAATCTCACTTGCAAAATCCTCTCGCAACTCTCAAACTCTCCATCTCAACTCAGAAAATTAGATGTAGATATGCATCCCTATGAAGGTAGTGAGCACCTCTATTTATACACAAAGGTTAACAACTAAAGGCTATAAATAGGGTATCAAGAATGACACTTCTCAGCTCAAAAGATTTGACTCAACAAGAATAAGAAAAGGTGGAAACTATATTTGTTGCACAATAAACACATACACACCCATAGTGAATGAGTAAATACTCAAATAGACAACAAGAATGATAATAAAAAAAGCAAGGTAATTGTCTTCTAAAGGTCAAATTACTTGGCCAGTTGCATACTTGACCATTTCTACACAATTTGCATGGCTTGATAATCTAAAAATTGTATTGTAAAAAAAATTCTAATCAGTTTATACTTGTTGCTCAAAATGATAAACTAACCTACAAAGGAACAAAAATAGAAAACTCACCTAGAAAGGTGTATAAAATCACCCAATATAACACATAAGACAAGGAAAAAATATGAAGGGGTGTTACGCACAACACCACTGCAAAAGGTGATTTATAAAATGACAAAGAAGAATCACTCAATATATTAAGGTTCAAACCTTAGGGAATCTCACGCATGACATCACCACTAAGAGAGGACAAGTTAAGGAATGGAAGCTCACATCTTAGGGAATACTAGCCATAACATTACCACAAAGGGAAACATTGCATGCCAAGAAAGGGAAGCCTAATATCACCACAAAGGAGACACTATGTAGATCACAAAGGCCACACTTTGATTGACAAGGTCACACTTCATAGGATCAATACAACATCAAGTGGTCCCTAAATAATTACATTGGTGGTGTGATTAACCACACTAGGTAATTATTTAGGGACCACTTGATGTTTTATTGTAACATTGTATTATTATTTAATGTCTAGGAGACATGTTATAACAATTTAATATTAGGGAAAAATTAAATAAATTGATGTCTTAGCACTCAATATTAAATAAGTGGTTAGCTATTTTGTATTCACATGGTTTCAACTTACCACTAGTTGTATTTTGTGTGAGCTTGTGTCTATAAAAGAAAACATGTGTCGTGGTTTGGGTTGGCTAACTGGTTTTGTTGTCATTATTGAGTCTTCTTGTGGAGTGCATTTGTGAAGCATGGCATGGGATGGATTCATGCTTGAATAAATGAGAATGCGTTGGAGGACTTGATGCTTTAGAAGTGTTCATTGTAACTCTTGTATTTGCTTCGTGGCTAATTAATATGATGGAGTATGGATGCTTTTGGAGGCTAGATTTTTCCCTCTTAAGGGTTTTCCTAGGCTATATCTTATGTCATCTTTGATGGGTATGTTGTCTATTCTTTTACATGTGGATTTGGAGCACTTATTTGCATTGTTATCTCTTTTGGGTTATGTGGAAATTGTCATTAGATGGTTGTAAGTTTCCTTACACTTCTAACCCCTAGCAATTAAGAGATGATTTTTATACACCGTACTATTGCTCATGTAAGGTGTTCGATAAGTGGAAGAGGTTTTAGGAAAATATTTCTCAAACTTGCAATTACATAAGGTACTATTGATACTAAAGTGCAAGGGGGGATTTACCCCCCTATGAGGGGTATGGGATGATCATTCCTTGAACAAGGCGTCCAAGAATTGCATGCCTCAGCAAGGTCTCAAGGGCAGCATCCTTGAAAGCTAAATTTTATGTATAATTTATTACTGTAAATCTGGATTGTTTATCATTAGGTCTCATATTTGATGGTTGATATTTTGTTGGCTTCACTTTCCCTAGATGAAAATCCTATTTTATGAGGGTGTTGTATTATGGTTTTGTATAGTGATGTATTTTGATAGTCTGATAGTAGTTGTACTACCTTTGGATCTCTGTTTAGTGATACTCCTATGAGAAGGTTGCTCTGTAAGTATATTGTAGTCTTTGTGATTTTTGAATAATACATTGGGAAAATTTTGGAGTGTGGGGTACTTCTCTTGAAAGTGATTTCCCCTTGTGAATTATTGTGTTACTCTATGCATGATATTTATGTTTATTTTTGTTTAATTTTCTATAACTATTGAAAAGATATATAATGATTTGCATTATCCTCCTTTAACTATTAGTGTAGGAAATTATTTCACTACCTTAACTTTCTTAATATGTCATCATGTTTTGAGCTACCTACCAAGTGATACTTGATTATGCCACCATGACATCATCCTAGGATCACCTTTTCACATTGTGAATTTTTTTTTACAATGATATCAGACCATTCATCTCCTTGTATCTTCTTCCATACTTCTCCAAACTCTTACACCTAAATCATTATTACCCTACGTTTATTAGAGTTAGAATTTTTTCTAACCCTTAATTTGGTAGTTATTTCCAAGCACTCTAAAATCCCAAAACTCTATTTCTACTTTATAAAGACCTATTAGAGTAAGACTTTCAACCGGTCCTTATTTTGATAGTTATCATAATGCTCCCTTGATTCCTCAATCCCAACATCCTAAATCTTTTTTCCTTTCCATGGTTCGCCTTTCAAGTTTCGTTCGTTCCACATTCTTTTTTAGCATGACTTTCCTACCAACTCTAAATTATAACACTCCCACCCATTTTTTGTCAAAACTCTTACAAACTCAAAAGAACATCCCAAAAAATATATTGTATTGCTCAAAAAGGAACCAACATGTATAAAAAGTACTAATAGCCATCTAATTCATATTTTCACTTCTTAAGGAAAATTAAATATAATTTGGTGTGTAATTTGAGTATTTTCAATGAGAAAAGCATATAAATAGTTATGGTCTTATTTATAGATCAATAAGGACCTACACATATTAGAAGAACTCTCATTATTTACCTATTTTTACCTTATTTCCAATACTCATCATAAAGGACACCATGAAAATGATAAAAAAAATTGGTAGATAAAGTCTTATAGGTAGTAGATTCTCATGACATCTAAAGTATTTTTAACAACAAATTTTATAAATTTTCTTATCATTTAATATGTATATTAGGATACTATAATTAGTGAAAAATCTAATTAAATTTCTTCATGGTAGGATTCTAATGGTGTGGCACATGTTCTTTGATCTTAAGAGATTGTGTTTTCAAGAATGCAAAAATATTCCCCTTCCCTAGTTTATTTTAATGGTTGGGATCATAGAACTTTAAAACTCATGTCATCTCCAAGATATTTTTTCAATAAATTATGCAAGTAATTTTAGATATTATTAGTTTAAATTCATTAACACTCAAAGATACGGTGAATGTTTAGTGAATGATTTCTATTGAAGAAATGGTGAATGCATTGAAGCACAAAAATCCATACAACTTTCAGTTAAGTTCCAAAATGATTATTTTTCATTTAATTGAGCTTTGAATGAAGTGATTGAGCTTGGAGTTGATGGAATCAAATCTCTAGATGAAAGAAGTGAAGGTGTTTAATTAGAAAAGAGAGAGAGAGAGAGAGAGAGAGAGAGAGAGAGAGAGAGAGAGAGAGAGAGTGTTATTCTAGGTTGCAACACTCTTCATGATGACACAATTCCTAATGGGATTGTATAGGGTTTTTCCATCTCTCTAGTGGTGCATTCAAATGTGAAAACCAAAGATAGTACAAGTAGGTTCTCAGATAGTGATATAACTTTCATGGCTAGTAGCTTTAGGTAAGGTTAGTTGTTTTATAAATGAAAAATATTATATGATTCAAGGTTTTGTAATAGTAAGGATATACTAGGACTATTTAATTTATGATATTAAGGTGTTTAATTTAATAGTAAGGTTACGTCACAACTATTTATTTTATAATATCAATTGTTGCTGACCATTGTGGATGTGCATTGAATATTATTCATGATTTGAGCCATCAGTTGTAAATATTTAAGTTCTATTGAAGCCAACTTGTTGCAATTAAATTCCTAGTTGTGGATATATGTAAATGATCAATTATATAATTTTGGTGAATGAATAAGGTGTATCGATGTGTTGTGAATATTAGAAGGGTGATTGAACAATTATGCATAGTTTCACTTGTGCATTAAATATTTTGTGATGAAAGTTAGAGTAGAGCATAGCAAAGGTGTAGAATCAGTTAGAAGGACAAAAGATCGACTACTGATCCTAACTAGAATTGTCATCAAGCATTTGTAGATGCTACTCTCTTAGTTTATTCTTTTGGATCTAATCCAAATATTTGTAAGGCAATGTGCCATTTAATTTTTAGTAGTGAGCTCTAGGAAATGCGCTTGAATGCAAGTGCATTCACATATTGTAATCTTCCTTTTGAGAATACTCAAATCATTTTGTGGATTGGCCATCCATCGTGGTTTTTTCCCTAATAGGCTTTCCATGTAAAAATCCTTGTGTTATATGGTATTGTGGTTGTTTTCTTGCTGTTCATGCATATTTCTTTTGGTTGAATGTTTTAAGTGGGTTAAAGATCAGAATAATAAATTAAATTTTTATAGAACATTGATTCACCCCCCTCTCTGTATTGCTTATTTCCAACAATTGGTATCAGAGCTAGTTCCTCAAAAGAAGTCTAACATCTTGGGGACATCTTAAAAATATTTTTCAATGGATACAATCAGTCTTCAACAACAACTTTTGGTGGCCTTGAATGATATTGACGAATCAAAATCTAAGAATCGAGAACTATAGGAAAGTATTGAGAATGTAGAGAAATTCATTTAGTAATTGAAATAAAAAATCCATGAATCAAGGGAGAAAAGAAAGGAATTATGTGATCAACTTAAGAAGAAAAATAGAATTATGGAAGATGAACAACTGAGTCAAGCCTTCAAAGAGTAACTAGAAGAATGTGAAATTTTTTCCAAAGAAAATGTTGCCCTGAAGCGTGAGATGGAATCTATCATGATGAAAATGTTCAAGGAGATTGAAGATAGAAGGAAGAATGAACAAAATCTTGCACAATCCTTGAAATAAAAATCTGAAGAATGTAGTCAATTTGACAATGAATTGGAACAGTCTAAAAACAATGAGGAAGTGCTTGAAAAATAGCTTGATTATCTCATAAATGAACTTACTGTTGCAAATGAGTAGAAGGAGAAATTCAAAGCTAGCTTAGCCAAGCTTGATGAACTGATTAAAGTTCAAAGGAATGATGGTGACAAGTGAGGTCTTGGCTATGAAGAAGGATAAATTTCCATATTTGGACAAGGCAGATTCAGGCAAGGAAATCAGATGAATAAAGCTAGAAGGAATCCAGTAGGACAACCAAATGGTCAAAGATTCAATGGTTACTGTTTTACTTGCAATAAATTTGGTCATATGGCTTCTCAATGTAGAATTAAGATGAATCCAAGTGGACCATCATTCTCAAGTCAATGCTCTAATTGTAATAAGTTTGGTCATAAGTCAAATGAATGCAGAAATGTGATGAATAATTTTCATAGATATTTTAGATCCTATGCATGCAATAGACTTGGGCACATTGCTAACTAAAGAAAATCAACAAAAATTATTCATCACAACAAAATCATTATTTCCCTAAGTTTATTAGAGTTAGAATTTTTTCTAACCCTTAATTTGGTAGTTATTTCCAAGCACTCTAAAATCCCAAAACTCCATTTCTACTTTATAAAGACCTAGTAGAGTAAGACTTTCAACCGGTCCTTATTTTGATAGTTATCATAATGCTCCCTTAATTCCTCAATCCCAACATCCTAAATCTTCTTTCCTTTCCATGGTTTCCCTTTTAGGTTTCGTTCGTTCCACATTCTTTTTTAGCATGACTTTCCTACCAACTCTAAATTCTAACACTCCCACCCATTTTTTGCAAAACTCTTAGAAACTCAAAAGAACATCCCAAAAAATATATTGTATTGCTCAAAAAGGAACCAACATGTCAAAAAAGTACTAATAGCCATCTAATTCATATTTTCAATCCTTAAGGAAAATTAAATATAATTTTGGTGTGTAATTTGATTATTTTCAATGAGAAAAGCATATAAATAGTTATGGTCTTATTTATAGATAAATAAGGACCTACACATATTAGAAGAACTCTCATTATTTACCTATTTTTACCTTATTTCCAATACTCATCATAAAGGACACCATGAAAATGATAAAAAAAAATTGGTAGATAAAGTCTTATAGGTAGTAGATTCTCATGACATCTCAAGTATTTTTAACTACAAATTTATAGATTTTCTTATCATTTAATATATATATTAGGAAACTATAATTAGTGAAAAATATAATTAAATTTTTTCATGGTAGGATTCTAATGGTGTGGCACATGTTCTTTGATCTTAAGAGATTGTGTTTTCAAGAATGCAAAAATGTTCCCATTCCCTAGTTTATTTTAATGGTTGGGATCATAGAACTTTAAAACTCATGTCATCTCCAAGATATTGTTCCAATAAATTGTGCAAGTAATTTTAGATATTATTAGTTTAAATTCATTAACACTCAAAGGTATGGTGAATGTTTATTGAATGATTTCTGTTGAAGAAATGGTGAATGCATTGAAGCACAAAAATCCATACAACTTTCAGTTAAGTTCCAAAATGATTATTTTTCATTTAATTGAGCTTTGAATGAAGTGATTGAGCTTGGAGTTGATGGAATCAAATCTCTAGATGAAAGAAGTGAAGGTGTTTAATTAGCAAAGAGAGAGACAACGAGAGAGAGAGTATTATTCTAGGTTGCAACAATCTTCATGGTGACACAAATCCTAATGGGATTGTATAGGGTTTTTCCATCTCTCTAGTGGTGCATTCAAATGCGAAAACCAAAGATAGTACAAGTAGGTTCTCAGATAGTGATATAACTTTCATGGCTAGTAGCTTTAGGTAAGGTTAGTTGTTTTATAAATGAAAAATATTATATGATTCAAGGTTTTGTAATAGTAAGGATATACTAGGACTATTTAATTTATGATATTAAGGTGTTTAATTTAATAGTAAGGTTACGTCACAACTATTTATTTTATAGTATCAATTGTTGTTGACCATTGTGGATGTGCATTGAATATTATTCATGATTTGAGCCATCAGTTGTAAATATTTTTAAGTTCTATTGAAGCCAACTTGTTGCAATTAAATTCCTAGTTGTGGATATATGTATATGATCAATTATCTAATTTTGGTGAATGAATAAGGTGTATCGATGTGTTTTGTGAATATTAGAAGGGTGATTGAACGATTATCCATAGTTTCACTTGTGCATTAAATATTTTGTAATGAAAGTTAGAGTAGAGCAAAGCAAAGGTATAGAATAAGTCAAAAGGACAGAAGATCGCCTACTGATCCTAACTAGAATTGTCATCAAGCATTTGTAGATGCTACTCTCTTAGTTCATTCTTTTGGATCTAATCCAAATCTTTGTAAGGTAGTGTGCCTTTTTATTTTGAGTAGTGAGCTCTAGGAAATGTGCCTGAATGCAAGTGCATTCACATATTGTAATCTTCCTTTTGAGAATACTAATATCATATTGTAGATTGGCCATCCATTGTGGTTTTTACCCTATATCATTATTTCCCTAAGTTTATTAGAGTTAGAGTTTTTCTAACCCTTAATTTGGTAGTTATTTCCAAGCACTCTAAAATCCCAAAACTCCATTTCTACTTTATAAAGACCTATTAGAGTAAGACTTTCAACCGGTCCTTATTTTGATAGTTATCATAATGCTCCCTTGATTCCTCAATCCCAACATCCTAAATCTTCTTTCCTTTCCATGGTTCCCCTTTCAGGTTTCGTTCGTTCCACATTCTTTTTTAGCATGACTTTCCTACCAACTCTAAATTATAACACTCCCACCCATTTTTTGCCAAAACTCTTACAAACTCAAAAGAACATCCCAAAAAATATATTGTATTGCTCAAAAAGGAACCAACATGTCAAAAAAGTACTAATAGCCATCTAATTCATGTTTTCACTTCTTAAGGAAAATTAAATATAATTTTGGTGTGTAATTTGATTATTTTCAATGAGAAAAGTATATAAATAGTTATGGTCTTATTTATAGATATATAAGGACCCACACATATTAGAAGAACTCTCATTATTTACCTATTTTTACCTTATTTCCAATACTCATCATAAAGGACACCATGAAAATGATAAAAAAAAATTGGTAGATAAAGTCTTGTGGGTAGTAGATTCTCATGACATCTCAAGTATTTTTAACTACAAATTTATAGATTTTCTTATCATTTAATATATATATTAGGATACTATAATTAGTGAAAAATCTAATTAAATTTCTTCATGGTAGGATTCTAATGGTGTGGCACATGTTCTTTGATCTTAAGAGATTGTGTTTTCAAGAATGCAAAACTGTTCCCATTCCCTAGTTTATTTTAATGGTTGGGATCATAGAACTTTAAAACTCATGTCATCTCCAAGATATTGTTCCAATAAATTGTGCAAGTAATTTTAGACATTATTAGTTTAAATTCATTAACACTCAAAGGTATGGTGAATGTTTAGTGAATGATTTCTGTTGAAGAAATGGTGAATGCATTAAAGCACAAAAATCCATACAACTTTCAGTTAAGTTCCAAAATGATTATTTTTCATTTAATTGAGCTTTGAATGAAGTGATTGAGCTTGGAGTTGATGGAATCAAATCTCTAGATGAAAGAAGTGAAGGTGTTTAATTAGCAAAGAGAGAGACAATGAGAGAGAGAGAGTATTATTCTAGGTTGCAACAATCTTCATGGTGACACAAATTCTAATGGGATTGTATAGGGTTTTTCCATCTCTCTAGTGGTGCATTCAAATGTGAAAACCAAAGATAGTACAAGTAGGTTCTCAGATAGTGATATAACTTTCATGGCTAGTAGCTTTAGGTAAGGTTAGTTGTTTTATAAATGAAAAATATTATATGATTCAAGGTTTTGTAATAGTAAGGATATACTAGGACTATTTAATTTATGATATTAAGGTGTTTAATTTAATAGTAAGGTTACGTCACAACTATTTATTTTATAGTATCAATTGTTGCTGACCATTGTGGATGTGCATTGAATATTATTCATGATTTGAGCCATCAGTTGTAAATATTTTTAAGTTCTATTGAAGCCAACTTGTTGCAATTAAATTCCTAGTTGTGGATATATGTATATGATCAATTATATAATTTTGGTGAATGAATAAGGTGTATCGATGTGTTTTGTGAATATTAGAAGGGTGATTGAACGATTATACATAGTTTCACTTGTGCATTAAATATTTTGTGATGTAAGTTAGAGTAGAGCAAAGCAAAGGTATAGAATCAGTCAAAAGGATAGAAGATCGCCTACTAATCCTAACTAGAATTGTCATCATGAATTTGTAGATGCTACTCTCTTAGTTCATTCTTTTGGATCTAATCCAAATCTTTGTAAGGCAGTGTGCCTTTTTATTTTGAGTAGTGAGCTCTAGGAAATGCGCCTGAATGCAAGTGCATTCACATATTGCAATCTTCTTTTGAGAATACTCAAATCATATTGTGGATTGGCCATCCATCATGGTTTTTTCCCTAATAGGATTTCCATGTAAAAATCCTTGTGTTATATGGTATTGTGGCTGTTTTCTTGCTGCTCATGCATATTTCTTTTGGTTGAATGTTTTAAGTGGGTTAAAGATCAGAATAATAAATTAAATTTTTGTAGAACATTGATTCACCCCCTCTCAGTATTGCTTGTTTCCAACAATTGGTATCAGACCTAGTTCCTCAAAACAAGTCTAACATCTTGGGGACATCTTGAAAATATTTTTCAATGGATACAATCAGTCTTCAACAAAAAAATTTGGTGGCCTTGAATGATATTGACGAATCAAAATCTAAGAATCGAGAACTATAGGAAAGTATTGATAATTTAGAGAAATTCATTTAGTCATTGAAAGAAAAAATCCACGAATCAAGGGAGAAAAGAAAGGAATTATGTGATCAACTTAAGCAGAAGAATAGAATTATGGAAGATTAACAACTGAGTCAAGCCTTCAAAGAGAAAATAGAAGAATGTGAAATTTTTTCCAAAGAAAATGTTTCCCTAAAGCGTGAGATGGAATCTATCATGATGAAAATGTTCAAGGAGATTGAAGATAGAAGGAATAATGAACAAAATCTTGCACAATCCTTGAAATAAAAATCTGAAGAATGTAGTCAATTCAACAATGAATTGGAACAATCTAAAAACAATGAGGAAGTGCTTGAAAAATAGCTTGATTATCTCATAAATGAACTTACTGTTGCAAATGAGTAGAAGGAGAAATTCAAAGCTACCTTAGCCAAGCTTGATGAACTAATTAAAGTTCAAAGGAATGATGGTGACAAGTGAGGTCTTGGCTATGAAGAAGGATAAATTTCCATATCTAGACAAGGGAGATTCAGGCAAGGAAATCAGATGAATAAAGCTAGAAGGAATTCGGTAAGACAACCAAATGCTCAAAGATTCAATGGTTACTATTTTTCTTGCAATAAATTTGGTCATATGGCTTCTCAATGTAGATTTAAGATGAATCCAAGTGGACCATCATTCTCAAGTCAGTGCTCTAATTGTAATAAGTTTGGTCATAAGTCAAATGAATGCAAAAATGTGATGAATAATTTTCATAGATATTTCAGATCCTATGCATGCAATAGACTTGGGCACATTGCTAAGTAATGAAAATCAATGAAAAATTAGTGGAATAGTATTTATGGATAGAGAAATGTTGTGTGTTACAACTACAACAAATTTGGCCACACTGTTAGATTCTGTTGGAGCAGAAGAGGTTTGGTAAAATAAGACTTGAAACAGGATGCTAAGGGAAAAGGTAAAGTCACTACAGATGTGATCAGGAGGCAAATGCAAAAAAAATGGATGAAGAAGAATCCCTTTGGGTATGTGCATGATCATGATGGGCCAAAAAGTGGCGATATGATGGGTATGTGTAGGGTATGTGGCTGAGGACTTTTCTTTTACCCAAAATTGATGAAACAAAAATGGTTTTTAAAGGATATTCTCAGCTTCCATCAATATAAATTATGCTTTATTTTGAATTTAATAAATAATTATTATTCATTTTCTATTTGAATGACGACTAAAGTCCTGATTGATAGGCTAATTGAAGAACATCTATAGCTTTCAAATGGTATCACAGTTTTTGAATCTAAAACATGTGCCACATTCTATACTTCTCATATTATAGGATTAAAAAGAGAAATTGAATTTCATGAAGTTTTGACCAAGTTAAGGTGGTCAGACATATGATTTTTTATATTTTTTAAAAGTTGTAATAAAAAAATCATAATTATTTATTTACTTGGAAAACAATTACAAAAAAATATACATCACATCAAGACATGAGTCCTCTATTTATATCTAAAATATTATAAAAAAAGGTGATTATGATATTGTGGTTAGGGTGGTTAGACAGACACCTACTTCTTATTTTTTCCCTAAAATTTAAGTACTACTACATTAAAATCTCAAATTTTCACCAAATAGATTTTTTAAATTTTTAAATAAACCTAGTAGTTTAGAAACTACATTCAATTTGCTATAGATTCTATTCTTACATATTTTTTAAATAATATAGATAACTTATTCAATTTTTTATGTCAAGTTGCCTAACTCTGATTTTTTTGAATTTTTTCCCACTTAAGGGACTGGTTTTTCCATGATCCTACACATACCCCTCTATTGAAGGAAGTGTGCCAACACCAAAATATGCTTCTAGTAATTCCTTCAGGAATTAGTTTTAGGCCTTTGGCCTAGGGGGGGCTGTCAAGAAAATCTCTTAACCCATTGCCTGTAATTGACACTAGAATCCGGATAAGCTTAGTAGGTGCATAGATACTTTTCAAATGTTGTTCAACCAACTGGAGAAAGTATTATGTAGTATAGGAGATTCGCTGAAGAATTATCTATCTCCGTGCATGGAAACAAGGTAACTGGATGTGTTAGGGTAAAAGCATTTATTGTGACAAAAAAGGTCAATTGTGTGAATGATAAAAGGTCATTTTTATCCTTCATTTGTCACTTTACATTTTGGAATTTTGGAGAGTTTTGGGGCAAACTTTGCTGAATTGCAGAAAGATTCAAGTGTGAAGAAGATTCACCGATCAAAATATGATCCAACGAAAAGGTATTTATCAAAAAAAACTTGTGAATTTGTGAATTTGTAAAAATGCCCACTCCATTGGTATTAAAGTCAAGGATAGACCCCGTCCGAAATTCAAGTGGCATCCTTTTAAGTCTGTTGAGACCATATCTCTAGGTTTGTTTTCATCTATACCATACAGTGTCTTGCATACTGAAGACATTAGGGCTTACATTCATTCTAATATTGAAGAGTTAGGGAGCTCATAAATACTGAATTTGTATTCCAACCATATAATTGGACAGGAATTCACTTTAAGTCAGAATAAAAAACCCTAGAAGAGAAGAAGTTCACATAGTTTGTGAAGTTCCCCATATTTGAGGAAAGTGAATGGGTGTGATATATTTTGAGTTGAGTTCATGTCGAGTTCATGTGGTTTAATATAAATTTTAATATTATGAAAGAGGCTATAAGCACTGTCATATGTCTAAATTCCTCTGGTGGAGTACCAATCTTGAAATATGTAAAGAATCAGGTGGTTACTAATGCAATAGGTGCAAAATTTGATAGAAGGGCAATGAAAATCAAAGATATTGTTGAATCGGATGTGAAATTTGCATCAATGTTCATTGGCTACAAGGTCTACCACTCTGGTCGGGATAATTTGGTATCCCTGGTACATCCATTTATGCATCCTATCAAATGGTAAAATATAATGTAGATTATGACTTATGTAAGCTCCTTGGAAGTCAACTGATGGAGAATCCGAGTAAGATTAAGAAAGACAACAAGAACTCTTTTAAATATGGTAATCTACTACTGTGTCTATTCTTTTTTTTCATGAGTGAGGGTTCGGGTGTTGGGAAATTTCATTGGAAAATTAATCATCCTGTAGTTGTTCAAATAAGAGATAAATTGTATGGAATTGGTGATAGTCAAACCAAAAAAAATTTCCTCTGGGGTTACTTCAAAACATTTCAGAGTATGATGCATACAAGAGAAAGAATTCCTAGTTGAATTGTAGGGAAATACAAAGATACAATCTATTTCACGGTAGATATTGTGTTGAAAAATGATGTGTTTTCTTAGCTTAATACTTTGTAAAAATTTAATATTGCTGATCTAAGTAAGCTCTTTCATTGTTACATATATTCTTTGTGGGTGATTATCTTGATTAATTCATTTTACTGTTGTAGAATGAAGAGAGAAGTTGATAGAAGAACTAGATAGGATATTAGAAGGATTACACAAGATATACCATGGAGAAACCCTTTTGAGAAAAAAATCCACCAAGAATTATTATATTATTCAATCTCTAAATTAAAATAGCTCCAATTCTTGCTTGAGAATGCTTCTTATGTCTTTACCAATCTTCTTCACAACTTGCAATAAAAACTCTCACAACTCTATTCAACTTGCTTGAGATATATAGGCTTTAATAAGCTTTGTAAACTCAACATGACTTACAATTACAATACACAAGCCCTATCCCTAAAAGGTACATCGTATCTCATGCAAATAGATTTATCTTGTGAATAACAATGCTAAAACATGTGCTTCATCCATTTGGGCATCCGAAACTAAAGCTACAACTCATCCTTCACTTTGGTGATAAATCGAAAGCTCTTCCTCAAAGTTGGCGCCCTTAAGTAACCCTACTTAATTGAGCCTTCAGAAATATCTTATCATGCATGAGAGGTAAACCCAAGAAATCATCTTGGGTGCCCAAGTTGGCTCCAAGTGATTTCTAGTTAACTGAAACATTTACTCAAGACCATTCATGCAAGAATGGTCATCCCCTGTTAACTGGAGATAGTCCCTATTATTTGTCATACAACTCAATGTTATTAGCCATGCATTTCGAGTTAACTAAAGCTAACTACATGCAACTCAAAATAACCAACATGCACTTGCATGCAACTAAAGATAACTAAACCATAACTGAACTAAACTAAACTGAAATAAACTGAACTGAACTTCATGGATGCAAACATCAAATCCTAAATCCTAGGATCATTACATGCATTCAGAAGTGCTATCTCTTACTTCGAATAGTTAACTGAACTCAAGGTGAGCGTCACCTTACCATGTGTGCACCCACATGCTCCTATTATTTAGGAATAACTACAAATCTTAATTTTATGATTTATTTCATCCAAATAATTAATCTCATCCTAATCTTAGTGTTGTTGAACACATTCCAAAAACTTAGGAGATACATGAAATAATTAATGTTTAGGATTTGCAATTAAATTTCATCCTATTTCCAACATATTGATCAATGCCATATGGAAGTAGTTGATCCCAGGATGAGATGGATTATGCCTATGGGATATGAAGTCGAGGAGAAGATCTTGGAGATGTATGCAAAACATTTTTTCATCAAGCTTTTGGATCCAATAGAAGAGAGGTTTGGAACCTATGCTGAAAAAGATATGTAGGTGTATGAACAACTAAAGAATCCTAAGCTTGTCAGAAGATTAAGAAAAGAAGTGGAAGCCATTGCAAAAAGAATGGGTATATTTGCAAAAGCATTGAAAGAATCCAGAAGGATGGGAGATGAAGCTAAAGTGGGAAAAGAGCCAACAAGAATTGAATTTGCTAGTCTGATAGCATCCTTAGCCCATACTAGATCAACAAGGAGTTTTGCATCCCTATCTACTCCTATAGCCAAGCCAGTTCCTATGCAAACTCAATACAAGGCTTCCGATAAGAGGAAGAAGAAAAATAGCACAAGAACCTGTGAAGTCATCTCAGAAGATGAGGAGATTGAGTTAGATGAAGGTTTGAAAGAAATAAAGGCCATCAGTACTCAGGCTACAAAGGTAACTAGTAGAAAATCTTCTAGTGAAGAATAAAAGGCAAAGAAGAAAGGAAAATTTTGACAAATCAGGTATGACAGTTGAAGTAGTTGAGAATTATGTTGTCAAGAATGGAAACCTCAAGCCCCTTTGCAAAGGGTATGAAACTTAAAATATCATAAGTTTCTATTACATTCTACATGCATTTCTAGGCCATTTTGCATATCACACCAAATTCTACATTAAGTGGAATCAACACTAGTTTTAATACAAGTGATAGTCAATGCCACACCTAACTAAATGGTTTAGGAGTTGGCTTATGATTGACCATGCTAGAATGGTGAAGAAAAAAATGGCATATTTTAAGTGATACCATACAAGGAACATCATAGCTTACAATTAAAAGAATGTCCATACACAAATCCTAAAGGTCGCTCTATGTAGATCTTCTAAAAGAAGATCATCATGCAAGAATGCACAATATATATGCATACATACATACATGTGTGTTTGTATCCACTTGGTTTAATATCAAAAATATTGAAATGAATTTATGTGTCTAGGATTTAGCCTATTTAGTTGTCAACATTACTTTATTATTTTTTAGTTTTTGATATTTAGGGCTTAATCCTATTTTATGGTGTATATTTGATAGATTTAATGTTTCATTATGCATTCAAGCACAAAAATCCCTACAACTTTGAGTTCAAGTTCCAAGATGATTAGTTTTCATCTAATTGAGCTTTGAATGAAGGGATCAAGCTTGGAGTTGATGGAATAAAATATCTGGATGAGGGAAGTGAAGGTGATTAATTGGCAAAGAGAGAGAGAGAGAGAGAGTGTGTGTGTACTATTCTAGGTTGCAACACTCTTTGTGATGACACAATTCTTAATGGGATTGTATAAGTTTTTTCTATCTCTCTAGTGGTGCATTCAAATGTGAAAACCAAATATAGTACAAGTAGGTTCTCAGATAGTGATATAAGGTTCATGGCTAGTAGCTTTAGAAATAAAAAATTATAATATTAAGTAGGGTTAGTTGCTTTATAAATGGAAAATAATTATATGATTCAAGGTATTGTAATAGTAAGGTTATGCTAGGACTATTTAATTTATAATATTAAGGTGTTTAGTTTAATAATAAGGTTAGGCTATTAGTTTATAATATCAATGTATTTAATTTAATAGATAGGTTAGGTTAGAATATTTAGATTATAGTATTAAATTGTTTAATTTAATAATAATGTTTGGTTAGAGCTTTTAGTTTAAAGTGTTAGGTATTTAATTTAGTGAGAATTATTTAGTTTATAGTATTAAGGTGTTTAATTTAATAGTAAGATTAGGTCAAAATTAGTTAGTTTACTAATTAAGATTTTTCATTTAATATTAAGATTAGATCTCATGTATTTAGTTTATAGTTATCTTTACATCTTTGCGTATGTATATATGTTTTAAAATATATCATATAAAATATTAGAATGTTTATCTACATAATAATTTTGTAAAATGTTTAATTATTATTATTTTTTGTATTGATAGAAAATGTTCAATTATGATGATTAATTTTAACAGGCAAAATGAAGATACACAACCAGTGAATCTTTTGCCCTATGTAAGGATAAAAAATAATAATATAATCTATGCTTGAAAATTCCAATGAGTTGGACAAAGGGAAAGAACGAAAAGTTAGAGAGCAACTGGGTCAATAATTGTGATAGTATTTGTTTATATAATGCCCAATATTTTTGCCAATATTGGACCAATAGTTGTGGCATTAAAGTTGTTAGTGTTAATGATGACTACCCATAATTAAACAAAATGTATTCCTTTGATCTAAAAAGAAACCAATCATGTGATGCCACATCAGCATTCAATAAAATATGCTATGAATTGGCAAGTATTGGTCTCGCTTTTTTTTTTAGGCCTTTTTGGACACATTGACAAAAAGCATGACGATGTGGCATCATATTTGATGATGTGGCACTGAAACGTTAGTGATAAGCAAGAGACTTGCCAAATAAGCTGCTGTAAAAAATTGAGAGCCCGAAGTTAGGGTGCTCAACTACAAGGTCCTGTCCCCTACCTTCCATTGTGATGAATGGATGAATTTGGAATACGGAAATAGCTAGTCTTAAGGCGCATCCAACGCTGCATGACGATCACAATTGGAAAAAGATTGTTTATATCTCTTGGAGCACAGAAAGAGCTAGTCATAATGCAGGCGCATTCAACGCCGCATGACGATCAGAATTGGAAAAAGTCTCTTTATGTCTCTTGGAGGATGCTTGTTAACGATAATACATCACTATCAACAATTTTAAAGAACTACTCACTATTGGATTCGCTGTCGACTAACTTTAAAAAATCTTACCTCTGGATGCTCCTTCACGATGATCAACGAGTTCTATTGTTAAAATACATTTGGACCGAGTCTTTTGTTTAAATATTGTCTTGACTGTATCAACGGGAATGATCTTTGCTTTTAGTCCTCTTACCCGCTCCACGACTCCCTAGGATGACCGTCCCAATAGTTCGTTTTCAAGGAAATATTTTAGTCACTACGCTTGCCTAATATGACAAGGAACCTACGCGGAATGACAAAGAATCAACGTGGAGTGACAGGCAATCCTTTCTTAAAATGTCTGTACGCTTAATATAACCGTTAAGACTTTATTTAAGATAAGAAAATTGCCATTTAAAAATATTTATATATCCCATTCTCTCGTTTCCATATGAAAAGAACACCAAAATGCTTTTTACGTTAAATTTTAGGCTATTTAAATAATTAACAATTGAACTCAAAGATTCCGCGGCAAATTAATAGTTTTGAAAATAATAATACAGATTTTAGGAAAAAACGTAGCGCTATGGAGGATTTTAGCATAACGAGGAAGAAGATCATGGTAAAAAATGGTAATATTTGTCTAAACTTGTGGTTTTTCTTGTAATATTGGTTTTTAATATTTGATCATATTATCTTCATGTGTGTTCCTTTGTGCTAATGTTTGGTTTTCCATGGGATCTTGATCCTAGGGGCTTGATCATTCCTCTTGATTGTTGTTGTCTCATCTTTCCAACATGGGTGCATTTGGACATTTGGATCTCTCTTGATGTGCATGTTTGGCTATTTTAGTGTGAGTTTGAAGCAAGTTCATCCTGTCACTAAAGTGGGAGGCTAAATGTAGCATAGAAAAATGTATGTTGAGTGCATGTTCCTGTCACTAAAGTGGGGGGCTAAATGTAGCATAGAAAAATGTATGTTGAGTGCATGTTATAATATAATGTTCTCAAGATTCTTTTATTATTGGTTTACATTTATTTTGGTCTTTTTTATTTGTTAGGTTTGAAGGAATTTTTTCACCCCTTTATATGGCCCTAATCTTTCATTCCTTTGCAAGTATTTCTATATGAATTGAAAGCTTGATGACAACCATTAATGGCTCCCCACTCAAAAATCCTAGGACATTTGTTCTTAAGGTCTTTCATCAGGTAAGTCCCCTGACATACCTTTAGATATTTTTCTTCTCATTCTAAAGTTTGATGAGGCCTACAAATGGCTTGAGATTTTTACTTTGGTTATTTTGTGGGTAGAGTTCCTCTTGAAAGTATGTTTCATGAATGGGTTGGCAAAGCTTGGTCCCCACACAAGATCTTCCTTATTGCCATACAAAGCTTAACTAAGGGGTTTTTCCTTATTCACTTTTCCAAATGGTGTTAGGTGTTGAACCCAAACCCCAATTTGAGCTTTCCAGAGGATTCAAATTGAAACCTTTTTCTGTCGAAGCATGAATTTTTTTTATCAATTTTTTTTTTCACATTTTTCAAAAAAATTCAAAATTTGCAAAATGTAACATGCCCATTGTTCTACATGGTAACTTTCCTAAGTTTTAACCTAAGTAAATAGTTGAACCATCTAACCATTACGAGTAATAATTTTTTTCTTCTCAAATGTGTAAACATAGCATGCACATTTGAAATAAACATCTTTCCAAACTTTCCAATTGCATTATACCAAAGAATTACAACTTTCCAATGTAATGATTACATAGTTCATGATAACATGATAACATTTCACTTTTACAATCTTTCCATAGATATTGATATAATATACACATACAAGGATCCATTGAGCTTACTGGAAATAGATGTATGAATGGTCTAGGTGTGATGGATGTGTAAGGATTTGTCAGTATAATTTAGGTGATTTGGTAGTTTAAGCTTTTATTATTTAAGTTGTGTGGATGCCTTTATAAGTTATTTATGTTGAACTGTTAGCTTTTGTTAGCTTATAAGTTATGGATGTTGAATGGATTAATATTCCTTTCAGTTAAATTTATCAAATACTTTGTGAATGGAAATTCAATAGGAATTTATAAGTAGTGTGATAAGTGTTGTTCTTTAAAAACGATGCAGAGTCACATATCAAATTCAATACCATGGAAATTTGGAATACAATATACAATATATAAAATGTCACAATTTCATGGAATACAATATAAAATATCATCAACTAAAGTTTGGAATATGGTTCATGTAGTGCAATATAAAATAAAATATCATGCAATGATTCACAATTTCAATTTTCAATGAATATAATATATATCATCAACTATAGTTTGAAACAATGGAAACTAATTCATGAATCATGAAGTGTAGTATAAATACCTAAAAGATGCTAATTCTCTTCCATTTCCCAAATGGAGTCAAGGTCCTCAAACTAACATTCATCATCAGATAGAGTAAAAGATTTGTCTTGATTATGAGTCATCTCTTCATTTTCTTCAACTTGTGTCTCAAATTCAACATTCATTGTGTCATTTTTGTCAATGTCATCTGTCCCAATCACATTCCCACTGCCAGTGCCACTAGTACCAGCCTTTGGAATTGGAGTGTTGCACAACCTGATCCCTCTTCTTTCACATGTGGACCTCCATATTGTGAGTGCCCTTTCAAAAGGAATTTTTTTGACATTATACGCAATTCCTTTCATTCGCAAGCAATTTTTCAAATTCTTGTCTAGTTTGTTTCTTAACTTTCATTTCAAAAACCCTAATGTACTGAAAAATTTATCATCCTCCACCAACCCCAATATCATTGTTTGACATAAATTAGCAAGTTTGAAATATTTTGATATCGAACCACACAATATTTCACTCTGACCTAATTTTTTCCAAACATTTTTTATTGATCCCAATTTAAAGTCCTTGTCATTTCCCATGGATTTATACGGGTCCTTCATAGCTATTGCAAAACTCCTGCATTTTTTTCTAAGCTTAGCTTCATCTAAAATTCCTTCTATTTTCTACTCATTGTATGTTACAATTTTTGAAAATTGTTCGATCAAGATTTTTACTGAGCATGAAAATATTTTGGGTTATCTTAGTTTGCCCAAAATTGAGGATACACAATACTCATTACTTCAAGTATTTCATGTCGAGGGAATCTTTCACAAATCTCGGAGGAAAGAAAGTTTTCAATTTCCTTCAAATTATCACCAATGGATTTAACAATTCCTTTAAAATCTTCCTTGTTAACAACTACTTCTCTACTAGAGCACTTGGTTGTCTTACATTGGTACATTTTTATCTCATATCCATGTACATAGATACATAAGTGCCCGCTTGAATTAAACTGTAAATAATTATCAAGATCATTCAAATCAGTGATTTTCTGCCACATGAAATAATTTGCGCCATCTTGTGTTTAGATCTAGATATAGATGATCAAGGGCCAAGCATGTATGTTTACATAGATTAGAATATTCATTAATATACATAGTTCTATCTCAGGCTTTCTTCACAAGCTCGTTCATCACATCCAACATGGGGAGAAGACTAGTTAAAGTCAAGAGTGTCTATATATCATTTAACCTATGTAAGAGGTCAAGAGCTTTGTTTACTATGCTAAAAATTGTGTACATCACTCCAATCAAGGATTGATATTCTGAAAGAACTTGTTGTGTTGGTCTATGCAGGGAGATCCATCTGCTATCAACATCCTTGAAAAGCCTGTTTCCTAGTGTTATTCCATCAACAATATTTTGAAATTCTATGAAATGTTTAGGACTTCGGTAGAAGTATGTGTGGATCTCATGGACTAGATTTTTGAATTTTGATACTATAGGAAACTTGCTTACAATTTTGAATGCTAAATTCATTATGTGGGCCATGCAGTGAATTCCAAGCATGTATGGTGCACAAGTATTTTGTAACTTTGTGCAAACACCGGTCCTTTGACCTTGCATCACTGCAGCTCCATTAGATCCTACACACACCAACTTTTTCACAATTGTCAACTCATCCATACCTGCAATTTCATTCAAAGATTTCTTGACTAGTTCAATTATATTTTGTGATGTTGAATTGTCCTTCATTTTATGAACACAAAGAAGATGATTTTGGCGAACATGTTGTTGTACAGTATACAAATGCATACAAACCCAAGAAGTATTATCTACTGTAGCAACTTCATCTAAAAATAATGCAATGAAAATTGACTCTTTTACTTTATCCTAAGTTAGATCTTCCTTTTCCACTACAACAAGACAGTTTTCCCATTCCCATCCCCATTCCCATCCAACATTTACTGACCAATGTGAGTAGGGATAATGAGGAACATTCAATTAAGATAATAAACCAAAATATTTTGGGTAGTCTGTCATAGGACTCCCTCTAGAAAAAATATGAAAAACAACACTCATCTGAATGATTATTGACAGATTTGTTGCTTCCATTGTTTTTCCAAATTGAGTGCCAAGTGTACCTTTACATGCAACAAGCTTCAACATTTTTTGGTGATGTTCTTCATAATCCATGACATACCTAACATGAAGACATTCTTCCTTTGATTTCCATTGTAGACTGATTTTTCCTTTTCGTCTTTGATTTATTTTTCATAAACTTTACCAATATCCTTTTCTATATTGTCAATCTTTAGCTACAACGTCTTGTCTCTTCCACATTTCCAAGTAAAAATCATACATCTAGCCAATGTTACATTTTCAATATCATTTGCTTTCCCCACTGGTTTAATGAATGGGTAATTTGACAGCTAACCAAGTTGAAAATTCCTTGTCATTTCTCACTTGCACCCCCTTTTTGGTTTATTTTTCCTTTTCTTGCTACCAACATCATCATCCTCATCCAATTCAATTATCTCATTTTGGCTAACAAGGCCTAGGTATCCCTTGGAACATCTTTTGCGGTATTGTCATCCTGATTTGATACATTTTAATTTAAATCAATGACAATCTCAACTTGACCTTCCAATGGTAGTGAGCTATTGTGAATGCTACCAATATTTGGTGGAAGAGTTGATGTTGTAGCTCCATCTTGACCTGATGGATCAAAAGTTTTGGTATTTCCAAAATAAGACTGTATGGTACATCTAAGTTTTTGGCATTTTGATGGCCTCCTAATCTCTTCACCACCCTGAGGAGCAGCAAGAGTCTCTTCACCACTGTGAGGAGTAGCAAGAGTCTAAGGAGCAACAAGAGCCCTACCACCCTAAGGAGTGATAGGAGTCTGAGGAGCAGGAGGAGCCTTACCCTTGCTACTCGAGTCACTCAACATATTGATCTTTGGTTCACTTGACATATTCATTTCTCACTTTGAATAAAAACTAGAAAAAATGTCTTCTTGTTTAAGGACAGAATAATAATATAGATCACATTCCCTACTCAATATCATCTTTAAGACTTAAGCAAGAATGGAAAAGAGATAAAGAAAATTTATTATTATAACTAATAACACTATGAAGAAATGATCACTCACCTTTAAGTCTACATTTTGAGCTTTCACTAACTTCTGAATTGAGAAGTAGAACCTTAGAACCGAACAAAATGTGTAATAATAAATCACACTTTTGATTGTATTTATATCAATCCATGATTCCATATTTGAAAATTTTGGTAGGATTTTAAAATGGTATATTAAAAATTTGGTGAATCCTGCATGCTTATACAATGATACGCTGTAATTTTCAAGGCAAAATGTGTCCTCAAATGTAATTATTTTTAAATGTTATTATCGAAATAGGTCCCCATAAGCAACTATTTATAAATTTTAATTGGCGAAATGGGTCTTCACAAGCAACTACTTGTAAATTTTAATTGGTGAAATGGGCCCTAATACAATGTTGTTTTAATAGTATTGGCGAATATGTAAGTGTTTTATTAAATGCTTTTGGGATTCCAAGAAAAAATATTAGTTGGTCCAATTGAAACACATAGTTTGACAATGGCGAATTTGTTGCTTAAATATGCCTCATAAAAAATGCATTGGCGAATGGGCATACATTGGAACTGTAGATCGTAAAATCCGGGTGATTTGGACACCCTATTGGGTGCTACAAATTTTCCAATTTTGACTTGGTCGATTCCTAAAATTTTCCAATTGGCGAAGATTCGCCACTAAAGTTTTCCTTGGTAAAGTTGAGGGACTCCCCTGCATACTGAGGTGTGAAGGTTAGCGCGTCGGTCTAAAATATGCTAGCACAATTGTACTGAGCTGACTAGGAGCGTATTGGCCACCTACCCATGCCCTCCTTTCTTTCTTTATTGGCCAACCCCACCAACCATTCTTTCTTTCTTTACGGGAGGAACAATAGAAGTTCTTTTTGATTGACTTGTTGGGTGCTAGGGGTACTAGGTGCCTCCACCCCTATCAAGGCTCCGGACCATGATTGCAACAATTAGGTGGGTTGGAAGGTGGGAATTTATTCTAGGTATAACTTCTTTATAATTTTAAAGGTCCCTTTCATTGCATTCATACTATGTAAATAACAAAGGATTTTTGAGACATGCATACTGTTTTGTAAAATTCTAGGTTGCAAAACATTGGGTCTAACAAACCTGCAACCTACATAGTGTTTTAAAACCCCTTACAGGTAACAACACAATTGGTTAAAGTCACCCCTCAACTCAATTCGGTCTTTTCTTCACATCCTCTGACTACAAATCCACTTCGTGCTCTCCAACCTTTAGCTTTCAACATGTAGAATTAAAAAACCCACAACACAAAGTGTTTTCCAACTTGCAATGCATTATCAATTTAAACGCATCTTCTCAAAAATATAATAGTTATTACAATTTAGAATGCATCTTATTCATGTCATCCTCCAATTCTGCCAGTGCACATAATTCAAACAAAATGATAGCTTCTCACAGAAGCCACTAGGTCGGCGAATTAAATGGAAAAGGCTGCCCACAATGCTGACAGTCGATGAAATGCGGGAAACTTTTATTGACAGTGTTGTTATCTCCTCTTCATTTCCATAAAGTTTCTTCTTGTATGCTAGTTTTGTCACCTTTATCCCCCATCTTTGCAAGCCTTGCACTACACCATCACATCATGTTATGTATGTTTTATGCATTTTTGTATGTTACCATGCCTATCAAATACCATTTTTTCAAGAGATTAGCCATGTCCATGATATATTATGTATTAGAAATAATAAGATCACAATTAGAAAACTTAAAACTAAATTTTTTATTCTATTTGACATGAAAAATATAAATATTACAAAATTTATTTTAAAATTAAAAATTAATAAAAATATTATTTATAAAAATCTTTGACTTAATTAAAATAATTAATATCTATGCAAATAGGGATCAACGGACAAACTAGACAACAAGAGGAGCTACGTACCGACCTTAATGAGTGGACAACCTTCAAACATGGAAATATGTGGTCATAGTGCACATTCAATACTGACTGACAATCATAACTGCAAAATGAATATTTAGGTGCGTTGAATGTCTGTGGATGCATGTTAGGCTACTTAGATCTCTTTTATATATATGACGGATATGGACTGGTCTTGTCATTTTTAGTGCCCTTATCTGTCACACGTCACCACTCACAAGGATGACCGTCTCAGCTTATTTCTTTAATGAATTATTAAAGTCTCTCTACCCTCGGTAGCACCCCAAGTCATGAATATTTGTGTCATATGACAAGAAATCAACGTGGGGTGACAGTCAGAATCATTTTAAAATTTGTTTCGACTCTTACAAAACTGCTTTAGGCTATTGACTTGAGAAAAATCCATTTTTTAATAAGATAGACAATTAAAAACTTAAAACTTAATTTTTTATAATATTTGACACAAAAAAAATGAAATTTATAAATTTTATTTTAAAATTAAAAAATAACAAAGATTTTACTTATTGAAAACTTGACTTGATTAATATAATAAAAATCTCAACACTATTTTACGATGATAGTTTGTATAATCAAAATAATAATAAATCTATGTAACAAGCATTGTGATAATAAAAATGTTTTTAAACGGATTAGTCTATGCAAAGAGGGAGTAAAGGACAAACTCGATAGCAAGTGGATGGAGTTGTACCACGGAAATATGTGCACATTCAATGCCGACTAACAATCATAGCTGCAAAATGAATCTGACTGGTCTTGGTGTTTCACTGCCCATATTCTCTACTCACAAGGATGACTGTTCAAATTTTTGTTTTTGGGAATTATTAAAATCGTTGTGCCTATGGTTAACACTATTTTACAATGAGAGTTTGCATAATCAGAATAATAATAAATCTATGTAACATCTATCGTGATAATACAAATGGTTTTAAATAGATTAATCTATGCAAAGAGGGAGCAAAGGACAAACTAGATAGCAAGTGGATGGAGCTAGCTATGCACCCCAATTAGTGAAAATTTGTGTCATGTGACAAGGAGTCGACGTGGAGGGACGATCACAACCGTTTGAAAAGTTGCTTTTATTCTAAAATTTTGCAAATGGGGTTGCAAGCTAAGTGGGCTTAACCTTGGAGGAAAATTTGTGGTTAAGTACACTTGAGCTGGAGTAGTATTGGGATGGGTGACCTCCCAGGTAGGGCCAGTGCTTCACCTTTGTGAGCATCACCTAGATGCAATGAGTGCTAAGTGGACGATTCACTATCATGAGAGATGGATTCTTGTGAACCACTACTCATGAAACATGGGTCAATGAGTTTGACTTGTAAAACTACACGATTGAATCCCAATAGCAATATCACAATGTTTTTACTCTTACAAAATTGTTTTATTGATTTAAGAACTAGACCTATCACAAGGGAACGACTATTCAACCTCGTAGATGTACAAGAGTCATGGATGCCATGGATATACCTTAACTGCAGTGAGTTAAACAACTATTCACTCCCTCACCATTCAAGTTAACTATTGCTGGGGAGCGAAACATACAACTGTGGTATATTGTGGATAAAGTGATTTTTTTCTAAGACTGCAGGCAATTTTGGTATATTTTTATTTGTTGTTGTTCATTTTTTAATCCTTTTAATCTATTTTAATATGATTTAGTGGTAGATATATTAATCTAAAATAATCTTTGTGTTTATATATCTTTCATTTTATATATTTATTTAACTATTCTATTAAATGATTTAATATTTCATATGTTCTTATTATAATATAAATTTAATTTAAATTTGTATACTAACATATATATAACTTATATATAATCTATATAATATGTTAGTTTCATTAATATTAATATAATATTATTGATATTATTATTATTATTATTATTTTTATTAATATTATTATTATTATTATTATTATTATTATTATTATTATTTTTATTAATATTATTATTATTATTATTGATACATAAATAGTTGCTAAGAGGCAACACCCTATTGTAGTATAGAAAAATGTGTCCCTGGACATTTTCACACTAGATATAGGAATAATTAATGATAAATTGGACTTAATATCACCCTGATCTAGTATTGTGAGGTGTTTTACACATCCACATTAGGTCTTGGGCACTTTTTAAGCTAAAATAACCTAGCCTTGCCCTAATTTAATGTTGTAATTTTTTTTTTTATTCACACTTTCACATTAAATTTAATGGGCTTGTAAACTAACTGGACCTAATCTAGTGTTGAACTGTTTATTACAAATTCACATGGGATTTAGGGCCCTTCTAAGCTAAATATACTCAATTTTGCCTTAATTTAGTGTTGTAAAGTGTATTTATTTACACTTTCCCATTGAATTTTGAGCTCCTTTGCATTTATAACCTTTTTATCATCATTAATAGTCCCCTATGACCCCATATTATGCATCAAGGCATATTGTGATAAAAAAAAAAGGCCTAGAAAAATCAACATCAAAACTTAAATTCTTCACTCCCCGACACTTTAGCATGAAAAATAGCCCCTGTGGGACCCATTTGCCACCTTGGGCGAATGAGTCCTATCCAAGTGGGACTAATTCATCAAATGAGTCCCATTTGGCCTATTTTTAAGGCTTTGAGTGGGAAAAGTGGGTTTTAATTCAAATTTTTCCTATGTCAACCTTGGGGATCAAATTAACAATCATGTGAGTGGATTGCCTATATAAGCAAGCTTTCAAATCCTCATTTCATCTAAGCACCAAGTATTCATGTTATCAAGTCAAGCACTCAAGGGTTAAGCATTTCAAATCTTCACAAGTTCATCAAGATAGCTTTCAAGATCAATTCTAAGGCATTCAAGAGAAAGCTTCTTCATCAATTGTTGCAATAATTCAAGATCCATCATCATGGAAAGGTTCTAATTGCATTACTTCATGTTCATGCTTCATTATCTTATTTCATCATTTGTTTTAATTACCTAAAAGGGCTTTTACCAAGGTAAATCCCTATTCCTTAACAATCAACACTTTCTCTCTCTCTCTCTCTCTCTCTCTATCTCTCTCTCTCCCTTTGTGTGATTGCAAATATAGGTGCTTTGAAGGATGGGAGATAATTAAAGAATAGGTTACTAGCTTTTTGGAGTTTTCTCCCCATTTGCAAGGTCAAAATATTCACAAAAAAGTTACTTACAATCCCAAAAATTAGGGTTTCAGTTCTAGGAACCTAAAGGAATAGACTAAGCAGACTGAGAAGAGCAGATCTAGACTTTGAATTTCTAGGAAATCCAAAATTTACACATTCAGAAAGAGTGGCGAGTGATAGGTGTTTTTTGAAGATCTTTACAGATTTGGATACCCATTTGCCTAAAACTTGCTCTAGTATAGTTTTCTAGAACTGGGACTGATTCACCCAAATTGGAAAATGAGCCCCACCAAGCCTAAAAAGAAACAATTTCAATGTTTTAGAGATCTATTCCATCTCTTTCTATATTTAAGGTGCACACTTTCAATTTTATTATTTTTTGAGTTGTTTCAAGCATGTTCTAGGTCATTTAGTCTTGTTTTGCATATCACACTGTGTTTTCTAATTCATTGTCTTTTCCAAGTTTACACTTGGTGGTGAACCCCTCATTAGACATAATTCAACCTTTAGGACATTCCCTTTGTAATATTTCAATCTCCTTTGCATTGAAGTCTCAAGCATTTTTTCTTGAGTAAAAGTGTATGGAATTTGTCTATCTCCTTTTAGGTCCAAAACCCTAAAGGTGTAAGAGAGTCTACAAATTTCTTCTTTTCACCTGTATATTGATCCTAAAAATTATATTGAGAGAGTTATTTTCATATCCCATATTTATTACTAGCCTACTCATCCTACCTCCTACCCCAACCCTAGCACCCATGAGACCAAAACGGAGCCACAACCCCTTTCTACCCCAATTTACCACATGCATTGAGATGGCCAAAACATCTTTGCATATTGCCTCCTTTGGATTGGATAGCACCATATTATTGAACCTAAAAAAGATGAACCACTATGAATTTGCTCCACCTTTGGTGTGGGAGTGAAGCTTCATGTCAAATGAAACCTCATTTTTCTTCTTTTTCCTCTATATTGTTGTCTACTTCTCCTTGCTTTCCCCACCACTCTAAACCTTAAACATTTTCTCTAGAGTATTTTGTTCACCCCAAAGGGACATTACTATCGAGCTTCCTATTTGGTCTGCCTTTTCCATGCTTGTTTTTGAATCTTTAAAATCAATGTTATACATGGAGCAACACCCCCCCATCATGGCAATCATATTACAAATTTCTTCAAGCCTTATCCTCGGCAATAGGGAAGCGTGGTGGTATTCCTTTGGTAATGGCAATAGACATTGGACAATAAATACTGTAATGTATTATAGTAATATTATTATTAAATCATTAATTAAATTATTAATTATAATTTTAACAAATATATAATATATATTTAATATTAATATGGTACTAGTACTATATTAAAATTTTAATATAGTTATAGTTAAATAATAATTATCATACTATTAGTTTTTTAAATTTTAAGGTTTAAGATATATCTTAAAATGTTATATATTTAAATATATAATGCAATTAATTATAATATAAGGAATTTGCATATTACAATAGAGGTTTACTTAATTTATTGAAGTCATTATGATAAATTGAAATAAAAATTGAACATATTATATTAAAGATTAAAATGGTAAATACATGATTAATTTAACAATATTTTTCAAATTAATTAATTTCTAAGACTTTTATCCTTTCTTTTTTTGCTTTTCTCTTTGCTAGTTGTTTTCCTTTCTTCATTTTTCATGTCTATCATATGTGAATGGTGACATAATTTATAGTCCTTTGAAAGAATTTACATGAGAAATCATTACAAATGTTAATCTAGGTCTTTCAATGAGTTCTCTATCAAGTACAACTTTTTAGAGTGTCAATCCTTGCAACTTGTATATTGTTAGAGCCCAACCTAATCGTAATGTTATATGTTTTGTGCTTCCCATTTTAATTTTACAATTGGTGTATTGTACGTGGATTCCAATCATTGAACGTTATTCTAGAGTAATTATAAAAGTTAACAAGAACATATGATGGTGGTTGTAGTGGTGCAATGCCATGTGAATATACAATATTTCATATATATCCAAGTGCTCCATTTGCAAGTCCTACTTCTATCCATAATTTTGATGTTAACATTACTCTTGCATTATTACTACGTAGTAATTCCATATCAATTTCATCATTCACACCTCCTTCAATGGAAATTAGACTTTCAACTTTTATGGCAACACTCCATGCAATTGGATTTGACAATGGATATAATTTTTGGTAGTGAACATTTTCATTTGTTGAAAAGAAATTAAAACTTCTTTCAAATTCATCAGTCTTTGATGTATTGATTCTTGCATTTGATCTTGACATAAGCAACATAAAATCATCAATTGTAGGGTACACATCCTTAATGTTTGTTAGAATTTGATGAAATAATTGTTTTTCTTGGTTCTATCCAACTTGTCAAAAAACATGAATTAATTTAATGAACATTTTGAATTCTTCCCAGAAGATTTTTTATTTCCTTTTACTTTCATATGAAGCCCCACCATTTACTAGACGTAATTAGGACAAGTCTCCAACTAAAATCATAGATATGCCTGAATAAAAATATTTAATTAAAGAAGTGATAACCATGAATTTGTATAGATGGAACTATAATAGAATTGAGCAAAAAATATCCTAAAGTAAAGTTAGTAACATCAACAATTTTACATACATTATTGTATCCACTTTAGTGTTCACCACCTTAGCATCTTAGGTAGGCTCATTTTATCCCCTACATCAGCCTTCTTCCCTTCTCAAGATGCTCTCAATCCCTTTTCAGCAACTACCCTTGTGCTTCAGCTCTATGCAGAACATTGTGCTTTTCCCGTTTGTGTCATTTTGTAGTGTGATGTGTCTGGACACTAGTGCACCATCCATATGTCCATGCATTGCGCTAGCATCTCATGATATTTCAATGCTCAAATGGACATTTTTGAGCATGTTTTCCACTTATCACTTCATTTTGTTGGTGTTAATGGCTCAGTACGCATCATAACCACCTGAGAAGCTACCTTTTGCTTCTCTTCTCTCGTTAAATTCTATCTTTTCAAATCATTTGGTCTTCTAGCTTCTTTCCAACCTTGGCTCTAGAATTTCTCTCTTGTTATCTTGCTTGCACAACTCCATACAACTTGCTACAACAACTTCAAATGCTCTAAAGATTTTATAATGCTCTTTGTAGCTCTCTTGGCTCTCACAGCTATCCCTCTCTTTGGATTCTTTAAGCCTTGAAGTTGATACCTTTCCTATCTTGTTCCCTTGAGCATCTTGGGATTTCACACATCCCATATCCACTACATCTATATTTTGTGATACAGGTTCTCCTCCTTGAGTAGGTATTGCTTTTATCACCTATAATTCATGATACAAGTTTTCCTCCTCGAGAGGGGATTACTTTTATCACTCTAGCTCATTCATTCCATTTCTATCTCTCTCTATCTATTTGGTTGTTCATGGAGGTGGGAACACCAAAATGGGGGTTTGACTAAGGAAAATCCCTATACAATCCCAACACTTTCTCTAGATCTTACACATGCAAGTATTGAAGACATTCATTTGCTAGAGGATTCATTACTTGGGTTGCTATGAGCAATTTCTGTTTCTTATTCTCCTACTTTATCATTTATACTTTACTTTCTTTTAGTTCTATTTTATTCTATTATTTTCCTATACTCTAGAATTTCTTAGTAATTAGACTGCTAGTAGTCATTTTTTGTTTTCTAGATTATTCTTGCTTTCTGGTTCATACAAGATGCCAACATGCTACACTATTTCCCTTGTTCTGCACTACCATCCTTTGGTTGAGATCCCATCAATTTTTCTAGAAAACCTTTCCATAAGAGTGGATTTGCACCCCATGTACAATTCCCTTTTTTTCCTTTGTCCACCTTAGAGAAACCAAGTTTGAAGGCTTAATTCCACTTGAGCCTGCTGCTTGCATCACACTTGGTGCCTATTTTGAGTGTCAGTGGAGGCATTTCTATGAGGGATTCCTACGCGACACACAAACATCCCCATAATGTGCTTGCGTCCTTGGTAGATTCCCACATTTGCACCCTACAAAGGCATTACACTTCCCAGTGGGGGTTGGTTTGTAATGCCCTCTTTGGCCGACCGACCCAAATATGGCCATTTTCTTCATCTCCCCTTCAAATTCACTCCTTCCATATGCATTTCAACTTCTTTTGAGCTTCTACCATCTTCACCACTTTTGGAATTCATTCACAAGCTTCACAATCTCTCCACAAGCTCCAAGTAGCTTCTTCACCATTTCCTCAATCTCAAAACACTTTACACTTCATAGTAGCAACTTCAACACTCCACCACTTTAGTAGAGAAAGTGTGGAACAAAACAATAATTACAACAAAGGCTTGAGTTGCTCTCATTTTCTCCCCCAAGCAGCCTTGATTGCTTTTGGTGGAGGTGGTAAGCTTTCACTCTTCTCCACTATTACTTGGCTGAGTAGCATAACTCTATTTTGTAGTGCTTTAAGTGCTCTTTATTTCAGTTCTAACTAAGGAAGGCCCCTATACACCCACCCAACATTTTTTATCTCCCTCTTGTGTGTAGGTATTGAAGATACTCATGAGTTGGAAGCTTCATCACTCGCACGGTTGTAAGTATCTCTTTCCTTTACTTTAGTTCTACTACTTTATCGCATTCTATGATTTTCCTACATTTTTTCAGTCCTCAGTAATCAGATTGCTAGTTGTTGTTTTGGAATTTTCGAGACATTCTTGTTCTCTGATCTGTACGAGACGCTAGCACACCTCTGGGACACCATCGCATTGTGTTGTCATCTGTATTATGCTCTATCATCCTTTGGTTGAGAGCTTGATAGTATGTCCAAAAAATCTCTATGACCTGCTCTTTGAGGTTCTAAAACTCTCACCATTGTTCCATTGAGGTAGTGTAGGGTAGTTTGCCCCATGAGGCTCTCTAAGTGAAGAGAACTCATGAGTGGAAAATTCCCATATATTATAACATTTTGGTGAACTTGACATGAAGAATAGTGTTTTTCAAAAAACTAGAAATTTATTTACCCCTACTTGGTGAGGTCATAAGTTTTGACTTGGTGCTCAGATTTCAGAACCGTTTGCACCATTGGAAAGGTCTTCTAGAGAAATAGTTTCACCCCTAAAGTACTAGGCAGTGGAATTTTAGGGCCTGACAAAATTTTCGACCTCAAATTCTTCCCCGAAGACCTCTGAAAATGCGATTTATTAAAACATAGAAAATACCAAAAAAAATGTAATGGATTTAATATCTTCTTTTATTAGTTTAGTATCTAATTTTGTTCAAAATTTTAGTAATGAAATTCCCTTTCATGCATGTGATAGTGACTTGGCTTTACCCATGTGACTCGGTATCTTTGGTCCTTCTCACAAAATTCCTCTTACTTTAGAGGATACTTTGTTGCAAGAAGATGAAATCATTGATACTTTCCTTAATGTTACTCCACCTTCTATTCATTCCAATGCACTCTCTTCTAGAGATAATGTATTTGTGAATGATGAATCCACCCTTCATTCCAATGCACTGTCTTCTAGATATGTTGGATTCATGAATGATGAACCTCCTTCCACATCTGATTCTCCTTGGATCAATGTCCAAAAATTTGTTCCTTCAAATAACTATTCCACATTTGATACTATTTGGATTGATGTTGAAAATATATGTATTTAAATAATTGTTCTACTAGCTATGATGATTCTATAAATGGAGTCTGTTTCTCTACTACCTCTCAAAGGCCAAAGAGACTGATCATTTAGGTGACTTTGTCTAGTCCTTCTTCTAAAAGGGTTTGTGCCATTAATGGTCTTCTATTTGATAGTGACTCTCCTGATCTTTCTACGGCTCCCTCTTATAGAGTGGTATCCCATACTTATGAGAATAAAATGAATAAACAACCAAGTCTTCTTCAAGCCCCTAAACCTAGGACTAAAGTGCCTAGTGATAATGATCTTGTCAAGCAACCTCCGGTTACTCTGGATAAGATCTCATTGTGAGACTTGCTTTAGTCTACTTTGTTTTACCAAGGTATGCTTCAGGAAGCCTTGCAAAAGATACTCTTACCTTCTTCTTCTAGGCTGGTGGATGCTAATGTGTTGATGGCATATATTCATGCAAATTCATCGAATATTATGCATTAGACATACTCTCGTTGATGTCAGTTTGGTGCTCAATGTATGTAGCATCGATCTATTGTCTAAGATTAATATTGACTCATCTTCTATTAATACTTCTTTTGTTGTCCTTCGTAGATTTTATAATGCCATTCAATAATCCCTAGGCACAATAGTCTTGGATTTGAGGTTGGGACCCATTACTATACCTACCCTTGTATATGTTATGGCATAAAAGTTACCATGCAACCTTCTTCTTGGTAGAACATGGATTCATGCTATGGGTGCAGTCCCATCTACCTTGTATAAATCTATTAAGTTTATTTACAATAATAAAGTAGTCATAATCAAGGCTGACCCTGATGCTATGCACTTATGTGAGGTGGCAACTGCTAGTTAGGCTTTGGTTGTTCCTACTCTTATTCCTTCAGTATCTTCTAGTGTGTCAATGTTTACTCCAGTAGTACCTAATACAAAGGATACTCTTGAGATCAATGTTCCTAAGGAAGATCCTTTTGAAGCAAGGAATGCTAATTCTACTCCTACTTCTCAAAAGAACACATGTGTTGGTGATCATTTGGGTTCTTTAGATTTTATAGAATCCTTCATTGGAGAATATAAAGTTGACCCAATACACCTAGACCTTCGAATAACATCATCTACACCTGCTATGAGAGACAATTGTTCTTTTATATTGTGAGATGGTGCAAGCACAAATTGTAATGTTCTTGGTGTTGGTCCTCCTTCTAAGGAAGATGATCACACTTATGTTAAGGAGGTGAATGTTGATAGTCCTGTTAGGAAAGATGATGGTGATCTCATAGATGAGTATGATCCCCTTTTCCAGAATAATACTCTCCATGCATATCCTCCATTGTCTTCTATCTTTGTTCCTTCTTCTTGTGTGAATTCAAACCTTTTTCCACAAGACAAAGGGTTGCTTCCTGCTCCTCATCCTTTATTGAAGAAAGAGTGTATTTTGTTGTAGCTTTTAAAATCCTGCTTAATCACTCTTCCTTCTCCAATAGGCAAGAAAAATCATGAACATGATGAAGGAAAATATTCTTTTTGCGCATACCATTGAGTGCTTTGGCATTCCACTAGTGAATGTAAGACCTTGAAGGGTAAAATACAACAACTTTTTGATTTTGGTGCCATCAAACTCCCGTTTGATTGATGCACCTACCATTTCTTTGCTTGACAAGAGATATCGAGGTTTACCTCTATGTTGTTCTAAGTATCTTGCATGGTTCTCCTCTCTTGTATGGCAAGGGGTAGTGATAACTTATTTGAGATATGTGCATCCTTTTAAAGGACCCCCTTTCTTTTCTCTATCTTTTAATTGAAGCGTCCCTTGTTTGGACCCCTCTTTTTCATGTTGGGTTCCCAAGGGACCCCCCTTTTGAAAGATTCTATCTTGAATGAATTATTCATGTATAGCCTGGGGGTAGCCTGACTAGACCTATTTCATGTCTTTTGCATCTAGCTTGGGGGCAGCCTGACTAGACCTTACCTTTCAAATAGTGTGTCCCTTGAGTGGACCCCTCTCCTTTTGAAGGGTTCCTAAGGGACCCCTTTGAAATTTTTATGGTTTGTGTGACTAGCCGCTTTTGACATGTTCTATCCGCAGGTAGACATGTCACTACCTTTTGACATGTTCTATCTATGGGTAGACATGTCGCCACTTCTTGAAATGTTCTATTTGTGGGTAGACATGTCACCAATTTTTGACATGTTCTATCTATGGGTAGACATGTCGCCACTTCTTGACATGTTTTATCTATGGGTAGACATGTCGCTGCTTCTTGACATGTTCTATCCGTGGGTAGACATGTCATCACTTTTTTACATGTTCTATCTATGGGTAGACATGTCACTTCTTCTTGACATGCTCTATATGCAGGTAGACATGTCACCGCTTTTGACATGTTCTATCTACGGGTAGACATGTTGCCACTTTTTTGACATGTATTTGCAGGTACACATGTTGCCACTTTTTGACATGTTCTATATGTGGGTAGACATGTCGTTGCCTTTTTGACATGTTCTATCTAAGGGTAGATGTGTCACCACTTCCTGAGTCTATGGAGTCTACTTCCTTGAGGCTTCCTCAATGCACTACAAAAAATCCTTGTGATTTTCTCCACTTTTTGCTTTGGTTTTTGCTTCCACCCACTATTTTAATGTATTTTTTGGAAAATTTTGAAAATGTCAGTGCTATTTATTGGGATGGAACAATTTTTGGCATTTATTGCACCAACCAGTACAAGTCTACACTAATTTAGGTGCTAATTAGCACCCTAAGTAACATAGTCTTTAGCATTGATATTAGCTTTGAGTGTAGCACCTCTTTTAGCTTTGACTTTAGCTTTGAGTTTAGCTTCGGGTTTAGTGTCGGTTTAGACACCCCTATGTCAAAGAGACTTATTTATGTCTCATAAAAACATAACTCTTGGATATAAAGAGTAATTTCGATGAGACATTGAGATATCGATAAGACAAATAAGATTGTCTCATTGAAACTCTTCAAGTAATGATCAAAAGCATACACTGCTATACCACCGGGAAGATGAGGAACATATACGATAGAGAAGTATACACCACAACCCCATAGGAAGAATCATTGAACAAGGTGGTAGTGCAGTAAATAGTAGAAGGGAAGGTTAGAACACTAATATACCACAACGATAATCACAAGTCTCCCCAATATGATAGAGTTACACCAATATATAAAGAAATGTACCACTGAAGGAAAATATCGATGAGACAATGGCATGTCAGCAAGAGGTATTAACTTGTCTCATCAACACTAGAAACCAACATCAGAGGAACATAAGATCTAATGTTGATGATACATTGAAATATCGATAAGACAAATAAGATTGTCTCATCGACACTCTTCAAGTAATGATCAAGAGCATACACCACTATAGTGTTAGGAAGGTGAGCAACATATGCGGTAGTGCAGTATACACCACAACCCTACAGCAAAAAGCCTTTTGCAAGGTAGTAGTGTGGTAAATATGGCATCATTACAATTTACAACAATAAATACAAAAAATCATATAAGTTGCCAAAATTAAATGCTATTAAATTATTAAGGGTTGCCAAAAATAATATGATTGAATACTGCACCATCCAAAGATAAGTGAGTTTTCCCAATATCGCACTCAATTGTAGTGCACTAGCATGGAAGGAGCTAAGGATACAAGAAGAAGAAGTCCTGCAAGCATGAAATACTTAGGTAAGTGCATGAAAACTCTCGAAAAGATCTCATTTAATATAAAAAATCTTTCAAGGTTTTGTCATCTGAAGCCATAGTAGAGAAAATTGAAACATGCCTTCTAAAATAAAACAATCAGAAGTAAAAGAAAGTCAACAGGTAAAATTAAAGATGAAGAACCTAAAGTAAAGAAGAGACCACTCCATAAATCCATATTAGATATACTTCCAAGGTCCACTAAAGATAGTAATAAGAAGTTTCTCATGGACATCGCACAAAGTTATAGGGTTGCCCTCATTTCCAAATTTGGATGTGACCTATTTTGGTATTTTTACAGTAAGAGAAATAAGGAGATTCTAGTGTCAAACACTTGGATATTGGATATAGAAAGTTTGATTATCCCAAATGTGTTTTTTGATGTAGAATTCATTAGACTACTATCCAAACACTATCACTCAGCTACCAAAACAGTAATGTTTCCAAATGGCACAGTACTGGTAGAAGTAACCAGAAAAGACATCATTGAGTGTTTTGGCTTAAACAAGTATGTTCTAACCAAGATAAAATTGCAGAAAAGTGAGGAGGATTATGCCAGGTTGAAAAGGACTTATAGAAGTGATGAGGTACCCCATCTCTACTACCACTACTGAAGCATTTTCTGTGACAAATTTTTGGTATTACTTTGTGAATACATATTTAGCTCTTTGCCAAGTGTTGGGGATAAATGCTCAAGATAAAATTCCAATAGGACTAATGATGATGGATATGCGAATTCAAAACCCTAAAACTAATATTGAATATGACTTTTCTCCATTGAGAAGGTGTAAGATGATGAATTCTCCCAAGTTATAGAGGATGGAGCACTAATTACAATTCAAACACTATTCCCTACTATTTCATCTAATATTGTACCAAAATAGGATCAATGGACTAAAAGAATGGACTTGGCTATAGTAGATGAGGAAGGGAATCCCACACCTATCCAAAAATGGTGCTATATTTGGGATAGTCGATGCAAGAATTCAAGTTTTGTTATATTCTACGAAGACTTTGTACACAAAATCCTTCAAGTTATTGGGTATGCAATACCAATATTGTTAACCAAAATGTTACAACTAGTGAGACCTTTGGATTTAAGACTAGAGTAGGGTTATACACACAATTTTGGAGATTGGTTCTTCATCCTGAAGTTACAATAATAAGAGTTGATGGAAGCCCTATTGCTCCACACATACTGCCAAAATTTGTGCCCATTAGATTAGCATTTCTTGAATTTATGTGGTAAATGATGTGGATGGAGAAAGATGTAATGGAAAAGTAGAAGAAATTCACTTTCCTACTAAACCAAACCAAGTGTGAAGATTGGACTATAGGCTTAGACACACTAGAGGAGTTATAGTATTATTTGAAGACAAGAAATGCATTGAAATATGGAAAAGACAGAGCCTTTGACCTTTAAAATCATATGAACATAAGGCATGATCTTCTTACCAAAGTGAGAGTGCCACACCAAGTGGATTTTGAAGAAGATGTCATAAGGAACTACATTACTTATAATGATGTATTTAGTAGAAGGAAAAAATGGGAATATATGAAGAAGGTTGAAGAATGAACGAAACGGAGGAACAAGGATTTCCTAGGATATTTTGTTAAGGAAAAGGACCCCATCAAGATGATAGAATTAATATTTGGTAGCTATGAAGACTTGTACAAAAAGAATGAAGCATATCTCGAAGAACATCATAGTGGTGCAACTACAGAGCATACCCCAGGTGAAACCTTTGAGCCTCCCATGGAGTAGTTACCTCCTAAAAGAAGATAGGAAGTATTGAATAGTTAGTACTGAAGAGGCGGGCGATACTGAGGAAGTGGCTACAGTATTGCAAAAATTGAAAGGTGATATTGCAGTTGATCAGCCCATCCTTAAGACTAGTGCCCATAAACATGAGGAAAGGATGGGTGATGTAGAAAAAACAAGTATAGAGGTACATGAAGATGAAAGGGAAATTTTAGCCAAGAGATTCATAGAAGATGAATTCATTAAGACTCCTAAGTTTAAGGATTTTTTGTTGAAGATGAAGCTAAAAGAATTTCAAGAGAGGATGGAATCAGCTGAAGCAGGAATTGAAGAATGGGAGAAAAATGAAATGGTAGCATAGACTTTCTAGGATTAAGAGTTGACAACATTGACATTATCCCCCAGAAGGCTAGAGAAATGGTCTTGAAGAGAAATATGCTCATTTTCCCTGGCTTGGAATTAAAGAAAATGTTTCTACTTGATCAAGTGTGGGCTTAGGAAGATCCAATGATAGTTGTAGAATTTGACTCTGATGAAGGTGTGAGTGGAACTGGGTATAACCCAAAGATTAAAACCCTAACCATATGGATCAGGCAGAAAAAATACATAGAAGCCAAAATTATTGGATGTAATTCAAGGGATGAAAGTGGCAACGATGGTAAGGACAATACAATATACCACCCCTTTGGAGGCAGCCACAATGACCATGCATTCGGCCATGTTCACTTGAGCAACTATTAAGGGATTAAAAGATAGATTGAAGGAGTATGAAAAGGAAAAAAATGTTCCTAAATGATGAAGTTAATAAACTACTCATGGAGAATGTCAAAATGAAAGAACAATTAAGAGGAGTAGGACCCTCACAAAGCAAGGAGATGGTGTTATATAGGCCTCTTATTGCTCCAATGGATACTATGAAGAACATTTTTGAAAAACAGGTAAAAAATCCAGTGAAGGAAGTGGATGATGTAAAGAAGGCCAACAATCAAACCCAGGATGAAGTGAAAGGACAAATTTGAGAAGTTATGGAAAAGATTCTTGAGCATAGGATAAAATTAGTTATGGATAAATTGGAGAATGTGCATGATAGTTATAGAACACTTCAATGAGCATTATATCAAATAAATACACATATGCTTGTATTAGATCCTTTGTTCAAAAGGTGGTAGCCTATTCACCACACTTTGGCTAAGTTATGCAAAGTTCTACAAAGACTTGTCCTGATGCACCCACAACATTAAAGCCAACTAAACAAACTGTGAAGATGATTATTGATAAATTTTAGTATGTACAAGGGTTTGATAAACATATTGTAGCATGAATGGATTTATTCCATACCTCTAAACAATGGTATACCTAAAACCATGAGAGATGGTGATCAATTGGAGGACTTGGATAAGTGGAAGAAAGAATTCAATCAGGTTGTTCATAAGTGTGTAACTCATATACAACCAGAGGATGATGATAACAATCTTCCCAGGCTAAATCAGATCATGGATGGGTTGATTGTTCTTGATGCGGGATACCTAAAGTTTGTCAATGATACAAAGGAATTACCAGATAGTCAATGGAAAACTCATCTTGCAAACATGCAAAAGATCCAAGAATATAAGTGGTCATCAGATTTACGATGTATCAGTGGGAGGAAAAGTATTTGGCTTCAAAAGAATAGGACATTAAGGTGCGAGCATTTGGAAATTCATCATGGAGAGGAATAATTTTCCAGATCAATGATCACCAGTCTTCTATGTTGAATAATGGAACCATACGTCAAAATTTATTAAGTCTTGTTATTTCCTTAATTATACTAATTAAATAGTTGTTAGTAAAAGTAGTTATGAAAGGTTGTTTCTTTTTGTATAAGGCCAGTAGCTTGTTGCTCCTATATAAATAGGAAACCAAGGCCTAGTTTTAAATTATCATCATCATATATCATTTCCAATTTGAAGACTTCTATTATTAATATATATCAATTGAAGCAATATAATGGAGAACATCTTATTATCAAAGATTCTCCATGACTGTGTTATCATTATGTATTTTTCTTATGTTTTCCATACTTATTTCTTCTTATATTTGAAGGAATATAAATTATTGAGCCTCAATATTGTGCTTATGTGAATGAATATGTTGATACAATAAAACATTTATTGTGGATGTTGGTAGAGCTACTAATTTTTTTGAAAATTTGAGCTTATTTTTGCTATGCCCTTAATATTAGTGTACTTCGGGTTATGAATAGTCATCTTTTGGCTATCTTCACTCTCTATTAAGTCATATTATCATTAGTGTAATCAAGGGAAAATCCTAAAATTGTTAAGGGGGTTAGCACAATAACAATTAAAATTCCTATGAAATAACAAAGCACAAAAGAAGTGGAGTGAAGACAAAAGGGATAATGTTACCCTAAGTCTCCACCTTCCATGATTAACCTTTGTTACACCTCCTAGCTTGCAGTAAACAAAAATGCCCTTAGATTTGTGTGAGCAACTATGACTAAAGACTAAGCCCTATGCAAGTGTTGAAGGATTTGCAGAAAATAAAATGACCCTACAATGGACTAAAATGACTATGACTGTAAGTGACTATGACTGTAAGACTAATAGTAGCATAAGATGAAGTCTAAGCATGAGAGAGACCAAGAGTGCCAGAGGTCAAGAGAGAGGCAAATGAGAACAAAATTCCCCTTTTATGAAAAATGCAATTTCGAATGTGTGGCCAAGATGAAAAGATGACCAAAACCCTAAAATCAATGATCAAGATTAAATTTTGGTGTGTGCATTAGGGTTAGGTCAAAATTAGGGCAAAAGGTAAGAATGAAGGGTTGAGATTGAATTATAAAATAATTCAATCTAGGGCTGAAATTAAATGAGATGTCAAAAGTCAAGAATTAATTTAGAAGATAAAACTGGCACGGACAAAGAGGTTATTGGAGAAATTAAATAATAAAATTTATTTACTCCAGGTGACTAGTAAATAATTAAATAATAAAGATATTATTTAATTATGGAGGAATGTGACAAAAGAATTGTTTTGAATTAAATAATGATTTAATTCAAAACTCAAGAGAATTGACTAAATTAAATAAATCCAATTTATTTAATTTTAATGAGAAAAAGCTAGTGAATATTTAAATAATTAGAATAATTATTTAATTATAGTGGAAAGTGGACAAAATTAAATAAATAAGAATTTATTTAATTTTTTAGAAGAAGGGGACTTAATTAGTGACATAATTAAATAAATACAAATTTATTTAATTAATCAAGAAGACATAAATGACAAAGGAGAATTAAATAAATTTAAGAAATTTATTTAATTTAAAGGGAGACTTTAGACAATTAACGACGTATTTAATAAATAAATAAAATTTATTTATTTAATAATCAAGGAGGAACAAATGACATGAATTAATTAAATAATTATGAATTATTTAATCAATAGTCGAATGTGGACCAAGGACATAATTAAATGACTTAATTATGCTAGGACGAAAGTGGTAAAAATGAAGCTTGCAGGCCTAGGTCATTTTTAGGTGCCTACATTTTGCCCCTCTTTGTCATAATGTCACTTGTCGCATTGTGACAAAGAAAAAGAAGCCAAGAATATGCCCCAACGAGGGTGCGGAGTATCATTGCCCCACTAGCTTTTTCTCTCATTAAAATTAAATAAATTGGATTTATTTAATTTAGTCAATTCTCTTGAGTTTTGAATTAAATCATTATTTAATTCAAAGCAATTCTTTTGTCACATTCCTCCATAATTAAATAATATCTTTATTATTTAATTATTTACTAGTCACCTGGAGTAAATAAATTTTATTATTTAATTTCTCCAGCAACCTCTTTGTCTGTGCCAGTCTTATCTTTTAAATTAATTCTTGACTTTTGACATCTCATTTAATTTCAGCCCTCGATTGAATTATTTTATAATTCAATCTCAACCCTTCATTCTTACCTTTTGCCCTAATTTTGACCTAACCCTAATGCACACACCAAAATTTAATCTTGATCATTGATTTTAGGGTTTTGGTCATCTTTTCATCCTGGCCACACATTCGAAATTGCAGTTTTCATAAAAGGGGAATTTTGTTCTCATTTGCCTCTCTCTTGACCTCTGGCACTCTTGGTCTCTCTCATGCTTAGACTTCATCTTATGCTACTATTACTTATAGTCATAGTCACTTACAAAATCCTAAAAAGGCCACTAGGCCACGGGTTTGTATACTTGATATAGCCCACCTTTATACCCCGGATTGGTGATAAACACCTTTCCTTCTCGAGAGCGGATAGCTTAGAATTTTGGTGGCATTGGCTCCCCTCCACGGCTCATTAACGTCATTCGAGCACACCAAATTCGGATTCATTGGGTAGTGACATCCCAAGAATTTCTATCTCTACTCAAGGGGATCAGTAGTGAGTAATCTTCGGGCATGATACTGTACCCTGCACCATATCAAGCAACAGCCAATAGAACGGTTGGACACTAAGACAAGAGGTGTTTAATTTGGGCATTCAGTTCGTGGGGCGTGATCCATGCGGTGAGAGTCCCCTTTCGGATCCATCTCGTCGGAACCACGCTCGTGATTCTTGGGCTCTCCCTAAGAACCCACTTTTCTATACTGGCTGGAAGTCCCTCGGTGTCAGGGTGCTACCGGTCTGAGTCATCCTGGGGTGAGTACTTTTTCCCACCAGAACAGGCCCAAGTTCTAGAGTCAGTAACCGTTTCTCTTACACCCAGGATTGCACCATGTCACCTTCTCAGATCAGGATTACCGAATCGTGAAGGATAAACTAACAGAAAAAAGAATGGGTCTGGTTTTCTGATCACAAGGTTTTCACCAAGTGAGAGCATACTCACCTACCACTCCACAAGCACAATCAAGCATGAAAGACATGATTCTTTTTATAAGCACCAAATTCAAAGTTTGCTAATCTAGAAATAAACAAGCACAAAGTTTGTTTTCTCCTTCTTTGACATGCGAATCTGCAAACAATGAGTATTAGTAGTTTTGTATGTATTGGTCTTGGACACACGAATGAGGATCGCCACACGCTACAAGAAATTATTAGTAACACAAAAGATCTAATTTGGTTAACATGCAGGAATAAAAACACAGAAAAAGATGGAAAACTAGAAAACCAGTAAACAGAAAAATCTGAAATTCGACAATTAAAATCTGAAAGCTGACAGAAAAATTTAGCAGGCAAATGCGGCGCAAGATTACCAGACAGATGCGGCGCGGTTTAGCGAATGCGTCGTTCTATTCTGCAAATGCGGCTCGGAATGTAAGATTTGTCTCTGTAATTGGCAGTTGCAGCTTGTCAGAACAGTTGCGTCGTTATTGTCAGTAGATGTGTTGCGACGTTTGTGGCGATCCGTACCAGTATCTTGCAAAACAACATAAAACAACTCCTACGAAAATAGAAAGCCGCTACCAGAAAGGATTAGTGACACAAAATCTAATCTTATCGAACATGCAGGAATAAAAACAGAATACAGAAAGAGATAAGATTAGAGAAAACTCGAAATCCGAAGATAAAACCCCAAACTGAACAAAAAGAATTATACCAGACGGATGCAGCGCGGATTGCAAATGCGTCTCAGTAAGAACGGATGCGTCGTTATGTGCGTCAGTTGCGTTGCGACAGAGCAATTGTGGCTCTACGGTTCTCGGGTGCGTCGCGACGCATATGATGCGTCACACTATTTTTAAAAAAGTTGCGGCGTTCTGTACCTGTACCCTGCAAAACAACATAAAACAGCAAAAAACGTACGAAAAGCCGAAAAACGACGTCGGGTTCACCAATGTAATCAAGGGAAAATCCTAAAATTGTTAAGGGGGTTAGCACAATAACAATTAAAATTCCTATGAAATAACAAAGCACAAAATAAGTGGAGTGAAGACAAAAGGGATAATGTTACCCTAAGTCTCCACCTTCCATGATTAACCTTTGTTACACCTCCTAGCTTGCAGTAAACAAAAATGCCCTCAGATTTGTGTGAGAAACTATGACTAAAGACTAAGCCCTATGCAAGTGTTGAAAGATTTGCAGAAAATAAATTGACCCTACAATGGACTAAAATGACTATGACTGTAAGACTAATAGTAGCATAAGATGAAGTCTAAGCATGAGAGAGACCAAGAGTGCCAGAGGTCAAGAGAGAGGCAAATGAGAACAAAATTCCCCTTTTATGAAAACTGCAATTTCGAATGTGTGGCCAAGATGAAAAGATGACCAAAACCCTAAAATCAATGATCAAGATTAAATTTTGGTGTGTGCATTAGGGTTAGGTCAAAATTAGGGCAAAAGGTAAGAATGAAGGGTTGAGATTGAATTATAAAATAATTCAATCTAGGGCTGAAATTAAATGAGATGTCAAAAGTCAAGAATTAATTTAGAAGATAAGACTGGCACGGACAAAGAGGTTGCTGGAGAAATTAAATAATAAAATTTATTTACTCCAGGTGACTAGTAAATAATTAAATAATAAAGATATTATTTAATTATGGAGGAATGTGACAAAAGAATTGTTTTGAATTAAATAATGATTTAATTCAAAACTCAAGAGAATTGACTAAATTAAATAAATCCAATTTATTTAATTTTAATGAGAGAAAAAGCTAGTGAATATTTAAATAATTAGAATAATTATTTAATTATAGTGGAAAGTGGACAAAATTAAATAAATAAGAATTTATTTAATTTTTTAGAAGAAGGGGACTTAATTAGTGACATAATTAAATAAATACAAATTTATTTAATTAATCAAGAAGACATAAATGACAAAGGAGAATTAAATAAATTTAAGAAATTTATTTAATTTAAAGGGAGACTTTAGACAATTAATGACGTATTTAATAAATAAATAAAATTTATTTATTTAATAATCAAGGAGGAACAAATGACATGAATTAATTAAATAATTATGAATTATTTAATCAATAGTCGAATGTGGACCAAGGACATATTTAAATGACTTAATTATTCTAAGACGAAAGTGGTAAAAATGAAGCTTGCAGGCCTAGGTCATTTTTAGGTGCCTACAATTAGTATATTGTTATTTAGTTCTTTATTTCAGCCTATGTCTTATATAGGTGTGTCTATGTCGGCCTAGGTGATATCCTTGGCATAAATTGGTATATATAGGAGGTTGTGAGTCTTATTTCATCATCAAGTTATGAAGTGCATTCTCATTAGAGATGTTTAGAGGTTTTCCCCCTTGAAGTGGCTTGTTATTATGAGTTATTATCAAGTATTTGCAGCATATTTCATATCATATTTTTATATTGTGCAAGTTATTTCATAATAAGTGGTATCAAAGCATGATCTTGGCACCATAGAGGCAAGGTTTTTCTCAATTTTGGACGCAATTTTGGGAAGAGCATATCTTTCCGATTTTGGTGAATTTTTTTATGATTTTTAAAGGGTTTTTGAAGAAGATATTGAAGAAGCTACAATACATATTTAAGAAGAATTGGACTAGAATTAAGCGAATTATTGCAGAATTAGGGTTTCTACACTATTCTTTTGGAATCTACATATCTCACACATCTTGTCGAATTGGAGTCTAATTTTTATTGGGTTTTTGAAGAAATAATAAAGGAGATTACAATAAAATTTTAAAATAATTTTAGTTTCATTTTTGTGATTTATTTCAAAATTAGTGGTTTCCATCATGACAGGGCCTGCAACAAGGGATAAAAAGAATGTTGTCACTCTGGGGAAGACTCCTGATAAGGATGGGGTAGTAATCAAGGATATTAATCCTAATGAGGAAATAAGTAAGGTCAAGGAAGATATTTCCTCAATTAAGATAGATATGTTTGACCTAAGAAACATGTTAAGCACCTACATGGTTGAACCAAGAAAGGAGTTCTCAAGCACCCAAGGTGAAAATTCTAGGTTAGCTACCATTGACACAAGCTTTAGTACTCCTATGGGATCTAGGAATTTATTTACAAAGGTGGATATGCGCAAGCTCGATGGTAAGGATCCTCTAACATGGATAAACCAAATGGAGATTTTTTTTAAGTACACCAAATCCCAAATGGACAAAAGGTCACGATGGCTACCCTATATCTAGAACCAGATCAATTCATTTGGTATCGTTGAATTTGCACTCATCGAAGGAAAAAGGGGCTCACCATCTCATGGTCAATTTTTATAGAGGAACTCCAAGCACAATATAGCAATAGCATGACAGAAAAATTCTTCAGTGAACTAGCTCAACTTCAACAAACATGATCAATTAAGGATTATATTTAGCAATTCCAAAATCTATCCTTAAGAGTGGATACAATTATAGAGGGAAAATTTAATGACTTATTCTTGGGTGGTCTCAAGGATCACATTCAACATGAGGTATGCATGTTTAGCCCTAGTTCCATAAATGAGTATTTTATATTAGCACATAGGGTAGAGGAGAAGTATTTGATTCCTAAGAAGCAAGGGGCTAATGTGACAAGAGAGAAAGGATATTCAACACAACCTACTAAGTTTACTCCACAAAAAAATGAGGAGAAAAGAGAACAAGGGTTGTGTTTCAATTGTGATAGCAAATACAGTCGAGGACATAAATTTAGTGAAAAGAAATTGTTCTATATTGAAGGTCCTAGTCAAGGAACCCATACTAGAGGATGAAAGGGAGTCAAGTGAGGAATCACATGATTCTCAACCAATGATTTCTTGCCATGCACTCTCAGGTTTCAATGATCCACAAACTCTCAAGGTGGTGGGGTTCCTAAAGAAGTATAAGGTAAGAGTATTGATTGACTCAGGTAGTACTCATAATTTCATCAAAAAAAAGTTAGCTACTTGTCTAAATTGTTTCATATATCTAGCTCCAGAGTTTCAGGTTTTGATTGCAGATGGTGGTATAGTTAGTTGTTCATGGAAGTGTCATAGCATTAAATTATCCATGGGATATTATCAACTTGATACCCCAATGTATGCGATATCCATGGGTTCAACAAATATTGTTTTGGGAGTACAATGGCTTACTACATTAGGAACAATTGAGATAACTTCCAAGAACTATTCATGAGATTTCAATCAGAAGGAAGGGTAGTAGAGCTAAGGGGGTTGAAGGAGAAATCCCCACAAATATTAAGCTCTCATCAAATGAAAAAGTTTCTTATGAAAGGAGTGGATGGATTTGTGGCCCAACTATGTTCATCAGAAGTCTCTCAATCTGATGCTCCTACTCATCTAGATTTCCAAGCTATAATTGATCATCACTCAGTTGTTCTTGGAGATATGCCTAAAGTAATTTCTCCTAAGAGGGATCATGATCACGCCATACAGTTAGTCCCATGGAGCCAACCACCAAACATCAGGCCTTATAGGTATCCACACATACAAAAGAGTGAGATAGAAAAAATTGTTGAAGAGATGCTAGAGGTAGGAATCATTAGGCTTAGCCAAAGTGCTTACTCCTCGCCTGTGGTGATGGTACGTAAGAAGGATGATACTAGGTTCATGTGTCCATATTATAGAGTTCTCAACATGTACACCATTAAAGATAAGTGTCCAATTCCAGTCATTGATGATTTGCTAGATGAATTGAATGGAGCTATGTATTTTACCAAGTTAGATCTTAGATCTAGTTATCATCAAATTCAAATTGAGGAAGATATTTGTAAGACAACATTTCAGACTCATGAGGGTCATTATGAATTTTTGTTGATGCCATTTGGTCTTACCAATGCACCATCTACATTCCAAAGTTTGATGAATTCCATTTTTAAGAAGTTCTTGAGAAAGTTTGTGTTAGTATTCTTTGATGATATATTGATTTATAACAAGACTTGGGAAGAAAATTTGCAACATGTGGACCAAGCATTACAAATAATTGAAGATCATAAACTCTATGCTAAGCCATCCAAGTGTGTTTTTGGTCTTACAGAGGTGGAGTATTTGGGAAAATAAGTTTCACATGGAGTAAAGGTGGACGCTAACAAAATTAAGGCTATCATGGAATGGCCTATTCCAAAAGACATTAAGAAACTGAGAGGTTTCTTGGGATTGATAGGGTACTATAGAAGATTTGTGAAGAATTATGGTAGTATAGCAGCACATCTCACCACTCTATTGAAGAAGGATTCTTTTCATTGGAATGAGTCTGCCAATACAACATTTGAGAGATTGAAGGAGGCTATGTGTACAAATCCAATGCTTGCCACTCCTAACTTCACCAAAGAATTCATTGTGGAATGTGATGCTTCTGGAAATGGGATAGGAGCAATGCTAATGCAAGAAGGTCAACCAATTGCTTTTGAGAGTTTTCAATTAAAAGCTAAGAATCAACTAAAACCTATTTATGAGAAGGAAATGCTAGTAATCCTCCATGCAGTGAAACAATGGTGGCCTTATCTATTGGGTAGACATTTCAAGGTTAAGATAGATCATGATAGCCTAACATATTTTTTGGAACAAAGACTATCTTCTAAAGAGCAATAAAAATGGGTCACTAAGATGTTAGGATATGATGTTGAGATTGTATATAAGAAAGGGAAAGAAAATATTGTCATAGATGCACTTTCAAGGAAGGATGAGAAAGATGAAGCATTATTGTGTTCCCTTCCAATATTACAAGAAAATTGGGTGGAGGAAGCCAAAGTAAAGTGGTAAAATGATGTTCAAAAATTAATCCCATCAAACAATTAAAAAGTGATCCTAGTAGTTAAAATAATTTTTGTTGGAAGGGAGATATTGTTTGGTATAAAGAGAATTTGTACCCCTGCAAGAATTCCAACCTTAGAAACAAGATTTTCACAGAGTTGAATGAGTCTCCAGTGGGTGGTCTGTTAGCTCTCAAAAATGTAGGAAAAAAACCTCAAGAGGCTACCAATATCTTGGTACGTTTTAGGGTAATAGACAAGGTCAAATGAATTGAACCTTCTACTCTTTAGGTGTTGCTAAACCTAGGTGGGTGTACCTATATGAATGAAGCAGACTTAATGTGCTTATTTCTCTTAAAATTTTTTGTCTGCAATGGCATATGGGAGTGAACAAATGAAATCAGGTATGGTATAAATCATATAGCAATACTTAAAGCTAAATCCTAATATGTTCAATTAACAGATGTAAAGAAGATGAATGAATCTAAATGGTGAAATTGCAGAGACTAGTGCCTTATTGGGTATGTGGAGTCAAATGAAATAGAAATGGGCAACTCATTTATAGAAAACACTCAAATTGTTTGGCATATGTTTTGTTTATAACTTGTATAAACATGCAAGACTATGATTACCAAGCTCTTTTTAATGATCTAGATGAATTTCCCCGATTATTGTGATTAGTCAAAAGGATTTAATCTCTCCTTGAGAGAACCAGTTAATTAACCACACAGATACAACAAATGTGCACTGATAAACTGAATATAAACTTGTTATACCAATTTAAACAACCAGGGATCATCAATCTTGGAGACAACTTAGTAATACTTCCAATAAATTCAACAGACAATTGACACTAGAAATGAACTGCCACATCAACTGATTTTCATTGAAATCTCCATTTTGAAATCATACATCATAGTCTCTATTTTGTTGAAATTCTATTCCTATCCTACTTACTAATCTATCTAATCTAATATGATTCTCCATTTACAAATGAGAATGAATATTTATACATTCACATCTGAAAAGACACATCGCTTCGCATATCCAAACATTGGCCAATGGTATTTGAGCTTCAATTAACAACCACCAAACACTCGCTGAGACATCCTATAGTCATGCCGAAATCCAATGTTTCACCGAGAAGTATCCTTTTGTCTCATTCGCTTCACTGTGACCTTGTGATATCAAGGAGACATCCCACAGACAACCTTGTCATACCGAGAAATCTCCTTAAGTTCATGTTTGATCGCTATGACAATATCATTCTCACACTGATGCAACAAAATGTCGACATGACAAAAAGAGTTGACAAGACTGCAAGACCTTCTGCCGATAACCCTTGGTAGAATCCCATTGTGCTTTATTTGCGAGACTCGATGCACTTCACCAAGACCTTACTCCGATGCACATTAGTCTTACCGAGATGTATATCTTTATTATCAGTCAGCAAGACACTACGAATTCGGTAAGACCTCATCCTGAATATCTTTAGTCTGGTCGAAATGTATATCCTTATCACTGGTTCGCAAGACACGCCCCATTTGGTGAGACCACATACCAAATACAAAACTCCTATTGATACATCATTCAATGCCAGTCAGTGAGACATAATGAGTTCACCATGACATTACATCGATACCGCTTAGCTTGGCCGATAAGCCTCCTCGGTGCACAAGTCGGTGAGACACAACCCATTCAAGGAGACCTCACCCTAGTGATATCACTCTCATTGATACGAATCTTCCTTTGTCGCCGAAATAATGTGTATGTTCTGCTGATAGGTGCCCGCATATGATTTCTGATTGGTATGACATTCTTGATTTATTGCTGATAGGTAGCAACAAATGGATATCGGCAAAAATGCATTATGGATTTGGGAAAACTTGATAATCTCATGCCAATATGGATTATAATGTGAAATAGTCAAGATTGTATGGATTTTATGGGACAAATATGGGGAAAATGGGAAAAATATGCTCATGGTAGGACTTAGTTGGAAATTCATGAGTATGAACAACATGTAAAATCATTAGAATTTTATAGTTCTAATAGTGGCTCTGTCTAGGGATGAATGGTTGTGAGATCATTGCAAGGATCTAGATCTTTGGGTGAGCAGACCAGACTCAAGATGATGGGTTATATGAGCAAAAATGGAATGAATGGAAATGGAAATGAACAAAATCCTAAACTACTATGCATGGAAAATAATTTTAAAGAGGATTATCAAAAGTTGTTCATGCACTGGAAACCCTTAATCCTCTGTGTTTCAACTTCATCAATTTTGAACTGTTACAGTCTAAAACTCAAACCATACTTTCCCCTTTCAAATGCTTGGTTTTGTCTTGAGTTCATCAGATTTTTCTTGAAGATATTCATGCAATCTTCCTGGTCACTATTATTGAAAGTTTTTAGAGAATCATCATGCTTAGCTTGGCCCATATTCCCTTTACAATTATGCAGTTCAAATTATTCATCATCATGGGGTAAATCTCTGTTATCTTCAACATACAAATTATATGCATATTCAATGCACAATTTCTCATTATCTCTCTCACTGTTATGAATTATAAAACATTCTCCCAACTGTATTGAAAATTCACCATAAAAGTGCTTCTCTTGAGAAACAAAAAATTCTATCATATCAACACTGTTTGAGACAAACAAATCTGAAACCTTTAGCACCCCCTCCATATCACCACTTGGAGACAACACGGGATTCTGAATCATATCTCCAATATCGTGCATTTATGAACCAATCAATGTTGAACTTCTATCATCCTTAGTATGCAAATAAATGTCTTCTCCACATGAGTTAGAAAATTCAAAATCGCATACCTCATCTTGAATGGACACAGATTTTTGATCAACTTCAAAGGTTTCCTCATCATTTCGAGAAATGCACCGAGAGTCATATGAATCATTGCACAAAAAACTTTCATTGTCAAAACAAATGTAAGCTAGACACAAAACTTCATAATCACACTTATGTACATATCTCTAATATTCAAGAGTTAGCAAATCTGAAATTTGCTCATTGTTGAGTGAACAAATATCAACATTTTCATCACTACAGTTATATTCTTCACTTTTGTCATCATCAAAAAGAGGTCCAAGATCATCAGAGAATGAAAAATCAGAAACATTACTAGCATAGTCAATTATTCCATCATTTTGTTTGTCTAAGAATATCTCCTCTTTATCATAAAGTGGATTTTAAAATATCTAAAATTCATTCTTGGGCACACCTTAGCAAAATATCATCTGATCTTCTTTTAACTCTTCATCATACAATGGGTTTGAAAAAGTTTGGAAACCATTTTCAAATGTACAAATCTCTTCTTCATCAAATGTGCCTTCATGGCTTGCAACTGCGGCTAGAAGTGTTACTTGTTCACTATCAAATGGATCCACATTTTCCATTGCTTCTCCTTCTTGATTATCACAAGAACTGCAAGAATCACCTGATTGTAGATCAGAATCCATAGTTTCCTCTTCACAATTTGAATAATCATTGGATCCCTCATAACATACACTGCTTTCCCTGTCACAATCTGTTATGCAAGAGAAATCTCTTATATCTTCATCTTCCTCATGCAAGCCATCATATGAACCATTTTGACTTGCACTTGTCTCATCTTCTATTGGATACATTGTTTGATCAATTTCTCTATACTCATCTGTGATATCACCATTTTCTTCATACCTTTTCCCCTGCATGGTATTAATAAATTTATTCACTAGATCCAAGGTGCATTGTTTTGATGACTCTGGCCAATAAAATAATTCAGGGTCCCGTGCTCCACCAAAGTACATCCTCTGCACACCATTGTAGTCTTACACAACATGCTTTTCAGTTGGATCAGTATTGATTAACTCTGGCTGGGCTGGTTCTATCTTAAAACTCCCAAGATCAACATCACAAAAATAATTGATTTGATCTTGTGGTACATAGTCAACAAGCTGGTTCATTCTTGGCTCCCTGTACAACTTCACTTCTTCACCATTTACTAGAATTGTTGCATAAGACAGGTCAAACTAGACATTTCCACCAACTGTTGTCATCCACTATCTTGATAGAAGCATCCCAAACTAATGAGGGGTGTCAATTATTGTTATATCAATGTTATATGCCACATGAGGATAAGCAACCAGTTTGAATTCAACATCTTTCATTATACCCACCACAGTAATAGGTCGATTATCCATTACATAGCATTTTCCTCCATTGGTATCCACCCACATGCCTAACTATTTAATCACTCCTACTAGCATGATATTTATAGCAGCACCAAAGTCTATCATACAATTCCTCAGTAGTTTGTTATTTATGAGTAATGTGGTGAAAAAGGATCAGTTTGTGGGGGATTTGTTAATACATCACTCAAGCAGATTTCTGGGATACTCACTTTCTCTTGCCTACTAGTTTTTTTAGTAGCCACTCTACTTTCAGAATTCATATGTTTCTCATTTCCACTTGTTATCAATTGAACAACACTGTCTTTGTATTCCTTAATTTTCATCATCTCAAGTAGTGCAACAAAGATCTTTACCTAAGATAAAGCTTGAGTGAAGTCAAAAGAAGAACCCTCCACTTTAACCATTTTCTTCTATTCTGACATTTCTCCTTTGTTTTCTTCCTTCTCTCTTTTACTAGGCTGGTCAGGCTTTTGCATTTCTTTGTGTAATTCCTTTACTTCTTCCTTTTGGACAAACTTTTGTTCACTTTTATCATGCTATCTATTTTCTACCTTCTTCATAATTCCTTGTGTCGCCTTTTGTTCCTTCATAAAGATTCCTATTTCTCAACCAGTATTTACTCTTTTCTTCTTCAATTGTAGCAACAATTAATCTTTCTATATCCTCTTCAGTAAGTTTGCTCATACTATATTGAGTAGGAATTTCTACAAAATGTGGCTTTGTATAATATTCTTTAGAGTTAGAAATGACCTACTGTTTAGCCATATGGACATTGTATCTCTGATTCAAAACATCATACTTATAACCTTCATCCTCTAAAGATGAGTATCTCTCTTCAACATGGTGAAAATTATTTGAAGTCAAATAGACCATGTGATCTTCTCCATCATTTCCCATCGACATTCCTTCTTCTTGCATTCATTGGGCTACAACAAAATAATTTGGGGAATGTGGCTTATCAAAAAATTCACAGAAATAATTGTTATTCACCATATAGGTTCCCTTCCTCGATGGATCAAGAGTTTCTTTGTTTCTAAGCCTATCTATTATAGGTTTTTCGTCCTTCCAATTTGTGTTATAAGGCATGTCATGCAATCTAGGCCTTTCATTCCTATGTGTATTCTCCTATATGTATTGATAATTATTGCTTTGTTGAGGAACCCTAGGGTTATCTCCTTTACTGATTATTCTAGTAGCTTTCCTATTGTTTTCAATTGTTAGTGCTATCTTTCGTGCCTCAGCCAAATCTCTTGGGAACCTATTTCTCAATTTGTACCCTATTTTAGGATCAAATTCATTCAGATAAACACTCAATGCTATAGAGTCTGGAAACTTTGATCCAAGAGGTATTTTAGTCTACAATTTGTTGAATTTCCAATTAAAATCATAAATTGTGTCATTCTCATCTTTCTGAATCCACATTAATTCATGAAGAGTAGCATCTGGTGCACTTAGATTCCCATATTGCTCAAGAAATTGGTCCTGAAATCCTTGGAGAGAATTAATAGAGAGTGCTGGTAAGCTGTTGACCCAATCCCTAGCTTCTTCAATAAGTGACATCATAAATAGTCTCGTGTAAATCTTCATATGGCACATCTAAGTCTTGGATGAAAGCATTGAAACTCCTTAAATGCTCTTTAGTAGTAATTGCATTACTCCCTATAAACTTAGGCACCAGACTTCTCCAGCTGCCATCCATAGGGTAAGGGTATAATTGAAACCCTGCTAAATCAAATTGTTTGATCATTGTTGTGTATTGAGGGAGAGGATTAAGTGGATACTGATACTGATACATCGGATTATTATGATATGGCACATAATGTTGATTATGAGGTGGCTGAGTATTTGTATACTATGAGGGAATATTTGATGGATGATTTGGCTGTCTGTATTTATTCCCTATCTGATTGTGAGGAGAATTTTATTAATTAGAGGGCCCTACACCATTATCACCCTGCTTATGAGGCGGTACATACTTTGGGGGGCAACTAGCTGTCTGAGCAATGTTCTAAGCTTTATGTGATTCGAATTCTCTCATTGCTTGTATCATATGGGCTTTCTCCTGTTCTTCTCTCTCCTTTTTCTGAGATTCAAATTGTGCTTTGATTTCTTCATAAGTTGAAGATTCATAATCATCTTGAGGAGTTGCATGATCAATAAAATCACTTTTGTCACCCTTCATTATTTGTTCACATTCTGGTTGATACCTAAGTCCCTCAGCTTCAAGTTTAGCATCAAACTTAGGCTGATTTTGGGGATTATAAAAAGTATTTCTTTGTTCTTCAGGGGTACAAGGTTCTACACTTGAGTTATATCTCCACGTGTCATACTGATCATAAGTTTCACAATGTTGTCTCACCATTTTGTCTTTATTCGTTATGCACATGTCCTCATTTATCCTTTTACCCTTATCAATCTTATCATCCTTGTGTTTCCACTTACTGCTACTAGTAGGAGCTCTAGTATGACCTCCCCTATATTGAGATCTTCTTCCATTCATGTTACAATTTTTTTGTGTCAGAGTCACTACTCACTTTCTTAAAAGTGAGAAAATATTTGACATTTCTTATTCCCAGCGGAGTCTGTACAAGGTTTCTGACTCTATGATTAAGGTCCTGATTTTGAATTTAGTCCCCAGTAGAGTCGCCAATTTGTTAGCTCTCAAAAATGTAGGTAGAAAACCTCAAGAGGCTACCAATCTCTTGGTACGTTTTAGGGTAACAGACAAGGTCAAATGAATTGAACCTTCTACTCTTCAGGTGCTGCTAAACCTAGGCAGGTGTACCTATATGAATGAAGTAGACTTAATGTGCTTATTTCTCCTAAAATGTTTTGTCCACAATCACAAATGGGAGTGAACAAATGAAATCAAGTTTGGTATAAATCATATAGCAATACTTAAAGCTAAATCCTAATATGTTCAGGTAACAGATGTAAAGAAGATGAATGAATCTAAATGGTGAAATTGGAGAGACTAGTGCCTTATTGGGTATGTGGAGTCAAATGAAATAGAAATGGGCAACTTATTTATAGAAAACACTCAAATTTTTTGGCATATGTTTTGTTTATAACTTGTATAAACATGCAAGACTGTGATTGCCAAGCTCTTCTTAATGATCCAGATGAATTTCCCTAATTATTGTGATTAGTCAAAAGGATTTAATCTCTCCTTGAGAGAACAAGTTAATTAACCACACAGATACAACAAATGTGCACTGATAAAATGAATATAAACTTGTTATACCAATTTAAACAACGAAAAAGCATCAATCTTGGAGACAACTTAGTAATACTTTCAATAAATTCAATAGACAATTGACACTAGAAATGAATCGCCACATCAACTGATTTTCATTGAAATCTCCATTTTGAAATCATACATCATAGTCTTGGTTTTGTGGAAAGTCTATTCCTATCCTACTTACTAATCTATCTAATCTAATCTAATTCTCCATTTACAATTGAGAATGAATATTTATACATTCGCATCTAAAAAGACACATCGCTTCGCATATCCAAATTTTGACCAACAATATTCGAGCTTCAATTAACAACCACCAAACACTCACTGAGACATATAGTCATGCTGAAATCCAATGTTTCACCGAGAAGTATCCTTTTGTATCATTCGCTTCACTATGACCTTGTGGTGTAGGGGAGACGTCCCACAGACAACCTTGTCATACTAAGAAATCTCCTTAAGTTCACGTTTGATCGCCATGACAATATCATTCTCACATCGATGCAACAAAATGTCAACATGACAAAAAGAGTCAGCAAGACCGCAAGACCTTCTACCAATAATCCTTGGTAGAGTTCCATTCTACTTTATTGACGAGACTCGATGCACTTCGCCAAGACCTTACTCTAGTGCACATTAGTCTTATTGAGATGTATATCTTTATTGTCAGTTGGCAAGAAACTACGGATTTGCTAAGACCTCATCCTAAATATCTTTAGTCTGGCTGAAATGTATATCCTTATCGCCAGTCAGCAAGACACACTCCATTCAGTGAGACCACATACCAAATGTAAAACTCCTGCTGATACATCATTCAATGCCAGTTGGTGAGACATAATGAGTTCACCATGACATTACATCGATATCACTTAGCTTGGCCCATAAGCCTCCTTGGTGCACAAGTTAGTGAGACACGACTCATTTGGGGAGACCTCACCTTGGTGATATCACTCTTGCTGATACGAATCTTCCTCTGTCACCGAAACAATGTGTATGTTCTACCGATAGGTTCCCGTATATGATTTCTGATCATAATGACATTCTTGATTTCTTTCCAATAGGAAACAACAAATGGATATCGAAAAAATACATTATGGAATGACGAAAACTTGATAATCTCATGCTGATATGGATTATAATGTGAAATAGTCAGGATTATATGGATTTTATAGGACAAATATGGGAAAAATGGGAAAAATATGCTCATGGTAGGGCTTATGTGGAAATTTATGAGTATGAACATGTAAAATCATTAGAATTTTATAGTTCTAACATGGTCATTCACAATTTTTGAAGACATATCATCAATTCAAGCAAGATTCTTTTTGGGAAGGGCTAAAGGGTGATGTTCAAAAATTTGTGGCTGAATGTTTGGTGTGTTAAAGGCATAAAGGGGAGACAATTAAGACATTGGGTCTCTTGCAACCCTTATCTATTCCTAGCTAGCGTTGGGAAGAGGTATTGATGGACTTCACCACATGGCTTCCCAAATCTAAAGGTCATAATGTCATCATGGTGGTAGTTGATTAGCTCACTAAGTATGCACATTTCATTGTATTAGCACATCCTTTTACAAGTGGAGTGGAATTTTTTTTTTGGAGAATATCCAAAAGCTACATCATACACCTAAGGTTATTGTTAGTGATTATGATGCTATCTTCACTAGTCACTCTTGGAAAGATTTATTCTCATGTTTGGGTACTCAATTGGCTCATACCTCTTCATACCACCCTCAATTAGATGGGAAAACTGAGGCTGTTAATAAGTGTTTGGAAGGATATCTACGTTGTTTCACCTTAGAGAAACAATCTCAGTGGGTAGATTGGCTACCACTTGCAAAATGGTGGTATAACACTTCTTTTCATAGCTCATCCAAAATGTCTCCATTTTTGGCACTTTATGGATATCAACCTCCTTCCATAACATCATCAATTAAGGTGTCCCCAAGAGTTTGGGTAGTAGAAGACCACTTGCTTCATCAACAACAAGTACTTTCAAGACTCAAGGAGAATTTAGCCATGGCAACAAAATTGAATGAAACAACAGGCAGACCAACATCATAATGAAAGAAGTTTTGAAGTTGGGGATTGGGTCTTCTTGAGATTGCAGCCTTATAAGAAAATCCAACTAAAGCAACATAAAAAGAATAATAAGTTGTCTCCAAGGTATTATGGTCCATACAAAATCATGCAAAAGATTGGTTGTGTTTCCTACAAGCTTGAGTTGCCACTAATAACAAAGAAGCATCCAATTTTTCATGTTTCTTGTTTGAAGAAGGTCATTGGGCATAAGATTCCCACTCAAACAACACTACCAGAGCTTGATGAAGCAGGAAGAATCATTTTGGAACCAGAGTGCATTCATCAAACACACACAAAGAAGCAAAGGAATAGAACTCTCACTGAGTATCTCATCCAATGGAAAAATTTACCAGTTGAAGATGCCACATGGGAGGACGAGGAGTTCATTCAAAAGTATCCAAACTTGATTAGCATTGAGGAAAATGCTTCTTTGAAGAAGGGGGGCATGCTACACCCTTAATATTAGTGTTCTTCGGGTTATGAATAGTTGGATTGTGGCTATCTTAACTCTCTATTAAGTCATATTATCATTAGTATATTGTTATTTAGTTGTTTAGGTTGGCCTATGTCTTATATAGGTGTGTCTATGTTGGCCTAGGTGATATACTTGGCATAAATAGGTATATATAGGAGGTTGTGAGTCTTATTTCATCATCAAGTTGTGAAATGTGTTTTCATTAGAGATATTTGGAGGTTTTCCCCCTTGAAGTGGCTTGGTATTCTCAGTTATTATCAAGCATTTGTAGCATATTTCATATCATATTCTTCTATTGTGCAAGTTATTTCATAAAATATTTGCCTTATTACATGTTCAAAATAAAAATGGAAACTATTTAAAAATAATAAAGTTAACAAAGTTTCTTATTTAAATAATTGTGAGTTACATGCATTAATATTTTATTAACTTTTGTGTCTTCATGAACATATGTTGATACAAAGTGAATGGAAGAAGCATCCAAGTAATCCTAATTTTTTTTGCCAGCAATTCATCCAAAGATTGAACAATTTAAGGATATTGCAATAGGTATTAATTAAGGATATGATGATGATGATGTATTCTTGTACTTGTATATTCTATGAAACACTGTATATATTCTTATACTTGTAAATATTCTTTTATGGTTATGTCTATTAAATAAAACAGAGTTTGAATAAAAAATACTTCACCCTTTTTTGTAATTATGTGAATTATTGTTTAAGGAAAAATATTATAGTGTTTACATTTTCAGTTTACTAGTTTCAAATCTTCATATGCTATATATATAAAATTGTATGTGCTCTTTATCTCAAATGACATAAAAAGTAATATCATTAGAATCGGGGTTTTCATTTTTAGCACCATCATTTTCCACACTTTTCATATCCTGTTCACTTTTAAGTATAATCATCAAAATTTTATTTTTATTTCTTGTCCCAATTAATCTTGATTCCTTTTAGCACAACACAGTAGGTGGCAAGTTAAATTTCAAACATTTTCTATGCATTTTTTTGTATATATTATTTTCTTAGTGCATCATTATGTAACAACAATTTCACTTCTGAGATATGCAGTAAAAATAAATGAAAGAACATGTTTGCTTCATCAAGGGAAATGTATGGTGAATACCCTATGTCTTTTAGATATAAGTGTGCAAGAAAAATAAGACATAACTGATTGAATCTAATTTTCTACTATACAATTTTTTTTATGTACCTTTTACTTTTTACATGTGGATTATCCTTAGAAAGAGACTACTTATATTTTCTTAAATGAATCCTTCACATTTCCTATCTACGAAAGGAATTTATTGCTTGACAACAGGTTCATGAATTTGATACAAATTAAGATTGGTGTAAAATTCCATCCCCACAAATGTTGTTTGCTCTAGAATTATAATGGAAAATAGGAAAGCTTGCTAGGAGAATAAAACAAGTTTTCAATTTACAAGTACGAAATAATATTACTGAAGCATTTCAAAGTTTAGGCCCTAAGAATCATCCTTTTTTAAACTTGGATTGAAAATAATTTAAAAATTTAGAAGTCTTCATCATTAACATTATTTTCTGCTACAATGTCATCCAGTGTATCATTGTCAATGTAAATATGTTCAAGTTCAAGTATTTAATATTATCATCCTCCTCATCTTGACCTGCATCATCTTCATCATCATTGAAATTTGAATGTAGACCATCTATATTGTTACCAGATGTATTTGGATCATCATTTTCTATACCATCCATATTGTTGTCTTCCATATCATCATCTAACTCTAGATTGTTGTCATCCCTCTCTCTCATTTTTTTTACCATCATTGTTTTGCTCAGTATCCACTAATGCATCGTCAAATTCATGCCTTAATCTTGGATTATAATGTATGAAAAATGTCCATTTCAAGTCCAAAATATCTTCATAGAAAAATACCTGCACATGAATGACATACATATATTAGACATTAAATAAATTTTATGAACATATATACATCAATTGAATAATGGAACATTATTTTATAAACTACCTTTTTAATACAATAATTGCTATAAAACACAATTTTGACAACATAGTTTATAAAACATCAGTCGACACTCATTTATTATTCTTTGTTTTTCTTCCCTTAAGAACATCCTTAGGGAGGCCTTGTTCTTCCCTCTTCTTTCATGCAAGATTGTGTTTTAAGAAGGGGTAATCAATCAATAACTCATCCCCAATGGTAAGGTCTATAATAGCCTCAACCATTATCAATCTATCAACCTCTCTTTCCATATCTCCATCTTTATCATTTATAACCTCAACAAATTGACAATTCAGTCTTACATTAGGGTCCCTTCCCTTACTACTATTTATAAATCTTGCAATATTTTTGTGTGTGTATACACGTCCATCTATATACATAAGATGGCCTCTATTCATTTCTTTTCCACTTTCCAATTGGAGACAATGTGTATACATATTTGAATTTAGACCATATGCTGACATGCTAGGCTTATATTCTGCTAGCCTTCCCCATTCACCACTATAATATGATGGACCATAATATGGAATTAATATCCTAATGGTTTGTTCTAAATTTTTTTTATGTTTGGATCCCACATGTACATTTTGGACAATAAAGAGGTCTAGATTCACTCCATGAATATTGGAGGGTCATATCATGTAGCTGTATCCCCAAAATTGAAACACCTCATACACTCTAGGTAGTTGTTGATCACTAGGCCAAGCATAATATAGCTGATGATCAAATGTCTCTTTTTAAATTTATATCAAACTCAGGGGAAAGTCATCATCTCCATCACATTCATTATCATAGGGTATGTAGTCCATCATCCCCTTGTCTTTAAGCAAATTATGCATCTTTACACCAATTCTTGTTTTGTTACTTGTTTTTGTCAATTACTCATCTTCTGAGCTGGTATATTGGAACATATTTTTGTTAGATGTATCATTTGATAAATGATCATTGCCCTCTAGGCTGGAAGTTAGTGATCCAGGAAACTTTAAACCAAGAACTTTATCCTACAAGTATCCATTCAGAAAAAATTGGTCATTTAAATAATATAAAACAATGTTTAAATGAAGTATACATGTTATTTATATCAAATTGGAAAATTCCTCACCACAATTCCTATTAGATTTGAATCAACTGTAGGATGCATACTACCAACTAGAAGCTCATCATATATGTAATGTCTTTGTACAATCACTTGTTTGAATTGTTTCTTTCCATGACATACAAAACATCCACAAGCAACATTTTTCTCAAAGTATTCATCCCATGTACTATAGTCCTGACCTACCTCTTCTTTAGTACAATCATTTGTTGTGTCTACAGTATCCATTGTAATATCATCTTCCACCCACTGTCGTCTATGTGATTTAATATTTTTAGGTCCATGTCCACATACATATCTTATTCTTTTGCTAGTTGAATGCTTAGGCTCTGCATTTGCTCCAGTCTCCATCTAAAATTATCAACAACATGCATTAATTTATGTCAACATTGGATAATACATTATAAATTTCAATAATACTGTGAAAAAAGATGGACGTATCACAAAATGCCATTAGATCATTTTTTCTTAAGTGAAGTCAAAATTTGAGTACCTGATGTCCCACTTCATCCGTTGTGTCCTCATTTGATATGACATGATCTGTTGTCATGGCCTCATCTCACCCTATAATACACAACATAGTAAATATTGTTTATACTTACACCAATTATATCATTTCAAAAAATATGCTATCCAACATAAAACCTCACTTTATTCATATATTTGACATACTGATATCATGTTTTGGCTATCCTAATTTTCAAACTTTTCTCTTGATCATACAATCACATTTAATCACCATTCATGTGCATTTTCAACCAATAAGTTTGACCTCAAAGGCCTCATGGACAAAAAAATGACTTTATCTCCTCTACGTTGTATCATTTTTGAATTCATAAACACCTCCCTCCTTTGGTTGAGGTTGCTTTCTCTTCTTACCTCTATTGTATCTATAGACTCCATTGTCTCATCTATTTCCACCCACTTTCCTCTCAACGATTTAGTATTTCTATGCCATCCACGTCCTCTCTCCATGGCCTCCTCTATGAATAAAAATTCTGCCATAGAAGCTCTCACCGCACTACCGCCGAGAAGGGAAAAGAAACTTGCGGGATTGTGGTAAAAAGTGCTATAATGCACTGAACTGATGAAGGAGCCACAAGACAATAGTGGTCACTACACTATCGTATGTCAATGGAAAAAGACTTGCAGGACTGTGGGAGTCACCATAACATTGCCAGGAACAAAAGGAAGACTTGTGTGCCACTACAAAAGCTTTCACTGCACTACCACTAAGAAGGATGAAGCACCTTGTGCAAAAACCACTCTACTGCACTGAGCTGTTGAAAAGGCCACATGACAACATTGGTCACAAAAACAAGGCAGGATTTGGAATTATTTCCAACACTGGGTCTTGTGATATACACAACAATGAAAATAGTCACAATACAACAATGATAGGTGCTAAATTAGGTACACTTGACACCACCTTATATGTCCCAAGAAAATAACATTAATGACCAAAATTCAACACTAAAGTTGGCATTAACTAACACCGACTAAAGAGCGACTATTGAATAAAAATAAAAAAAATTAAACTTGTGTGAAGGAAGAAATCATACGAAAAAAAATGGAAAAATGCCACATGAAGGAAGAGAGCAAGGCACTACCAGTAACTGATGAATGAATGAGATATTTTAATGATGTGCATGAGACCAAGCAGCCTAAGGGACTGAGAACCAAAAATCTAAGAAATCTCCAAAGTCTTTTTCATGTCACAATTTTGACCAAAAACCTAGTTGTCTTGCTGATCTTCTCCTCCTCAAATAACTTGTGCAGATTGTTGGCCTTTAAGTTGAATTTTTTATGAGAAATTCAATTTAGTTTGCGACACCACAGGTAAAGTTACAAATTTTTTTCTTTCTTGAATTTGTGATTGTTTACTACTCTTTGTATTGCATTCGAATTCATGATTGTTTATTGGTTCATGGCCTAACTAGTCCAAGCAACCTCTAAATTGTCCCATCATTATAAATTGTAAAACCTTTGAGAAACCAACAAAAAAATTTACCCTACACATTTGAGCTTTGGCTCAAAATATTATAGCACGAAGTGAGGATGCCTTTGTATTCTTTCCCTAACTTGGGTGTCAAGGAAATAGTGAACTGCTTAGAAAATTTGGTAATTGCATTGGTCACAATTGAGCAACTACTGAAAATAAATGTAGAAACAATTTGTTTTGCCTAGCTGTGCCATAGTCACTGATGCCATGAAAAAATTGTGCAAGATTGCATTATGAAAGAGATTTCATGATACTTGGTTATCAACACTAAGCAAACCAAGAAAACATATTTTCCCTAGGTTATCAACACTAAGCAAATCCAAAAAACATATTTTCCCACAAAACAAAATTTCATACCACAAATTAGACGAAAACTTTCATACCTGACAGTGTGTACTTCATTTGCCTCCACAGACTAGACAAATTTAACTTGCCCTAGGTTACTTCAAAATGTCAAGCAATGGAGGTAAGTGAGCATTGACAACAAACTCTAGCCACAATGAGGTAATTCATTATCATTTTATAGATTTGTATATGTTTCCATTGTTTCTTTGAATTTTAATTTTTAGTTTTTTATTTCTAAATTTAAAAGAAGAAATATAATTTAAAAATATATAGAGAGAGAGAGACATGAGACTGACAAATATAAAGAGGAATTGGCTTCCATATTGGGGGTAGACATAGTGACCAAATTGGTTAATGTGGATTAGAAAACACTTGTCAAATACATAGAAAAAAAATCTATTAATGCCCCTCAAACATTGCAAACAAATTAATTGTGTCTAAGGGAATCAATTGATTCCCCAGCTAGTCCTAGATCTAGTAGAAGATCCAGGAAGAAATTAGTGACAGTAAACTCTAAGAATGTGGAACAAGGAGCAAATACAGCGACTCCTGGGACATAGAGTTCCTCCATGCCATGTTATCAATCTTGCATTGGTAGCTACAATACAAAGATAGAATATGAGGTGGTTTCAGGGGAAGTCCAAATGATGGATGCTAGGAAAACGTTTGTGAATAGGTTGAAGGAATCATGCCTCCAATGGTTCAAATACCATCTACATTTTACATTCTCAAAGATACCCATGCACCTAAAAAAAGCAGTTAGCTATGACATGGAGACTGATTTTGGCATAGGTTGGTCTATAAAGAAGATAAAGCTACAAATGTCTCAAAACTACAAGAGATTTTGGTGCAACCAAACAAAGAAGATAAAAAAAATCCCTCCTAAGCTAAGGCAGAAAAAAAGGCCAATGGATGTAAGTGTGAAGTATGGAGAGAGCTTGTAAAAGCATATGAGAATTTTGATGCATGGAGGAAGTCCAGTGAGCAGAATACAGAGGTATTTTAATTTTCTCATAAGATTATATCAAATTTATTAAACGATATTTAAATTTTATTTGTGCATAGTTAAATTGAATTAGTATACGTTTCAGGACAAGGCCTCCAAGCCTAGGCTTGAGAAACTCTGTGCCACACATCGCAGTGGCTAGAAAGGTTTACGGGCCTTAGTCTGTACATTTATAAGTATATTTAATATGTTAAATGATATATTTTTTTATTTTGTTGGAAAAAGTAAACGATTGCATATTAATTATTTTAACTAGTCCATGTGCCATGTTTTGATAGGAGGAGAAATATGGACACCATCCAAAACAATTTGAAAAGAATATGTTACAAAACAAAAAGTGGAATGATTTTGTAATTTGGATGGAGAACGAGGTATCAATAGTTGAGTTTCAATAACTTAGTTGGATATTTTTGTGTTAGTATGTCAATTTGTATCTCATGTGTTGATTTGTTTATTGATGCATAGGATGAGTAAATAGAGCTCAAATCTTATGTTTAGAAGATGACCGTTTATGTGCATGAATAATTAGTAGAAGGATGTGGATGAACTCAATTCATCTAACTATATGCCTCTTGGTAGGAATTCCTCTTGAATCTCTAATATTGGGTGCCTGAGACTTCCATGTAGCTTTTACCTTTTCTTTCCACCTTTCCTCTTCACTTTGAGAATTGTATCCTTTTTCTTTATATGTATTTTTGGCTTCAACTTCTAATTCGTCCCATGTTTTACCTTCCTCCTCTTCAAAATCTTCTTCTTCTTCATCCTCCTCTGAATCCACAAGAGATTCATCTTTTGAACCTTCCTCAGCTGATTCTGATTCCTCCTCTACATTAGAGGGTTCATAGCCTTGTTCTCACTCTTCTGAATTATCAAAATTAGAATCACTAGCTTCCATATTCAAAACTTCCCAACCACCATCTTCAAAAAATTTATTTGGATAATCAGTAATACTCTTCAAAATTGGCCACTAGTTCAAGTTCATTTTGCTTTCATAATGCTTTATATCCATGGAGTTTAGCCATCCCTTGATGCCATCAAGCAAAGATTGAGGAATGGTGTCAATGCAGAGTACATCCCACTTGAATTCTTTGAAAACAATAGCCATATCAAATTCCTTTTGGCCAAGTCCTACTCTCTCAAGGTTAACAATCTCAATCTCACTAATAGTGATTACTAAGAAAGGTAATTCCACCAACTCTACCAAATAGTTTACCATAGGAACAATAAAAGTAGAGGCTTTGAAAGGAACTCCATGAAAACCAAGCTCTCTAAATTGTATATCAAACTCTAGTTCAAAATTTTTTAGATGAGGCTACTCCCATATAAGTTCTCTTACTCAATTTGACAAATCCTTGAAACTCTATATTGATTTTATTTTTCTTGTCCCTCTCTTGTTTTTCTTCCTCAATTTCATCAAGATCATACATTGACCTTCTTGCCCCTCCTAAATTTTGGACCACATCCATTACCTCCACATAAAATTGGACATCCTTGTATTCTTGGTTCCCATGCCATGATATGGTTATGCAAATGAAAATGAAGCAAAGCAATCATCTCCTTCTAAGTTGGCTGGAAGAATGCATGCTTAATGTTTTGATACATGATATCAGCTCTCTCTTTTGTTCTCAAGGTTGAATACCAAAATCCAATATGGTGGGCCTCTAGAGTTCCTTTCATCTTTCCTCTTCCACCAAATGTTGGCCTGATCCACATGTTTTTCTAGCCTAATTGGCTTTGTTTTTGAAAGTTGAAGTTTCTCCTAAGTCACCAATGTAGCTCTCTACCTTTTCAAACTCTTTCATTTCTATAGATTGTCTCTGGGATTTAATCCTCTATACCACATGGTTGATGTGCTTTCAATCCTTGCATCTAAAGGAAATTTCCTTAACATAAATACTGGTAGGGAATTTTAATGTTTCCATTGTAGTTGGCATTAAAGCTAGTACCTACAACATTAAATATTATCCTTATATAAGAATTCCCTCCATCTTGTTGGCTTGTAACACTCTTGATAGTGGCTACATGAAATCTGATTTTGATTCCTCCTCTACATTAAAGGGTTTATAACCTTGATCTCACTCTTCTGAATTATCAGAATCAAAATCACTAGCTTCCATATTCAAAAATTCCCAACCACCATCTTCAAAAAATTTATCTGGATCATTAGTAATACTCTTCAAAATTGGTCACCAGTTCAAGTTCATTCTGCTTTCATAATACTTTATATCCATGGAGTTTATCCATCCCTTGATGCCATCAAGTGAAGATTGAGGAATGGTGTCAATGTGGAGTACATCCCGCTTGAAGTCTTTGAAAATAATTGTCATATCAAATGCCTTTTTCCCAAGTCATACTCTCTCAAGGTTTCAAGTATTAGCTAGGGAATTTTATTATGGTATATGCACTTTGAGATGATGTAATATGATTATTTTTTTGTCTCATATGTTGTAATATTAGATATATAATAGAAAAATAAATTATTGCATGAAATAAATAATTAATTTTCATTCTAAATATTTTTCTTTTGTAGAACATGGGTCTTCCAGAAGATCAATATGATCCTCAACATGATATAGATCCACAAAATATTGGTTCTTCCTGTACAGATCACATGATAGAGGATGATGATGCAAATGCAAAAGACACCAAGGCCGATGACAATGATGATGGTGATGACGACGATGCTGCTGATGATGATCACAATGGTGATGATCATGATCAAATAGGACACATCCAATGGTGAAAACCTCTTTAAGGTGCTCGAGGATGGGGGATTCAATCTTCCTCTTACAACTATACACCAAGGAAAGTCAGCTATGCTAGCAGAAAAGTGCAACCCCATCAATCTGGGAACACAAGAAATTCCTCATATTACATTCTATGCTGAGTCATTATTATGCAAAGAACAAGAGGAGTTAGCTACCTTCTTAAAGGAGAGGAAGATAAACTTTGTGTGGACCTATTTTGATATGTCAGGATTGGATCCAAAGGTAGTGGTTCATCACTTGGCAGTCTATCCTAAAGCTAAACCTATAAAACAGAAGCTGAGAAAGATGCACCCACAGATCGTTCTATTAGTCAAAATGGAACTCCAGAAACTACTAGATGTGGGATTCATACGAATGATTGCCTACCCTGAGTGGGTCTCCAATCTAGTACCAGTTTCAAAACCAACTGGGGCATAAGAATTTGTACGGACTTTAGGGACTTGAACAAGGATTGCCCAAAAGATGATTTCCTGTTGCCTAACATTGATATGATTGTAGATATGACTGTGGGGCATAGGATTCTTTCCTTGATGGATGGATTTTCAGGCTACAATCAGATAAGAATTGTAGAGGAAGACCAACATAAAACAACTTTCACTTGTCCTTGGGGAACATACTGCTGGAATGTAATGCCATTCATCTTAAAGAATGTTGGGGCCACATACCAAAGGTCCATGACACTAATATTCCATGACATGATCCACAAAAAAGTTGATGACTATGTCGATGAAATCCTAGGAAAATCCAAAAGAGGAAGGATCATATATCAGTCTTGAGTGCTATCTTTGACAGACTAGAAGAATACAAGGTTCGTTTGAATCCCAAGAAGTGTGTCTTTGGTGTACAATCAGGAAAGCTGTTGGGCTAAATAGTGTCAATAAGAGGCATTGAGATTGATCCCAAAAAGGTGAAAGTAATACTTGAAATGGAAGCTCCTAGGACATTGAAACAACTGAGAGGTCTCCAAGGTAGGCTTCGGTCAATTCGCAGGTTCATAGCACAATTAGCAGACAAAGAAATCCCTTACTCTCACTTACTCCACAAGGGGGTAACGTACAAATGGGACAACAAATGTGAACAAGCCTTCAACAAAATCAAGGAATATCTGTTAACACCTCCAGTACTAAGGCCTCCAATTTAGAACAAACCATTGATCAAGGAATATCTACTACATCAGTCGTACAATGGTGGGCCATGAGTTAAACTATACATTAATTGAAAGAGCTTGCCTAGCAGTGGTGTTTGCATCCCAAAAATTCAGACACTACATGTTGGTACACAAGATCAAACTCATAGCTAAAATTGATCCCCTAAAGTATCTTCTTTCAAAAGCAATGCTTACAGGAAGGATGGCTAAATGGGTAATGTTATTATCAGAATATGACATTGATTATGTGGAGTGCAAGGCAATCAAGGGATAGGTCATTGTAGACCAACTGGCAGAAGCACGTGTCTATGTAGAGAACCCACTTGTTTTATAATTTCCAGATGAATCCATTTTCAACATTGACATAGCTACTCACTGGAAACTATACTTTGATGGCTCCTACACACAATACGGGTTAGGAGCTGGTATCTTCTTCATCACTCCACAAGGGAATTGTATACCAAGATCATACAAACTAGCATTCCCTTGTACCAACAACATTGCAGAATACGGGGCTTTAACTATAGGTCTCAGGATAGTAGTACAATGGAACATTATGACATTGAAGGTATATGGAGATTTGCAACTTATCATAAATCAAGTGAAAAATGAGTACCAAAAAAAGGATGATAAGCTAACTCCATACAAAAGGCTGGTGGAAAATCTCAAGGAATATTTTATTGACATCACATTCGAGCAAGTGCCAAGAACCAACAACAGAGCAGCAGATGCAATGGCAACTATTTGATCACTCTTAGAGATCCCTCAAAATGTTCTGAAATATGACTTCTTGGAAGAGCAACTTCTTGTACCAGCATTCAAGGTACCAGAGTTAGAATTTGTGGGAAAAATCATTGGTTTGAAGGATCAATGGTACCAAGACATTTACACATACCTTAGGATAGGTATCATTCCCGCCGATTTACGTTCAAGCCTTTGACGAACCTTTATCAAGAAAGCATCTCGCTTTGTCATTTTAGGAGAAACCCTGTATCGCAGAAGCATAGAAGGAACCTTACTAAGATGTCTTAACATTGAGGATGCTTTAGCTGCCCTAACTGAGGCGCACAACGACATCTGTGGTTCTCATTCGAGTGGCATGACCTTGGCTAAGAAATTGCTGAGGAGTGGGTATTATTCGCCTACCATGGAAAGAGAGGCAAATGAATACATCAAGAAGTGTCTACAATGTCAGTAACACAGGGACCTCATCCATGCTCCAACTCAAGAGCTTCATTCAATCGTCACACCATGGCCCTTTTCACAGTGGGGACTCGATCTCATTGGGAAAATCACACCCACCTCATCCAACAGTCACAAATTCATTATAACTGCAATTGAATACTTCACAAAATGGGTAGAAGCCATACCCATGACATATATCATAGGAAAGCAGATCTCAAAGTTCATCTTGAACTATCTCATATGCCGCTATGGTGTTCCACAAGCCATTATCTTTGATAATGGGACATCATTCAAAAATTAGGAAGTCCGTGACCTATGTGATAAATTCAAAATCCAACATCGCTTTTCCACCCCATACTATCCCCAAGGAAATGGCCAAGTAGAAGCCACAAATAAAACCATCCTCCAAATCCTTAAGAAAATAGTCAATGATGCAGGTCGTGACTGGCATTTGCAGCTTAATCCTACCCTTTGGGCTTACCGAACTAGTATTCATACACCCACTGGTGCCACACCATTTTCCTTGGTCTACGGATTAGAGGCCATCTTTCCCATTGAGATCAAGCTATCATCCCTCAGAGTATCATTGCAAAACCTCATCACAGATGAAGAATATCAAGTGTCAAGATTGAATGAGCTAGAGCTACTAGATGAGAGATCAATAGATGCTTTAAATCATTTACAAGTCTATCATAATAGACTTAAATGGAGCTACAACAAGAAAATCAGAAGCAAAACTTTCCAGGTTGGAGCATTGGTGCTAAACAAGAATCAAAAGAATGTCTTGAACCCAAATGGCAAGGGCAAGTTTGAACCCAACTAGCTGGGACCCTTTGTCATCACATCAAGCTACACATCAGGGGCATATCAGTTATCAACACCCAAAGGGGAACCCCTACAGGAGCCAATGAATAGCTCCCATCTCAAAAAAATTTATGCCTAAAGCTTTCAAGGTATAGAACCAAAAAATCCAAAATTCATAAAAGGTCCTAAAAAATGGTTACTTCGGCGAAAACCTGGCAAACAGGTGTCTTGGTGACAACAAAAAAATAAAAAAATCAAGAAAATAGTAAAGAGAAAAAAATCGTCCTATAGTGAAAACCACTTCGGTGGTACTTGTGTAAATAAGCAGTCTCCATCCATCTTGGTCTTCGTGACTTGCTTTGCATCATTCACCCACCTATCGCATATCATTGCATTTCACCCTTCCATTTGCATCTACACCATAGCTTGGTCTTGCATTTGTGTCATGATTCCTCCTAGAGCTACTTGGCGCACTTAAAAGGTCAGTTTGTCTTACCTATATCGGAGTAGTCTATCGCCTCATGTTGGGGACACGTTCTCATCAGATTGGATTTGTGTATGATCTCAAAAACATCCAAAACATTAGAAAATCCAAAAACATTCAAAACATATGAAAAGCCAAAGATAAGTCAAAAGGTCATAAAGTCAAAAAATAGAGTCGTCTTGTCAAACTACATCGTCTCTAAGCTTGAACGTAGGCAAGGTTGATCTTTGATCATCCCCCAAGACATTTAGGTCAGTCCTATAGGAGTTCATCATAATAAACTGACATCTCAACATGTATATCATCATCTGTAAATCAGTCAACTCGTCAGTCGAACTACGTGGTCTCTGTGTGTATAACATAGGCAAGGCTCATCTATTGATCAGCCCCTGAGGCCCCTAGGATAGGTCTTTAGGTTAGTGTCTTGGTCAAAATCTCAAAAAATCTCAAAACATTGGAAAATTGAAAATCAAAACATTTGAAAACATTTAAAAAATACCAAAAATAGCCTCAAAACATTGCAAAAACTCCATTCACTTCATCTCGCTTGCACCCGCAATAACACCATCCATAATAAAATCATCATCACCCTCAACCTTTGGTAAAACAATCAAAAAAAAGTCTAGCAGTTAAATGTGAAAACCTAAACTGTCAAAATATCAAGTATAGGTCAGTCAACAAACAAGTTGGTCAACTCTTTTCCTATCGATGGCATATAAATCATAAATCAATCATTGGATAAAAGCATGTCCTAGGATCCGTTCTGACAATGGGCACTTTTATCAAACCAACTACTTTGGGTAAATGAAACAACGTGTCATTAACATGTCCTAGGATCTGTTCTAACAATGGACATTATCTTTTGGCAATTAGTTTTGGCTACCATCTTTCAAAACATCATTTCTCTTGGCTAACGGTATGAAGAACATTAGTTTGTTTTCTCACTTACTTTATCTTGTTTGATTTATCTCATTGTGCTCATTCCAAGGACATCTCAATGATGTCCAAATGAAGGACTTAGAGAGATAGGAATGGGGCAACGATCATTATCTTTTGTCTACTATGCTTGTTGGATATCTTTGTAATATAACCTTAGTCATGCGTGATTTTGTTTAGTTTATAGCGAGGGTGTTTTAAGTTTCTTGTTGACCACATAGAAAGGCTCGCCTTCCTATTTTTTGGTCTGAGATATTTGAAATATTTGAACTATTTTTTGGACAGGGTTTTTGTATGTCAGGTGTGAACAAGAATACTTCTATCTGATTTATCGAGTCAAAATCCATCACACTAGGTACAATGCCATCTTGGTTCTTTATACCCTGATGCATCGTGCCTATGTGTGTTATCAAACATAAGGTAATTGGCCCTTTGAAAATCCCAACTCCTTGGCAAGTAATCATCATCATCATCATCATCTCATGTCTTGTTGGAATCTCTTGTTTTCTTCTATCTCTTACTTATCACACTAACAAGGTACTATGACAGTTAATCACCCAAGCATCATCATATCATATCATGTGCATCCATATCATCCATGCATCATCATATCATCCATCACATATAAACATCATAATCATCTCATCATCAATAATGTCACTATCATAGTACAAATCAGGATCAAGTGGGTGTAATATATCAAAGTAGGCATGAGGCTACCCATGGCCGATGACGGTCTACATCATAAAATCTGTCTACATCAAATATTCAAGTTGAACTAACCTTGAACCTCTTTATCGAGAGATCGACCCTCAAATCAAATCTTTTCACTTGATCTCTCGAGGGGGCAATATACTAGCATAATTCTTCATTCATTGGGGCAGCAATGGAGCATCTGGAACAATCAAAGAATTTTTGAATTTTGATCAAGACAGTTTATTCTTTGAAACAACGTAGCAAGTACATTGATTCAAAGAGGGGCAAAATGTAGACATGCAAAATATACTGATTGACATTGTGCACTTGATCCGATTAACTAACATTATTTCGTCCTGAATCACCTCTTCAGCTTATCATCACTATTCATCCCTTAATTAAATAAATAATCATTTATCTAATTAAGTCATCATCTCTTGTTAATTAAATAAATCAATTTTATTTAATTAAATCTCTAAGTCATTCTATTTAATTAAATCAATCTTTATCCAACATCATCCCTCTTTAGTTAAATAAATCAAAATATTTATTTAATTAAATCTAAATCATTATTCCTCTCTTTTTGATTTAAATTAATCCAAAAATCTAAGTCAAGAAGTCAAAATCAGCTAATCTCCTTTTAAATTAATCAAATCCTGATTAATTTAATCCTAATTACTCAAATCTTCTAGATTTTGCAACTTGCATATGAAAATAAATTTAATTGATTTATAAATCATCTATTTTCATTCAAAAAGGCATCCAAGATGGAATATTCCTCAAATTTGAAATCTCCCCCCCAAAAGGACTTGTCCCTTTCAACAAAGCAATAATTTTATATTACATGTCCTTTGCCTTGAGCCAAGTGACATTTATTATATTCCCTTCCCTCTCACATGTCATCTCATCAAATTCAAATTTCAAATTGATCAAAATGTACTCAAGCTTCCTCCATTCACATGTTGACAAGTGGCATCATGCCATTGGATGAAAATTAATCCCACATTGCTCTATTTCGAACATTCATCCATCTTAGCATTCTATAAATGAAGAGCTCATCCTTCATTTTAATCATCCACAATTTGAGTAAACTTACTCTACTCAAATCCATAGCAATTTATCATCAACTTCATCCAAGCATAGTTAGGTTTTATGCAGGTTTTCATCTTGGAGCATACTTCAAGCATCAACAAAGTGGATCACTCTCCATCACATATCAACTTTGTATCATTGGAGTTGGGAAAGGGCCAATTTTCACATCAAATTGCCACCAATTCCCTCAAGAGATTAGGAGTTTGTTGGCTTTAGAATAGATTTTGATATGCTTTCAAGTTTCATTGTGTTCTTCCTTTCATTTTCTATCTCTTTTGCTATTCAAATTGATTTCTTGAGGAATCCTTATTCTTTCTTGCATTTGATCTCCTAATGTATTCATTTGTTGTGTTTTGCAGGTATTTGGATTAGGATTCACAGGTATGCTAGTTAATTAAATTATTAACTATATTTTATTTGTATTATATATTGAATTGTTAAAGTATGTAAAAATATTAATACTAAATATATAGGAAAATGGTTTAAAAATTACCTATTTTTCAAAAAATAAAATATAGTGTGTAATTTAAAATATAAATTATATAATTCTTATAATATTTATATTATCATTTATTGAATATTTTATAGAATTTAAACTAAAAAATTATCCTCCCCCTCTCACTCTCCCTCTCTCCCCCTCTCTACATATATCTCCCTCTTCCCCATCTTCTATCCCTCCCTCCTCTACATATCTCTCTCCCTTTCTTTGTCCCTCTCTCTATCTCTCCCCATCTCTCCTTGATCTCTTGCTCCCTCCCTATACCCCTATCTATCTTCATATCTCAACCTATTTTTCCCTTTATCTTCCCATATATCTCTATATCTATGTCTTTCTCTACTTATCTCTCTCTCTCTCTCTATATATATATATATTATATCCCCTCTATCTCCCTATCTGTCTATACATTTATTTCTCCCTCTATCTCTCTCAATATCTCTATCTATTTTTATCCCTTTGCCTCTCTCATTCTATATTCATCTCTACCTCTATATATAGTGAGAGATACAAAGGTGAAGCATTGGACCTTCCCAAAGATCCACCAATCTCAACACTACTCCCAACTATTTTGAGCATTTAAGTATATATTGTATGCTAGATTAGGAGGCATGTGTCAAAGCTCATATTTATTGATACAAAATAGGTCCAAAGTTACAAATTTGATGTAGATTTAGTTATAGTTTTGTACAAAATTTCAAGTGCCACATAGAGCAAAGATATTCCAGTTTTTTATATCATCATGTCATCAAATTTGGCACTTCATCAAGATTTGTATCTTCATCAACATTAACAAAAGAAAAGGTATGTACTTGAATCCCTTGCATTTAAATTTTTCTATATATATAAATATTTTAATATTTTCCCTCAAATCCATAATATATATATTAGTGTGTATTTATTTATGCAATAAAGAATTAACCTAAGTAACACATTAAGAATTCTAAGGATTTGTGCTTGGAAAAATGCATAACAATTTTTTTGTTGGATGTCGTGTTGTATAGTTTAGAAAAGCTCAAAATATGAATAGGATTTTAAGGCCATATATTATGGTAGCTTACAATGCAAAAGAAGGAAGGAAATCTATTATCAATTTTAATCTACAATTTAATACCATATGATAAATCACATGTAGTATTATCTAAAATTAATTCTTGACATATTAATTTTATAAAATACACTTACCATTCAATAAACTTCTCCCAAGAAAGAAACCCTAAGTGAACATTAACTGAACCCTAATTGTAGATTCATAACTCTAATCATAACCCTGAGCAAACACTAATCCTAATGAAACCCTAACCCTACCCTTAAAGTTATCATATAATCTAATTATCTCTCTTATCTAAATTTGGGTTGAATTGTTTTTCCTTTTATTTTAATTGCATATATTTTTTGTTTATTAGATCTTATTTTATGAATATATGCAAATATAATTTTACTTCTACAATCATGATTGAGTGCATCCTCTCCCCTAATAAATGTTTTTATTTTGCACCTCACACAACTACTCGGCTCTCTCCCCTAATAAATGCTTTTATTTTGCAAAGGGACATGTTCGCATGGTCGTAGATCAATCGTTATGTGATCTTAGCCATTCCCCGCCATCCCACAATCACCCCACCAATTGATCTCAATATCACGGGCAAGCACCACGTGTCTCATCTAGTGAAGCTGAAGGAATGATAAATACTTGGATGGGTCTTTAATAAATTATGCCACGGGTTACTAAAGCAGCTATAAGCTGCATGTGTTTTAAATCAATGGAGATGTTATAATCCCAGTAGAAAGGTGCTCGATGGTTAATAACAAGGATGACGACTGTGTTGAATGAACAAGATTGCCGATGGTTGAGATCGATGGTTTCCCACCATCGCATGATCAAAATTTGTGAGTTCTTTATTGGTTGCGATATCATGGGAGGGCACCACGTGTCTCATCCAGTGAAGCCGAAGGAATGATAAATACTTTGATGCATCTTTAATACATTATTCTGCGGGTTATATTTATTAATGTCTTAATATTAGTTTATAAATTGAACATTAATTATAAATATTTTAAAATCAATTAAGTATTTCAATCTAAAATTTTAATATTTGACATTACAAATAAAATTAAACTAAATTCTAATTTTTAAAATCCATCAAATATTTATTATCTATTTAGTTTTAATAATTATCTAATACAATTAGATTAAATTAAACTAAATATTCATTTTATATTAATTAAACAATTATTAATTAGAATTTTAGAATAAATTAAAAAATAAGATCTATATAAAATCAACTTTTTTATTTTTTTTCTTTGTGCCCAAATCATTTCATTTTCTAAAATTATACTAAATTCTAGATATCATAATTAAACACAAAACTATATTCTATTCTAATCCTAACCCTAGTTAAACCCTAACCCTTACCCTAATTGAACACTAAATCTAATTGTAATCGACCACTAAGCATAATTGAATTCTTCCCCTAACTCTAACTAAACCCTAAACCTAACTCTAATCAAACCCTAACCTAATTGACCTACTTGATTCATAATCCCAACATCATTAACATTTCATTCAAAATTCACTCAAATCCACATAAGGAGAGAAAAAATATTGGAATTATATGTTTATTCATGCTTATAATTCATATTTGCATACAATTTAAGATAACTTGCATATATTCATCCAAAACTCAAAACATGTTATCTATTCTATTCCATCTACTTGGGGTTTTAACTGCCAATGGCACCACAGATATCACTTCTTCATCAGAGGAAAAATGTCTTTCTACCCATATATCCAACTCAAAACCTAGCTAGAGCTTTCATCAGTTCTCTCCCTACAAATGATCCTTGAATTCCCTTTTATATGACAAGCGAGCAACAAGCTTTGGGCTCAAACGTAATTTCACCACAAATTTTCATTTGAACAAAATATCCATTGCATTTAACTTTCATTTCAAAACTTCCCACATGTTGAATCTACAAAACATAGTGGTGCATCAAGTGGGGAAAGCTAAAAGAAAAGGGAACACAAATTGTCATCAAAATCCCCTTGTCGCTATCCACACAAAAAAACCAAGAAACCAAATTGCCACGAAGGGACCACAAAAACTTCTTATTTACCCACCACCTTGCCCTTACCAACACTTAGACCTCTTGATATATACGCCCGCTTCTAGTTGTTTCCCAGTACAGTAGACCCTCAACCTCCTCTTCTTTCTTGTCCTTTCCCAATACATTTCTACTCCATCCGCTTGGGGTTTTAATAGCCAATGGCACCGCAAATATCACTTCCTCATTAGAGGGAAGACTGTGATTGAAGTGAGGAAAATATTGATAGTAGTCAGAGTTGGTGTCACTTACATCATCAGAAGTGTTGCTTGTAAGGTCAATGGGTGAGTGTTGGCATCTAGAGGAGCCATGCCCATACCTTATTTTCCTACTAACGCTAGTAATAGAGCACACCGACTGCTTTCCTTTTTCATCTACCAGTTGAGCAACAATGTCCTGGAATTGCAACCTTCTACTACATCTAGTGGGAACAAGCCTTGGCTTGTCAACCAAAGCACCTTCCTGAATAGCAGGACCAAGCTTTTGTGAGCTCAAACAAACATACCTCCTTACTGACTTACTCATTTTCTCTTTTCAAACAAGCACTCAAACTTGATTAGACTTAACCCACAAAGTGCTCTAACTGCTACAAGAATGAAACTATTAGCAGTTAATTCCTCTTCTATTTATTGTGTGAGCTAATGGAAACCTTCATCAATGCTTAGTAAAAATGCATGTGCAAACATGGAAATTTTTGTGGCGTATGTATTTTCACCATTTAACTAGAGCTACATGAGAATCCAAAGATCATCCTGCTTGATTGCCAACAACATCTTCACACAGATTGAGATTGACGTGACTACACAAGCAAGGAATAATTCATTGATTCTTCACCAGTTGTACAATAAAATGACCACCATGTGCTATTTTCCAACTTTGAATGCTGCCTGTTGATCTCCTGAAGAGTTGGAAAATCAAACGATTTATCTTAGCCTAACTCAGTTTGACATCCAACAAAGCATTGTTCACCTTCCTCATGACCAATAACATTAATCCATCTCATAAACCAACTACCATGTCAGCAAGTCCTATGCACTTTGCAAACTAAACAGATGGAGCTACGCATCACAATCTCATTGACCTCATGACTTTTAACCAACCTTCATCTTCATCTTGCGAGCTAGCAAGGAACAATAGAAATTTACATTAGCTTTTGATCATGGTTGTCGATCTAAAACCATGAGTTATGAGCTCAATAGTGTAGATTGGGACCCACATTCCATATAGGACACACATCTGCCTTTTGCTGACCTCGTGGAAAATAAGAGGGTGACACCTTAGGTCTGCAAGTTGGCAAGGTACGATTGAGATCTTCTACCATATCTTCGAATCTAAAAAACCTACACATTGCATGGTTAGTATTTAATGAAAATATTTGGCTAATTTGTCGATGACATGACCATTAGGGTTAATGGATTAGGTTTATGTCACCGGATTAAAATTAAAACCCAACTTTGAATTTAATACTTTATTTCCTTTGCAAGGCTTTATTTCCTAAGTCTCGGTTGGCCTCATGTTTCATCTTTTAGAAAACAACTTATGTTGTTGTTTGTCGTCCTCCTAGTAATGCTCACTTCTCCTTTTAATGAATGTTTTATTTTGCAAGGGTTGATTTATTGTTGCCGTTGATCTATTTCCTGTAGATATCAATGGTGCCTACCATCCCATGATCAGGAATTGAAGGATTGCAAAATCATGGGCGGGCGCCACGTGTCCTATCCAGGGGATCAAATTTTTGCTATTGCTAACTAACTGTCATTTGATCTGAACCATTCCCCACCATCCCATGATGGTGCTTGGGTTGATTGCAAAATCATAGGTGGGTGCCATGTGTCTCATCTGATGAAGCCTAAAGAGTAAAGAAAACACTAGCCTACTTTAAATGTATTAAGGGGTGGATTACTAAAGTGTTCTCAAGACGCACATGTTCTAGATCGATGGATATGTTATAATCTCATTGGAAAAGCTGCTTGAAGGTTAATGACATGGCTAGTGACTGTCTTAAAGGAATGATATCATTGATGCTTAGGATCAATAGTTGCTTGCCATCATGCGATCAGTATTTTTAGGATTGCGATATCTTGGGAAACCGCCACGTGGACTTCTTTACAGTGTATGGTAAGGTGGGACCCTTATAGCCATGTTGCCAATTGTGTCAGCTTATTTTGAAGGTGGCCATCAATGATTTGATCAAGCTGAAGAATGGACAGCTCAAATTTAAATTTGCATCAAATATGGTTGGAGTTATTCGTGCAGCGCAAAATTGAGCTTTAATGGTAGATGAGACACTTGGTGGCATGATTTGATCAACACCAAAATTAGTTTTCCTACTTGGTCTATATCACAAAGAATTCAAATATTTCATGGAGCAGTTTTAGAGCTAGAGGTAGAATTGTGAGTTTCTGCAGCCAGAATTTGGGAGTTCTGCGAACAAAGCTGTGCATTTATTTTCTATGCCTCTCGATCATTTTGCATTTGAATTTGGGAAAGGATTAGCTAGATGTGTTGTGAGCTTGTTGATGAATGTATTAGGGCTATAGTTTAATTATAGTTGTGAGAAATTGCAATGTTTTCTAGTGTAATTTTCTATCTCTGGTTAGTTATAGCTATATGAATTATAACATTGTAAAGAAGCCCTAGTTTTTCCAAGATGGCACCACCCAAGTAACATTCTGGCCAAACTGAATATTTGAAATGAAACCTGTATGATGATTTCCTAGATCAATTTCCCTTGTCAATGAATGATAGGAGAAAGGGATTGGTCCAAATGCAAGGGAAAATCCTGGGGGAAGGGTTAGTGTATAATTACTCCAACATTGTTGATGCTAGGGTTCCCCTCACTGGCTTGGAATTGTTTAGATTGTGGTATGGATAGAGGAATTTTCATCACCCTTTTTCAAATGGATGGATGTATGATATGGGGAAGCTGGTGGTAGCAAATGTATTCCCTGATGTAGACCTACTTAGGGAAGTGGCTTCAAGTTATGACCCTGTTACACAGATAATCAGGGACAATGATGGAAAGGTTCTATTGAGCATTAATAGAGAAGAGGTCCAACATATTTTTGACTTGACTGAACCGAGCGAAGACTTTGTTCCTATCAACCTTGAGGAAATGAAGTAGGAGTATGCAAGTTGAAATATTTTTTTTAAAGCAAGGTTGCTTCCACCTCATCTGGCTAAGGCAGGAGGTTGAAAATTTCATATCAGCCCTAGTGACTAGGAACCTTTCAAATTAAATTGTTTTGCAAAAAATTTTGTGGTCACTTTCTATTCTTTATGTCAGATTTTGATTTTTAGTCCTGGTACGGTAATGCCCATTGCTTATATGTTCATGGGGGTGCAAATACAACACCCTAACTTCTCTATGACCTATGACTTCACTTCTTTCTTGGCTGAGTGGATGCATGAAGGGTTGTCAAAGCTACAAAACAATGATACCGACACTCAATTCTTTTGGTATTCTATGCTAATGCATATGTTTTTCTTTAAAAATGTTGAATTTTCCTCTGAGAGGATGAAATTAAGGCAATCAGTTGATGGAGAAAGATTGACAGTATAGATATGGGCTACAAATTTATCTTGTAATAAGGAAAGCACTAGTTATGTGCAATTTAATAAATGTTTTTCTTCTAGATTAAGGGCCAAATTAATGGTGAATATACCTAGGATACCTGAGGAATTACATGATTTCCTCAAGCCAAAACAGAGGAAGCCAGAATTGAAGGCTTACCATAACTAGGGTGACATTATCCCATACCTAGTCAACACTATCTTGAGAGTATATGGTTTTCATGGAGCCCCTCATATACTTTCATACAATGTGCCACCAAGAGTGGTATTATGTGGTAGATAGATTGTATTCATGAGGACAACCTCACTTGAAGGGGTAAGGGAACATTTTTCCCAAATTATACAATGGTGTCTGATTTTGTATTTTCAAAGGGAGGGTGAACGCATTTTGATAATTTCTTTCATGATTACCATTTGAGTTGTGGACCAAAGCGACAGCATGATCCTGCGGGTTTCTTTGCTCTTTTTAGATAAAGAATAAAAGCTAGAAAATTTGTGCATGAGTTTAATTTCCCTGAAGAGTTGATTAGAAATGAATTTGATATGAATAGACAAGAGTTGAACAAGGAGAAATGGATAGCTTATGGTAAGCTACTAGATTTTGTGCACAAAATGGATCTGAAATATGATCCACTATTGGAGTTCAATCCCCACCATAAGAAAATTGATTTTCTGATGGGAAACTTCAAGGAAATTATGGGCACATTGAGGACAAAAAAGGTAAATTTAGAATTGAGTTTGGGTGTACAAGAGCAAGGTGCTAGACCAATTGAAACAAGGCCAGCATACCATCCTATGGAAAGGTGGCCCATTTATAAGAGGAAAAAGGATAGTAGCAGTGATGAAGAAGTGGATAGAAAAGGAAAATAGATTATGAAAGTGCCTCCACAACCAAGTCCAAAATTTAAAATACCTGGGGCTATCAAAATTGTTGATTTAGAATCATCACTAGAAAAAAATCCCTCATCACCACCATCCGAGCCAAGCCCTAAGAGGCAAAGAATTGATCAACCATAGGAGGATCAGATGGATGAGATTATTGTTACTAATCAAGACATGCAAGTTGGTATGCCTTCCCCTCCTATGCCAACTGAATTAGTTTTATCTAATTTAGATATGAAAGGTAAAAGTGTACAAGATGCAAGAATGGAGGCATGCAAGGAGTTTCTAGATGATAATACATGTGTAAAAAATCTTGTATTCTTGCAATTGGTATGGAGGATGAAGTTTGAAGAGTATCAAGATAAATTTCAGGAGAGAAGAGAATTAAGGCCTGACACGTCAGACCAGGAGAATGATGAGGAAGAATTGAAGAACATCACTCCTGAAGAAGGAAGAAAAATGGTGAGTCAGGCTGGTGTATTAATTCTTCCTGAATGGGACATTGCAGATGCAATAGTCTTTAATGCTATTATGAAGTCTAAGAACCCCTTTCAAGATTCTAAAGAAGAGGGCAAGGCAACATTGCAAAACTCTACTTTCAATGAGGAATATGAAACTCTGGAAATTTGGGCATTGGCCCCACAAGGGAGAAAACTAGATTTTTTTGATATTAATCCAAATTTCAAGGGAGGATTGATAATAAAGAGAGCTTCAATTGCCTCAACCATTGAGGCCACTAATTTGATTGTGAATGTGGCCAAATTGGCCCAAAAGATTGTTGAAAGGGAGGAAGCTAAAAGGAAGAGGTTAGTGGAAAAATATAACCTTTTGATTGAGGAGTACATCAAGATGCAGCAGAAAAATGTTGAGTTACAAATTGAAGTGGAGACGTTTAGGTATAAGCAGATTGGGGAGATATCAAGTGCTCCAGGAACCAGTACATTGTCTTCCACAGCAGGGTCAGTGCCTCCTGATTCTCCAATTGTTTCCACACCAGGATCTCCCAGTCAGAATCCTCACCCTTTCTTTAGAGGAAGTTCAAGAAGAAACAGAGTGCTCTGTCAATCCTACAAAGAAGCAGCTCTTGCTAAAAATTGATGAATTGCAGGCATCATTAAAGAAAAGTGATGAGGGATCTATCTTAAAGCAAAAGTAAATTGTTAATACGATTTTGAGGCATTTAAATGAAAAGGTTGATAGTAAATTGTTATCTATACATTCTTTATATTCTTTTTTGTAAGCAACAATAAATAATATTGATAGGGATCAAAAAGTAGTGATACCAATAACTGAAAATTGGATCCCTAGGGCCAGTGATATGGATATCATGTATAAGGCCTCAATATTTGATATGAATAATAGGCCTCAATCATTAAAGCCTACTCATGTGTTAGTAAAATCATTACAAGGTTTTTAGACCTTACCAGATGACTTGAGTAGGAAGATTAGGGAGCTAGTGAAGAATTTCAGTGATTGGGGTAACACATTGTTACTCGATATAATTGATGAGCAGGGCAAAATTAGGTCATTTAAAAAATGGAAAGATCAAGAAAGTGAGGCCATCAATGATCAAATCAATTCAATTTTTGATGACTCAGACTATGATTTTTGGGTGACCTGTATGGACAAAATCATTAGTACTAGCTCATTTTTGGAATCTTTTGAAAGGGATGCAAATCAGGTAGTAGTAAAATACACACCTTATAATACCAAGGTGGATGAGGTAATTAATTTTGACTAGATGACTGATGATGAGTACCATAATTGGGTAACTAAATATTTGAATAAGGAGGAGTAAAAGGAGTGAACTACTAACAGATGGCAGATCAGATGTTGTGGTTGCAATGGTTCCAGTTTTGTGTTGATGGATTTATCAGTGCAGTTTTCTTGTAGTTTTTTGCATCAACATTCCTCAGTTGATATGCTATTCAACAACAATATTTTTCAAGCTAGTGGTTGTTGTAATAAATTTTGGAATATCACCAGGTGCTCCAATTGACTAGTGATAGGTGTACTTTTTGGTCAGGTGCTTGTTTACTCCTTCATTTTCTATAATAATGATTTCAAGGCCAGAAGTACAGGTTAGTAAGTTAGATAATTTTTGTTGAGTTTAGGTGAAGTTGCAGAGCGAATTGTAAAGTCTGATGGTTTTAGAGAAATGCAATTTAGGTTTTGAGTCATTTTGTAACAGGTTTTGAGTTCATAAAGATTTAATCTTGTATAATAGTACTAGCATTTGAGTTGAAATGAAAATTCAAGCTCATGTCTCTCCATTGTACATGCATATCAAAACTTTGAATGAAATAACTAAGGGTTGTTTTATCCATCTCACTGTTGTGGTGTGTATGATTCTATTTTAGCTTTAATTCAAGGAATTAATTAAAATGCTTGAATGGGATTATAGGTGGATATGTGTTGTATAAGGATTTCATAAGTAGACCTAGGTTAGAATGCATACTAATGAAATTGTAATGCAATATTGTCAAGGATCTTATATGTGATGTATTAATTTTTTTATAAACCTCTAGATGCTTATGAATTTGACTCCCATAATGTATATATGGCACTGATCTAGGTTGTAATTATTAATGTAGTTCAGTATTTGTTTGTCTTTACCTAGAGCTTGCTACAAATTGCAAATCATTGACTATCTTATACAATGGATTGTGTTTAGTTATCTCACACTCCAGATAATTGATATTTTCTATGAACCAATTCTAGTTGATATTATCTTATCATGTTGATCTATTAAGTGAGATCATCTACTATTATTAATAATGGTGCAAAGGTTGTAAACACATTAGGGGATCACCCTCCTGGGTCTTGTAGAGCCCGAAGTGTAGGAGGCTTTTAAAGTCCTCGTCAATTGGTCCAGGTCCTTCGAGCTTCCTTCTATTGTAATTAGCAATTCCATAGGTAGATTAGAAGACAAACCTTGTTACATTGTAAAAAGAACCAACATACATGTCAACCATTGAAAAACCACCTCTACAACTAAATTTTTAACCTTTTATGATCAACTAAAACATAAAACAAACTAATTTCAAGGTTGTTAATATCACTATTGAAATGCTTTAATTTTTTGACCTTTCAAACATTAAAAAGTATATCATTAAATTAATTATGTAATGGCATAAAAATTAAAAACATCATGAATTAATTATGTAACCACATAAGTCAAATATAATTCTATCAAGAAATTAATATCAAATAGATAATATAATAGCATAACTTATACATTTCAATGTCATTGATCTTCTTCTTCATCCAACTCTTTGTTTGTATCATCCGATCCAGATTCAACATTGTAAGGATTGGTCATATCATCATCATTTTCATCGATATTAGTTTCAATAATGTCATCATCCACACGAATATCATCTTCATGAACATTAACTCCTACATCATCATGATCTAGTTCCTCCTCTTTGACATCTTCGTCAGGGACATCATCAACTAACTATTAATCCTGATCATAATCTACATCATCTTCTAGTTCTTCAATATCTTCTTCATCCACCACATTATACTTTACTGGCCTTCCTCTTGGATCATGTCTAACAAAAAATGACCAACCTGGTTTACTTGGAACCTCTAAGTAAAATACCTACTCACATTGGCTTGGAAGAACATAAGGCTCATTTCCAGCTCATTTGATCAACCTTGTATTAACCATGGTAAATCCATTATAATGTTCAATAACAATTCTCTCAAGATCATTTTCATTCAATCGTAGCCTGTACCGTAGGATGACGAACAAAATTAATCTGAAGGACTTAAAATCACACTCAAGTATATCATCCAAAATCCCATAGTATCAACTTTCTGAGACTTTTCAATGTATGTCGCTTCTAGATGAAACATTAGTCACTTGAAAGACTGCAGTTATGCCAGAATCACAAGTTTTCTTCATGTCATCCAACATTTTGGTTCAAAATTTACGACCATTGCACCACATAGCCTTGTGGTGTTTCACCTACAATATGTAAAAAATATAAAAATTATTGCAATACCGTCAGTTGATAAACATATTTATTCTTGGCCGAATGTATGCAAAGAAAACAATCTCAACATAAATATACATCAATATACTTGAAAATAATTAAATAATATGGGTGATTAATATATTTATATGTACATGTTTATCTCTTGAACCATATGCTAAATCAATTTCCCTTTGTGTAACATTGGAATCTCCATTACGATGAGCTTCTTTAACCAATGAAGCCACACCTTCCCATGTTAATGCGTGACTAGATTGTTGACATTGTTCAATCCATACCATCATCCAATCAAGATTGTTGGTGACATACAAATGTAGTACATCCCACTCTTGACCAACTGTACCAAAAAAAATTGAAATTGACAAACAACGTATAATTAGTTAAATACCACAATATACGACCTTAATTTATAATTGATGTATATTGAAGATTAAAAATTAAATAAGTACAATATAAATAAAAACCATATGTAAAATATATTTCAATTAATCTCCATGACCATCTTATAATTACCTCTCACTTTCCTCAATCTACCTTTCCCCAATAGGTACTCCCCTTCACATTTGTTAATGGAGTTGGGATCCCAAATACAATCTACATGGATCTTTGATGCAAACTTAGGAAGATATTCACTAATGCACACCATGGTCTGGTATACCATATATCCCTCCACTATAGAACCCTCAGGATGTGCTCTTTGTCTAACCAAAGCCTTCAAAAATTTCAAGTGCCTCTCAACCATCCACATTGACCTTGTGTGTACAGGTCCACACAATTCAATCTCCTCAACTTAATGTATGAGGTAGTGTTCTTGTGCATTGAAAAATGTTGAAGGTAGACACTTTTGCATTTCACACATTAGACAAGGAATTTTTCTTTTCCAATAGTTAATATTTTCTTTATGGATTTCTTTAGATGATAGCCATCTACAAGTGATTCAAGGTGAAATATATTAATGAGATTTAACAAAAATGTATAGTATATTACATAACAAGTAAAACAAATGGCAATTATAAGATGTATACAACAAATTGAAAAAATCTCACTACTTACCTTATGTATTTTCCAAAATCATATATAACTTGCTTGACATTGTTGTCAAAGTTGTCTAGGAGAGATAGAGGTAGAATGTACTGCAACAATTATAAAATGATCTTTTCATTATTTTTCCAAAAGTAGTAAACACAATACACTGAAAAGTACATGCATTATACAAGTGTATATAATATACCAGAATAATTACCTTAGTGAAGGTATGTCAATCATGTGTTTTCATCCCTGACCCAAATTCACCTTTCTTTGTTATTATATTGTTTATGTTCGTAGCAAATCCTGTGGGAAATCAATTTTTCATATGACTTCTTTTATAGCATTGCTTTGCTGCTCTATTAATAACCAAGGAAGGGAACTTATATTAATTTGGTCTCCATCGCTATTTAATTGAATGACATTTTTCATTGCATGATTGGCTTCCTGAATGTCAATACAAATTTTGACAATTTTTTCTTTGTCATGCCTTCCATCCAATATTTTCCATAACATTTCTGTTATATTCTTTCCGATATGCATTGTATCAAACAAATGCACAATTTGTAGCTTCTCATATTAGGGCAACCTACTAAATTGTCTAAGATAACTTTTCAGCCCCATGGAAAGCCGACCATTAATGCCTTGACGACCTTCATGAAGCATATAAGTTAAAAAATTAACAACAACAATCATTGTCAATTACAACATGAGTAAACACAACACAATATAAAAATATAAATTCAAAACATATCATATATGATAGATAAAAAATTTGATCTGATGTATAACCTTGACGATTAATTCTATTATATTCCAACTTCCATAGGTGAGGTGACATTCTTTGTGGTTTTGATGTAGTCTCCTCTTTCCCATTGAAAAGATGTTTTTCAGTAGTTTGATACTTATGATTTCTATGGAGAAAGTGCCTATACTCATCAAACACTTGCTTTCCTAAACTTGTTGAATGACAAGATTTCATCTTTGGACCACAAATTGGACATGCAAATTTTCCCTTTGTTTGAAGACTTGCAAGATGATATATAATTGGATTAAATATGTCAATTTTTTTAATTATATATAATGAATAGATCATTTTAAAAAATGCATGATATCTACTTCATCAAATTAAATATTGTTAAAGTGTAGTCAAACGTTATAAGACACCACAAAAATGTGTTAGCCCTGGGCATCATGAATTGTCCATACAAACATTGCATGGAATTGAAATTGTCTTTGTCCTATTGGTCTGGAGACATCATACATAGTGACGCCATTCCATAACTTTAGTAACTCATTGATAAGAGGCTTGATATATACATTCATATCTTTAACTTGGTACTTACCTAGTTGAATGAATATAAACATTACATAATTATTATAACCATTTTACTACAATATATATAAATTAATGTACATGACTATTGAATGAAAAAAATATAAGTCATTATGCAACAAATAAGACAAATGAGATGCTACTATGTTAAAGAAAATTGATGTAAACAAATACCTAGAACAATCATTGACAACATTATGTGCTCGCTCTTTATTGGCATCCATGGAGGAATGTTATTGTTGATAACAAAAATAGGCCACACTGAGTAAATAGATCTCAGCTCTCCAAATGGATTGACACCGTCCACTCCCAATGAAAGCCTGAGATTATAAGGTTCTTCTTTAAAGTGTGGCCATTTTTCCTCCATGTCCCTAAATGCAGAAACATTCATAGGAATTTGAAGAATGTCATCTCCACTTCTATTCCGTGCATGGTAATCCATAAATTACGCTAAGCTTTCGCACCTAAATAATCATTGCATACATGGAATAATGAGAAGGTAATGAAGAACCTTGCAAGGCATCTTTTTTTTTATTTGATCTATTCGATATCTACTGATATGACATTCTGGGCATTCTATTGGAAATTCATGTTGTTTATGATATATAATATGATCATTGGGACATGCATCTATTGCTTGATACTCCATTCTGATATCTTTCATAATGGCAGATAAATCTCGGTATGAGCGAGGTAAAATATTTGATGGTGGTAACAAAAATTCACCAATCAATCTACAACAAAAAATAATTTTTTTCATATAAAGAATATTAATGGTACATATTTTATCCTTTATTTACTAGTGATGAACTAACAACAATTAAAATAGATGAAAAAAGATGACATATATGGCATACCTTAACATCCATGAGATTGCTATGTTTGATAAACCATTCATAACCTTCAAGTTCAACAACAATACAACAAAGAGAAGATTTTTTTTTGGAGCCTTCATAAAGGGGCTCGTATGCCTTCTCAAGTACAGGTAAATCATGAACATCATCAAAGTCATCTTGATCATCTTGATCAGCTCTACCACTAAATGTGTCAAGGATCAATGTATTCATACCATCATCTTCAACTCTGTTTTCTGGTGCATGATCATCTTCTTCCATAGGATCATTAACTTCATCTTCGATATTCATAGCTCCATGTTCGTCTGCTTGCAAAACCACATTCTCCAAGCCGTGATAATCCATATCATCTACCCTAGAGTGTCCAACCTTTATAATAATGATTGACACAAATAAACCATGATCATGATCAAGTAATTATATATATAATGTTAAAACGATATAAACATTTACAAATTCAATCAATATAAACACATATAATGAAAAACTTACCAATGGACGATAATCATGCCCCCCTTCAATGTGACCATGCATCCTACAATGTTTCTCAGCTGTTGTGATTAAAATTCATCTTGTCTTTAAGCCCTTGCAACTATTGCAAGGACAATAACATTTCCCATCACCCTTTCTTTTCAATCTAGCCCACAATCTATCAAGTGTCTCTTCATTTTTTTTAGACTAATATTATCTAACATGATTTTTCTTTACCAAGCTTGACTATTTAGATCTTCAAAAAATATCAAACTCACACTCTAATAATTTTTATTCATAGATAGGTAAGATAATCTAATAATTCTGATATTTTACACCAAAAAAATTTGGCATGGAACCACCCTTGCAAAAGAGAAGATACTTTGATGTTAATGACCCCAAAAAACACTTTAAAATGCTAATTCCAAAACTTGTTAAATTTTGATTTTACTATGATTTCCAACTGTTAAGACTCCTAAAATCATAATATTGAACTTGATCATGTAAACTTCCTACAACAATAGAGGTAGCGAGCTAGTAAGAGAAAGTGACCCATTCCTAAGGAGCAACAAGTTGGAATCATCATTGCTAATGTCAATATGGATTTATCCTTTTAGTTAAAGATGTAATGTGTCAATTCTTATGACGAGCTTATACCTAGGGCCCTCAACATCGAGAGAGCCCTAATAAAAAACAACATAAGCATTGGTAATAGCATGATTAGGGTACAAACGCTAGGCCTTCGTAGAAACATAAACAATAACTATAGCAGATTAGTGAGGTTGCAATACCAGAAAGATTGAGACATTGTAGGTAATAATAAAATCTTTCAATCTAAATATTGTAGCCAATAACAAGCACAATATGTATCTTAGTGACATTTGTAAATGCAATCTATGGTAAGAAGAATGACAGTCACTTGAGATGTGACAGTCAAAAAGAGGCTGAGTAGTGACAAGATATAAAAGCTCAAACCTTGCATAGTAAAGTGGAGATTTTAATAGTGAGTTTCCTTACCCCCTTGCTAACCTTAAGGGTTTTTCAAATGCTTTTGGTAGCGTTAGACAAGGCAATTGCAATCATGGAATGACTGTCCAAATGAAGTAGCAGTGGTAATCATAGGTTCAATGTTTCTTCTTAGCCATTAATGTATAATGGAGGTAGTGTATTGCATGTTTGAGAAGTGTTTTGAGACTCATCAAAGATGGGAGAATAGTGAATAATACCTTGTGGACTATGAAGTAGTGTCAATAAGGTTGAAGGATCTTAAGAACTACAATACCATGATATAATGAGTCCCCTATAGTAAGTAGGCAGTCTATAGGGCATAGTTTTATTTTATAGAAGGATGCTCATGAAAGGAATCTTCAAGTGATAGTGAGTGAGCTATTTGAGATTGCAGCTGAGGGTGTAATACCCATTCTTAAAGGAAGTTAGCAAAGCAGTAAATGTGCAAGAAAATTGAATCATACACAACAAGCAATTCACAATGTTATCTTACATAATGCCTTGAGTTTGAAGACAAAAATCTCATTGTATCTTCATGATGAAAGTGGTGACCTTAATGGTCAATCACTGGCAACCATGATTTTAAAACATGCTATTGTGCTTATGGAGGCAATATTTTAAGCAAGGCAGTGAGTGGTGGCTTAGAACAATGGCAGGTACGAAGGACTTGCTTTATATGCATGCCATGCAGTCTAGCTTAAGACAACATTCTTATTAGAAGAGATTGAAGGTGGATTATGAAATTCAAGGGTTACCATGAAAAGGATTAAAGCAAAGACTAAGATCTATTTAAAAGCCACGGTCATGAAGATATTAAAGATGTCACATGGAAAACCTTAGTAGCTGGAGTAATGAATACAGTGCCAAAGAGGATAGTGTGCTGGGGTAGATTTAAGAGATCTCCACATTATCCAATTATAAGGAAATACATCATTTATTTATTTTTTTAATTAAAATAAATCATTTAAAACCCTATATAGGATACATTGATACTTCAAAAGCTTCTGAAGGAATTTGAGATTATGCAAATATATGTCAAGTAACATTCATAAGGTTTAGAAAATCTTGATCACTCTCTAGAATAGCCCATTAAATATGGGTTGTGCTTGAATGCACTACATAATTGATATAACGCAACCACTCTACATATCAACTAGAGTTATAGGCTCTTTATTGCAGCAAGAGATAATCACTCTTCAATCATGCTATAATTGCATCCTAACCTGTTAAACTTGAGACAACTTGAATGCACCCAATGATGATTGACACCTACATTATACAACTTGAATTAACTACATTATATGATTTCCTCCATTTCTATCACAACATAGCCACATTGAACTTGGGTCACACATAAATGCATCTTGTATTTGTTATAGCACAGTTGTGCCACATGACCAATAGAGTTATGGATCACATAATTATAGTCACAAGAATCTGTTCCTTGGTTGTGATCTTATGGTGATTCCACACAACAAAATCTGGACATGAAATTCTCAAAACCATTAACCTCTAAAAATGAAATCCGATGAGATGTTGCTTTAAAATATGATTTTCAAACATGGAACTACAAATATGACTTCACAACTGAATTCTGCAAAAAGACAATGACTACCCTCAACCTGGCGATATCTTCTTGATTTTTTTCTTATTTTTCCCAAGAAAATCATCCTCAGTTCTCCACAAACTATCTCAAGTAGAGCAAAACACTGTCACAATAAATCAGGTGCGAACTCACTTTTCTTTATGTCGGCCATGATTTAATTTTTTTCTATTTTTCATGTTTGTCAAAAATTCGACGAAAATGATAGCGGACATTTCAACAAACCCAAGGTTCATTGAAATTTCAACGAATGTCGGGGATAAACTTTCAAAAAAATGAAAATTACACATCAAATTTTACAAGCACCTGACGAACATTGAATTTTACATATTTTGTCAGACAGTTTCATCGTATTTTGCAATCAAATGTATTAGTGAAACAATAATGTATAAATCAACAACTTGAATCAGTAAAACTTTATCGATTTCATAAGTTGATAACTTTTGACTTTCCAATCCATTGATAACTACAAATAGAAACTTAAAATAAAATTTAGTTTACAGGTTAAAAAAGATTGCATTAAAAAACCAAGAAGATTTTTACAATTACAGGTATCAAACAAATTTTCCTTAGGGATATATTCACAAGAAAATAACTAATAAAAATATAACATAAGTAGGATGAAGGAAAAACATACTCTAGTAAGGTTATGTCCAATTTGTCTCTAGTTATCTTGGGAGTTTAACACACACACACACACACACACACACACACACACACACATATATATATATATATATATATATATATATATAATATTAACATATATGATGATATTTTGAGACAAATAAATCATTCCTAATTGTAAATCACATATCTCCTTGTTAGTTTGATTTACTTATTCTCCCTAGGTTACTATGATTTACTTCAATGAATGTAATCCTTCATTGAAGGATTATAGATTAACCACACAAAGACAACAAATTCGTTTTGATAAACTAGATATACCCTTGATATATTGATTTGAATAACAAGGAAAGATAAAACTAGAGATAACAAGATAACATTCATTAATTCACTTCAACAAATAATTGAAACCAAAATTTGACCACCAATTATACTTTCATTATATTGATCTTCAAAAATATTTTACAATATGTTTCAAAAAATTTCCCTTACTGACATGTCAAAAGTGTCTTTTTCGTTACCCACTTTTAACGTAAATAAAAAAGTCTTAATTACTGTTGTTTACATAGGATTACATAAAAGCAATGAAAAATGAGAAATGAATAGAAATGATAATATTTTGAAGTCTAGACCCACCATGGGTTCGACTCTCTAGTGCTCCTGTGGTACTAGTTGGTGTGTCTCGCCAACACTGCTAGTCACGGTAAAAAGTTTACCGGCGGTGGGGGGTTATATGGGGGGCCGTGCTGCACCCGATTCCTCTCATTAATATATATATATATATATATATATATATATATATATATATATATATATTGAAGTCTAGAGTACTCACAATATATGGAAGTCCATTACTCATCGTAAGGTACCTATGATCATTTAGATCTAGCAAGGTCCTCTCTCCATGATAGTATCTGCAAGGCTTGGTACTTCAAGGCCTATTCTTCTAGGGGAGCTAAATATGTCTTCTCCCACTGGTACACTATGTAATCATGGGACCATTTGTACTCTTAGATTTTTTTCATGTGTTGGCCAAGTATCTCTTCCATTTGTTATCTAATAGTTCCCTTTGGCGTCTGTGATGAATTTTGAGTATCCAACATCCAGTGCAATTATTCCATCCATGGTTAAATTGAGGTTGTGAATATTTATCTCACCATCCTTTTGTAAATTAGTGAGGTAGTTGAGAATAATTTGGCTAAACTCATCTATCTAGTCCTTGGAGCCTCTCAGTTGATCATCATCCCTTAGTATCTTAGGCATGAACCACTGCTTTAGTGAGTGAAATAAATCTATTCTTGCCTTGATCTTTTGGTCTTCTACATATATGTATTGAAATTCATCTATGACCATTTAGACCATTTTCTCAGTAGGCTTTAAATCTATTGGGGCCTCAACATTCCTTTGTAAAATTTCGCACAAAGTTATTAAGGTGTGATGTACAGGTTGCCATTTCTTGAATAAGGGGTCCAATATATGTACACGAGCCTTCATCTAATCAACTGATTGTGATGAGGAGGCATAACATTCATACAAATTGTCCAATTTTTCCATAATTAGTTTAAGCCTATGCTCCAAGATCTTTTCCAATACCTTGAGAATTTTTCTCTTTTCCCCTTTGTTTCTTCATTAGTCTTTTTCAACTTCTCAATTTCTTGTTTAAACACATTTACTTGTTCAATAGTGATTGTATGTGTATCAGTATGGATGGAAATGGGCTAATATACTATTAATTATATGCTTTTGGAAGGACATGATCCCTTCAACTTCTCTTTCAATTTCACATTTTTTATGAATAACTTATTCACTTCATCATTTAGATCAGTCTGTGCTTTCTCATATTCTACCAATCTAAGCTCCATACCTTTAACCACAACCTTAGTAAGCATTGTTGAGTGCATCTCCATAGTACCTACCTCCAATGTTGATGTTTCTTGAGGTGTCTTTACCATGGCATTCCCTCTCATTTCTTGTACAACATCAAGGAATCTTATTTTTTCTATTCTTTTTTTCCTTTTTCTAAAAGGCTAGGGTTTCTATTATTGGATTGTAACTTGTGCCACTCATTCCATTATCTAAATTGAATTCAAAAACCAACATGAGATCTTCTTGGCTTCTTACTTGATCCAATAAGAATATATTTTTTAACTCCATCCCAGGAATAATTAGTAAATTTTTGTCTAAGACCAATTTTCTTGCTTCTTGTGGGCTAACAGTAATTTCATTAATCCTAAGTTCTTCAAAATTTTGGGTAACAATCGATTCATGCTATGACTCCTCAGTGCCCAATTTATTAACTTGGAGTCTCTCCTCAAATTCTTTCATAAATTCATCTTAATCCAAAAATCCTTAAACTCAGGAGGAGTGTCCCCTTTTTATGTCTTGTCATAACATCTTGCTTCATCCATAACATTTTCCACATAAATTCTAAAAATGCAATTTAAATAGAAAAAAAATTAGGTAAAACATGTGGGGATTGAGGACACCCATAGACCCTTATTACTATTTGGTTTTCTAAGAAGAACCATTCACTAAAATTGTGAGTGTGTCCCCACTCTAGCTTCAATGCTAAAGGTCTTAATACTTGCATGATTTGATTAGGAAATCTTGGTGAAATATGACCAAGACTGGCCATGACCCTTATTAAGAAATCATCATGAAATATTACATAATCACTATTTTTACATCTACTATCGTAGATGTAATCACTAGTTTTGTAACCTATTCCCTTGATTATAAGTCATTCCCAAACACGTTCTTTTAGTCCATCTCTTTCTATTATGGTACGATATTAAATGACAAAATGGATAGTATTTCCTGAAAGTGATGGGAGCTTTAAGTTCTCTCTTACTTTCAAAAATACCTCATGTAGATCTTTCTCAATTAAAAAAATAAAGTCATACTCAATGTTCAATTCAGGATTTTGTATCTTCATTGCCATCATCATGAGATTTATTGGCATCCTCTCTTGAGCATCTTTTCCAAGCACTTGGAACAAAGCAAAATAAGTTCTTTTGAAATATACTTGGAAGTCTTCTATGGAAAATGACTCAATTTGGGGGGGGGGGAGATAAGTATCCTCCTATTGTTTACACCTCTTTTCATGTGTAAAGGAAGTTCATCACTCCTATAGGTTTTTCTCAATATATCACATAATCCTCTTCACTTTTGTCCAAGCTGATATTAGTGACAGCTTGCTTGTTTAACATAAAACACTCTATAATTGATTCTTTACTTAGTACCACTAATGGTGAACCATCTATCATTCTTATAATATTAGTACTTGATTGATAATGTTATGCCAATACTTTAATAAACTCAACATCTAAAAAGACATTTGGGACTATCAATTTGGCCAAATCTAAGGTCCAAGGATTTGAAGCAAGAATCTTGTCATCACTTTTTTCACAGAAGTACCAAAACAGATCCCACCTTGAGATAGGGGTAATTGGGTCTCTATATCCACGGGTTGTATCTTTAAATACCTTTCCGAATCCTTTGTCTATAAAATTAGGTAACACATCTAAAATGGATTGTTTTAGGGACCTCTTCTTTGTTGTAGAAACTATATATGGACTCTTCCTTTTTAATCACAAGTTAACCTCTTTTAGGTGGCATGATGAAGAATTTACTCCTATTTGATTTCTTTAAGTGTCTACTTGTAGGAGAAAATTTAGTTCTTATACAGTTGCTATAGAGGGTTTCTATAAACTTACCCAAAAAAATAATAGTTATAGAGTCTTCCTCCTTGAACTCCCTTGCCTTTAGTATGATAAGCTATGTGAATTATTGCAAGAATGTCATTGAATCCCAAGTATATTTGGTGCTAAGCTCGGCCACCTTACTATTAATGTTAATTCATGCAAAATATTTCATAATCTATCCATATTTCAAGTTTGAATACATTCCTTTTATCTTGGGAAATGGAATAGTTCATGTTTAGAGGTGTAATCATTGCCACTAATAATTTAAATGCTTTGACAACTTGTATAGCAGTACCTCTCTGACATATAAAAACCGTTGTGGGGTAGCATTATGGTAGGGTTAATAGTATCACCACCCCACACACACTCCTTTGGACTCTCGCAGGATGATAGGTTAATTCTAGTGGTTGAGTGATTGTTCACCGCTATGTGTCATAGTGTCACTGTTTACCCCTTGCGGGGCTGTGGTTTACTTAAGTTGTTCACATGTTCTCACTTCCACCTCATGCTATTGATATTTTGTTGTCACGGTATTGCAGTAAACATTTTTACATTGACTTATATGTCTCACCATCCCATGTATACCTCTATTGACTATTGTAGTAGTGCAATATTCAATTTTATCATGAATGCAGTATTTTAGATATCATTTTATTAAAAAGATTGAATTTTTTTCAAATTTTGTAGTCTCTCAATTTTAGTTTTTAGTGTCATTCAGATCTAAGGGATTATTTCTTTGTTTGTAATGAGGAGGATTAGTTCACCTAATGTTAAGATATCTATATGTATTATTAAATCACAAATTTTCATTATTGTTTCCTTCACACAAGAATATTCAATGCATGTGGAGTCTAGAAGCTATATTGCAAACTAAAGCTATCCAAATATCAGAGAAATGACTACAATTTATTGCTAGGATTTTTAAGATTTTTTTACTTTCACAAGTATCTTGTTGCATTATTTGATACCTTTATACCTTGCTTGCTTCTTTTCATATCTCTAGTAGTTCTAGAGAAGTTATAAAAGTTTAGCATCTAGAAAACATATAGGACATACAAGAAATTATATTCTAACTAAACAAAATTAATTTCAACCAATGTAAGAAAACTAAGAAGAATGATTGAACCTAATTTTAAATGCACTTCAAATCAGTAGTGAACATCTTAGGTTTTGTATACAATGTACCAGTAGAATAATGATGATTACATTCAAAAATGTATTAGTAAAACAACAGTGAATAAGCACACCTATACTCAAATCTTTATTACATTCAATAATAAATTACAACATACATATAACCAAAGTTTACATGACAGGTTAACCTCTTAAGGTGACAGGCTAGTTAAGGTGAAAAAACATCATCATAATCATCTACATTGCCAGCAAGATTAGAATCTTGATCACTCATGTCTACATCTACTTTATTTTCTTCCTCATCCTCATCCATGACATGCAATACATTCTCTCTCCCAATATTTTCACTGGTATTCAAAATCTCTTCTTCAAACACTCCATCATCGTCTTCATCCACTTCTTCGAATGTTTCTTGTAAATTAACATAGTGCCCATTAGGAATTATATCAATAACTTCTATGAATTTTTGTTTTGAACGAGACTCTTTTTGAATGACATATGACCATCCTGGGCTTCTTACATCATTAATTAGAAATGATTGGTTAATTTGAAGACAGGAAATGTATGGCTCATTTGTCTCTGATAAAAATTGTCTTGTATTTGTGTGTACAAATCCATACTCATCAAATTGTACTATGGATGGTTAGATCCACTTACATTTTAATATTTATAGTACCAGTTTTCACCAAAATCCACTTGAATGATTTCTTGGATGAACCCAACATAAAAAAATTCTTAATTTCGTGAAGAATTCAACACTAACAACACAATCACAATTTTTCTTTCCTTTGTCTTTTTCTTCCACCCTTAAATGACTACCATACACCCACATTCCACTAAAATGCATAGCCCATAAATATGGAGATTGTGAAAATTTACTTTCCTCTATTGTTATATCTTGACCTTCTTTTGCATCACCGATTGCATTACCAATCCATTCTTCAAATTTTGGAAAATAATCACCTCCAATCAAATTAGGACATCTGCACTTTTGAGGTCGATGTTGAATCCAAGCTTGATTCTCTTCTTCATATTTTTTACATAGAATATTAACCTACAAATAGTAAGATTAATAATATAAATGTGTAAATGCAATTGAGTAAATAAATTATTGTGTAATTTTTTTTTAACCTATGACACTTATCAAATGAAAACATGTTTTGAAGAATACATGCATGTATCACACTTATTTCTTGATGTGATAGCTTGAAGCGACATCCATTTCCTTCTAATACTTCACTTGCAACTCTCTCATCTTCATCATCATCCCATACACATTGATTGAAATTTTTCAAATCCTTCATACATTTCATGCAAAATTCCATGGCCTCTTGCATTGAATATCCCTTACACATGCTTCCTTATGGTTTTTCCCTAGTACAAACCATTTTTTTCAAAACCTTCATATATCATTCTATCTAAGATACATCCATCTCATTCTTACTAGGGAAGAATGCTCTACTCCATATTTTAGATGTATCAAATAATGCATAGAAATGTTAAAGATTGTTGGTGGAAATTTGTTAAATATTTTTGGTCAAAATTCTCATTCTAATAGACAGAGGACTTCAACAACCTCCTCCCTCAAACTATCAAATTTTGAAGGATATAATACATGTAAACTCATTCTTTTTAATATTAGGCCCAACCTTATAATTGTGAATCTTGGCCACTTTCCCAAACTTGATATATTTAGCAAAATAGATAAAATATTCTCGATTATGACATGATAGTCATGAATGGGTCTTGAGGCCTCTTAAGCGGGTATGTGCAGGATCATGATGGGCCAAAAAGTGGCAATATGATGGGTATGTGGCTGATTACTATTTTTTTACCCAAAATTGATGAAATGAAAAGGGTTTCTAAATGAGATTCTTAGCTTTCCAATGATATAAATTATGCTTAATTTTCAATTTAATAAGTAATTATTATTCATTTTCTAGTCAAATTATGATAAAAGTCTTGATTGATAGGCTGATTGAAAAACATCTATAGATTTCAAATGGTATCACATTTTTTCAATCCAAAAAATGCATCACATTCTATGCTTCACATAATATAGGATTAAAAAAAGAAAAATTGAATTTCATGAAGTTTTGACCAAGTTAAGGTGGTCAGACATGATTTTTTTATTTTTTAAAAGTTGTAATAAAAATTCATAATTAATTATTTACTTGAAAAAAATTACAAAAAAAAATGCATCACATTGGGGCATAAGTCCTCTACTTATATCTAAAATATTATAAAAATTATTATCATTTTATTGCGGTTAGGGTGGTTAGACAGATACCTACTTTTTTTTTCCTTGAAATTTTAGTACCACTACATTGAAATTTAAAATTTCCACCAAATAGATTGTTTCTTTTTTTAAACAAACCTAGTAGTTTAGAAACTAAATTAAATTTTCTATAGATTCTATTCTTACATATTTTTTAAATAATATAGATAACTTATTCAAATTTTTATATCAAGTTGTCTAACTCTGATTTTTCTAAATTTTTTGCCACTTAAGGGCCTGTTTTTTCCATGATGATCCTGCACATACCCAAGCCATTAATGTTAGGTTGGCTTCTAATACTACTACTTACATATTCAATGGGAAAACGAGTCTAAGACATCAACTGTAAAAATTATGCATGTTGTTCCTTTGTCAAAGCATAAGGAGCGGCAGGTTTTCTATATTTTTCATCATCATATTTTTCAACCCAAAGATTTCAATGAATCTTTAGTTGTCAAAAGTATTCACATGATGGAATAGTATGAAAATCACCATAAAAATTTTCTATAATAGCATAGGCTATATTTTTCTTAGTATACATAAACTCAACAATATGCTTAATGGCTATATCCTTAAAGTATGGCAACTTATATAATATGCACAACTATTTTACACCACTTTCATTACATGGATCATATCTACTACCAACAATCCCATCATTTTCAATAAATGAAATTATTTTTTGTCCATTCTCAACAATGTAATCATCCATTATTAGCAATGGTGCTTCACGATTCTCTTCTTGACCACTGAACCATGTTCTTGTCGATGATATGGATGATCCATTTTAAGGTAAGAAAAATGTCGACAATAAATAAACTTATGCAAACTTCTTGAGGGCCTCAAAAAATCTTGAAAGTTGCAAGCAAGACATCCATGGTATCCATGAATATTGAGACAAGACAATGTGCCATATGTAGGAAGGTCATGAATTGTAAACAATAAGGAAGCTCTTAAAGTGAAATTTATTGAATGACCATCCCTTAAAGATTGAATTGCTTCAATTCCTTTCCACAATTCCATTAGCTCATCATATAATGGCTCTAGAAAAGCATCACTTGTATTTGAAGTCACACTTTTCTTTCTTGGTATAATCAATTAGCATTAAAAACAATGGTTTAGTTGCTAACCATGGAGGCAAACTATAATTTATTAAAAACATTGGCCAAGTTGACCATTTAGTACTTTGATTTGAGAATGGGCTCACCCCATCTAGAGCCAAACCCAATCTTATATTACGAGGATTTTGAGAAAAATAAGGCCATTTGTTATCAAATTCTATCCATGTCTTAGAATTAGGCACATGCCATTGTTTTCCATCGGTGCTCTTATTTTGGGCATGCCATTGCATAATTCAGCAATGTCTCTGCACCTATACATTCAGAGTAATCATGGGATTACCAAAAAGTGGTGAAGAACCTTTCTAGGAACCACAACTGATTTCAACCCTTGTCTATGCCTTGCTTCATGACATTTTAGACATTCACTCTCACTTGCAAGATTATTGTGAAATAATACACAACCATGCACACATGTGTGGATATTTTCATACCCTAATCCTAGCTTAGTGATTTTCTTTTTACATTTACTTTGTTTTGTTGGCAATGTGGAGTCAAGTGGTAACAACAAATTTAATAATGTCAATAACTGATCTACACTCTCATTTGTCTAACCAAACACCATTTGTAAGTTACAAATTTGACAGATTGTTGTCAAATGACTTAACTTGCAATTAGCATATGCAAGCTTTAAAGAATCCTCCATCAACTTGGTCTAATGATCATTTAGATCCTCATTCAACATTATATCAACTTCAAATCCTTTTTCTAACATTGCTACCTCTTCATCTATGTTTGGTGCCACTTCATCTATGTTTGTTTCCTCTTCATCTTTCACACTCTACAATTCTATCATATCTTCATAATAATTGCAATCCCAAGGGCTTATACCACTATGCCCATATCATATCATATGTTAATAAATCATTTTTTTTTTTTCATGTTTCCACCAAGACGATCATTACATGGACATGTATATCTTTCCATGTCCCTCTCATTGGCTTGATCTGATTTACAATCTATACTAATTGCATAATTGGATGCTTAACTTAAAAAAATAATGGAAACTCAAAAACAAGTGTACATTATTGAAATTATGGATTAAAAATCAAGGTGATAACTAGAATGTGAGAGAGAAGAAGAGAGAAAGTGAAAACAATCTAATAACAGAGTTTGCCACAATCATGACTATGTCTCCGGGTTCCTCTCCAAAGAGTGACTAATCCTATTATGCTCCAAAATTAGGATTACAAAGCTTCAATTCTAACAAAGTCTTCTCACGTCTCCTTGGATGATAATGAATTACAAAAAAAATCCTTCAAAAAATGCAAGAAGCTTAACTAAGCTTCAAATGCATAAGGATTAAAAATTCACTATTCAAAAATCCTCACTTGGAAATCTCTCACAAATTTTCATCTCTCTAGAATCATTGAACCAAAATCCACTTTTAGATCACTTAGCTGAAAACCCTTCCTTCTACCCCTTTTTATACATCAAATTTACTATATGGGGTGAAAACCACTGTAATTAATGAAATAACTCCCCCCTTAACCAAATAACCCCCTACATATCGTACATGATTTATTTTAGCCTTTGGTTCGGTTTTGTTACATTGGAGGAGGAAATAATAACCATAAGAGGTTATTATTTAACAAATTGGGCTAACAATATACGTTTTGCAAAAAAACTCATTCCTAAATAATAGCTCTTATTTTTTATGAGCTTTACAAAAATAATCTTCCAAATCCCTTTTTAATAATCTTTAAGATTATTTTAATCCCTTTTAAAATATTTACAAAGAGCCGATTATATTCTTTGAGCCATTTTACCATTTAAATCCCTTAAAATCCTCTCAAAATCTTTTAATATCCTTAAAAATCTCTAAGACCCCTTAAAAATATCATAGTATGGGATTTTAAAACTTAAAAGATTTAATAATTTAAATTTAAGGGAATTTAGCTTTTAAATTATATTTTAAATAGTCATGTCATCATTTTTTCCATGTCATCATTCTTGCCACATCATCATTCTTGCCACATCATCATTCATACCACATCATCATGGTTAACCCTCAACTTTGACCAACCATATCTTCGTCGTATGAGCTCCATTTTCGATGAAACAAATGGCATCAAAATCATGGCGACAAGCTCTTTGACATGATGTTGCTTTTGACCATTTTTTAGATGATGTTTTTTTGTCTTTCTGACCAGCCCTTGTACCTGGCTTGACTCCAACTTTGACTGAGCATAACTTGGACATACGAGCTCCTTTCAACCTCGTTCAAATTGTGCCAAATTCAATTTTCTAGGCTCTTCAAGATGGTGCTAAAATTTGGAGCATGTAGAACACTTCTATTTTTTATGACAAGTATCGACCTGGATCATGGCTACTCTCTCATCAAATGCATGGTATTGATCCATAGTCAATCTTCAACATTGATCCATCTATAATTTTCTACACATAGCAACAAAAAATTGTAGACTAAGAGACAAAAACTATTTTTTTAATTGAAAGCCATTTCCATAGCAATAGAGTTATAGAGAGAAAATAAAATAGAGTTTAACTAATGAATTGTAAAAAATATATTTTTGTAGTTTATATTCAAATTGTTGATTACATTGCAATGCACATCTTTCAAACTCAAAGCATTACTTCACATTGCATAACTAAGAACTAGATTCTAATAGATGACAAAATGTAAAAAATTGTAGACTAAGAGACAAACTATTTTTTATTTTTAATTGAAAGGAATTTCCATAGCTATAGAGTTATAGAGAGCAAATAAAATAGAGAGTTTAACTAATGAATTATAAAAAATAGATTTTTGTAGTTTATTTCAAATTGTTGATTACATTGCATTGCACATATTTCAAACTCAAAAAATTACTTCACATTGAATAAATAATAACTAAATGTTGATAGATGACAAAATGTAAAAAAATATAGACTAAGAGAGAAAAAAAAAAATTAATTGAAAGGCATTTTCATAGCAATAGATTTATAGAGAGAATAAAATAGAGTGTTTAACTAATGAATTGTAAAAAATAGATTTTTGTAGTTTATATTCAAATTGTTGATTACATTCCATTGTACATCTTTCAAACTCAAAGCATTACTTCATATTGCATAACTAATAACTAGATGCTCATAGATGAAACAATGTAAAAAAGTTGTAGACTAAGAGACAAAAACTATTTTTTTTTAATTGAAAGGAATTTTCATAGCAATAGAGTTATGGAGAGAAAATAAAAGATAGTTTAACTAATGAATTGCAAAAAATACATTTTTGTAGTTTATATTAAAATTGCTAATTACATTGCATTGCACATATTTCAAACTCAAAGCATTACTTCACATTGCATAACTAATAATTAGATGTTGATAAATGACAAAAAATCAATTACAATATTGTTTGTACAAAGTCAACCTAGCAGTTATGCAATTACTTGACATTGCATAGCTAATAACTAGGAGCAGCTACCAATTGCATTTTCTTGTCATGGCATTCCATGAGACCACATTTCTTTGAGGCATTTTTTCAAATAGTTAATTTCCTTGTCTATACTACCACAATTTTCATACATGTCTACTAAATAAACAAGGCAGTGGACTAGTTGAAAAATGCCTCAAATAAATGTTGTGTCATGGTGATGGAATGCCATGAAAATCTATAACAATTCACTTGTCATGGCATTAGTCATGGCATTCCATCACCATGAGACCACATTTCTTTGAGGCATTTTTTCCAAAGTTCATTTCCTTGTCTATGCTACCACATTTTTCATACATGTCTACCAAAGCATTTTATCAAATAGTTCACTTCCTTGCTACTATGACTAAAAGCATTTAAATAAGTGATTTCAAACAAGCTATGGATGCTTGGAAATAAATATATCAAAGCATAATAGTAAGCAACAAGCTATGGTCTCATAGTTTTTTTGGGATGAAAATCAACATGATTTTATTTGCATTTATTTGCAAGTTTTAAACACATTTTTTTGGAAATTTTGTTGTTTGAAAAAAATCTTTATGGCCATTTTTGTGCATTTTTTAATTGTAGGATTCTCACAATTAGTGAAAAGGGTATTGTTCATGAAGGAATGTAAAATATGCATAGAGCCTTTCAATTATACCCATACTATGTAATGACACTGAATCATTTAGAAAACCATTTTTTCTTCACATGGCAGCATTTTCTTGTGGAACAATTGACCAAGATAGCTCTTGTTTCAACTGACCACCCTCTCATGAAATCTCATTTATATTATAATCTTACATGATCTTATCATAATAAAGGTGATTATGACACCACTGGCTGCTACTACACTGCATCAGTCAAGGAAAGCTAGAGGCCATAGGATTTTGTGCTGTCATACTTTGGGTTGGGACAAGTTCAGTTGAAGTAGGAAGATCTTAAGAGCTCTCTCTCTAATTTTGAAAAGGTTTTAGAGGTCCACCCTGAGAACTATGAGAGCTTAAAAGTTGTAGGCCATATATATGCTCAGTAAGGGTAGACAAAGAAGGCTTTTTAAATTTTAAAAAAAGGCAACTCAAGTATAGATCCATGTGATTCCCATGCATTTATCAAGATGAGTGAGTTATTAATATCATCAGACCCTAGTGCAACATTATATTCTCTTAATATGCCAAAGTCTCTTTTGAAGAAGAGCAGAGAAGAAGTATCCATTGAATTGTTAAGCAACATTGGGGTTCTTCATTTTGAGTGTGATGAACTAGATCGAGGTATTAGGAAATGATGTTTTGTGTCTACATAAATATATGTGGTCATTTTTTTGCATTTTTTACTTGTAGGGTTCTCATAGTTAGTGAGAAAGGTAGTGTTCATGAAGGAATGGAAAAGATGTGTAGAGCCTTTGAATTATACCCGTACTGTGCAATGGAATTGAATCATGTAGCAAACCATTTTTCTTCATAAGGAAGCATTCTCTTATGGAATAGTTGACTAAGATAACTCTTGTTTCAACTGGCCACCCTCTCATGAAATCTCAAATTCATATTATAATCTTGTATGATATTATCATAGTAAAGGTGATTATGACACCATTGGCCACTACTACATGACATCAATCAAGGAAAGCCAGAGGCCAGAGGATTTTGTGGATAGGTTAAATTGAAGCTGGGAGATCTTAAGAGTTCTCTCTCAAATTGTGAAAAGGTTTTGGAGGTCTGCCTTGAGAATTATGAGAGCTTAAAAGATGTAGGCCATATATATGCTCAACAAGGGTAGATAAAGAAGGATTTGGAAATTTTAAGAAAGGAAACTCACATAGATCCACGTGATGCCAATGAATTTATCAAGATAGGTGAGTTATTAATATCATTAGACCCCAGTGCAACCTTAGATTCTCTTAAGACAACAAAGTCTCTTCTGAAGAAGAGCACATAAGAAGTACCCATTGAATTGTTAAACAACACTTGGGTTCTTCATGTTGAGCGTGATGAACTAGAGTTGGCTCAACAAGCTTTTATGGAGGCATTAGGAAATGGATTTTGGGTTGAATTCATAAATAAAATCCCTAGTGCCAATTTTGCAATTTTTTCTGTGCTTTAAGGTTATGGAATTCTTCCAACAACTAGAAGAAGGTGGTGTTTCACTTGAGTTACAAGTTCAATTCCCATATGCTTCAAAATGTGTTGAGGAAACTAATGAAAAAATATTCCCCTAAACCCTAAACTGCCTGTATGGTTTTGGTACCTAGTTTCCTATGTAACTATTGTAAGTTTCCAATAAAAAAGATATAGATTTTGTGTTTAATGTAATGAGGATTTTGAATTACCTTTGAATTCCCTCTAGAGGGCATTCCCAAATCTAACTTCATTGTAGAAGGCCTTGCTGACTTCAAATTCATTACAACAAACTCTAAATTCCTTGCCTACCTTTTTAGAAGTCTCCAGGTCCTCTCCAAACAAGCTTTATCACCCATGCAAGTAGCTACTATAACCCAAAACGCCTTAGTGCAAGGCTGACCAACTAACGAAATGAGTAATTCAATGAATCATGAATCATGCTTAATACACTCCTGCCAATAATTCCTTGATCCATTTTTTTTAAAGCTTTGTCTAATTTGTATTTGTGTGACTAATTATTAGTCTTGTTTATTTGTATGACTAAATATTTTTTTATTCAATGACCAATTTAGTCATTTATTTACTCATTTATAGCTAAAGTTGCAAAAAATTAGTAGAATTGAGTCATTTTTAGTTGTTGTGACTAAACGTTTAAGTCACATAGTCATTTATTTTCCAAATTCTACTAGTGTATGGTGTTGATCAGTGTACAAATTTTGTTGATTCTATGTATGCTAAATATTTTCTCTCAAGGATCTCATTATGTCTTGACTCTCTTGCAAGAAATGCTTATCCCTAGGGACTCGACATTCACCAAACAACAAATCAATGAAACTAGGTGCTTAGTAAACATACAAACCCATGAAGGTGATGTCTTAATGGACATGTGGAATGTGGAGTTGTAGCAAAACTCCCCCAAGTCCAACCATTTAACCCATGCCTTTTGCTATCTTGAAACATAGTTTTGAAGGTAGCCTTCCACCCATTTATTGACTATTTTAGTTTGACCATTGGTTTGGGGGTGGTAACTAGTGCTAGGAGTCAACTTGATACTAATTAACATAAACAACTCATGCCAAAAAAAATCATAAACTTGTTGTCCCTATCACTTATGATTTTTTTTTATGCCTCATGAAGTCTAAACACCTCCTTAAAGAACAAATCTACCACTTTTAACATTGTATATCCTACTAATATGGTAAGAAAAGGGAAATTTTGGTCAAAACAATCTACCACAACATAAATACAATCCTTCCCTTACACATTGGGAAGCCTTGTAATGAAATCCATTGAAACACTCTCCCACTTCTGAGTAGGAATGGGAAAAGGTTGTAGTAGACTAGCAAGGTATACATGTGCTCATTTTTGTTTTTTGGCACACTTGATACTCACATGCATACTTGGTAATGTATTCCTTCATCCCCTTCCATGAGAATATCTCATATATCTACCTATATGTCTTATAAAACTCCAAATGACTAGCCATAGGAGTGTCATGAAAAGTTTTTAAAAATCCACTCCTTTAACTTGGATTCAGGCACTAAATAAATCCTCTCTTTGTAGAAGATCAAAACATCCCTTACACTATATTTTTCATCATCCAATGTACCATCAAGAATGCTATTAGCAAGTTTCTTCTTTGCATAGTCATCTTGAATACTCTTATTCCAATCTACTTCCATCTCAGAAAAAACACACAAATGAGGTCTCTTGGATAGTGCATCAGCCACCACATTTCATTTCCCTTTGACATATTCAATTTCAAAATCATATGCTTGAAGTTTACTAACCCACTTTTGTTGTCTCTCACTCAAATCCTTCTGATTAAGAAAGTATTTCAGACTATATAGATTAATTTTAATAGTAAATCTTCCCCCAACAAGATACTATTTGTACTTAGCCAAAGCATGCATGATGGCTAACATCTCCTTATCATAAATTGAATAACTTCTCACTTCCTCTCAATTTTCTACTCTCAAATACAAATGGATGCTTTTTTTGCATGAGGACATCCCCTATACTATCACCAAAAGCATCACATTCAAGCTCAAATGGCTTAGAAAAATTAGGAATCACTAAAATAGGGCACAAACTCATCAATTTTTTAAACTGATCAAATGGTTTTTGCATCGATTGAGACCAAGAGAATGCCCCTTTCTTAGTCAAATCAGTAAGTGGGGCAACAACTAGTGAAAAATCCTTTACAAACCTTCTGTAGAGCCCACACAAGCCAAAAAAATCCCTTGTGTCAAATTAATGGGTGATGACCAATCAAGTATTTCCTTGATTTATCAAGATCAAGAAAAACATTATTAATGATGATTATATGCCCCAAATACAACAACTTAGTCATCCAAAACTCACACTTGGACTCCTTATCAAAAAGAGATTCACTCTTAAGAATACCCAACACCTTATCCAAGTGTCTCAAATACTCTTTCCATGATCTGCTAAAAAAAAGGATGTCATCAAAGAAGATCAGGAAAAACTTATGCAACTATTTCTTGAACACCCTATTCATGCATGACTAGAAAGTAGTTTGTACATTTTTCAAACTGAAAGGCATGACAAGAAACTTGAAATTTCCAAAGTGACATCTAAATTCAGTATTTTCTACACTTCCTCCTTGACTCTAATTTGATAGTAACCTAATTTGAAGTCTATCTTGGAGAAATACACTACTCCATGCAACTCATCAATCAACTCATCAATATGTGGGATGGAATATCTATTCTTAATTTTCTTCTTGGTAAGTACTCTAAAATCCACACACATACACATAGTCACATCCTTCTTCTTCACCAAAAAAACAAAGAAGCAAATGGGCTATTGCTTGGCCGAATATGTCCCATCTCCAAAATGTCTTGTATGACTTTCTCAATATCATCCTTAAATCTCTTAGGATACCTATAGGGAGTACTAATCACCAGTTTAGTTCCCTCCTCTAACTCTATCACATGCTTAATGCCTCTATCAAGAGGCCTACCTAGAGGAATGCTACCAAACACCTTGCTTCCTTTGGAAAGAAGCTCTTGTATATTTGGTGAATAAGACCTCTTGCCCTCCTCTGTAACAGTAGTCCAAAAATAACACACTATGCTACCCACTCTACTTGATCATGCTTGAAAGGTCTCTCCATACATTTGAAAGACACCAAACATGGTCCTCCATTTGACATACCCCTCAAGACCACATTCTTTCCCTCTAATTTGAATTTTAGCTCCATGGTTTGAAAATTAAGAGTGATCTCTACCAAAGAACATAGCCATTCGATCCCCATAACTACATCATTGTCTCCAATACTAACCACATAGAAATCTTCTTTAACCTCATAGTTACCAAACTTTACACTCAACTATGGGACCATCTTAATATGACTGATAGTGAAACAATCTTCTACCATTACTCAGAAACCACTCACCTCTTGTGTTTGGAGGCTTCTACGAACAACCAAGCTCTCATCAATGAAATTATGAGTAGCTCCTATATCGATCAATGCCACCATATGTTGCCCCTCAATTACTCCTCTAATGTAAAGATACTTGTTCTTTTGAAAGCTACAGATTTGTGCTAACTTCCCATCTTTGTCCTCCTCCTTACCACCCTCTTTGGTGCTTTTTTGTTCCCACTCCTCATAATTAGGTTGTTGGTTAGATTTATCTAATGCACTTTCTTTACCAAATTGGTAATCTATTAGGATTTCTTTCCTCTTAATTGAACATTTATGACCTTGGGACCAAGTCTCCTTGCATGTTAAACATAATCCCTTCCTCCTAAGTTCATTTAAGGTATCACTATCAATCTTAGTGTATTGTTTCTTAGGTTGTTCAAGCTCCCTTGTAATATGTTTTTTGTCCTTTTCTTTCTTGGGCAACAACCCTTTAGTCTAAAATTTATTCTTGGAAGCAAATGATTGCATATCCCTTGCTTTCTTGATAGCTTCCTGAAGAGTAAGTGGGTTGAAATCCTTAATCCAACCCTTAAGAGGATTAGATAACCCATCGATAAAGAGAATTATGAGCCTTCTCTCTAATAAATTAGTCACTAAAATAGATAATTTCTGAAAATATGCAACATAAGCATCAACTACTCCCCATTGTTTCAGTTATGCTAGTTCCTTAAAATGTAGTTCTGTATCCTTTTAATCAAACCTCTCTATTAGTCTTTTCATAAACTCGGCATATGAGGTTATTTATGCATGTCCCACTTGAGGTAGCCATATCATTGTACAACCACTCATGTTCACAATACCATCTAGATGAATAAAGGCATAGTGTATGGATTCCAACTCTGGCATGGGGTTAAGTGTGAATTAAGTGTACAACTTTTGAATCCAAGCTCTCACTGCCATCTTTCCTAAACCATCAAAATATGGAAAATTAAGCTTCCCAACCTTCCAACAAGTATCATTATTCTAATCCATATTACCCCTGGTGGGTGTATGCTTCATCCTAAGATCCATGTACTCCAAAAGTGATATATCCTATTGAAATCGAAGCCCTGCATCTAACCAATCTTGTTTAAATTTTTCTTTTTGTTCAAAAAAAGTAAGCTCTGAATTAGGTGGAGCCTCAACTCTAGGTGGAAAAATGGGCATAAGGGGCCTTGCTATTGCTCCTCCATACTGTTGATTAATTTCTCTTCACTATTCTACTTCATTACCCTATCCCAAATAATTCATTCATTGTATCAATTGCTCAAGTTTTTGGGCTATTCTCCCTCTCCCTCTAACCAAGGAATCTAGGATTAACATCGTCCTATCAAGTGGAGCCTCTTGTCTCTCAAATTCTTCTCCCCTATCACCCATATTTTTTGAATTGGATGACTCAACTAAATAAGGTTCTGATTGTTGTTCCTCTTCAGATGAAAGGAAATGTTCCCAACAACCTTCTTCCTTCTTCCTAACTCTTTCTTGATACCTCATTTCTCTGTCACTAATGGTCATAGAATAATTTTACCCATTGGTTGGTAGGATGGTTAGTGCTCTGATACCATTTTAATGGCTGCCCATGATTTTTTATTTATATTTATTTTATTTCTTGTTTGTTGTTTGTAAATTTTTTGATGTTCTTGGTTTTCTTTCAAGTTCCATTCATGGTTTATTCATGCATATAATACATTGATAACATAAAAAAAAAAGTATATATAAATTTTCTAGGAAAAGATATACTCTTAGATTATCTTTTCTTAGATAAAGTAACATAAAATTTTCAGTCTTTACAAATACTTTTAACTCATAAAGAATCAAAACAAGACCTAGAAATATGAACACATCACAACAATATGTAGTCTCCAACTTGCAATGTTCTTCACCAAGAGATAGACCATCAATCTCCTTCGCAAACTCAGCACCTAAATCCACTCCATCAAACCCCATAATAATAGTTAACAGACCTTAACATGACAGTCCAAAATTTTGGAAATACACCTCAAATTGGGTGGCATCTTGGATGGGGTGATCTACTCTATAAATTATGTTTCTTATCAATAAATTTGTGTGAATACCTTATCTTGGTTTCCTTGATAAGGAGTTTCCTTTGAGACAATACCCAAAATGCAATCACAAACCAATAAGTAGTTATGTTAAAAAAACCAAGTTTAGGCTACCATGAAATGCCCAGAAATCTCTAAAAATAACCAGAAAAATATAACACCCAAGAAGCCAAAATTATGCCAAGCCTTCCCACACCAAAACCACTAATAACTCCTCAAAAATAATTGAGCATCATCATGATTTTTTACTGGAACTGCAAACAATGAAGCTCTAAAGTGACCCCTAAACGGAATCGCACCCCAACTAGCTAGGGTAGGTCTTTCACTACCAAAACCAACTCTTGATTGAAGAGGGTTTTCATCCTCAACATAAAACTACAGACCCCAAGAGAAATTTCAGCAACATCTTGTTATGCAACCAAACTCAACCTAACCAAATGAGGCTCCAAATGAGATAATATAGGCTCAATGAAAGATTAGGGAAACACAACATTTGAAACTTTAAAACTTCCCTCCAAAATTTTCCACCCTTTTTTCCTTTTTTCTAAAAAAAATGAATTTTAAACCTTGCATAAGCCTCCTTGGGCATCCATCTTATCCAAAATACTAAAATGATTTCGATGCTTTAAAAACACTTAAGTTCATCAGTTAGGTGCCAAGGTCCAACTTTATGACCCCTCTGACCCTCAATGTAAAGTTCTAAAATAACTTTATTAAAATATTTCAAGAGAGGAAATACAAATATTAAATTAATCCAACCTTAGCAAACCAAACACACAACTAAAATGACACTATTGAAAGTAGCCTACCCATGACCAGTTTCCATAAATAGACTTACTATATTTAGTAACTACTAAAACTAGTAAATATACTAAAAACTCAAATTGGTGTGACAACTGATATGTGAAGAGACTTAATATAATTAGTAAGTGCTTGAATTAGCCCCCTACTAAAAAAAAAATCCACCTAAAACTCTTAAAACCCCATAGAAAGAATTGGAATTGAGTTCCCTTACCAGCACTATTTAGCCTATAGGAAATTTGGAATAGGTTAAAGGTTATATCCACAACTCAAAGACTAGGAGGGGAAATTACATTGTAGTATAGTAATAGGGAATTTTTAATACTATTTGGTTTCAAATCATAGGATACAAATTAGTGTTACCCTTCATTTGTCCTAACATTAATATATTTTATCATTGTGGTGAAAGGTCCCCTTTGCATGGGTTGCAGTTGCAAGGTGTTAGAAATTGTCATAAACAAAACAAATCTATTTAAGATCTAATGTCTATAAGTTAATCACAAAATTAGATCTTAAATAGATTTGTTGTGTTAATCACAATGGGATTGGAACTAGGTTCCCTTACCAACACCGTTTAGCCTATAGGAACTCTAGAATAGGTTAAAGGTTATATCCACAACTCAAAGACTATGAGGGGACATTGCATTGTAGGATGGTAACATGGAATCTATAATACTATATGGTTTCAAAGCATAGGATATAGAGTAGTGTTACCCCTCATTTGTCTTGGCATTCATATATTTTATCATTGTAGTGAAGGGTCCCCTTTGCATGGGCTGTAGTTGTAGGGTGTTAGAAATTGTCATATACACAACAAATCTATTTAAGACCTAATGTCTATAAGTTAATCACAAGATTAGAATTGGACAATAAAGGCATTCAATATTCAATATTCAATTAATGGAGGAAATTACAAAAATTAAAGTATAAATATATATGCCCCTTGGATACATGAATCAAAGAGATAACATGTCCAAGAGGTCAAAAGCAGGTAAATTTGCTCAGTCCAATTGGAATAGAGGTGACTTTAACTAAGAAGAAGCGTCACCTAACTATCATCAATCAAAAATTGATGAAAGAGTGGTGACACTTGAATACCTCAACTCAAGATGTATACATCATTATTACCTACCTAAAAGAAGGGAACTAAATATTTATAATATTCTAAATAGTTTAATTAAGTAGATCCAATATTATGCCTAGGATAAACTATATTAAGTGAAACATAATATTTACACCAATGAACTACCAAGGCCCTTTAGGATTTAGAATTGGGGAAATTATGTTTGAATTGTATGGTTTAAGAATAAATATGCATGGCCCTTCTAGGTAGGGCCTACTTTGGAGGTGGCCTTCTTTGGAGACTAGCAGGTTCATTTTGAGCAAAAAGGAAACTTTGTATGAAGCTACTCAAAAAAACCTTAAATTGTTATTCCTCATAAAATTAGTTGTGAAATGGATCCTTCTCTAAATGTGCAACAAGTAGTCTTGAACCTCTTGAAGATGACGAAGAGCTTTTGAGTGGAAAACTTGATGTGGTACATTTTTTGAAATTAATAGCTTCCTTGCCTTCAATTAATCAAAGTTTTAACTTTAGGGGATAATAGGGGATTTACCTAGAGTTTTTCTAGCTTACAATGATTAGTTTGTACTTAATATTTTAAGATTCTCTCCATTCATTGCCCAAGGGTGGTGCATATAATTTTGTAAAAAATTTCACCTCAATATAAAAAAAGTGGATAGTGCTCTTGAAGATTACATTTTGAACTGATGGGTTGCTTTTGAGTATATTTATAAGGAAATTTATCTTACTATATCGGTTTCCTTGTATATTTTCATTCTAGCTAGACAACATTTAAAATAATTATCAACTTTTATTTATTTCTTGGTAATGGTAGATAATTTAGAAATTCAAGTGCATAATTGTCCTCAAGGAAAATAAATATAGATATATGATATATCCAACAGTAAAGGATTTAAAATGCAAAAAGAAAGACAAGTAAAATGTAATGATGTCCACAAATGAAGGTTTGTGGGACTTGATAAGCACAACTAACTTAGAATAAACTACAAGGTTTCTGAAATAGTTAGTAGGTTTGAATTTTTTATTAAATTGGGAGGTCAAAATAATTAGTAAATGCATTTTTTTTAAATAAATATCAGTTAAATTTCTATATAAATTGAAAAGTCTTGACCGAACAGACAAATTCGTCTGGTTCAAAAAATTGGGTTGGATTTGGGATATGTGATCTTTGAAAAGTTAAAATAAAAGCATTCGTCATAATATGGAAGACTGTGTAGAAAAAAATTATTTGAAAATACAATTTATCTTAAATAATTTTGTATTCTTATTACAAAGATTTATTGTTGAAAAAATCAATGTGAAAATTATTGTGATTAAACACTTTTTGGGCTCCCAAATATTTTTTCTCCCATTTTAAAATTCAAATTCCCAAGTTTCTTTATGCAATGGAAAGATGAAACATAAAGTAATAAAATCTAAAATTTAATTGCCACAAACTCTATATGATCATGCCGAAATAATTTTATTGAATTGGTGCTTTGGAACAGCACATTTTGATGTTGGAAGGTGAATTTTGATATAAGTTTTTCCCAAAAGCTTTGTTTTCCCTAAAAACTAGCCAATATAATCAATATAACATTACAATGCTTCCATTCAAAGGATTTTTTTTTTCAACCTTTATAAATTTTTAATATTGAAAATTTCCATAAAACTGCCTACAAAGTCTTAAAACAATGATTTGGTGAATATTCAAATATTGTAATTTTGACCACATAAGAGACTTTATGATGTTGAGAGATGCTTGAAACCACCAAAAGAATCCAAAATTGAAAAATTAAAAAAGAAAATATTTATGGAAAATGTAGGATCTCTTGTGGACTCAGATGTTCTTGCATTAGACACGTCGGGTGAAAAATTTGTGAGCATAGCTCACAAAATGGAGTTGAGTAGTAGGACTACCCTTTCAAGTTGCGAGAAACATGTAGCATACTTAAATTTTGAGATAGGTAACGTTCAATTTTTTTGCTTCCTATTCCAACACTTGATTGAAACATCCTCCACATTCCTTTGCCAAATTTGTCTTTCATTTTTACTTCCCTTCATGGAATTTCTTCCATCATGAGCCTACCTCATTCTTCAATTGTGTCTTCCTTTCATGGGACTAAAACCACCATAACCCATCCGCCACCACCAAATTCCTCCTTCATTTTCTTTTGTGAGATAAACCCACTAGATAGTCTGTCCACCTCCACCAAAATTCTTCCAATTCTTTACTCACTAGTAAATTCCTATATACATACCCATATTTATATTATGGAAATCAAATATTAACAACCTTCCATGTGGAAGTTCATATTGGAACATTTTTCAACTACATTTTATTTAAGATTTGATTACTCTAGGTTTTGATCTCATGACCAAATTTAGAAGTAAATAACTTAACATACTTTAATTATATTCCCACAACATAGTTGGAGAAGTTTATGGTGTTCCCATGCTCCCAATGATTTCCTTTGAGGGCAGGGGAGAGTTTTTGCAAAAAACAACCATCATATTTATCAAGATTAATATTGATGACATTAATATTTGTTTTATTTGTGGATTTTTTTTTTGAACTCATCTTGTTCTATAATTTTACATTTAGACTCTAGAAATCCCTTTAATATAAAATAGACCAATATATTTCGAAGGTCAGACGAAATTTGAAGGAAACAAGAAAATTCTATAAAAATGTTCATTACTAGATTTGTAACTTTTGTAAGTAGATGCTTCTATTCCACACATTTTTATTAATGAGCCAAATATTGATTAGAGCTAGCCTAGTTCCATCTTAACTCAGACCTAATATGGTCTAAAAGATATCTCAGAATATGAAGATTCTGAAAACCTAGTTGCATTAATCACCATCTAATAATGTATTTTCTATGGGGGCATAGACCTTTCCCCACCCTGACTGTAGGATATGCTTCCTAGTCCAAATAAACATTCACCATTCCCTTACATGTATTAATAAAAATTACAACAATAAGTTGGAATGAATGCTTGAAGTTTATCAATAAATAGTGAGATATCAGTTGTCACAGCTTAAGCCAAGCCCCACATCATGGAAAATGAATCCACATTAAGATTCAATGGTAGAGATGATTGTAGTGTGGGTCAATCTCCATGGATCATATCAAAGAGGTAAGGATCAAGTAGTATCAGTCATTATAGTTGTGATCTAGTAGTAGCTCAACAAGAGTTTACTGTGGTTGGTCCAAGTTTGAGTTCTAGGGCTACCCATAGATTGTGATTCCACAAAGTGACCATACCAGATTTTGTTGGTAAAATTGAACCGTGCCCCAACCATAATAAGAACCCTTAAAAGGCCTGGACAAAAAAGTGACCATCCGAGGGTTTAGGTTTGATTTTTTGTTGCTCTATCCAAAATAAAATAGAATCAAAGTTATCCTAATAGCCTCAAAATTCAAATTGTAGTTCAAGGAAAGTTGTTGGAGAAGATAGGCAATGCCTACCAAAAATTTGGTCATAAAGAGGGTCAAAAGAGAGCTCCACAACATGCAATGGAATGCCCTACATTTAATCCTAGATAGTCCATAGAAAATAACATATTTTAAAACTTTTTGAACTACAAAATGAACAAAATCTTATTTTAAGTGCACATTTGATGAATTACTGATCCGGGGAATAATTTTTCAGTGAAAATTGAAGTGTTCCCAATGCTCCAGATTTCAGCTTCATCAGAAAGAGAACGACGTCCTGGTTCGAACGCAACTTGAACGGGTCGAAAAGGACTCCGTTTGTGCAAGTTATGGCTAGTCAAACTTCCAGTCAAACTGGCTTCAGGGGCGTCCAGAAGGCGAAAAAAATAATCATCTCGGAAGTCAACGAAATCGGCGTCATCGCGAAGAGCTCTTCGAGACGATTCCGACGGCGTTCGTTTCGTCGAAATCCGACGTCGTATGCTCGAGTTACAAGCAGTCAAACTTCAGTCAACTTGAAGGTACAGAGGATGACATCAGCAAATTGTCCGTACCGTACGGAAGACACATGGATGAATTTCAGTGAGACACGTGGCATATAGTCATCTGTACGGACCAATCATAGGCTGACACGTGTCCGTCCGTACTGGTGACGTGGCATCCGTACTCGGACGTGGCAGTCCACTCGGTGGCTTCGTCAGCGACACGTGGCACCCAGTCAGCGACACGTCATCGGATGAGTCAGCAGCTTCGGCGAATGGCACTTTTACACGTGGGTCCCAGTCATCAGTACGGATATCCCTGTCAGCGGACACATCGGCATACTCCAACGAATGGCGTGATGACACGTGTCCTCGGTTCTTCGGCTTTCGGTTTGGTTTGTTTGTTTTAAACAAAAGAATCCCGGATTTGAACCCGCGATCAGCGCGGACATACCGGGCCGTTTTAACCACTGCGGTGGCCGAGCTCGGCTTAATTCGTATATGGCATATGTTAGTTTTGTCGTTTTAAAGTTTGGTATTTTGTTTTAAAAAAATGAACGGTGGAGGTTGGAACCCCCGATCTCGCGGGGAGTAAAATTGACTCTCACCAATAGACCACGAACGGTCTGCTAAACATATAAGGAGCTCGGTTTCTAATGTCTGGTTGTTAAAGCCGAACTCTTAACAAAAGGCCAAATAAGGCCAAAACAATCACAACTACCCTTAACAACCTGAACCAAAAGGCAAATGAGGATAAAACAGTCATGATCCGAACTGATCAGGGGAGATATGTGTTTATCTTGGTGGTTAAGCCTAATTAGGCAAATTTTATGTATAAAAAGAGGGGTAAAGATTGAATTTCACAAGTCCAGGTGGAGATAGCGAGAGAATGCTCGAGAGTTCTTGAAGACGTTTCTGCATATCAAAGTACTGTCATGCTGCTGAATGCTTGAAGGAGACAGTCTTGAAGCCATTGTAATTGAATTTGGAGCTAATCGGATCGGTCCTCCATTGGAGAGGGACCCGGAGACGTAGTCCTTAGGGACGAACTCCGTTATCAATTGGTTTCGTCTCTCTATACTTCTCTCTTTTCTTTCTCAGTTTATTCTTGGCAATTATTTATTTCATGTTATGTTCATTTAATCATTTGAGCATTTAAATTTGTAATCATTTAAAATTAAATGTTGTAATAATCGATCTTTTACGTTAAGCATTCTGTAAGCAATAAGTCCTAGATCCTAAATAGATCAAGTTGGTATCAGAGCTATGTATGTGGCTTGTATTGCAATTTGAATGCTAACGAGATCCAAGTTGCAACGAGGCGAAGGAGAACTTGAAGAATACAATCCAGAAATCGGAAGACGAAGAGTTAATCAACCGTCACAGATGGAAGAAAAAGAAGGTGGACAAAGTTCAGAGCTTAGTGTCAAGGATTTCCAGAAGCTATTTCTTGACATGAAGGCAATGGTGGACGAACTTTATGCTGAAAAGAAGAAGCACGAAAAGGGAGGTTCTTCAAAGCACAAGAAGCAGGAAGATCAGAAAGACACAGAGGGGAAAGCTCCAAAAACTCCTTCTCCTCCATCTTCTCCCTCTTCTTCTTCTCCCTTCTTCTTCTTCTCCTCCTTCTCCTTCTCCTTCTGCTAATGTAAATCCATTTAAGAGCAAATCTAAGCCTGTAATTAAGCTTGATGTTAAATTTGAGTTACCTAAATACTGTGGGGAGTTAAATGCTGAGAAGTTAGACGATTGGGTCCAACAAGTAGAAGTATACTGTAGGATTCAAGGCCTAGTAGAAGATGCTTCTAGGATTCAATTAGCAACTCTCGGTTGGGAGGTACAGCTCTCACCTGGTGGGAGAGTAAAACTCATGAAGAAATTGCTCGCCATGGTCATGTTAATATGTCTTGGATGGAGTTTGTTGCTGCCCTTAGGAAACAATTCTACCCTTTAGGTTACATGCAACAGTTAACCATGAATTGGCAAACCTTTAGACAAGGTAAGGGGCAGTCTGTCCAGGAGTATACCCATGAGTTTAGGAAACGGGCCATTGCTCTAAATGTTCCCTTGTATACCCAAGACACATTACTTAAGTATATTGGTGGTTTACATTCTTACCTTAGGCACACTATTTTGATGTTGAGTCCCAACAATCTAGACGAGGTGTCTGTTCAAGCTACTCATTTAGAGTCTAGGGGTAAGAATACATTTAGTGATAACTTTTCTAAGAAACCATCTAAGTTTGAGGGTAAGTCTAAAGGGAAAGAAAAGACAAAGATAAAGGCAAAGGGAAGAAAACAGCTACAGCTAAGAAAGAGGGTGAGAAACCCACATGCTCCCATTGCAAGAAAGAGGGGCATGATGATTCGAGATTTGGAAGCTTCATCCTGAGTGAGGCCGAAAGATATGGAGGTAATAAAGGCAAAAGACTACTGCGGTGATTCAACAAGATCTTGGTTCAGACTCCGGAGATGAAGTGAAATTGTTGCTCTTGGAATCCAAGGTAAAGGGAAAGGTATATCTCTCTCATCGATGCAAGTTTTTCTAATGCCAGTGCAAGTACAAGTAAAGAATCTTCTCCTAAGGTTGATAAGCAAAGAAATGAATTGTTTCATATTCGTGTTGTAACAAAACACACTAAGATTGATACTCTGTTTGATACGGGTTCACAAGTAAACTTAATATCTGAAGAAGTTGTAAAGAAACTTAATTTGACTACAACACCTCATCCGAAACCATATCCACTTGGATGGGTTTGCGATGATGCTCAACTACAAGTAACTAAACAATGTAAATTGAGATTTGCTATCACTGCAAACTTTGTAGATGAGGTAGAAGTCGATGTGGTCCCTTTGGATATTTGTGGGCTTGTGTTAGGGAGTCCTTATCTTTATGACAGAAAAGCAATCTTTTATAGGGGGGAGAATAAGTATCATCTTTTTAAAGATGGGGTAGAATACATTGTACGGGCACATAAGGTGAAGACTAATCTTACACTAGTTAATGCTGGTCAAATGAAGAGGTTGGTCAACTCAAGTAAAAACTTTGTACTAATGCTTGTAAAAGCCAAAGAAGATGATAAATCTGAGGCATTCAAGGGGTGTGACCCAAAACATAAAGCTGAAATGGTCAAAATTATTTCCGCTTATGATGACATGTTTCAGGAACCGAAGGGGTTACCACCCAAGAGAGAGATACAGCATGAAATCCAGTTACAGCAGGATGTGCCACTTCCTAATATCGGCATGTACCGTTTATCAGTTATGCAGAATGAGGAAATTAAAAAGCAAGTTCAAGAGTTGGTGGAAAAAGGAGTTATTCGTCCTAGTACTTCTCCTTGCGGTTCTCCAATTGTCTTGGTTCCAAAGAAAGATGGAACTTGGAGGATGTGCATCGACTATCGTGCTTTGAACAAGATAACGGTAAAGAACAGGTATCCTCTTCCCAGAATAGATGATTTACTTGATCAATTAAAACATGCAGTTTATTTCACTAAGTTAGATTTGAGAAGTGGTTATCATCAGATAAGAATTGCAGAAGATGATATCTGGAAGACTGCATTTAAGACAAAACAGGGACTGTTCGAGTGGTTGGTTATGCCTTTTGGGCTTTGTAATGCACCAGCTACTTTTATGAGAGTCATGAATGATGTCTTTCGTCCTTTTATTGATGATTTTGTCATAGTCTATCTAGATGATATCCTTGTATTCAGTCGAACTTGGGAAGATCATGTAAGTCATGTAAAGAAAGTCTTTGATGTATTGAGAAAAGAAAAACTCTATGTAAAGATGTCTAAATGTGAATTTGCTAAGACATCCTTAGTGTACTTAGGCTATGTCGTAGGGAGTGGTCAATTGAAAGTAGACCTTCTGCCGGTCGAAGCTATTGTAAAATGGCCTAAGCCAAAATCTGATCCAGAGGTCAGAAGTTTCTAGGTGCGGGTTGAGAAGAGTTTTTACAAACTTCTCTTTTTATAGCATCACCATTACATGCATTAACCAGTATAAAGGCAACTTTTCAGTGGGGAGGTCCACAGAAGGCTTTTGACACTTTGAAGGGAAAGTTGAGCACCGCACCAGTTTTGGCCTTACCAGATCTACATCAACCATTTGAGATCGAGACAGATGCGAGTGGGTTTGCCATGGGAGCAGTACTCATGCAAGGAGGTAAACCAGTTTGCTACCACTCTGAAACCTTTTCAGGAGCAGTAAGTAACTATCCCACGTATGATAAAGAACTTTATGCTTTAGTTCAAAGTGTTAAAAAATGGAAACATTACATAATGGGGAAAGAAACTGTAATCCACACTGATCACCAACCACTACAATATTTGCACTCACAAACTAAACTGCAACAAAAGTAGGCACTTTCGGTGGATGGGTTTTCTACAACAGTTTCATTTGGTAATTAAGTATAAGAAAGGAACCCATAACAAAGTAGCAGACATGCTCTCTAGACCTCCTATGATGAATGCTTTGATAATCCTTCAGAATAGTTCTATGGTTCATGAAAGTTTTCAGGAACAATATGCTAATGATGAGAACTTTAAGGATATCTATGCTGCTTTAATGAATGGTAAACATGTAGAAGAGAAAGACTATTATGTGCAGGATAAATTGTTATATCACTTGGGTAAATTGTGTGTTCCAAAAGATGAACAAGCACAGGTGATTAGAGAAGCACATACCTCATTGATTGCAGGACACTTTGGGGTAAACAAAACATTGACTCAGCTGCAGAAGTATTGTTATTGGCCTCATATGCAAGAAACTGTAACTAAGTATATTAGAGGTTGTGTTATGTGTGCAACTAGTAAGCCTAGTAACAGGAAATTGGGTTTGTACACACCTCTACCTATGTACCTCTCGTCCATGGGAAAGTGTATCAATGGACTTTGTTGGGGGATTTACCTATGTCTAGGAAGGGACATGATTATTTGTATGTAGTAGTTGATTGGTTCAGCAAGAATGTGTATTTTGATGCCTTGTAAGAAAGCAGTCACTGCTGAACTGACTCATTTACTTTCAATTTGTATGGGTTTTTGGGTTTACCTACTTCTGTTATGCTCGGATCAGATTCTCGATTCTTGGGGGTAAACTTTGTGGGGACTCATGGACACCAAAATAGAAGATACTGACCTTCCATCGCGGACCGGCAGGCAGACGAGAGGTTGTAAGTATACTCAAAGGTTCTGGGTAAGCATCCTCGTTGTGGGATGAGAGTCTTCATTATGTGCTGCATGCTGCACCCATCAGCACACTCTTCTACTAGAAGGTCTCTAACAGACATGCTTTTGGTTATGTGCCCAAACCAGATGGATTTTGCAGGAAAGATGATGTTGAAGATGGATGCCATGATGCAGAGAAGGCTTTGAAGTTCATCGGAAAGTCCGCAATTCATTAGGCGGTGGAAGCACGGTTGGAGCAGAAAGGCAAAATACAAGGTTCGCCATGACAAGCATTGCTGATCATCATTTTGAGGTTGGAGACAAGTTTGGTTACATATCAAGGAAAGGATGCAAGGTGAAGGTAAAAAGCTTAAGCCAATTAGATATGGTCCTTTTGAGATCCTTGAGAAAATTGGTACTAATGCCTTCCGCCTCAATCTTCCTCCATACATGCATATTTACTCGGTTGTCAATGTTGAGAATTTGAAACTGTATGAGCCTCCAATGATCCTAGATGAAGTCTCAGACATTCGAGTTCCATCAGTTGATGACCTTTCTCCAGAGTACATGTCAGAGTTGCCAGAAGATGTTATTCTCGACAGGAATGTCAGAACTTCACGAAGAGGATGTTGAGTACCTCAGAGTGGGCCTGAAGGGGATGCATCCAAGCAAAGCAAGATGGATGGAGATTGGTAAAGTGAGGGAACTTTACCCTCACTTCTTTCCAAGTAATCAAGCTTTCGAGGTCCTAAAGCTCTCAGTGGGGAGGCCTGATCGGGGATAATTTTTCGATTGAAAATTGAAGTGTTCCCAATGCTCCAGATTTCAGCTTCATCAGAAAGAGAACGACGTCTTGGTTCGACGCAACTTGAACGGGTCGAAAAGGACTACTGTTTGTGCAAGTTACGGCTAGTCAAACTTCCAGTCAAACTGGCTTCAGGGGCGTCCAGAAGGCGAAAAAAATAATCATCGGAAGTCAACGGAATCGGCGTCATCGCGAAGAGCTCTTCGAGACGATTCCGACGGCGTTCGTTTCGTCGAAATCCGACGTCGTATGCTCGAGTTACAAGCAGTCAAACTTCAGTCAACTTGAAGGTACAGAGGATGACGTCAGCAAATTGTCCGTACTGTACAGAAGACACATGGATGAATTTCAGCGAGACACGTGGCATATAGTCATCTGTATGGACCAATCATAGGCTGACACGTGTCCGTCCGTACTGGTGACGTGGCATCTGTACTCGGACGTGGCAGTCCACTCGGTGGCTTCGTCAGCGACACGTGGCACCCAGTCAGCGACACATCATCGGATGAGTCAGCAGCTTCGGCGAATGGCACTTTTACACGTGGGTCCCAGTCATCAGTACGGATATCCCTGTCAGCGGACACATCGGCATACTCCAACGAATGGCGTGATGACACGTGTCCTCAGTTCTTCGGCTTTCGGTTTGGTTTGTTTGTTTTAAACAAAAGAATCCCGGATTTGAACCCGCGATCAGCGCGGACATACCGGGCCGTTTTAACCACTGCGGTGGCCGAGCTCGGCTTAATTCGTATATGGCATATGTTAGTTTTGTCGTTTTAAAGTTTGGTATTTTGTTTTAAAAAAACGAACGGTGGAGGTTGGAACCCCCGATCTCGCGGGGAGTAAAATTGACTCTCACCAATAGACCACGAACGGTCTGCTAAACATATAAGGAGCTCGGTTTCTAATGTCTGGTTGTTAAAGCCGAACTCTTAACAAAAGGCCAAATAAGGCCAAAACAATCACAACTACCCTTAACAACCTGAACCAAAAGGCAAATGAGGATAAAACAGTCATGATCCGAACTGATCAGGGGAGATATGTGTTTATCTTGGTGGTTAAGCCTAATTAGGCAAATTTTATGTATAAAAAGAGGGGTAAAGATTGAATTTCACAAGTCCAGGTGGAGATAGCGAGAGAATGCTCGAGAGTTCTTGAAGACGTTTCTGCATATCAAAGTACTGTCATGCTGCTGAATGCTTGAAGGAGACAGTCTTGAAGCCATTGTAATTGAATTTGGAGCTAATCGGATCGGTCCTCCATTGGAGAGGGACCCGGAGACGTAGTCCTTAGGGACGAACTCCGTTATCAATTGGTTTCGTCTCTCTATACTTCTCTCTTTTCTTTCTCAATTTATTCTTGGCAATTATTTATTTCATGTTATGTTCATTTAATCATTTGAGCATTTAAATTTGTAATCATTTAAATTAAATGTTGTAATAATCGATCTTTTACGTTAAGCATTCTGTAAGCAATAAGTCCTAGATCCTAAATAGATCAATTACAAAAAAAAAAATTATATATGAAAATAACCACCTCTTAGTAGGGTATTATTCTTGTACCCTTGGTGGAAAATTAGATTAAGTGAAAGGAGGAAATTGGGGCAAAATGTTTTGACCATTGGAGATGATATAGATAGCAATTTGTATGCATGTATGATGCTCCTCATATCAAGTTGGTTGGAGGTTGGATCCACTAAGAGTCCTAAAAGAAATTGTCCATTGATTAGGTTTTGGTTTCAAAATCCTTTAACCTTCAACCATTTGACCTATTGTCATCTTTGAACACTAATGTAATTTCAAATCAATTATTTCCTTCTTTGGTTCACTGGATGTAATGGTTGCCCTTAATTAATTTATTTGTTTTATGATTTCTTGTTTGTTGTTTTTGAATGTTTTTGATGTTGTTGGGTTGATTTCAAGTTCCATTCATGTTTTATTCATGCATAAGACATTGATACCATAAAGAACTAAAAATATAGATAAATTTGGTAGCAAGAGATATACTTTTAGATTATATTTTCTTAGATAAAGTAGCATAAAAAATTTAATCTTTATAAATAATTTCAACTAAGAAAGAATCAAAATTAGACTTAGAAATATGAACACAAAACAACAATATGTAGTCTCCAACTTGCAGTGTTCTTCACCAAGAGATAGACCATCAATCTCCTTTCCATACTTAGCACCTAAACCCCACATTAATAGTTAGCAGACCTTAACATGACATACCAAAAATCTAGAAATACACCTGAGATTAGATTACCTTCTGGATAGGTTGATTTGATCTATAAATTATATTTCTTATCAATAAACTCATGTGCATACCTTATCTTGGTCACCTTGATGAGGAGTTTCCTCTAAGCCAATACCCAAAATGCAATCGCGAACCAATAAGGAGTTATTTTCAAAAAACCAAGTTCTTAACCTACCATGAAATGCCCAAAAAACTCTAAAAATCACCATAAAAATATTACACCCAACAAGCCAAAAGGAGGCCAAGCCTTGTCACACCAAAACCACTGAAAACTCCTCAAAAATACTCAAATATCTTCATGATTTTTTAATGAAACTACAAACAATGAAGCTTTGAGGTGACCCCTAAATGGAATCACACCCTAACTAGCTAGGGTAGGTCTTTCACTACCGAAACCAACTCCTAATTGAAGCGGCTTTTCATCCTCAACATCAAACTACAAATTGCTAAAGAAATTCTAGTAACATCCTATTATGCAACCAAACTCAACCTAACCAAATGAGGTTGCAAATGAGATAATATAGGCTCAATGAAAGATTGGGGAAACCCAACATTTGAAACTTAACTTCCCTCCAAAAATTTCACCCCTTTTTTCTTTTATTTTTAATAAAAATAATATTCTAAACCTTGCATAAGCCTCCTTGGGCATCCCCCTTATCTAGCATACAAAAATGATTTTGATGCTTTAAAAACACTTAAGTTCATTAGCTAGGTGCCAAGGTACAACTTTATGACTCCTTTGACCCTCAACAAGCTATAAAATAAATTTATTAAAACATTTCAAGAGAGGAAATACAAATATTAAATTAATCTAACCTTGGCAAACCCAATGCCCAACTAAAATGACATTGCTAAAAGTAGCTTGGCCATGACCAATTTCCATAAAAAGACTTACTATTTTTAGTAACTACTAAGAATAGTAAATATACTAAAAAACTCAAACTGGTGTGTAAATATACGACCGAGGAATGGTATGTCCTTGAGGGGTGACAAAGAGAATACCTGTGCCTGATCCAAGTTGAGTAAAAGAACCATCAAAGTATAATGACCATGTTTGTTTGGATTCTGTAGTGAAAACATCAACATCTAAAAATTCAATGTGCATGGGATGCTCTGCTTGTAGTGGTGCTTCAACCAATTGATTAGCAATAAATTTTCCTTTGATTGCTTTGCGATCAACATAATGGATGTCAAACTCACTTAAGATCATGACCCATTTTGCTAGCCTTCCTGTCAATGTAGCTTTGCTTAATAGATACTTAAGCGGATCAATCTTTGCAACAAGATTGATTGTATGAGTTAACATGTAGTGCTGAAAATTTTGTGAGGCAATTACTACTACTATAGAAGCTTTCTTGATAAAAGTGTAGTTGATTTCATGACCTGTTAGTGTTTGATTTATGTAATAAATTGCATGTTCCTTTCTTGTGGAGTCTTCTTGTGCTAATAATTCCCCCAAAGATGTCTCTGTTGTGAAAATATATAAGATTAGTGGTTTGTCCAGATTTGGTGGTACCAAAACTGGTGGGTTCATTAGGTACTGCTTGATTTCTTGAAAGGGAATTTCAAACTTATCATCCCATTTGAAAGGAACATTCCTATGCAATAGATGTGTGAAAGGTAGGATTTTATCTACCAGTTGTGCAATGAACCTTTGTATAGATTGAAGTCATCCTTGCAATGAACTCAATTGACTAATATTCCTTGGTGGAGGCATTTCCATGATTGCTTGCACCTTGGTAGGATCTACTTCAAATCTTTTTGTTGATACTATGTATCCCAAGAGCTTTCCATATGTAACCCAAAAAACACATTTCTTGGGGTTAAGGCAAACTTTGAACTTTTCCAACCTTGCAAATATTTTGGATAATACTTCAAGATGTCCTTCTCTTGTGTATGAATTTTCCAATATATCATCTACATAATCTTCCATGAGTGTGTGCATCATGTCATGAAAAATTGTAGTCATAGCCCTTTGATACATAGCCCCAACATTCTTTAAATTGAAAGGCATGAAATTCCAAGAGTAAGTCCCCCATGGACATGTGAACATTGTTTTGTCCTGGTCTTCAGATGCAATCTTGATTTGGTTATAACTGGAAAACCCATCCATTAGTGAATACATGGAATGGCCAACTATCAGATCAACTATAGTATCAATGTTCGAAAGTGGGAAGTCATCCTTAGGACATTCCTTATTAAGATCTCTAAAATTTGTTCACACTTTGATTCTTTTGTCAGGCTTGGACATAGGAACAATGTTGGAGATCCATTCTACATAGTTAATTGATCTTATAAATCCCACATCAAGGATTTTTTATAGTTCTTCTTTAACTAGTTGTGCAACGTGAGGATGCATCTTTTTGAGTTTTTGTTTCACAATTTTAACTCCTAGTTTGATGGAAAAGTGATGCATTATAAGATCAGGATCAAGACCTGGCATGTCTACATAAGACTAGGAAAAGTTGACTTGATTTTCCCTAAGAAATTCCAAAAATTCAGGTACTTCTTTATCTATCATTGATGCAGCAAATTGTAGAATCCTTGGTTTTTCTGTAGTTTCAAGATATACCTCTTTTGTAGGCTCAATCAAGATAAGTGATCACTCATGATAGTGCTCTAAGAAAGTGTCAAGTATCCCATCATTTGGTGCCTTAAAAAGGTTTTCACCATCTGATACACTCATTGTTTTATCTTTTGTTTTATCTAACACTATTGGATTCTAGTTTTCACCATTAGATCTCTCTTTTTGATTTTTATTTTTGTAGCTAGGAGACTTGACACTTTCCTTATTAAAGACTCTATGTTGAAAATCGCCAGTGGAAAAATCACTTGTGTCATCTACGGAAAGAAATTTTGTGATAGATTCATCAGTTGGAAACATAGGTATATTGATAGGTTTGGATAGATTCTAGTGAATGAGATCAGGATGTATTAGCTGTAGCAGGTCATTAGGTTGCTTGAAGTCGGCTATGGTTATGGTCATAATAGAGTTATCTATAGGATGCAAGGTATGAGGTAGATCAATGATGATATTGACATTGATGATCATATAGACTGCATCATGGATCATTGCTGATATATCGTTATGATGACTCTTTTCATGGTTACTATCATATGCATCATTTTCATGGCATACAATACTATATTATTGAGTTGTATCATATTGAAATGTATCATTTTCAATTTTTCACTATATCATTTGGACATCATGTATCATTTTGACATGTTTTTGATGTACTTGCATATTTCACTTTCACTTGTTTTAGTTATATATGATGATCTTATTAGTATTGACTTGTCAATTTATATATATTAAAAGTGGTCGATGATTTTTGGATGCATGTTTATTACATATAATGATTTTAATTTATTGATCAGGGTGGATCTTGTCAAATTCAATTAAATTATAGATATTTGACTCACTTGTTTTAATTATAGATGATCATGTTACAATAATAGTTCAGGCGGTGATGAAAGGCACCTATAGAATGTAATTGAAATTTTTGTGGTGAGCCACATTAAAAGAGGTGGTAATGTGGAAGCAGATATTGTCTTATCTAAATGGGCTTTAAATTTTGTCGAAATGGGGGAATTTAGGTTGAAGGATTTTAGAGGTGTTAAGTTAGCAGACAATGCCCTAAATGAACAAGGTGGTGAAGCAAGTGAAGTGAGTTTGACATGACAATCGAAGGTAGGGGTGGAGGGTGGTGGTGAAGTAGTACTTCATTAATAGAAAGTGTGGGCAATCCAAGATGGTGGTAAATGCAAGCCCTTGATTAAGATGTGTTAATTGCATTTGGAAAGGGTCGAGAAAAAATATACAACAAACTTTGGTGGTGGCAGTGCTTAGAAGAAATGGAATCCAATTTCACCTTCCAGTCATGAAGATATTTGGACTCATTTTATGGAGAGGCATTCAGAAAATGATTGCAGGGCCATTTCCTTGTTCACGATGAGCAGCTAGTGCAGTGTGCAAAAATGTGGCAGGGATTTTGGTTATCTGACACATAGAACAAGGTGGTGAACCATACAATTCCTTAAATGAACAAGGTGGTGAAGCAAGTGAATTAGGTTTGACATGACAATCAAAGGCAGGGGTGGAGGGTGGTGGTGAAGTATTACTTCATTAATAGAAAGTGTGGGTAATCCAAGATGGTGTTAAATGCAAGCCCTCGATTAATATGTGTTAATTGCATTTGGAAAGGGTTGAGAAAAAATCTACAAATGGAATCCAATTTCACCTTTTGGTCACGAAAATATTTGGACTTGTTTTATGGAGAGGCGTTCAGAAAATGACTGCAAGGCCTTTTCCTTGTTCACGACGAGCGACTAGTGCAGTGTGCAAAAATGTGGCAGGGATTTTAGCTATCTAACACATAGATACCAAACCAAAATGGAAATTTACTCCTTTATTGCAGCGTGGAGCTTGGATTTAGGTGAACCAAAGGAAATGGTGAGGATGGTGATGCAAAAAATTGTGCATGAAGATTTTCTGGTAGGCATGGAGTCCATTCTGAAATAGGTGGTTCTAGGTGTAGGTTTAGATTATTCTGAAGGACTGGTAGATAATGGAATTGAGGAGCTCTATGGGAGACCAGGGTTCAAACCCTTTATTCGTTGGCCTGAAGGAAAATACAAAGCTCATTTCCATTGGGAAGCATGTTTGGGATGGGAAGCACTCAAAATCTTCATCGAACACTGGGATGGATAGCACCAGAAGAAGAAGTTGGGGAAGCGGCAGAAGAAGAAGCCTTTGAAGGAGGTAGCCAAGTGTCCGCTGGGTCCGGGTGGAGCTCATTAAGACTAGTCATGTTTGTCTGTACATTTGATTTTGTTGTATTAAAGTGTGTAACTCTGAACACTGTTAATGGTGGTTATTTTTTGTAAGGAGGATTTTACTGGTAAATAGTTACAGGGTTAATTTAATGTTTTACACTGCACGTTTAGGTACCTCTATTTTTTGTCATTTGTTGTGGAATTTTGGTGGGTAATGACACTAAACAATAGATGTACTTTTTTATCTTTACAAGCAATACAAAATTTTGTGAGTAATTGACTTGTTATTTAATAATGAGTTAAATAATTAAATTACTTAGTCTATAATCATATGAGTTATTTAAGAGGCACGATATATTTAACTAATTAAATTAAAATTATTTAAGAGACATGATATATTTAATAGATTAAATTGAAATAAAACATATTAAATTAATAAAAGGAAGAAAAGCAAGAAGCATTTTTAGAAGAAAAACAAGAGGCATTTTTAGAAGCAAAAAAGGAAGAAAAACAAGAAGCATTTTTAGAAGCAAAACTGGAAGCAAAATAAGAAACATTTTTAGATGTAAAAAAGGAAGCTACAATGGAAGCAAAACCAGAAGAAAATGTGGAAGAAAAATTAGAAGCAAACTTGGAAGAAAAACTATAAGCCAAAGGGGAAGCAAAATTGGAAGCCTAATTGGGCACTAATTTAGGCACTATTTCCAACGCTATTTCTTGGCACTATTTTAGGTGTAAATAGAGGTGTTATTTTCAATGCTATTTCCCATCGCTATTTTAGGCACTAATGGGGGCGTTGTGATTTTTTGATGCTAATTCTGACATTAATTCCACTGCCAAATTTGGTATGAAAATCCATGCTAAGATGATCATGCCTGTTTGCACCAAGTTTGGTGCTAGCTAGCTCACCCAATTTGTGAGCTGAAATACACTGAAATCTGACACTATTTGCATGTTCTGTTGTAGTGATGCAAGAGATCTTGGGGGTTGCTTCCTTGCAGGTCCACAAGCCTGTAAAATGCTTTGTTGTTCCAACTTCATACTTTTGAGTAGCTATGGAGTCCTTCACTTTTCCTACACCTTCAGGTACACCAAACTAAGTACTACTTCCTTGATGGTTCAAGTATACATTTCTAACTCTACTCTTTCCTGATCTACTTTCCCGATCACTCATTAGCACATTCATGCTTGCTAAAGTGGGAGAAAAATGTATAAGAGTGAATTTGCACCCCATGTGCAATTCCCCTTTTTTCCTTTGTCCACCTTAGAAAAACCAAGTTTGGAGGCTTAATTCCACCTAAGCCCATTGCTTGCATCACATTAGGTGCCTATTTTGAGTGTCGATGGAGGCATTTCTATCAGGAATGCCTGTACGGCATGCAAACATCCACACGATGTGCTTACGTCCCTAACAGATTCCCACGTTTGGACCTTATAGAGGCATTACACTTCCCATCAAGGGTTGATTTGTAACACCCTCTTCGGCTAACCGACCCAAATATGGTCGTCTTCTTCATCCCCCCTTCAAATTCACTCATTCCATATGCATTTCAGCTTCTTCTAAGCTTCTACCATCTTCTACACATCTTCTACCATCTTCACCACTTCTGGACTTGATTCACAAGCTTCACAATTTCTCCACAAGCTCCAAGAAGTTTCTTCACCATCTCCTCAATCTCCAAACACTTTACACTTCACATCAGCAACATCAACACTCCACCACTTCAATAGAGAAAGTGTGGAACAAAACACCATTGCAATAGAGGCTTGAGTTCCTCTCATTTTCTCCCCCAAGCAACCTTGAGTGCTCTTGGTCAAGGTGGTAAGCTTTCACTCCTCTCCTCTATTACTTGGTTGAGTAGCATAACACTCTTTTGTAGTGTTTTAAGTGCTCTTTATTTCATTTATGCTTCTCTCTATCTATTTGCTATCCATGGAGGTGGGAACACCAAAATGGGGTTTGACTAAGGTAGACCCCTGTGTGTTGTAAATGACATTTGAGAATAATGATAATGACTACAAAATTAGTAACAATGATCAAATAGACAATTAGATCCTAATATACTCTATATTGATTGTAATAAGCAATATTCATTTCACCATTGATCAAAGTGGTGGACTATGTATATTATTGCTTAGGGGTTTGGTGAGAATCCATGAAGCTCCATGACCCAATATGGTTATAGGGCAGAGAGCACACCTCATTTTCTTGTGTTTTATTTTATATTTCCTATGTGCAGATCTCTATGTTTTTGACATAAGTTTCACACAAAATTCATATGTTTCGAGTTATGGTTGCAATGGAATAAAATAGCTAATATTATACACTTTGTGTTAGATTCCATTGGGCATTGTTGATTATTGTTCTCTTGCTTAAGCTATATTCTTTCATTTTCAAGAAGGTTTTGTTCAAAAGGCTATATTGTTTCAATTTTCAATAAGGTTTTTTTTTAGAAAAGAGTATATTTTTGTATGGGTTTGTTTCTGTCAATTTTTTGTGGGTTCTTGTTTATGGTTTGAATTTTTTGGCTATGTTTGCAATGGAATAAAATTGGTGACGCTATGCAGTTTTTGTCGATTGTTATTGTCTACCTCGGGCTATATTGTCTCATTTTTTATAAGGTTCCGTTCAAAAGGCTATATTGTTTCAATTTTTGATAGGGTGCTATTGAGAAGAGACTATATTGTTTTCTAAAATAAATATTGTTTTATTTATCATTTTGTTACCTGGCTATCATTTTCAATGGGTTTTGTGGCTACAGTTTTGTGGGTTTCTATGTCTAGGTCACTATTGAAACCAATGCTAGTTGATTTATGGCTTCCTTTTTTTGGTATGGTTGGAACGAAATTTAAAATAGTTAATGTTGTACACTTTATGTTTGGTATAATATTAAAGATTTGTTTGAACATTGATTACATTCATACAACAATATCTATCTTTAAATATTGTGCCCAAAACATTTTGCATTAAATATTTGAGAGATATTCTAATTGTATGTAAAGTAAAATTCCCTAACAAAATAAAAAAATGTAGCTCAAAATTAATATCAACAAAAACATATGGATTTATTATATTTTTATTGTTTTTGGTTCTCCATTATTTGTGTAAATATATACTTATTTCACAATTGTATCTCCTGTTGCAAATGAATAATATAATATATCCTTTCATATACTTTTATTATGTGTGATATTAGAATACATACAAACTTGTACATAGGGGTAATAAAATATAGTAGCAAAAAATGAATGTTCCAACTAAAACTTACAATATATACTACCATTTGCTATGTTCATATATCTAGACATCCTTTACTCTCTCTCAAATTGCATTCCAGCCATTTATACTTCACTCCGCCTATCGACTCATTGTTGCATGTCACTACACGTAACTACTAGTGTTATTTTGTGTCCTCATTGACGTCATCATGATATTTGTGGTGCAATTGTAAGATCAAGTTTGAAGATGCTTCAATATTCTAGTCTAGTTTCTGATATGGTATTTTGCTTACATCCTTCGATATTTTGATTTGCATTTCTCCAGAGTTGACAATTTATGTTTGTGGTTTTGGGAGATTGATTATGGTTGTTGGAGACATGCATGTTTAGGATATTATGTGCTTTGGTGCTCGTATGACATAGCAGTATTACACTGTTGGCTACTTTTTGTGTTGAGATCTATTCTTGGCCAACCTCTTCGGTTAATTCTGATACCATGGATTAATTTTGTGAAGAGAACAAATGTGCGAGATGTTTTTGGTTTGATTTGACATGATGTAGTGTGTGAGATGTTCTAATTACTTTGTGAGAAGTTTTTGTGAAATATTGAAGTCAACAGTTGGTATTTTTGTGAATAAGAAGTGCATCTAATTAGGTCGACCTAATTGATGCCCACGAAGAGATTGGATATATATATAATAGACAGTTTTTGAAGATGGCATGAAGAGGTGTGATAGATATGATGTAATGATGTGAAGAAGTATGAATATGATGAAGTGTGTCAATTCCATTTATTGAGCTTTATTTGGAACTAAATCTGCACTCACTAGGTGTACTTTGTCAGTTCATTCTCTGGATGAAATCCATTTTGTTGATATAATTATATAGGTAGTGAGCCTTTGTTTTGGATAGTGAATCTTGGTAGTGAGCCACCCATTTTGTAATATCTTATAACTGGTTATACTATATTTTGAGTTAACACTCATCGTGGTTTTCCCCATTTTGGGTTTTCCATGTAAAAATTCTGGTGTTCATGTGTCTTGTATTTCCATGCTCTATTAATGTTCTTATTTATTTTTTCTACTGTATGTGTGAATGTAAAATTCATCAAGATCCCTTTTAGGTTTTTTGTTTTGCTAAGTACTGACCCATGCCTCAAATAAACATCATCGACCCTTTATGATAAATTATTGCCAACCTCCACCACATGTTTGCTCAATGCTTTCTGAAGGGATTCTTCCCTTCCCTTTTCAAATGACCCTCACCAAATTTCCATGCATTGTCACCGCACACACTTAAAGGTTGCTTCCCTTCACTTTTGAGTTGTACCCCGGCAGTGTGCCACATAGCCTTCATCTAGATATGCTTTGGCAAACCCCATAGTCGACACTAATGAAAAGGCACACTTCCACGTGTCTTCATAGTGCAAGCCTTCAATGGTAGGGAGAAAGAATGAACCACGAGATTTGAAATTCCACCATGCATCTCTTCGGTAGGTACTTCTTCAAAGAAAATGATGGAGTGAATTATGGACTTTGATATGTTGGCACGTGTTCTAGTTGCCTAGAATGGTGGAAAAACTTGTTTGCATGGGACTTTTTCAAGATGACTCCCATCATTTTTAGGGGATGCACTTGGATGGGGAGTGACCAAATGCTATGTACTAAACATTTTTTTGTTACAATGGTTGGATGAAAGATTTGTTGCAGACATCATTGCTCAAGATACCAAATCTTTTCAGTTACCACTAACCAAGTGGTGGGAATGCTCACTATATATATTGCTCTTTGCTTCTGAAGATGGGTTCCATGTTCCAAGTTCCACAAGGTTGAGAATTGCAAAAAATACAAAATTATTGAAATACACCAAGCCTTTTATTGTTATTAGATTATTTCAAAAAGAATCACAAACTATGTCATTATTTGGTCTTTCTGTTTTTCTTATGTGTTGACTTGTTGATTGTTTTGATTTGTATTTTGGTGTTGTTGTTGTTGGGGTGGTGGATTGTTCTGCCGTGGGGTACTAATGACAACTTTGGCATCAACGACACCATCGTTGGTTACATTACGATTCTTTTCCCATGTTCGTGGTTTGTCATGATAACTAGATGATGAACGGCTTTCTTGATATGATGAAGTTTCTCCCTGTGTGGCAAGAGCTCATTCAATATTGAGTACCCTACGAATCAACTAGTCATAAGTGGTGATTTTTTTCATTTTGAGGTGGAAGGCCAAGGGCCCATCAAGATTTGCAATGATATTTCCCACTTGTTTCTCTTCAGGCATGGACCACGTGCTTCGATTAGCTTTGGATCGCCATCATTGCAGGAAAGCACCAAATGATTCATTTTTTCCTTGTTTGAGAGCTAATAATTCCTGTAAGCTAACCTCCATGGGAGTGTTGAAGGAATAATTTTGTATGAAGGCATCTATGATTTCTTGGAATTTTTTGATTCTAGAAAGTCAAGAAAACCAATCAATAGCGTTTCCAGCCAAGCTTCTTGGGAATAACCTCATTAAGTATGTTTCATCATAAGCCACCTCCATGCAATGTACTTGGAATTCCCTGGTGTGATCTTCAGGGTTACCCGTTCCATGATATTTGTCAAATTTAGGGATCTCAAACCCTTTTGGGAACGGTTTCATTACTATTCTCCTATCAAATGGATAAGGGCATAGGTTTTTTTGTGGTTTTGGTGTCCTTCCTGATTGAAGGTCAAGCACCTGTTGTGACATAAATCTTATTTGTGTCGTGATGTCCGATTGTGGATCAGGAGGTGGAATGAAGGTAATCTGGGGGGGTGGAGTGGGTGTTTGAATGGGTGGAATGTTTGCTTGTTGTGCCATGTATTCTTTCAACAATGCTTGTTGTTGATCTTGTTGTTGCATGAATAGAGCTTGTTGTCGTGCTTGTTGTTGTTGGTCTAACAACGCTTGTTGTTGGTCAGCTAGGGCTTGTTGTGTTGCTTCTTGTTGCTCTTGGTATTTCTCTAATGCTTGCTAATATGTGAGTTTTTGGGCTGCTTGTTGTTCTAAAAAGTATTGCGCTTGTGCTTGCGCTCGTGCTTGGGCATCTTGGGCATCTCTTGCAGCTTGAGCAGCTTGAGCAGCTTGCATAGCTTGAGCTTCTTGTGTAGCTTGAGCTACTTGTACAGCTTGAGCTGCTTGTGCAACTTGTGTAGCTTGTGTAGCTCATTGTTGTTGTTGCAACAAAGCTTGGGTTTGTGCCACTCATTGTGCTTGTTGTTGTTGCTGTGATGTTTGAGCTTGATTTTGTTGTGAAGCTTGAGAAGCGTGTGTGGCTATAGATGCTTGTTTGATATTGTTGGACCAATTGTTGGTATGTTTTGAATGCCACATTGTAATGGCCTACTTGGCTTGGTCGCAATGGTGGTGGTGGTGGGATTGGAATTGTGTTGGATGAAGTGGTGGTGGTTTGAGATGTGCTTAGAGCAATGGTGGTGTTAGGTTGTGATGTAAGGGATGTGGCGGGGGTAGTGGAAGTTTGAGGTATAGTGGATGTAGTGTTTGGAGCGAATGTGGTGATAGGTGCATTTGGGATGGGTGAAGTGATAGGAATGGTGGGACTAGGTGAAGTGGGAGGAATGGTAGAGATGAACGAAATAGTGGGTCTTTGAGAAACCATATTTTGATTAGCTATCATACGTTGGTTTGATGTGGATGGTGTGTTTGAAAGATGTGTTGTAACCCCTTGGTTGAATGAATTGATTTGGATGGGGTGATTTATGCTAGGGAAAGGTGGAGTCTTAGGTAAAGGGGAGATCTCTAAACAAAAATATAGTGCTGACGTAGTGGAAGGTGTGAATGGTTTGAATGGTGGAAATTTTTCTTGTGCAAATGAGGAGACAAATCCGTAAGGTCTCTCTATTTCAGATGAGTTTGCTTGTACCAAAGGTCTAGACACTTGCATGTTAAGGAAAAATGATGAGGTGGTATGGTAAGGAACCTAAGATGTATCGATAACTCCAAGTGGTTTGTTAAGTGGATGCATATTGAAGAGGGTATCATCCTCGTTGATAGTAGGTTCTATGGTGGTAATGGAAGTGGTTGATTGTGGAAGGGTGTTTTGGTCATTTGGTACAAGAAATGCATCCTCAACAGTGTTGAGAATTGATGGATCTATTTTAGTCATTGCGCGAAGAAACTTTTGTAGTTTTGGTTGTTTGAGCATCTCAAGAACTTCTTCCTCACTTAGTTCTATTGGTGTGATGTCTTCCACCAAGACCTCTTTTTGTGGATCGTGTGTAGTGATGGTGAGGTCTAGTGTGTTTTGGATTTCTGGAATGTTTTGGCTTAGCTCACTTGTGTTTGATGTTTCTTGATTTAACTCCATGTTCTTCTTGTGTTGTGATCTTGTTCGAACCATAAAAGAGAAAAACTAGGATGTGTAAAAGATCAAAGATTTGAAGATGAAATTTGTATGATATATGGATGAGAATGGATGTTTTTGAATTTGTATTGAAAATCTTGATGTGATGCTAGGTACTTTGGGTTTTCTTTTGATGTTTTTTTTTATTTTTAGACTTTGAATTTTGTCTTTTGAATGTTGATGTTTGAGCAAGAGATATCCCCAAGATGTTTGGATGATGATCTAAAAAAGATAACTAATGCTCCTAAAGGATAATTTGATTTAGGAGTGAGAATAGGATGTGTCCACTCACAAGCTAACCAAAAGATAATCCAATTTAATGATGGGAGAAGGATGAATCTATCCACCATTAATTTGAACAAAGTGATAATTCAACTAAGCGTGTGCAAAAGGATCCATTCACACACACTTGAGTTGAACAAGTTTCATGTTGATGTTTGAATAATTCAAAGTCTTATGTTTGAAAACTTTTGATTCCTACCAAAGGATCCTAGCATAGTTGTGTCAAGATTTTCTCAAAATGTTGGCGAGATGTTTATGGTTGATGATGTTTTTGATGGATGAATGTTTGTTTTGATCTTAGAATGACCCTAGTTTAGACTTTCATTTAACAAGACCAAGGTATTGAAGAACATGTTATGCCCTAAGCAAGGTATCCAAACTCTTGAAACAATCTTGGATTCCGTGTGTAGTAAAATGAATACAAAGTGGGGTTGTCTCTTGAAGCATGTCTATAGAAATCATCCAACAACTTTTCTCTAGAATCATATAACCTTTCGAGTCTTTGTTGATGTTGTTTTTGGCTAAGCTTATTTTTCTTGGGTTTTTGTATCTTGACCTTGTAAGAAATCATTAAAAAGACATGTGTGGGGTTTAATTTCTTATCTTTGCTTTTAATGACTTCTTTTTACCAAATACACTTTCTTGATTATGTTTCAAACTAAAGATGTCAAAATTCCTACAAAATTCCTTTTCTTCCCACAAAGTATTGTGTGGGAATTCCAAGAAATTGAGGCAAAGGGATTTCCTAGGTTAACCGTAGTTAGAGAAAATGACGATATAAATTCAAGTGCTAAGAAACCTCTAAGGACATAATCCCAAGGGAAAGCTACAACACTTGAATTTGTCAAAAGGTATTTGCTCTATCAAAAGGGTTTTGAAATTTGCATGATCATGTTTAAGTGTTTATTTTCCAATTTTTATGAACAAGCATGTGTTTTTGTAACCCAAAAGCATGTACAATCCTATGGATGTGATAGACAATGTTTGTTGAGTCCCCACTTGGACAAGTCCAACTACGCTTACTTTTAGCGGATGGTTAGATGCTTGATCCCATTGGCTCCCCTCCACGACACTCACTTATACGGGGAAGCCAAGCACCAACACCCATGAAACTCCCATGGCATGCTTTCCATCTCTACTAAAAGCCATAAAATTGTGGGGTGGCTTTAGAACGACCATTCTTGCACCAACAAACAAATAGGATTTTGGCCTTTTCTAAACAAGGGTTTTAATAATGACTTTCCATTCGTAGGAGTTGACCCAACATGGCAAGAGTCCCATTTCAGATCCATCTTGTTGGAGTCAACCACGTGATATTGGCATTTCTTCCAATATCCACATTTATATCCCAGCTAGAAATACTCTTGGCTTTAGAGTGTTACTAGTTGAGTCGTTCCCTTGGGTGAGTACTTTTTCCCCAAGGTAGGCCCTCTAGGATAAACTAAAGCAAGCAAAGACAAAATCCATAACTCAATCAATCTTTGATAGCACAAAGAGAGAAAATATACGTGATGATGCTCTACTCACACTCGCACAAGATTTTGTTCAATTTTAAACCCAAATTGAAGTGTGTAGGTGATTGCTTTGTCTCACCCTAAAGTCATGAAAAAGGGTTTTTGATTCTCAAGATCGCTATAAAGCACGAGAGAAGCGCATATGTCATTTTTCAATGCCCTTAGTTTAAGTAAGCTCTCACAACCAACAAAGTTGCACTTGTTCTTTTTAAATCCTCAAAGCAAGATGTGAGTTCTTTTTAGAGCACCAAATCACAAGTGAAAGACATTTGTTCAATTTGTTAATCCAAGAAACAAAATCTAGTAAGTTGTAGTTCTAATGTTCATTTTAAGCCTTTTGTATTGTTCTTTTTAGAGTCCAAATTGAAATCTATTGAATCCTAAAAGCTTGAAGTGATACAATCCTTTAAACTTGGAATTATAATTGCTTCCAAGAGTGTCCAAAGACACTTGATACAATAGAGAAATGATGCAATAAGAAGCTTTTTTTTTCTTTTTCTCCTCCCCTTTTTGATTTCCTAACCTACAAAAGTGATGAAAATGATAGATGAGATCAAGAAACAAAAGAATATATGGGTTAGATGAATCATTAAACAAAACACCCTAAAACTTAGGCCAATTTATCATGTGTTTTGAATTTAGATGCAAATTTGAAAATTTTAACTCATTAATAGTTAAGAAACACCTACACCATTGGATAGCTTACAATATTCTACCCCATTTCAAAAAAAAAAAGTATAAAAAAGACTTTCGTATGACCAAGATATGGTCATTTTAAAATTGACTCTAAAAACACTAAAACAGTGATCATATCCGCTAAAAAATGGGGATTAATGAATAGTACTGTCAAAAAATAGTGAAATTTTATAAAAAAACGTGTTAGATTTGAGGTTCAAGCCCTCCTTCTAGCGCCAAAATGTGAATCCTAATCCAAATACCTGCAAAACACAACAAATGAATACATTAGGAGATCAAATGCAAGCAAGAATAAGGATTCCTCAAGAAATTAATTTGAATAGAAAAAGAGATAGAAAATGAAAGGAAGAACACAATGAAACTTAAAAGCATATCAAAATCTATGCTAAAGCCAACAAACTCCTAATCTCTTGAGGGAATTGGTGCCAATTTGATGTGAAAATTGGCCCTTTCCCAACTCCAATGATGCAAAGTTGATATGTGATGAAGAGTGATCCACTTTGTTGATGCTTGATGTATGCTCCAAGATGAAAACCTGCATAAAACCTAACTATGCTTGGATGAAATTGATGATAAATTGCTATGGATTTGAGTAGAGTAAGTTTACTCAAATTGTGGATGATTAAAATGAAGGATGAGCTCTTCATTTATAGAATGCTAAGATGGATGAATGTTCAAAATAGAGCAATGTGGGATTAATTTTCATCCAATGGCATGATGCCACTTGTCAACATGTGAATGGAGGAAGCTTGAGCACATTTTGATCAATTTGAAATTTGAATTTGATGAGATGACATGTGAGAGGGAAGGGAATATAATAAATGTCACTTGGCTCAAGGCAAAGGACATGTAATATAAAATTATTGCTTTGTTGAAAGGGACAAGTCCTTTTGGGGGGGGAGATTTCAAATTTGAGGAATATTCCATCTTGGATGCCTTTTTGAATGAAAATAGATGATTTATAAATCAATTAAATTTATTTTCATATGCAAGTTGTAAAATCTAGAAGATTTGAGTAATTAGGATTAAATTAATCAGGATTTGATTAATTTAAAGGAGATTAGCTGATTTTGACTTCTTGACTTAGATTTTTGGATTAATTTAAATAAAAAAGAGAGGAATAATGATTTAGATTTAATTAAATAAATATTTTGATTTATTTAACTAAAGAGGGATGATGTTGGATAAAGATTGATTTAATTAAATAAAATGACTTAGAGATTTAATTAAATAAAATGTATTATTTAATTAAAGGGGGGATTATAAAATTAATTAAATAAAATTGATTTATTTAATTAACAAGAGATGATGACTTAATTATATAAATGATTATTTATTTAATTAGGGGATGAATAGTGATGATAAGCTGAAGAGGTGATTCAGGACGAAACAATGTTAGTTAATCAGATCAAGTGCACAATGTCAATCAGTATATTTTGTATGTCTACAATACCTATATTAATTAATAATATATGTAAAACATGCTGAGATTTATCTTTATCAAGATTCCTATTGACTTGAAAAAATGCTTACATTTTCATAAATATGAATTTGGAAAGTAATCAATTTGATTTCATTATTGTTTTTTCCATTGTTTATCTCAATTCCCACATATAAGGGCACACATTCCAATTTGAAATCATACCAAATTGTCTATAACAATAATCAACCAAGAACAATAAATTTAAAAGTAAAAATTTTCATCAATCATTAGATTTAGTATTGATAGCATCAAAGAAGTATATCATGACAAAATGGCATTAACTAACTTAGATAGATCCACTATTTTTTTTTCAAATGTTTGAATACATTGTTAACATTATATACATTCAAGCATTTGAATGTTATGAAACATATAGCTTTGCAATTGAGTCTAATAAAGCTTTGCTCTCAAATGAATAATCAAACTTTGTTGTTATTATGATTGTGCATTTAATCCCTTTTTCATCATTATAGGTCTCTTTTTTCACTTGAAGTTTAAATATGTATTTGTTGAAAAGGACCTTTTGTATAATGTGTGAAAACTTAACATCATCTTGTTTTTCATGCTTCAAAATGTTCAATTCTTTTGTTGTTACACCCATAATTTCTTCTGCCACTTCTTCAAAAGTTGTAATCCAGGTGAATGAAGTATGGTATTACACTTTGCATTGAAGTATGTATTTATAATCACATTAGGGGAAAGTTTTATCACATCTTCCACAATACCACTGACCATTTTCATTAGTGTTTACCTTCTTTTTGCAGTGCCTATCTCCAATTTTCAAGGGGAATGTTGTATAACAATTTTTTTCTACCTTAATGAAATATAAGGTAGCTTTTATCACTATCCAATAAGGTTTACCAGAGTTGGAAAGGTCTCGATCTTGTATTTGTGAGATACTAGGGTTAGGAACAAATAGGTTTTAGGTTGGGGTTGGGGTTCAATTAGGGATAGAGCTTAATTAGGGTTAGATTTCAATCTAGGCTAGAGTTTAATTAGGGTTAGGGTTCAATTAGGGTTAGGGTTAAGGTTAGGGTTTGGGCTAAATCAGGGTTAAGGTTCAATTAGGATAAGTTTTCACTTAGGGTTATTGTTAGGCTTAAGATTGGGGTTAATAATAGGGTTGGTATTTAGATTGGGGTTAATTAAATTATATTAGTTTATGTTTTTATTAAAGATCAAATATAGATGTAATTTTGAAAATTATATATCTATACCTTTTGATTTATGTTTTAGATCTAAGATGATCACATTATTGTCTATGCATTACCTAAAATAAAAACCTTATTTATAATCATAAAATAAAAACCAATGACATCATAATTTAAACAATAACAAACCAATGACTAAGAAATGTATGAAAATTTGACAACATGAAAACCATGAAAATAAAAGTGAAAATAAAAATTTAACATAGTAAAAATGGCCAATCATGTGCCAAAAATGAAAAGAACCATTTGTTGTTACTCTAATATTTCAACCACATACTAAATTACCAAGTGCATTTTATATATGTATCATGCAAGGAACACAATATTGGGAATCAATGTGAATGATTCTCATCTAGAAATTAGACAAGCTTTGAGATTGAAGGACCCAAGCTCTTTGTAGGTTTTCAATGAAGATTTAATTAGCCATTAATAGGAACAATAAAAAAATAGATAAATGTGAAAATAAATCCTAATCTCTAAGAGTGTTGTGCTAAGAATTACATACACATCTCATAAATTTCAATAGAGACATGAGACACATTTATAGAAATAAAGGAAAGAAATAGCTATTTAGATAGTTATTAATCTATAAAAGATTAGGACCTACTTCAAGAGATTAATAAAAATAAGTTTTTATTTATAATTTTATAATTTTATAATATTGAAATTATCATAGATGTAAAGTAAAGATAAAATATTTTTCAACAAAACAAATAAAACTGACAAAGAAATGATGTGATTAATCAAAAATGACATGATATTGTGAAAAATATAATAAATAAAAGAATATGCATAATTGTACATAAGCCATCAAAAGTCTAAATACACCTATCTTTATAAAAAAAAAATCTTTAAAATGACTAAAAATTATTAAAACTTATTAAATATACCATTTTGTATGTTGCATAGCCTTGACGTACAAAGTGATGGAGCTTAAGTCATTTTAAAGCCTTCCCAAAATGTAATGGCCAAATAGATCCCATCCAAGGTGTAAGATGAACACTAGGGTTTTACATGAAGATGAAGGTAAAACCCCATCCTTAGGCTTTTCCCAAACACCATAGATGACCAAAGACACAAAGCAAGATAAAACAGAATACAAAGAACAAAACTTTGACGTTCCATCACTACCCATAACCCTAAACCCTAAACCATTAACCCTTAACCCTTAAACCCCAAACACTTAAACCCTCTACCCTCTCTCTCTCTCAAGTCTCTCCCTCCCACCCTCTCTCTCTCT
>VDFB02058242.1:597053264-597073400 GCA_007258455.2 Sequoia sempervirens | reverse complement strand
TATCACAATGACAGAATAACAATCAACCTCTCAACTTTGAGTATCTACCACAACCTTGTATTGAATATCCAACACATCCCAGTCAAATCCTTCAGTGAGTTTAATTAGGCTATTTGATATACTATTATTCTTCAAAAACAAGGATCGAATCTTAAAAGTGCACCTTTCAAACAAACTTCTAATTATTGATTCAACTTCCCCAACAAGATTCTGGTATCCTTCATACTTGGAAGCCACAATCAAGAATTAGGAACGTCTTTTGATCATATCATAATATTTTCATCTTATCGGATCAAAACATCATCATTTTTGTACTTCTCAAACTGTGATCTAAGTCTAGAAGAATATTTCAAAATCATATGCCTATTTTTACAATATCTCAATATAATAAGCTAAAGGAGGATATTCAACAAGAAGATCATACCCAAAGAACTCAAGAAGGTGAGAATAGTAACCCCATTTATAGTGTGAGCCATAATCCCCTTTTTAATGATAACATGGATGAAAGAGAAAAAAATGTATTCCCTTCCAACAGAGACATGAGAAAAAATCTTGTAGATAGTCATGATGAACAAGATGAAGAGCATCGCCTTAGAGAAGCTGAGCAAGATCCTAAATTTCACAAAGCCTTAGAAAAGATCTTAGAGCGCAACAAAGAGAAATATTTCCTGTATCTGGCTGACAAATGAGCTAAATTGCCTCATGATTTTAATACTAAGAACTTAAAAATAAATCTTGATGAGACACCCTTGTCTAATATTAGTGCCTTATCCCAACAAGTTAAGGCACTTCAAGAGAAAGTTAAAGACATGCAAGGGGGAACCACAATGAAGACATATGCTCTTGATGACATCTGTCCTTATCCCTTTGATCGATGTCTCAACATGATCCTATTTCCTAAACATTTTGAAATGCCAAAGTTTGATTGTTACAATGGGAAATTAGATCCAATTAATCATATTAGGGACTTTCGAAACCTGACTTTAGAGTTTTCCCATGAGGATACATACTTGATGGGGTTTTTTCCTAGAAGTCTTGGAGGCCAATCTATGGAATGGCTATTGAAAATCAAACCACCTATCAAGACATTTGAGGAATTGATTAACAAGTTCATATCACAATATTCCTACAACATACAACATCAAATAACCATGATTGATCTTTGTAAGGCTAAACAGAAACCTAGTTAACCATTCATTACATTTCTTTAGAGATGGAGAAGATTGTTCACTAGATACCTACATCATGTTCCTGAAAAGGAAAAGATCACCACTTTCATAAACACCTTGGATCAAGAGATGAGCTATTGTCTTAATCTTAATTGTCCTTTTTAGAAATTAATTGAAAATGTCATCACCATTGAAAGGGCCTTGGTCTAGAGAGGGATAATAAAAATTGATAAGGACAATTCTAGCTCATCAAATCACCAAATTGAAAAATCTAAGTTTTGGACTTGCAACAAAATCATGTCTCGACTAAGCCATTTGTTCTTAGTGCTCCAAGTGCTCCTTGCAACAATAACTATAACAACACCAACTCGGTCACAAATCAAGGGAACAATCGTCCTCTTCCAAGGAATAACATAAATCAAAATCTTACTCCCAATCAAAGGAAGTCCAACAATCAAGGACACTATGGAAACAACAACAATACCTTAGGAAATACATCAAACACAAATCCACAACAATCTTCATTCTTTTCTAGCAAAAGAACTCTTACCACGCTGGGTCAATCTTTAGAATCTCCACTCAAAGAGTTGATGGCTAAAAATGCTCTTACTTTGTCATCGCAGCATAACTTTGAACCCATTATGAAGCTGCCATCATGGAATGATGCATACTATTGTGAATATCATCAGTGTAAGGGCCATCGTTTGAATAATTTTCAAGCCTTGAAGAATTCCATTCAAGACTTATTCAAAAATGGTACCATCACAATAGAAGGACACCAAAAATCAAATGAAGACGACCAAGCATTTCACAACCATTTTCCCAACTATCAAAAGGGTGAATCTTCTAGAAAAAGTGTGAATCATATCAATGACAATATAATCAATCATATCTAAACTAATGACGAGCAGGTCAATGTTATCAAAGTTAAGGAAAAGATGGTTTATAGATAAGTCAACGCAACAACAAGGGCACAAGCTAAAGTTTTCTTAAAGGGTGCTTCTTCAAAATCCATTGTGCCCCTACCTCCACATCAATATGACTTAGTCAATCAACTTGGGAAAACTCCTGCTCATACTTCTATCTTAGAACTCCTAAAGATTTCCCTAGCACACAAAGAAATTCTAGAAAAGGCCCTCATTGAAATAACTATATCCACTGATCTAGAGGTAGGCTGATTTCAAGCCATGGTGGGAAACTTATCCTCACCCACATGCCTCTCATTCTCCAAAAAAGATGACGTTTCCATGACTTATCCCCATAACTCATCGCTATACTTAGAAGTCATGATCCACAAGTTTTGTGTCAGACATTTACTAATAGATGGAGGTGCTGGTTTGAACATATGTGCTATAAAGTTAGTTTAGGCTTTAGGATTTTCTAAGGACTCCATTGATCCTAGAAGAAAGATTACTATTAAATCCTACAATGATGAGGAAGGAGTGTCCAAGGGTTTAATCATGTTTCCAGTCAGAGTGGGACTTGTTATCAAGAATACTTTATGTCAAGTATTAGACTGTGATCTTGCATACAACATCTTGTTGGGTCATCCTTGGATCCATGAAATGCAAGATATTCCATCCACATATCATCAATGTCTTAACTTTTCTTATGACGGACAAGAGATCACAATACCAACTAATAATTCAAACAGTTAGACTTGTGCTAACATCAAATCTAGTCAAGATACTTTGGTTCCCAACAATCAAGAAGCTCCTTTTAGTACTTCTCCCAAAGTTGATACACAAATCAGTCAGTTAACCAAAATCTCTGAAAAGCAACTATGATTCAAGTAAAATGGAGTTGGGGGGTACTCTAATCTTCCTACGTCACCTTGGTCACATGGGAAACCTTCTATCACACAATATCAAATATTTGTAGCATCAACATCAATGCAACCACCAACAAAGCCAAGTACAAAGTTTAATGGATGATTTATCAAAGAAAAATTCCCCATGGAAGATCCTGAGGATAGAGAAGTTCTAAGTTGGCTCTATAAATATGAAGATGAAACAACTCTCAATGTCAAACTAGCAACTGATCAATATGGTAAAGGATATTCAATCATGCAAAAGATGGGCTGTGATGGTAATGGTCCTATTGGGAAAAGAAAAGGAGTAGTTGAGCCTATTCACCTTCTAGGACTTGCTGCAAAAGATAAAACAGGACTGGGATATAATACTAACTCAAAAGAAATAACATCCAAGCATTTTCATGATACTGTCCTCACATTGCAAGAAGATTCTGATCCAAGGGAAGCCTGCTTGATAGTAATTCAGAATTTCGTAGATAATAACTCTAACATAGACTCTAGAGAATATGAATGGGACACCATCTACAATGAGTTATGGAGGGAAAAAAAGGTTGATGTGGTACACAAGTACACCCCAACTCTAATAAAAGGTGAAGGGTCAGGGTCCCAACCACAAGGAAACTATGATTCTAGTGATACCGAGTCAGATTTAATCAAATAGGACTATCGTGAGACAGTATCATCATTGATCTGCCTCATACCTTGGATCCTATAGATAAATCTATTATGACCATAACCATAGCCAACTTCATGTAACCTAATGACCCCCTACCGCTAATACATTATGATCTCATTGATTGGAATCTATCTGAACCTATCAATATACCTATGTTTCCAATCGATGAATCTATCATGAACTTTCTTTTCGTAGATGACACAAGTGATTGTTCCACTAGAAATTTTTGGCATAGAGTCCTTAATAAGGAAAGTGTCAAGTCTCCTAGTTGCAAAAATAAAAATCAAAAAGAGAGATCTAATAGTGAAAACCAAAATATGGCATTGTTAGATCAAACAAAAGATAAAACAAAGAACGTATCAAATGGTGAAAACATTTTTAAGGCACCAGATGATGGGATACTTGACACTCTCTCAAAGCACTATCATGAGTGATTTCCTATCTTGATTGAGCCTACAAAATAGGTAAATCTTGAAACTACAGAAAAATCAAGGATTCTACAGTTAGCTACATCAATGATAGATAAAGAAGTACCTAAGTTTCTAGAATTTCTTAGCGCAAATCAAGTCAACTTTTCCTAGTCTTATGCAGACATGCTATGTCTTGATCCTTATATTATAATGCATCACTTTTCCATCAAACTAGGAGTTAAACTTGTGAAACAAAAACTCAGAAAGATGCATCCTCATGTTGCATTACTAGTTAAAGAAGAACTCTGAAAATTGCTTGATGTGGGATTTATAAGATCAATTGACTATGTAGAATGGATCTCCAACATTGTTCCTATGTCCAAGCACAACAAAAGCATCAGAGTGTGCACATATTTTAGAGATATTAATAAGGGATGTCTTAAGGATGACTTTCCACTTCCAAACATCGATACTATAGTTGATCTGAAAGCTAGCCATTCCATGTATTCACTAATGGATGGTTTTTCTGGTTATAACCAAATCAACATTGCACCTAAAGACTAGGACAAAATAACATTCACATGTCCATGGGGGACTTACTATTGGAATTTCATGCCTTTTGGTTTAAAGAATGTTGGAGCTACGTATCAAAGGGCTATGACTACAATTTTTCATGACATGATGCAAATATTCATGGAAGATTACGTAGATGATGTATTAGAAAATTCATACACAAGAGAAGGACATCTTGAAGTATTATCCAAAATCTTTGCAAGGTTGGAAAAGTTAAAAGTTTTCCTTAACCCCAAGAAATTTTTTTTTGGGGTCACATTTGGAAAGCTCTTGGGATACATAGTATCAACAAAAGTAATTGAATTAGATCCTACCAAGGTGCAAGCAATCATGGAAATGCCTCCGCTAAGGAATATTAGTTAGTTGATGTCATTACAGAGATGACTTCAATCTATATGAAGGTTCATTGCACAACTCGAAAATAAAATCCTACCTTTCACACATCTATTACATAAGAATGTTCCTTTGAAATGGGATGATAAGTGTGAAATGGCCTTTCAACAAATCTAGTAGTACCTGATGAACCCACCAGTTTTGGTTCCACCAAATCTAGAGAAACAACTAATCTTATATATTGTAGTAATAAAGACATCTTTGGGGGAATTATTAGCACAAGAAGACTCCACAGGAAAGGAACGTGCAATTTATTACATCAGTCGAACACTAACAGGTCATGAACTCAACTACACTTTTATTAAGAAAGCTTATCTAGCAGTATTCTTTGACTCACAAAATTTTTGACACTACATGTTAACTCATACAATCAATCTTGTTGCAAAGATAGATCCACTTAAGTATTTTTTAAGTAAAGCTACATTGACAGGAAGGCTAGCAAAATGGTTCATAATCTTAAGTGAGTTTGACATCCATTATGTTGATCGCAAAGCAATCAAAGGACAAGTTATCACTGACCAACTGGCTGAAGCACTACTACAAGCAGAGCATCCCATGCACATTGAATTTCCAGATGTTGATGTCTTCACTACAGAATCCAAACAAACATAGTCATTATAATTTGATGGTTCTTTTACTCAACATGGATCAGGGTTAGGCATGCTCTTTGTCACCCCTCAAGGACACACCATTCCTCGATCGTATAGGCTAATGTTTCTATGCACCAACAACATAGTTGAATATGAAGCTTTAATCACTGGACTCAAGATCGCTTTAGAATGGAGGATCACAAAACTACAAGTCTATGGTGACTCATAGTTAGTCATTAATCATATTAATGATTATTATCAAACCAAAGATGAGAAATTGTTGCCATATAAGATGGTTGATTATTTCAAGAAATACTTTGTAGATATCAAGTTCATACAAATTCCAATACTCGATAACAAGGTAGTTGATGCCATGGCCATGATCGCATCATTGTTGTAACTCCCAAAAAATAAGGCTCACTATGAATTTATGGTGGAACAATCATTTACACCTGCCTATGACACACCTAAAAGCCAAATCATTTTCCACTTACTAGGATCTGATTCACCTTTGTATGGCAAGATTTATGCCAATCTAAAAGATGGCATCTTAGCACTTGACTTATCCTATAACCAAAAGCACAATTTTATCTGCCAATCCTCTCACTATACTCTTATCACTAACACTCTTTATCGTCACAGTCTCGATGATACTTTACTTCGATGTCTTGAAGATGATGAATCCGACAAGGCTTTACAAGAAGTTCATGGTGGCATTTTTGGTGCTCATTCAAGTGGACTGACCTTACCAAAAAAAATGATTAGAATGGGTTACTATTTGCCAACTATGGAGAGGGAATCATTCACTTTCATAAAGAAATGCTCTAAATTTCAAATACATGGGAAATCCCATCCATGCACTAGCATAGGAACTACAACCGTTCATGCCGACATGGCCATTCTCTCAATGGGGGTTAGATCTAATTGGAAAGATTCATCCTTCATCATCAAATAGACACAAGTTCATCATGACAACAATAGAGTACTTTACCAAGTGGATTGAGGATAGGTTACCGGTAAACAAATATCATCATTCATACTAAACTATCTCATTTGCTGGTATGGAATTCCTAATTCCATCATCACAAATAATGGATGGCCATTCAAGAATCAGGATGTTGATGAACTTTGTGAGAGATTCCATATTCAACATAGATATTCAACAACTTATTATCCACAAGGGAATGGGAAAGTAAAGGCCTCGAACAAAACAATACTAAAAATCTTGAAGAAGACTGTGAATGATCTGCAGGGAAAGATTGGCACATTCAACTCAATCCTGCATTATGGGCCTATAGAACTAGCATTTGAATGCCAACAGGAGCAACACCGTATGCTCTTTTCTATGGAGAAGAAGCCATTTTGCCACTAGAGGTTGAGATTCCATCACTAAGGGTATCATTGAAGGGTCTCACAATAGATGATGGCTACCAAGTTTTCCGACTGCAAGAGCTAGAACTCCTTGATGAGAAGAGACAACGAGTAGCTGACCATTTGAAAGCATATCAACAGATGATGTCTCACAACTATAAACACAGAGTCAAGCCACATACCTTTCAGGTTGGTAATCTTGTTTTGAAGGAAAACCCACGGAATCGGCAAGATAGAGAGAAGAAAGGAAAGTTTGAACCAAATTGGTTGGGTCTATACGTGATCATAGTAGTATACATTTTAGGATCATACAAGATGTTAACGCTAGAAGGGGACCTATTTGATGAACCAATCAACAAAATTCATCTAAAAATGTATTATGTTTGAAGCAGTTATCAACATCCAGCAAAAGTCCTAAAAAAATCTACAAAAATAGCAAAAAAAGTATAAAAAATAGCCTAAAAAAATTGTCATGGGGTGAAAACCTAGCAAAAAGTAGTCTATTGACAAGAAAAATACAAAAAAATTAAAAAGAAATAAAAAAAATGCAATAATAACAAATAGTGAAAATCTGGAAAACATACGCTATTTGTAGCTCTCCATCTATTAGATCATGTTCTGCAGTTAGCTTCTCAGCTTTCAGTCCATCTTAAAACCATAATCGTATCATACTGCCATCATTTTCCTAGAGCAACAACATCTTACCATGGCTTGATCATTGTACATATCCATTTTAGCAAGTTGTGTCAATATTGGGGGCAAACATTGACATACTAGGGAAACTCAACTTTTAGATTTTACCAAAACAATTAGACAATGACAAAATCCAATCATGTGAAAAAAAAATAATATCCTATGAGAAGCTACCCAATCATTGATCCATATCACAATAGTTTTCAACAAGTACCATATCATGACACATATCTGGATGATCTAAAATCTGAATAAAGTTTGGAATAGCAGTATTATATTTTTGAACAATGGTTGTTTGAATTTTGATATCATTCCTCTAGAGCACACACGATGATGTTTTGAACTAGAGTGGCGAGGAAAGAAGATGATTTTTCTTTGTTTTTTGTCTTGAGTCTAACTATCAATCTATTGCAAATATGTCACAAGACATGATTTTCCAAATGTATCATTGATGACAGTTCCAAATTTTCATCAAGAAGTGGTTAATCTTTGTCTGTTTATGCAAGAAATACTCAGGTCATCTTGGTTCAATTATACCTTGATGCTTGTGTTCACTTGCTATATCAAAAATCATTAAAGTTGTGCTCAGGTCATCATTGGTGCTAATTTCCCCTCTGATGATTATACACACTTCCAACATTTTAAAACTCTCTATTATGATTCAAGAAAGCTAACAAAAGGCTCAACAAATGGTTGGTTTCATTTCGTTTCATTTCATTTAGATCATTGTACATATCTACATACTGGATTTACATCATAGTTTTGAAAGGCTTAACAAAAACATCAATGACTGTCATGTCTCTTTGGACTATTTGTGGAGGACATTCAGACATTTGTTTTATTATCAACTTTTATCTTCATCATCATTTTCTTAATCAGTATTATTTCATATAGGTACTCTACATATGATATAGTTTATCCTTTATCATTCATTTTCATATCATTCAGATCCTTTATCATTCATTTTCATATCATTTAGATCCTTTATCATTTCATATCATTGATTTATTCATTAGGTATTTCATATCATTTTCATTTTCATATTATCTATCATCTTTATCTCATTAACATCTTCTCATTTTTATACAGTTACATACCATTTATAATCTTCATTATCATTTCATTTAATTTCATCACCATTTCATTATGTATCATTTATCATCTTATCATTTATCTCATTTTATTTCACTTATCATTTCATCCCATGTGTATCATTTGTCACATTACATTCATATCATATCTTTAAATCATCTATCATTTTCATATCATGACCCATTTCATATATCACTTCAAATATTTTCCTAAAATCATTTACGTACTAAAAATTCATGATGCATCTCATAAACACAACATCCATTTCCCATCCCATCATCATTATTTCTTGAATTTGAAAAATCCAAAAACAAACATTCCACCCATACATTACATTTCCACATCATTTTTCATAAACATATCATATATCTCCATGCACACTCTCATAATCAAACATCCTAGGTCATCATCCACTTGCATGACATCATTAGTACACATCACAAGTCATCATCATAGCATGAATCGTATTGCATATCATGCTAGTCATCAAATCAATAAAAAGCATATCAAAATCCATAGTACATTAGACACGCACACCATCAAAACTCATCACCATTGCATATCATCACTCATCCAAAATACATACAAATGTACAATGTCCAATGAAACTGAAAAGTATAGAGAGATACATGAGATATGATAAAAAAAACAAATGTACATGCTCCAAAAATGATATACATCAATAATACTACATCAATAAATCAAGGTTGGCTGGTAGAGCCCCCTAATGGAGTTGGTCTAGAGGATGGTGCCCAACCACTACCCCCTGTGTCAGGATCCTATCACAGCCCTATGACCCCTCTGCTATGTGTAGTAGTCTGTGATTTGTTCTTGGAATCTACTATGGGGTTGAGGGAAAGGCTCTTTGTGGTTAGGAGGGCACAACTCCTCATATCTCATCTGATAATGCTCAACCTCCCTAGAAATCTATCATTTCTAGAAGTCCACCACCTCCTACACCTCCTGCCCCAGGATTTATATGTGGTGCCAACACACATCAACTGTGCAAAGGTCAATCCAAATCTCTCTATCTATCAATGAATCATATCATGTGATTTATCTATCAATGCCTCATATCATGCAATCACAACCCATATCTATCTATCAGTGACCCATATCAATGCATCATATCAATGAACTATATCCAATGTTCTATCTAAGTAACTCATATCATGGAATCAATGCAAAATCTATCTATTTGAATATCAAATCAATCTACTCTATCATCATTTACTATTTGTTCTCTTTTTCAAGAGAGCAAACTTATCAACAATTAAAGCATCTTCCTCTTTGTACTTCAGTGACAAATGTAAATATGTTTTCAATCATGTCATCTACTATTTGTTTTCTATTGCAAAAAGAAAATTTATCAGAAGTCATATCAATCATTCTACTATTTTCTTTTCATTCAATGGAAACAAAGTTATCAGCTATCTACTCTTTGTTTTCTATTTTGGGAAGCAAAGTTATCAATTTATTATTTAATCAAATCTTCTATCATTTATATCCATATCAACATGATGACAAGACCATTTATCTATCTATTGACCAAAGAAGTAATATACATTATCATTCTTTCATCAATTATCGAGAGCTAAATCATTGCATCTCTCTCATCATCTGAATTTCATCATCAACTCAACATTTTTCTCATCATTAGTGATTTACCTCCCAAGAGGGCATTATCAATATCAGCCACATTTTTTTCAATCAGAAACATATTAGATTCAAATCAAAAGGCATATCAGGCACATTTTTTTTAATCAGGGGCATATCAGTTAAAATTTTCCAACCAAGGACAAAATCAAACGCAACAAATTTTAAAACTATGAACATTTTCTTTGAAGAAATGCGTTTTACATGTCACTTGAAAGAGGGGAAAAATGTATATGCATAAAATTGGTCATCTCTAATTAATCCTAGCATTTAATTAAATATTTATTATTTAATTAATTTCTCTAAAGTCTTTTACATATGATTAAATTTAATTAATTTAATTATATTGTTCATTCACTTTATTCTTCCACCTTAATTAAATCAATTCACTTTATTTAATTATTTCATATTCATATGTCTACTTAATTAATTAAATAAATACCCTTTAATTATCTTAATTAATTATCACATTTTGAATTTAATTGATCTTTTGATTTAATTAAATATAAAATATTTCTTTTTGTCCTATTCAAAATATTTCTTCTAATTAATTAAATATTTTATTTAATTAATTTCATCTATATGTCATTTCCTAAAAATTTAATTAAATATCTTTATTTAATTAATATCCTTCATATCTTTTCAAATCATAATTAAATAATTATGAAATATTTTATTATTCTTCAAATCTTAATTAAATGATTATTTAATTGAGAACAATCTCCATGCCACCCATAAATAAATAATTGGATTTATAATTCACTATTTATCTTCTTAAATCTTTACAAAATTCTCTAAAAGGATGATTTTTTATCATCTTCTTAAATCTTTCCAAAATCCTCTAAAAAGATATTTTTTATCATCTCATCTTATCTCTTCCATAAATAAATAATTGAATTTATAATTCATTATTTATCTTCTTAAATCTTTCCAAAATCTTCTAAAAAGATCATTTTTATCATCTCATATTATCTCTTCATATCTTTAATTAAATATCTTTATTTAATTAATGTGCTTCATATCTTTTCAAATCAGAATAAGTTTTATTTAATTATGAAATCTTTTATTATTCTTCAAATCTTAATTAAATGATTATTTAATTGAGAAAAATCTCCATATCACTCATAAATAAATAATTGAATTTGTAATTTATTATTTATCTTCTTAAATCTTTCCAAAATCCTCTAAAAAGATGATTTTTATTATCTCATCTAATATTTTACATGAAAGAAGAAACAAATCCCACTTTCTTTTTTTCTTTTATTTTTCTCTCCAGTCTTCTCCATCTTCGATCATTCTATCTACCAAGAATTATCACAACATTGATCACATCAGCCAATCAGAAGCTTTTGAAAACTCTATAAATACTGCTACAAATCCAAGCATTGGTTGGAATTAGAGATTAATTACATTAGAGACAAGCAATTAGCATTTTAGCATTATCAACTTTAGCATTCATAATTTTACATTCTAGCAATCATGTTTAGTTTAAGCATTTTATTTATATCTTAGCATAGCATGCAATCATCTTCAAATCTCATTCTTTAGGAAGACTATTTGTTGAGCCTAGCATACAATCTAAGAGCAAGCTGGAATTGACAAAAACACTAGAGATAGAGGACAATAAGACAACCTCAAGGATAGAAGACTAAGTTTGCATTCTTTCCTATTTGATTTTATGTTCTGATATAATGTTTTATTGGTGTGTTTGATTTATTATTGTTTTTAATCTACATTTCATACACTTAAAAATTGATCACACAAAAACAATTAAATAAACTACCAAATTGATCAAAATGATGATTAAAATTAATGACTAAATACACTACCAATGGACGAAAATTAGTGAATGAAAATGACTAAATAAGTGACCAATTAACAATAATCAATGACTAAATTAATGACTTTATTAGTGAATAAAAAAATGACTAAATTAATGACTAAATATACTACAAAATCAATCAATCAAAACAACCAATAAATGACTAAAAATGGTTTAGTCATCAATTCAGTCATGTTATAAATGACTAGCAATAAACTACTAATAGTCACACAATCATGTTTAGTCATTTACAAGTAGCTTTTAGTAGTTTTTTTAATTATATATTGTTGTTTCTATACTAGTGGTATAGAGTGAGAGTTTGAGGTTGGTGGCATGGTTTATGTTAGATTACAGCCATACAGACAATCCACTCTCAAGAAGAGTGAAGTAGAGAATTTGAAACCTCATTTTTATTGTCCGCTCAAAGTCACTAGGAGAGTTGGAGAGGTAGCTTATGAGCTGGAGTTACCTAAGAGAAATAGAGTACACAATATTTTTCATGTATCTCACCTCAAAAAGGCACTTAGACGTAAGGTGACACCTTTAGTAATGTTTCCCCCATTGGATGAGAAGTGTAATTTGGAGCTTGTACTAGAGGCAGTGATTGATTTCAAGGAGAGGACCATAAGATGGAGAGCGATCACAGAGTACTTGGTCAAGTGGTGGGACTTACTAGTTGAGGATACTAATTAGGAGAGAGAAGATTTCCAGCATTGCAATTGCCTGCCCCATTGCTTGAGGGCAAGTAGTATTTGGGGAGGGAGGATTGTAATGTCCCCTCCTAGCCTCTGAGTTGTGGATATAACCTTTAGCCTATTCCAGAGTTCCTATAGGCTAAACGGTGTTGGTAGGGGACTTAATTCCAATCTCTATGGGGTTTTCAAAGTTTTAGGTGGACTTTATTTTTTTTAGTAGGGGGGCCAAGTCCAACACTTACTAATTATAGTAAGTCACTTTGAATATCAATTGTCACACCAGTTTGAGTTTTTCAGTATATTTACTATTTTTAGTAGTTACTAAAAATAGTAAGTCTTTTTTATGGAAATTGGTCATGGCCAAGCTACTTTTAGCAATGTCATTTCAGTTGGGCATTGGGTTTGCTAAGGTCAGATTAATTTAATATTTGAATTTCCTCTCTTGAAATGTTTTAATAAATTTATTTTATAACTTGTTGAGGGTCAAAGGGGTCATAAAGTTGTACCTTGGCACCTAGCTGATGAACTTAAGTGTTTTTAAAGCATCAAAATCATTTTTGTATGCTATATAAGGGGGATGCCCAAGGAGGCTTATGCAAGGTTCAAAATATTATTTTTATTAGAAACAAAGGAAAAAAGGGGAAAACTTTTTGGAGGGAAGTTAAGTGTCAAATGTTGTGTTGCCCCAATCTTTCATTGAGCCTATATTATCTCATTTTTAACCTCATTTGGTTAGGTTGAGTTTGGTTGCATAATAGGATGTTACCAAAATTTCTCCAATGGTTTGTAGTTTGATGTTGATGATGAAAACCCTCTTCAATTGGGAGTTGGTTTCGGTAGTGAAAGACCTACCCTAGCTAGTTAGGGTGTGATTCCATTTAGGGCTCACCTCAGAGCTTCATTGTTTGTAGTTTCAATCAAAAAATCATGAAGATATTGGAGTATTTTTGAGGATTTTTCAGTGGTTTTGGTATAAGAAGGCTTGGCATCATTTTGGCTTGTTGGGTGTTTTATTTTTATGGTGATTTTTAGAGTTTTTTGGGAATTTCATGATAGGGTAAGAACTTGGTTTTTTGAAAATAACTCCTTATTGGTTCGCAATTGCATTTTGGATATTGACTTAGAGGAAACTCCGCATTAAGGTGACCAAGATAAGTTATTCACATGAGTTTATTGATAAGAAACATAATTTATAGATCAACTCACCCTATCTAGAAGCTCGTCTAATCTGATGGTGTATTTCTAGATTTTTGGTATGTCATGTTAAGGTCTGTTAACAATCAATGTGGGGTTTAGGTGCTAAGTATGCAAAGGACATTGATGGTCTATCTCTTGGTGAAGAACACTACAAGTTGGAGACTACATATTGTTGTTTTGTGTTCATATTTCTAGGTCTAATTTTGATTCTTTTTGAGTTGAAATTATTTATAAAGACTAAAAAATTTATGTTACTTTATCTAAGAAAATATAATCTGAAAGTATATCTTTTGCAAGCAAATTTATCTATATTTTTAGTTCTTTATACTATAAATGTATTATGCATGAATAAACCATGAATGGAACTTGAAATCAACCCAACAACATCAAAAAAATTCACAAAAAACAAAGAATAAATTAGAAAATAATAAATAAATCAGGGGCAACCATTACATGCAGTGAACCAAAGAAGGAAATAATTGAATTGAAATTGCATTAGTGTTCAAAGATGACAATAGGTCAAATGGTTGAAGGTCAAAGGGTTTTGAAACCAAAACCTAATCAATGGACAATTTCTTTTAGGACTCTTAGTGGCTCCAACTTCCAACCAACTTGTTATGAGGAGCATCATACATGCATACAAACTGGTATATATATCATCCCCAATGGTCAAAACATCTTGCCCCAGTTTACTCCTTTCACTTAATCTACTTTTTCACCAAGGCTACAAGAAGAATACCCTAATAAGATTTTGTTATTTTCATATATAGACAATTTTTGTAATTCATTAAATGTGCACTTAAAATAATATTTTATCTATTTTGTAGTTCAAAAAGTTTTTGAATATGTTATTTTCCATGGACTATCTAGGATTAAATGTAGGACATTCCATTGCATGTTAGGGAGCTCTCTTTTGACCCTATTTACAACCAAATTTTTGGTAGGCATTACCTATCTTCTCCACCAACTTCCTTTGGACTACATTTTGAAGTTTGAGGCTATTAGGCTAACTTTGATTCTATTTTATTTTGGATAGAGCAACAAAAACTCAAACCTAAACCCTGGGATAGTCCCTTTTTGTCCAATATTTTTAAGGGTTATTATTATGGTTGGGGCATGGTTCAATTTTACGAACAAAATTTTGTATGGTCACTTTGTGGAATCACAGTCTATGGGCAGCTTTGGAACTCAAACTTGGACCAACCATGGTAAACTCTTGTTGACCTACCACTAGATCACAACTATAATGACTCATACTAGTTGATCCTTACCTCCTTGATATGATCCATGGAGATTGACCCACACTACAATCATCTCTACCATTGAATCTTAATGCGGATTCATTTCCCATGATGTGGGGCTTGGCTTAAGCTGCAACAACTGATATCTCACTATTTATTGATAAACTTCAATCATTCATTCTAGCTTATTGTTGTAATTTTTATTAATACATGTAAGGGCATGGTGAATGTTGATTTGGACTAGGAAGCATATCCTACAGTCAGGGTGGGGAAGGATCTATTCCCCCATAGAAAATACATTATCAAATGGTGATTAATGCAACTTGGTTTTCATAATGTTCATATTCTGAGATATCTTTTAGACCATATCAGGTCTGAGTTAAGATGGAATTGGGCTAGCTCTAATCAATATTTGGCTCATTAATACGAATGTGTGGAATAGAAGCATCTACTTGTACATAAGTTCCAAATCTAGTAATGAACATTTTTATAGAATTTTTTTGTTTCCTTCAAATTTTTCCTGACCTTCAAAATATCTTCGTTTGTTTTATATTAAAAGGATTTCTAGAGTCTAAATGCAAAATTATATAACAAGACAAGTTCAACAAAAAAATCGATAGATAAAATAGATATTGTAGACATGTCAAATTAACATTATGCATTCGATTGATTTAGTCAAATTAGATGTCGCATTAGGACCATTCATCAATAAATCAAATGCATCACATCCATTCACCTAGTAAATCAGGTTCTTATCATCAAAAGCTCAATCATAGTTTAATTAAATAAATCAAGCTTTATTTAATTAAAATCTCAAACATGCATCTTCCATCCTTTTCTGATTTAAATAAAACAAATATTTAAGTCTTAAAAGTCAAAATCATCTAATCAGCATTAAATCAGCATAATCATCATCTATTTAATCTAACCCTGATTAAATACTCACCCACTTGCATTCTCTAGATTTGGCCACTTGCACATGAAATTGCATTTAATTGATTTATCAAAATCTTTATTTTCAACTTGGCATAAAGGAAGAATATTCTCCAAGTTTGAATCTCCCCCAAGTGGACATGTACACCCAACAGAGCATTTATGAGGCCTTACATGTCTCTTACATGTCCCCTTCCAAAGTCAAACTCAACATTATTGAAAATTTGAATTCAAATTTTCCCTCTCATGGCACTCTTCCCAAATCTTGCACAACCATTGGCCTATCATCACTTGACAAGTGGCCTTATCTTATTGGCTTGATCTTAGTCCACATTGGTCCATTTTCAACACTTAGCATTTTGAAAATCTTAAATAAAGGCTTCATCCTCAAGCAAATCCCTCTCCACAATTTTATGCAAGGTTACTCTCTTCATTTGAGATTTGATCTTGTTCATCATCACTCCACCATCTTCATAGCATTTTCATCTTAAGCTTTGATCAAGGATTGGGAAAGGGTCACTAGCACATGTGACACCAATCCACTATGGAATAGAGTTTTGACTATGCTTTTATATGCTTACATTTGATTATCTTTGTTTATCTAATTTGCATGTTTCATTATAGTCAAGTATTTCATAGGGATTTCAAATCTAATGTTTTGCAAAGGACTAACATGATGAAATTATGTTAAAATTGTTAACATTTTGCAGATTTGATGTCCACAAAATGGCGCTAGAAGGAGGGCCTTAGGTTTGCTTGTTTTGGACTGATTAACCAAGCTAATGGTGATTACTAAACTGATTTAGGAATATTGCAAATTAGAATGGTTTGCTTGTCTGTCCCTGTCCATAACTCACACTGTCAATCATGGTAAGTTGTGTATCAGTTTAAGCTCTTTGTTAGAAAAAAATATATAAATTTTAAAACGCTTTTGATTTCAGGAGAACGTAACAGTTTGCAGGAAATTTTATGAGGTCATTATTCTGCAAGGGCCGACCTCTTTGGCAAGCTCAATGATGATTTTTTTTGTGTGAACCTCCTTCCTCACTACACGGTGTGCCCATTATTTGAGTATTGGCATCTCACCATCTAGTGTTCATTCACTTTCTTTGACTTTTTGCACATTCACCTTGTTTTGTATGAGGTTACATTTGTTGGTGGATTTTCTTTTACCAAATATTTTGTGTGCCTTGTCTTAGACTTCTCCTGTCCATAGTCCATTTTTGTATATTCATCCATAGTCCATAATAACTATTATAATCTCCTCCATCACAAAAATGTTTGTATCACGAGGTTGAGAATTATAGAAACCAGTCATTTTCCACGTGTTTCAAGATTTTCTGCAAATAATTATGATAGGAGGAGAACAAGGAAGCATCAGAGGCGTAAAAATTCACCATGCAATGCATGTTGCAATGTAAACCGTGTCCTATTAAGTTCGCAGTCCTCTATTCACCTTACGCTTTCAATTTGCGATGGTTTGTCACGTGTCTAAATCACGAAGATTTTTATTAGGATATTTGAGTGGATGATTGTTAGAGCTATCTGCCAAACACATTTCTCTTTGAAAGCTTTTTATTCTATATTTGCGCAGACAGGAATCACGCTGGAGGAGGAGTGCAAAGCACATTTTGTACATGGCTACTGATTTTGCACATACTATTCATTATGAAAAATGCAATAGCGCAGGGTAGTTGGAAGTGTTCTACTAATGAAAAACTTTTCAAACCGGCTCACTCAAGCTACGCAGATTTCTAAATGTGTGAGGTTGTCTTGATTTGTCATTGAACGTATTGCTCATTTATTGCATTGTGTTGACTTTGGTTGTGTTGCAGGTACGGAGATAAATGTTGAATAAAGCAAACAGAGGCATTTTATTTTGGCGCAAATCCATTATGGACTCTTTGAAATAACCAAAGGAGCTTAAAGTAGTTCGTTGTTTTTATTTTTTTATGCCTTCTGTATTGAGTACTAAGGAATATCTAGGATGCATTTCACACCCGACTTTATGTCATATTTGGTTATTGGACTGTTGGTTCTTGATTGCAGCTGTCTATTAGTTTAAATTTTAATGATACAATGGCGTACAACAGAGAGAGAGCTATTTCATACAAACATTTATGGTCTATGATTAGGGTGCATTTATATTGAGATCTTGTTGTCTCTAAAAAGATTGATTCTTCATTCCTAATGTATCACTATCTAGGAAAATTAGACATTTTATGATTGTGTTCGACTAATATGCCACAAGAAGATTCTTTTGCAAATCATTTTGTTTGACTAAATATTTGTTTTAAAATCTTTGGAGATTAAGATCTTTATTAATGCTTTGTCACTTAAAATTGCTTTCACTTAAATGTTTGAGACACAAATTTAGCTAACTCAATTGTCTTTTGTTTAATAGGTACAAATGAACAACGAAGGCAAAAAGGAAAAGCGAAAGCGAAAAGTCAACAACGAGGAGGCTAGCAAACGAAAACGAAAGGGGGATGATTTTTTTTGAAAACACAATGTGTTTTTTAACACTTTAAGTGTTGATCAACACTACTTCACGAAGTTGTTTATCTTTTCGTTTTAGAACACTAATTTTCATTTGGGTCTAAAACAAACAATTTGATTTCATTGCAAAGGGCTTAAAAGGAATCTTAGGACAAACTTACTAGATTTCGTTTTGGGCTAAAAATTGGACAAGCAAAACTCACACTTCATTTTGGCGCTTAAAACGAACTCACAATTGTTTTGAAGGTTATAAAACAAACAAGTGTTTGAATTGTGTGATTTTGTCTTTTGAGTGCATATCCTCTCCCCTTGCGCTTTGTGCGATCTAGGGTGCAAGAGAAACACTCAAAATACATTTTATTGCTTTGAAACACTTCAATTTGGGCTTAAAAATTGAACATCTTGTGCGAGTGTGAGTAGGGGCATTTTCAGGTAATATCTCTTTCTCTTTGTGCCATCAAAGATCGATCGAAGTTACGATTGTGTCTTTTACCGCTTTGTTTATCTTAGAGGGCCCCGCTTTGGGGAAAAAGCCACCCAACGACGACTAACCCAGAACACTCTAAAGCCAAGAGTATTTCCAAATTGGGATATAAATGAGGGTTTTGGTTAAATGCCATAATCACGCTGTTGGCTCGGACAAGATGGATCCCAAAGGGACTCTTGCCGTATGGGTCAATCTCCACCTAACGGAAAGTCCTTACTAGAACCCACGTGCTAACTTGCCAAAATCCCTTTAATCTATTGTTGGTGCAAGAACGGTCATTCTAAAAGCCACCCCACACTCTTACCGCCTTCTAGTAGAGATGGAAAGCACGCCATGGGAGTTTGGGCGGGTGTTGATGCTTGGCTGCCCCGACATCTACGAGCCGTGGAGGGGAGCCAAGTGGGTCAAGCATCTAACCATCCACTAGAGATAAGCGTAGCTGGACTTGTCCAAGTGGGAATCCAACAAATATTGTCTTACACATCCATAGGGCTTGTAATTATTCTTTGTTTGAAAACACAGTGTGTATTCGAAAACATTTTGCAAACAAACATTCAACATGATTCTCAAAATTTCAAACCCTCTTGAAGACAAATATCATTGACTCAATCCATATGTTACTTCTTTCCCTGCGGATTCACATTCGTAGAGGTTCCTAAGCATTGGATTATACCTCAATTTGTCTTTTTGAGTAAACAATAGGAAAACCCTTGCCTTAAGTTCATTGAATTTCCACATAAAATATCTTGTGGGGTTTAAAGAAATTAAGACATTGGAAATCTTAGTTTGAAACTTTAATCAAAGAGAGTGTTTTTGGTAAAATAAA
>VDFB02058242.1:597024016-597053164 GCA_007258455.2 Sequoia sempervirens | reverse complement strand
CTCTTTTCATTGGCCTGTTTCTTAGTCCCACATTGGTCCCTCTTCAACACTCAACATTTGAAAATCTTTAAATAGAGGCTTCATCCTCAAACAAATCCTCCTAAATTTTATGCAAGGTTACTCTCTTCATTTGAGATTTGATCTTGTTCATCATCACTCCACCATCTTCATAGCATTTTCATCTTAAGCTTTGATCAAGGATTGGGAAAGGGTCACTAGCACATGTGACACCAATCCACTATGGAATAGAGTTTTGACTATGCTTTTATGTGCTTACATTTGATTATCTTTGTTTATCTAATTTGCATGTTTCATTATAGTCAAGTATTTCATAGGGATTTCAAATCTAATGTTTTGCAAAGGACTAACATGATGAAATTATGTTAAAATTGTTAACCATTTGCAGATTTGATGTCCACGGATAATGTCATTAATATTAATCTTGACAAATATGATGGTTGTTTTTGGAAAACACTCTCCCCTGCCCTCAAAGGCAATCATTGGGGGCATGGGAACACCATAAACTTCTCCAACTATGCTATGGGAATATAATTAAAGTATGTTAAGTTATTTACTTCTAAATTTGGTCATGAGATCAAAACCTAGAGTAATCAAATCTTAAATAAAAAGTAATTGAAAAATGTTCCAATATGAACTTCCACATGGAAGGTCATTAATATTTGATTTCCATAATATTAATATGGGTGTGTGTACATAGGAATTTAGTGGTGAGTAAGGAATTGGAAGAAGAATTATAGTGAAGGTGGATGAACTATCTAATGGGTTAACTCTCACAAAAGAAGAAGATGAAGGAGGAATTTGGTGGTGGCAAATGGGTTATGGTGGTTTGAGTCCCATGAAAGGAAGACACAATTGAAGAATGAGGTAGGTTCATGATGGAAGAAATTCCATGAAGGGAAGTAAAAATGAAAGACAAATTTGGCAAAGGAATATGGAGGATGTTTCAACCAAGTGCTGGAAAAGGAAGAAGAAAATCTGTAGGGTACCTATCTCAAAATTGAAGTATGCTACATGTTTCTGGCAACTTGAAAGGGTAGTCCTACTACTCAACTCCATTTTTTGAGCTATGCTCACAAATTTTTCACCTGGCGTGTTTGATGCAAGAACATCTGAGTCCAAAAGAGATCCTGCATTGCCCAAAAATATTTTCATTTTTAATTTTTCAATTTTGGATTCTTTTGGTGGTTTCAAGCATCTCTTAGCATCATAAGTCTCTTATGTGGTCAAAATTACAATATTTGAATTTTCACCAAATCACTGTTTTAAGATTTTGCAGGCAGTTTTATGGAAATTTTCAATTTTAAAAATTTATAAAGGCTGGAAAAAAATCCTTTGAATGGAAGCATCGTAATGTTATATTGATTATCTTGGCTAGTTTTTAGGCAAAAAAAAGCTTTTGGGAAAAACTTATATCAAAATTCACCTTCCAACATCAAAATGTGCACTTCCAAAGCACCAATTTAATAAAATTATTTTGGCATCATTGTATAGAGTTTGTGGCAATTAAATTTTAGATTTCATTCCTTTATGTTTCATCTTTCCATTGCATAAAGAAGCTTGGGAATTTGAATTTTAAAATGGGAGAAAAAAATATTTGGGAGTGCAAAAAGTGTTTAATCACAATAATTTTCACATTGTTTTTTTTGCTAAGTTGGAGGTTATTTATTTTCTGGTTTAAATAAATTTCAGAGGCATCCTTTCTTGATGGAAATTGAAGAAAAATGAAAAGGAAAATAAAAAAATTAAGGATACTAGAGGCCATGTAGGAGGAATGAGAGAACTCGTAAGAAGAAGGTGAAAAGAAGACACCACATAGTAGACAAAGAGACCAAGAAAAGATAAAGAAAAGAGGTGGCAACTCCGATTAAGAGAGAAGAGAGTTTGGGAAATTAAGGGCATCAATTTGAAGAGGGATCTCATTCCGTGTTTGTAATGTCGTTGGAGTTTTTTGTAGTAAGTTTTTGATGTAATTTTTTTACAAGTCTATTATCAATAAAATGAATTTGTCACCATTGTTTTTGAGAAATTTTAAATTAATAAAATTGTTGAATTAAGATTGTGTTGGCTACAAATTTCACTAGTCTGAGAAGACTTTCAAAATTAGTTTTGCATTAGCCAAAGACTAATGTATTAAAGGATAAATGTATAAAGAGTAGATAAGGATGAAACAATAGTATAGGGGAAGATATTCCATTGTATCATTTGGATCTAATTAATAGAATGAATACTAGAGTTATATCTATGTGATGACATATATTACTTTATGGATGTATGTTTAGATAAGTATATGTTTGATTGCATTGGTGTTCATCTTTATATTACCAAGTTTGGGATATAAACTACAACACTTAGAAAATACTTGGGGCCATAACTTCAGTCTAAATTCCCCCATATGTCTTCCTAAAATTTCCTACAATTGAATGTGCCAATTCAATTATGCTCTTTCCTTTCTAAATTCCTAAATATCAAAGTGGTATTTTGATTGTACTATTAGTTGTTCTACAATGTTCTAAACAAAATTGTCATGTCTAGGTTAGGCTATACTTTGCATGAGTTGTTAAACATCTAATGGTATTTTTAACTATGTATTTCTTCTAGAATATTTTGGTCAAGATTGTTGTCATATGTCATGTGGAGTCATATGTTTATATTTTTTAGGCTTTATATCTTATTTTTTCCTTTTAGTATATAACAATTTGGTTTAGTAGATGACAATTTTTGTTGGAATATGAAGTCAATTTTATTCTTCTTCCACCAATGACAAATATTCAACATTGAGTTCCTAAGTAGTGCCTTACGTATGTGCCCGGTGCGACTAGAGGCCTTTTATTTAATCGAAGGTTGAATTGATGGCGGTTGTAGGAGGGCTATTGTAGCCCCCTACCACATCAAAGACATTTTTTGAAGTTGGATTTTTTTTAGATTTACTATTTTTAGTAATTTCAACAAATGTTTGACATGTAGTTGCATGAGTCACACTTTCCTTTTTGAAAAAAAGTCCTACAAAGACTCTACAACTAGGATTTCTTATCCTATGTGAAGTAATTATTTTTGTAGAGTTTGATGATTATTGTATTAGTATATTTTTTCACATTAACAAAATACCAAAAGTCTTTTTCCATGGTTTTTTCCTAGTATAATTTTATCAAGTTTTTCACATAAATTTGTGTTTTTATTTGTATATTATTTTTGTCAATGTAATCTACACTATGTATTTTCTCACAATTTAATCATGTTGCTTAAATCCTTTTATGCTTTTTTATTTTAATAGTACTTTATTTATTATAATATGAATGAGGTGAGACCTACCTACTATTTATTGATAAAAAGATAATTTACACAACTTTTTCTGTCATTTTTCATTAAAAAATGTATATCCTTGCTTTTAAAAACAATTATTAACATTATTTTTAAAAATAATTATTTTTAATTAATTGAAAGTTGTCATTATTATTAGTTAATCAAAACCTTTTTAAAATATTAATTATTACTATCATAACAAAAACTAAAAAACTATTATTCTTAAAAACCTCACTTTAAATTTTCATCAATTAATCTAATCATAATTAAATTTTCTCCTTTTATGAATAATTTAAAAGATCAAAAAACTTCTCATCAGTTGACGAGCTTTCAAATTCGAACTTCAAACATGACCATACAAAAAATTAAACCCAAATATCTTTTAGTATTAAAAATAAATTATTTTAATTAAATTAAAATTCACTTCTTTTTTTAAAAACTCAATGATTCCAGAAAATACAATTGAATCTTGAATCTACATTTTGAATGTTACAAAAAAGAGACTACCATGAAAACTCAATTCATGAATGATATAACCTATCAACAATTGTAGAGAGCACTTGCTGAGTTTTCCACTCTTCTCCAACTTTCACCTCTACCCGAAACCCCTCCTTCACTACTCCATGACTCCTCAATTCATCCAAAATTTTATTCATATGAAATATGCGAGGAAAATAATTCCATACTACCACTGTAACTATCGATTCTCCTTCACGCACCTGAATTTGATTGTCGTAATCATCATTTACATAGTTAACATAACAGTATTGAAGTAATTGATTTACTTCCTCTAACGAAGTAGAGTTATCAACCACAACTACTAAGCATACGATAAGTGCTGCGCTCAATTCTGAGCGCCGGGGATAAGTTTCGTGAGTACCAATTTCAATCACTCCATCGACGCCAATATTACCCCCACAAAACAGATTTTCGTTTAAACTTGACGCTGCTTCATCCACTGCTCTTCCAATCATATCCATTCCCTCTGATGGCAATCTCTGAAATAAAAGATAAAATACTCAGTTCATCCACGGTAAATTCTTTTCATTTAAAGATCACTCAAAATACAACGTAGCGAAAATATAGACTATCTTGTAAGGACAAACGACAAAACAGAGCTGAAGGTCAATAATGAAATAAAATAACGCTTGCGTTAAAAATAATATTTATGATTGCCTGTTAAAAGGGAGTATTGAAATCATTACCTTCAGCTTGTGAATGCAATTCCGTATTAGTGCACTGCTGCAATAACTAAGTTTAATATATTCTGATCCATGAAACTCTTCAATACCTGCTATGTTCTGCAACTTCTCACAAGACTCAATCACAATTTGCTCCAAGGAGCTCATTCTGGAAAGATTTGGCAACTCCTCAAGCCCAGGACAATTACTAATTATCAGATCTCTAAGCTCCAGAATATCACCAGCTCCTTCAAATGTTCGGAAATCTCTGCAACAGTGTACAGACAGACTGATGACTTTTGTTGGCAGCCTAATCTTCTGTATCTTCTCACAAAAGTCGATCCCAATTGTTTCCATGTCGTTCACTCTAGAAAGACATGGCAACAACTCAAGCTCGGGACACTCACTAATAGTCAGAGCTCTAAGCCCCAGGAGATCACCGGTCCCTGCTAATGTTTGCAAATCTCTGCAGCTCTCTACAAATAAACTGATGAGTGTTGTTGGCAGCCTAATGTTCTGTATCTTCTTACAAGACCGAATCTCAATTTTCTCCACGGCGTTCACTCTGGAAAGACATAGCAACTCCTCAAGCTCAGGACACTTTCTAATAGTCAGCTCTCTAAGCTCCAGAAGATCACCGGTCCCTGATAATGTTTGCAAATCTCTGCAGCTCTCTACAAACAGACTGATGAGTGTTGTTGGCAGCCTAATGTTCTGTATCTTCTCACAAGACTGAATCTCAATTTTCTCCATGGCGCTCACTCTGGAAAGACATGGCAACTCCTCAAGCTCAGGACACTCTCTAATAGTCAGCTTTCTAAGCTCCAGAAGATCACCGGTCCCTGCTAATGTTTGCAAATCTCTGCAGCTCTCTACAAATAGACTGATGAGTGTTGTTGGCAGCCTAATGTTCTGTATCTTCTCACAAGACTGAATCTCAATTTTCTCCATGGCGTTCACTCTGGAAAGACATGGCAACTCCTCAAGCTCAGGACACTCTCTAATAGTCAGCTCTCTAAGCTCCAGAAGATCACCGGTCCCTGCTAATGTTTGCAAATCTCTGCAGCTCTGTACAAACAGACTGATGAGTATTGTTGGCAGCCTAATGTTCTGTATCTTCTCACAAGAGTCAATCTCAATTATCTCCATGCCGTTCACTCTGGAGAGACATGGCAACTCCTCAAGCTTAGGACACTCTCTAATAATCAACCATCTAATTTTGGAGTTACCTGACATACTTTTCAAATTTTGACAACGATGCAATTTAATATATTCTAACTTCCCACATCCATCAATTATAATCCTCTCCAGGCAACTTGGGCCTTCAAAATGTGGCAATGCTAGAAGCTCCGGACATCCCCGAATGCTTAATTCTACAAGTTCTTTACAACCAAACTGCATTGTTTTCAACTTTTCACAATCATCCAACTCAAAATATTTCATCATCACATTTCTCTCGAATGTTATGCTCTCCAGACACTTCATACCACTGAAGCACAAGTACTTCAAATGATTACAGTCTTCAATAGTAATGTTTTCCAGGCAGCTCAGATGTCCAAGCGTTAGCTCTTCAAGCTCTGGACATTCACTAATTTTCAATTGTGCCAGCATCCTAAAACTAGATACTCCTGATACACTATTAAAATGGTCTGCTACCAAATCTGTACAATCTTTAACCTTCGTTCCTAAGATCTGGAATTCCCGACACACTTGTCGAGTTCCTAAGATTTGGAAGATCAGATGTTGCTGCCAATCTTTTGAGTTTTTTACAATTTCCAATAACAAGAGAACTCAATGTGTTTACCCTTGTCAAATCAACTTCCATTAGATTTTCCATGTAATGAAGTTTGATAGACTCAAGGCTTGGATAGTGAATTCCACTAATTAAGATCTTGGATACAAATTCTTCATAACTAATCTCTAGCTTTTCAAGGCCACTCATTGGGGCCTCCCCATTATTCCAATCCAACTCCCCATTAAATTTGAAGTTTTCGATAACCAAAGATTCACTCAGAGTTCTCTCTCCTCTTTTAGTGGAAGCTTGCTCCCCTTTTAATGTGGAAAACCTCAAACATAAACTAGAAAGATTCATTCTGAGAGACTCTAGTAAAGACAAACCTTGGATTGGCAATCCCCGGGCATTTAAGAAAACATTCTCTAAATTATCTGATATTCCTAGAAATTCTGGAAACTCTTTTAAAGAGGTTTGGGAAATTTGCAGCTCTTTCAACTGGGACGGTGCCTGAAATTCAAGATAAATTTGTGTAAAGCTCTAATGGTAAAGGAAAAACAAATAGTACGGGGCAACTATAACATAATGTATTCCACCATAACCTTAACGGAGATTTAAATTTTGAGAGAGGGGATCAAAATACCTGTATTCTATTCTCCCACAACGTTTTGAGTTGTCCCAAGTGGATTTTCAAGCAATGCAATTTTTGAAGAGGAATCCATGAAGGAATGCTTGGCTGTTCTTTGGAATTCCCCTCAAGCTGGAGCCATAGTAAAGAAGCTGATGTCTCAAGACAACTAACCGACTGGCCCAAAAAGAATGTAACTTGAGTACCCATGGACTCGTCAAAAATGGAACTGAAACACCTGACATTGGTTTTGGTGAGGATAGTTTTTAAACCCATTGATTTCTGCATAGAGAGAAGCAGCTCAGTTTTCTATCTATTTAGTGACAAGTTAAGATTTGGAATATTACAATACTAAGAAGGAATCTCGAGGCATAGCACACATACCAACGATTTTAGATCTTGAGGAAGCCACAGGCGATGAGGAGGGCTGAGCTCAAGAGCCATTTCTCTTCCCAAGTCCCTCAGGTGGTCGTGCATTCTCAATACAATTTCCCCTTGTATATTCAGACTCAGACCCATATTTTCAATTTCTTCCACAAGACACCTATCTTTGAGTGTTTCCAGTGCATGTTGTGCGTTCCATCCTGATGCCATCCATATTCTTTCGGCTGTATTCTTTGGTTTTCCCACAAAGAAACAAGCAGTATCCATGAAAACCTGTTTTTCTTCACTGTCCAGTGCGTCAAAACTTATTAACAATCTTTGCTTTACGTCCCGAGGCAGCATGTTCCTAACTTTATTCAATTCTGAACTCCAATAACTCTGACTTCTACCACGAACATGTCTGCCCAGAACCTGAAGCGACAAAGGTAAGCCTCCACACACGTCTACGAAGTCATCAACCAGTAACTCATACCCGCTACATGGATAGGCTTCGCGGAAGGCATGCCAACAGAAAAGTTCTCTAGCATGATTTCTATCCATTCCTTTCAAATTATAACCAACAGTAATCCCTGCGGTTATAAGCACACCAGCGTTACGGGTTGTGACAATAACCAGATTATTACCAGAATTTTTTAAGATATCCGTGACCAGTAAAGCATTTAACTGCTCCACATGATCAATGTCATCTACAACAATTAAAACGCTTAAAAGGGGGATCCTTCGGATACGATCTTTGAGATAGGCTGTTCCTTCCTCTGTACTTGTGAAACTGATCTCTTTGCCAAAGAGATCTTTGATAAGCTTACCTTGCAGGGAAGGCAATTGGCTTATCGCAGACTTTTCTCGCACATCAAACAAAAAACTTGCTCTTCTGTAATTCATACCCTTTCTGTTAAACAATTCTTTGGCGAGAGTCGTTTTCCCCGCTCCGCCCATGCCAAAAATGCCCACTACCTGAGCCTTTTGCTTCCCGCCTTCCTGCCCGCACTGACTTTCAAAATCTTGTACAAGTTCATCAAGGCATCGCTTTTGAAAATCTTCCACAAGATTGTTGAGCCCCACTGGGTATTCGGCAACATGTAAAAATGTTTTCATTTGTACTTCTTTTTGCACAGCTGCTACTATTTTTTGGCAATCCCATTCACTGAAACATTGTAAATGATAGAAGGATTTTGTGAGAAAAATGATAAACCAGATTTGAAGAAATTATATAACGTAAAACTACCAAAATTACAGAAATATTACCTGTCGACTTCTTCCCCGGCTATCAGAGAAAGAGACCGAAGGGCTTCCTTCCACGCGTTAAGGTTCTTCAGGTATCTGCCCTTCTCTTCATATGTAATGAATGCTTTAGCGTATACTCCGGTTTCTATGTAGCGGAGATCAGAAGGCTTCACTCCATAAAACACAGGGATAATTTTGGCCGTACTTTCTAACATGAGAACTAGCTCATTCAAACACCAAGCTGACTCCGCATATCTTTTGGAAAAGATGGCTATGTGTACCTTAGCAGAGCGGATGGCAGTCTCAATAATAGAAGGAAACGAATTTCCCAGCTCCTTTTCTTCGGAATCAAGAAACGCCTCTATTCCCAACTGCTGATGAGAGTTGTAAAGCTGAGTAGCCAAAGTTCCTTTGGCATCGGGGCCTCTGTGGTTGATGAAAACATCATACAATTTTGAAGATTCAGAAACCTTCATTCTTTTGCCGGCAGGTTCCATTCCACAGAAAGCATTAAATTGCTGATTTTGCTGCTGAGATGATGAAGAAGACGCCATTGATTCCAATCCAAACGGTAATAACCCGTCCAAAAATAGAAAGAAAAAGCAGAACGAATAGGAACTAATTGCAGTGTGCGTAACGAAAGCGCAGTTGATGTGGTAGAGGAGGAGTAGCGTGAATTAAATAGATCACACCACAGGCGGGTTCGGTACTTTCCTCGTTGTTTCCTCGAGGAAAAGAATAGTAAAGAAAGCAATTAGAAATTACACAAGGCGCCAACCTGCTCAAAGAAATTGAGTCATTTATCGACACATCAGAGGCCGAAAATACCCAAGGAAAATTCCTAGAAATTACAGTTCCCGCCCTGTACAAAGAATAAAGTGGTTTCGGTTCGACCGAAGGAAAATGCGTGAGAAAATGCGTGGAAAGTAGAGAAAAAGGAGATTGGATTCGATTTGATTTACACCTAGTGATTGGGACGGCCACTTCTTAAGTTCAAAGAATCAAATGCGTAATTTAGGTCGTTTGAGGCTCTCCAAGAAACTGATGGACACTTTCGGTGCCCTGTTGAGTGGAATACGTAATTAGGCTAGGATGTCTCTTGTCACATCCAATATTCAATACCTAGTATAGATTTTTATTTTATTTTTTAAATTATATATTGGAGAAAAGATTTGTAGAAGGATTTAAAATATAATTGTATTTTTAGATTTTATATATATTATAATAGTGAAATTAATATAATTAATTTAGATTTTTATTTTGATGAAATGATTGAATATAATTATATATTTACAAGGTATATATTTTTCAATTAAATTTGATTGATTCTTCAAATCTTAGTTAGTAATATTTTTTACTATTTATTTACCTATTTTATACATTTAATCTTATTCCATTCTTACTAACACATATTTTCATATATTCACATTATTTAGACACCATTACTTACATCTATTTTCACATTCATATCCATACATTAATTCATTATATTGAAGTTAACATTTTTTTGTGTAAATTTAATTTCACATCACTTAGAATTCATCATGAAGTATTTGGGATTGAATATCATATTTAAAATTTTCAAATTCAATTACCTTTTTTTGTTTCCTACTAGAAGAGAAGACCCTATAATTGAACATGTACCAATAATTGTGAGAGTATTTTCCATAATTTGATTTATATATTAAAAAATTATTATATTAAATTTTATATAATTTTTAAAATATTAAAAAATTATTATAAATTATTATACTAAATTTTATATAACTTTCTAACTAATTTATCGAGATACAAAATTGTTGAACACCAATACATGCTTACTATTAGCACCATTAACTAGCGTTCTGATCACGCAAACCCGGTATCATAAAATTTTTTTGACTGAAGGTACCGAACGGGCGAAAATATTTATTACTGCAAAAGTAAGGGAAGAGCTGTCAAAAATGGCTCAAACAACTGTAAAGTTAAATGCAAAACGACAAGGTTGTCTGTGTGAATAAAAGAAGAAAACAAGACTAAGAGTGAAAGGACGATAAGAAATGAATGGTTGTACAAGAGTTGTAATTATTATTTTTCAGGCTGCAACGACCAACTCTTGCAAATGTGTTAAATTGAATGCACATGCGGGAGAGGAAGGGTAGTGTGAATTTAATAGGCAGCTTCAGTACTTTCCCCGTCACTTCCTAGAGGAAAAAATATGAAGAAAATGCTTGGAAATTACACAACGCGTGGACATGCCCAAAAGGTAAAGCGAAAAAACTTTTATTTAAAAAATATAAAATAAAGCGAAAATTCCATGTTGTTATTGAACGATCTAGATTTAAATATTGGGAATGGTTGTAAGTTTTATTTCATTAATTTGTTTAGGGTTTCATATGTAGATCACGTTTGTAAATAATTAATATAGAAGTAAATTTTAAGTAAATATTTATAAAAGTAAATGTTTGTAAATATTTATTGTAGCAAAGTCATTTAAGACATGATCTCAATCTCATTTCTTATAGTTTCATTCAATCTAACATGTTTTATATATGATATTTTGAGATAAATTTTCATCCATAATCAAATTTAATCATCTATAATTTTCTATAACATTCTAAAACTTGTATCTCACCATCATGTTTTCCACCAAATTAATCTTTTATAGCTAATCTTTTATTACTTAAATTCTATGATATAAATCTTGTGAAAAATAATATTTCTTTATGTAAAAAACTAATTTTCCCCTTAATTTAATTGTTTACATATATAAATATACATATGAATTGAAAAAGAGTAACATATCGTTTTGTAAATGGTTTCATGCTTGATTATATGTTATTGAACAATCTAGATTTAAATCTTAAACATGTTTAATTATATTGTGAATGGTTTCGAAGTTTCATTGCATAAATTTTTTTAGGGTTTCATATATAGATCATGTTTATGAATAGTTGATGTCAAAAAGTACAACTTTAAGAAAATGTTTATTTGGTTAACAACAAAAGATTGAGTATCTATTGCAACAAAGTCACTTAAGACACGATCTCAGCCTCATTTATTATGGTTTCATTCAATCTATGATTGACTTAAACATGCTTTATATATGACATTTTGACATAACTTTCGAAATAAATATGTGTGACCATTGTTCATGCACAATCAAACTTCATCGTCTATAATTTTCTAGAACATTCTAAATCTTGCACCTCATCACCCACTTGTTTTCCACCAAATCAATTGTTTTTAGCTAATCTTTTATTACTTAATTCTATGATATAAATCTTTTAAAAATTAGTATTTCTTTAAGTAAAAAATTATATTTTTTCCCTTAAGAATTATTGCTTGCATTAATTTCAAATATAAATATTATAACTTTTTTCATCAATCTTAACTTACACTAATTAGATGCAAAAAAAAATTAATTAATTAATTAATTAAAAATTACCTTCCTATAATTATTGAAACTACATCATAAAAACTATTTCTATTGTATAAAATCTTAGATAAAGAAAATTGAAATATATTTTGTTGTAATAAAAAATCTTATTGCCTCAAAGCATGAATAATGCCAAAATTAGACTTAGCCCCTTAAAGGATGTTAATAATGTGAATGGATAAAAAAACTGATCGAAAACCTACTAATTATTAATTAAAATAAAAGAAAATAATTCTACTAAATTTGGGTAATTAGTTTTATGTAATACTTGGATCTAAACTCTCTCTCTCTACCTACTATTCTTTGTATCTCCTCTACCTCTCTCTACCTACCCCTCTTGCTCTTTATCTACCTCTCCTTCCATCACCCTTCTTTCTATATCTTTACCTAATTCCCCCTCCCTCTATCACTCTCCATTTCTCCCTCTCTCCCCATCTCACCCTATGTCTCTTTGTTTCTCTCTATCTCATCTCTCTCTCCATCCCTCCCTCCTTCCCTCTCCTCTCTATTTCCCCTCTACCTCTCTTTATCTACCTCTGATTGGATCACTCCTTACCTCTCTCTCACCTTCCTCTCTCCCTCCATACCTCTCCCTCCCTCTCTCCTTTCCTCTCTACTTCTCTCTATCTCCCCAATCCTTCTCTCTACCTACCTCTTCATCCATCATTCCCTACCACTTTCTCTCTCTCTACACCTCTCTATCTCACCACTCTCCCTCCCTCATTCCCTCTTTACCTCTCTCTCTACCTACCTTTGCCTCCATCACTCCATACCACTCTCTCTCTCTACACCTCTCTTTCTCACCTCCATCTCCCTCCCTACCTTGTTCCCTTTGGGCATGTGCACCAAGATGGGGCACAAATTAGTGGTCAAATGCCCAAAAATGAGCAAAATGCACTTGTGTTTTGAATAAATTCAAGTAATGTGCTTGTGTTATCACTTGGATTTTTCAAGCCATAATGCGCTCGTGTTATGGCTTAGATTTTCTAAGCCATAACATGAGTGCATTATTTGAACAAAAAATGTACGCACATGTGTATGAAAACAAAAAAATTGTGCAATTTTATGAAAAAAAAAGTGTACACATTTTTATGAAAGAAAAAATATATGTTACATATGTTGATGTTATTAGCAACGCCGGGCTGCTTCTTTTAGGTCTACGATTGGAGACAATTCAAATGTAGCCTAATGGTTGTTTTATTGTATTTATTATATTCGATAGCTAGGCTAACTTGAGATGATTGAAGAGACAAATCTTTTGTTGTCATTTAATATTTTTTATATTAATGAAGATGCACGATTTTCTATGTAGGCCGACCTTGTCATATTGGAAACACTTCCTTTCTTATTGGGAAAACTCTTGGATTTGAAGAGGCACGACTTCCCTCTCCTCTTGTATATATGTTTGATTGATGTTCACTCCATTTATCGATTTCATTCATTGTTCTTACATTACTACTTGGCGAGTTATTCTTCAAGGCAAATCGACTGAGTTAAAGGTTGAGATTTCATCTATAGATTGTAGTATATTGTTTTTGTGATTGCATCAGATTGTGGTGCATGTTATAGGCCTTCATATCGGCCTCTATTGTAAAGGAGACTATTTTTAATTCAATATATAAGTGATATATTGTTGCTGGGTTTTTCTCCCTCAAGAGGAGGGTTTTCCCAGGGTATCTATTTTGTTCTTGTGTTTGATTTTTGAATTAATTTTTGTGCATTAAATCTGATCATAAAATTAACATGGTATCAGAGCAAGTTTGAAGAAGATCTTGATCAAATTGTTATTACAGCGATACTCTTGATTTTCTTTCTCATCGTTGTTTACTTCTATCTCTTCGTCAAAATGGTGATCGGTCTTAAATTTGAGAATAGACTTGAGGGAGAATCTAATTTCACATCTTAAAGATTCAAAATTATGCTCACCTTGGAAGAAATTGAATTGGTTGAGTTTTTGGAAAGTAAAGTCCTTGAACCTACTGATGAGGAAGAGAAGGTATAGTGGAAGAAGAAAGATATCAAGGCGAAGAAGATGTTAGTTGATTTTGTCAAGGATCATATTGTTCCTATTGTCTCCAAGTTAAAGACAACAAGAGAGATATTTAAAACTTTGGAGGAGATGTACAAAATCAACAACACAAGTCAGGCACTTGCATTAAAGCAACAATTTCATCATGTTAAGATGGCAAAAGGAGAATATGTCATCACTTACTTCATGAAGATTTCTGAATTGAGAGATTATCTCTCTTATATTGGTCATTTTTTTGATGTCAATGATTTGACCATGCTTGCCCTTAATGGTCTTCCTTCATCTTGGGAGTCTTACATTCAAGGAATCAGTGCAAGATCAAAACTTCCCAATTTTAATCATTTGAGGGCAGATTGTATTCAAGAAGAGTCTAGGTTGGCTACAAGGGGTATTGGTCAAAACTCTACAAATGAAGACATTCATGTTCTTTCCACTCAATCCTCAAAGAAGAAAGGGAAAGGTGGAAAGAAAGTATATTTCAAGAGGAATAGAGAGAAAGGAGTTGATGGTGCTCCTGCATTCAAGAAGAAGTGGGACCTCTCCAAAGTCCAATGTTTTTGTTGTGACAAGTTTGGTCACTATGCAAAGGATTTCCCCACCAAGCCTAATCAACATGCTTCATTTGCAGAAGTGGGCAAGATCTCTCCTCAAAAGGATTCTAAGGAATTTCTATTCTAAGCCATGGGCCTGTGTTCAAACCGTGAAGGGGTGTGATGATCTATATGCAAGAGCAGTGTATCTTAATATGTCCAGTATTTGCATGATCCATCAAAATAATTAAAGAGATAAGTATTCTTTGTTTGTTGAGTTTAATCATTTAGTTGGACCTTGTAATTAGTAAAGAGAGATAGTGTTTTCTCTTGAATTTTGTTCACTAGCATAAGATCCTTTAAAGATTTCATTTATTGCAAGTTATTTCATGCTGGTTGTGAAGATTTCTGAGTGTGACTCTAAAATAAAAAGAGAATTGTAATTTCAATGGTGATTGGTTGGTCACATCGATATCATTCTCTAATGCATGAACTGTGATAGAGCCTTGAACTCTTGGAGAGAGTTGGTTCTACATGCTAGCTGCATATTGCATTCAAGAAATTTGTAGTTGTGCAAATTGTTTTTTTGTTGTGCTAAGTTTGGCACTCTTGAGAGGAGTAAAATATGGAAGAAAAATTTATAACAAAATTAAATAAAGATAAGTTTTTTTATCCCTTCATTCTAATCTTTTGATATATTTCTCTTATAGGTTGATTTATTTATTTATGTCTTAATATTGTTCATAAATTATTATGTATTCATGTTATTCTAGCCTTGATATTTCTTTGGATAGTTATATACTATTAGTAATCTCTCTCTAAATTGCTTCTAGGATGGATCGAGGAGCAAGAAGGTGATGAGAGATTGTTTAGTGATGAAAAGCTTGAGGCATCTTATGAGGAAGTCACATGCCGACCAAAAAAATGATCAGATGTGAAGTCACAACTTACAGTCATGGGATTGAGTTGGTGGCTAGAGTGAGTTCACTTCCAGAGTCTTCTTTGCAATCTCTAAAGCAAGGATCAAGAGAGTTTTGTAACTCACTCAGAAGAAGTGAATATTATTGTATTGCAAGGCTAGGTGCTAAATCCTTAGAGGATCCCTTCAGATGCTGAGATCATAATTGCTCAAGACAGTCATCTGGATTTGACATTGGTAGCTCCGCAAACCTATTCAGAATAGTGTCATCTAGGATGAGGTCGAGGAGGACAATCCTAAACTCTCTACAGTACTAGAGGTGTGCGCTGGAAAACATTTATCTAAGGCAAGCATTGTAGGCAATCTTGGACAATGAGGTCAGAAGGTTGATGTATGTGCTTAAAGATTCAGAGAGAGTCTACTGAACTTGAAGAAGATGTTTAAGGAGGCTACAACTAGTTCAAATCTGGTGAATCCTCTATATGCACAATTGATTGGATCGTTGATGTATCTAGTCAATAATAGACTAGATATTTGCTATGCAATGAGTGCACTTAGTTAGTTCATGTGTGAACCATGGAAAATACATCTAGTTGCAATGAAGAATAACCTAAGATACTTGCATGAAACAGTTGGATATGGCTCGAGATATTCCTCAGGTTGGGATCTTCTATGATTTCTTGGTGCAACAAGAAGCAGTCATCTATAGCATTGAGTAGTGTAGAGGCAGAGTATATTGCAGCTTGTGCAGTAGCTCGGGAAGCAGTGTAGCTTCATAAGCTCCTTGTAGGATTGTTTGGACAATCAATGGATCCTACTATCATTCATTATGATAACCAAATTTGTCTGAAGCTTTCTGTCAATCCTATGTTTCATGATAGAACCAAGCATGTTAGGATCAAATACCATTATATCAAATATATGGTATTGAGGAAAGCTATATAGTTGAGGTATATCAACACTGATGAGCAGATGACAGACATTCTCACCAAGTCTCTCTCCAAGATAAAGTTTATGTACTTTTGAGATAAGCTTGGTATGGTGGAGAATACATCACTAACTGAGGAGTCCCAGTATCAATGATCCTCTTTAATGAGTTCTTCTATGTGAGAGAATTTTGAGGTGAAATCCCTTGTTAAAGAGTTCTTCTCTGTGAGAGAAGTTCAAGGTGAAATCCCTTATTAATGCATTCTTCTCTGTAAGAGAAGTTTGAGGTGAAATCCCTTGTTCCACCCTCTGCGAGAGCCATGGTGGATTTCATGTGTGTGACTCCATGACAACATCACGTGAGAGAGTCTATGATGATTTTCTTGTACTTGTGTTTCACCCTCTAGGAGAGCCATGGTGAAAGTCATGTTGAGGTTGCAACAACACGCAAGTGATGAACACTTGTACATACCACACATGGTTGTAGCCATTATGGTCGATATCATGTTGAGGTGATATCTCTCTTTTCCACATATGGTTGTAGCCATTATGGTATACATCATGATGAGGTGATATGTCTTGTACAGCTGGAAGCATCATCCCTAGCTGAGAGGGAGTGTTGATGTTATTAGTAGCGTTGGGTTGCTTCTTCTAGGTCCATGAATGGAGACAATTCAAATGTAGTCTAATGACAATTTGTATTGTATTTATTATATTTGATATCATGGCCAACTTGAGATGATTGAAGAGACACGTCTTTTGTTGTCATTTAATATTTTTATATTAATGAAGAGGCGCAATCTTCTATGTAGGCCGACCTTGTCATATTGGAAACACGTTTTTTCTTATTTGGCTGACTCTTGGATTTGAAGAGGCGTGACTTCCCTCTCTTCTTGTATATATGTTTGATTCATATTCAGCCCATTTATCGATTTGATTCATTGTTCTTACATTACTACTTGGTGAGTTATTCTTCAAGGTAGATCGACTGAGTTAGAGGTTGAGATTTCATCTTTAGATTGCAATATATTGTTTCTTTGATTGCATCATGTTGTGGTGCATGTTATAGGCCTTCATATCGGCCTCTATTGTAAAGGAGACTATTGTTGATTCAATATATAAGTGATATATTGTTGTTGGGTTTTTCTCCCTCAAGAGGAGGGTTTTCCCAAGGTATCTGTTGTGTTCTTGTGTCTTATTTTTGAATTAATTTTTGTGCATTAAATTTTATCGTAAAATTAACAACATAGATGGTTGTTGTTACACCAAAAGATCAACTTGTTAATGCTTGATACAACTGCCAGAGTTAATGAATCCACAGGAGGCAGTTAAGCCATGTCACGAACCCAAGCATTGGGTTGCACAACACAAGGAAACCAAGGGCACACACCTTGCAACAATTCCCTCCAACGACATTTGTCATTGCGCCAAAAGATCGACATATTAATGCCTGATACAATTGCTAGAGTTAATAAATCCATGAGAGGTGGTTAAGACATGTCATGAACTTAAGCTCTATGTTGCACAACATAAGGAGACCAAGGGTGCACACCTTGCAACAACATATGCATTTTACTCAAAAAGTTATGAAAAGAAATAACTTGTCCATTTTTCTCACCCACGGCCTGCATTTTTTGCAATGATTTCTTTTCCCTCAACCCAACATAATGTGAATGTGCTTTTTCCCTTTGCAACCTAGCTTCACAACTCCATGTCAGAGAAGAGGTAAGTGTTTTTTTTTGTGCATTAGATTTAAATTTGTTTACATTTCAAAAAATGAATTTGTTTTATCAAATTTAATATTTTTAATTATATAACAAATCATATAAACCCTAAGCCACAACTAGATTTAAATTAAGAATTTTCTGAGGAAATATGTAGGTTGCTTTACCCTCCTCCAACCCTTCCCAAAAATCCAAGAAGATTTTTTAGGGCATCTAGAACAAAAAAAATTTGCTATTTATGAATTAGTTTCAAATTTGAGGGGCTCAACATCAAACTAGCAATACCTATTCCTTGCCTTAGCATTGGAAGCAATGATGACGAATGTTGACATGATCACAAATAAAAAAATTCAATAGAAAACTTATAGAGATTCATGTCATCAGTTTTATGCAAAAAAAATGTTCTATGATGAAGTGAAAAGAAAAGAAAGACATAACCAAAGAAAATGTGTATTTTTTATAGATACTAGAACCAATGAACATATTCCTTCAAATTCAAAGAGGTTTCCAATACATTGGTGTAATCATGATGAGATAAAAAAATAATTTTTGTGATAGGTGGTGGATGGTCTTTGAACAACCTCCAAGTATTAATTATGAGGTGCCACTCTATTTTCTTAGAAAACTACATTGTGATTTTATCCTTCATCAAATTTCCAATTATTTTGATATGAGGGAGAGTTTCAAGGGAGAGGTGGAGGCTCTTCCCAAAGTAGATTGGGGGCTCACCGAGTAGATAACTGTGAACATAAAAAAAACACTAGCACAAAGTATGTTTATCATGTGATGGTCCTAATAGCCATCAGGGAGAGTATAGAGGTGCAAAATCTCCATGTATTTTTTAGCTTAACATACATCATTATAGAGTATGGTACATAAATATCCCAACCTTTTTCCTCACATGATGATGGTGCTCAAATTGTTGTAATTTTTGCTTTGGGAGAGATAGTGATACAAAGGGTGCAAATGATTCCACCTCCCATGTGTTTTCTCATTTTCAGTTAGATGTTATGGGAGTAGCAGGGATCATCAAAGTGATGCATTAGACAATATGGTGATGGCAGATAAGTTGTTGAATGAGGTGTATGTTGGTCAAATGTAGGTATGTTGATTTGAATTTATAACATTTTATCTATTAAATACTTAAAATTTGTATTTATGTAAATAAAATTTTGATTATAGAATTAATTAAATTGATGCAAATATTGTGTATTTCAAGGTATAATTCCAAAGGGTGGGACATCATCAAGCATTCCTATAATAACTTGTACAAGTTTATATCAAGTATCAGAGGTAAAATTTGTATAATATATCAAAATAAAATAATAATTTCTATTCAAAATAATGTTTAATATTTTAAAATACAACTTTTTATTGAATAGGTGGGAATCATATCACCATCTAGTACACATGTTGTCATGGATGCTTATGACATTGGATTTACACATGGACACTATAACACATTTAAGTTTGTTTTAGAAAATTTCAATTTTTTTATTTATAGATATTTGTGAACTTTTGAGTTTAATCTATTATTGTTTGTTTATTTGATGAATCCAATAGTCACACCTCCTAGCATAAGAGAAAAATTGGAAGTTGGAGTTAGTACAACAATTTCATCATCAATGTGCTTAATTCAAACATGAGTATGAATATATATGTTTAATAATGTTCATTTTGTGTCAATTGATATTAGTAGACCTATCAAAAATAATTGATAAATATGTCTTTGTTATGTTATAGATGGATGTAAACACCCCTATGTGAAGAAAAACATCTCTTGGTGATGTCGAGCATCATAGGTAAGAAGAATTAGACTTCCAATATACATTGTAGGTGTGTTTATAATATATGTATAATTTTAAATAATTTTTATAGTTTTTGACTTTGGCATAGTATCTAATTTTATATTTTGTATGTATAGGTTGAGGTATAAAATAGTGAGGAGCATAGGAGATCAAAATGATGCAAGACACTAACTGTTAAAAGTGACTGAATTTTAATGTATATTTGGGAAAATAGAGGCCTAATATTTCAGGACTAGTTTTCAATATTCATAAGTGAACACATTTTGTATGCTTGTACATGCACTACTGCATTCAACTCCAATTTTCGAATGAATGTTTGTTGAAATTTTAACAAACTATTTTCAGAACACCGACGAACCATTGAAATATTTTTTGTCACAACATTTTTCGTCACTTTCCCAACAAGCCTTAAACCATCGAAATCATGACCTAACTTCATCGGTTGTTGCCACGAAAAGGGATCAAGTGTTCATCGGGATATCAATGAAAATTGTGTCGATCTAGTGATGAACAATAGCTAGAGAACAAGTGGAACACCTCTTCCAAAATGTCAGAACAACACTAGAAATGTGTCGAAATGGCAACGAAATTTTTTTCGGAGGTATAGCAATTTTGTTAGACGCTTTTGGTGTTTCGTCGGTGAGTTCGTTGAAATTTCGACGAAATAATGCAATTTTTTTTTAAAAAAGTATTCGTTCCAATTTAGGCATTCTTTCACTTGCAAACATGATAGTCTAGAAAATGCAATTGGTGGGTGTAAATACAAATTCCACAACCTTTGTCAACATCCTCCCTGCCTATGCCAAAAGGGGAGCTTTGTAATAGGGTATGGACATCCATCAAAACATAAAGGATAGAGGAATTTCATCAAATGTAGTTGCAACTGCCCTATTAGACATATATGCAAAATGTCGAAGCATAGGCAAGGCATGTGAACTATTTGACAGAATGCCTCAAAGAAATGTGGTCTAATGGACTACAATGATTGCAGGATATGCACAAAATAGATTTGTTCAAAAGGCTTTAGAAATTTTAAAGAAAATGCAATTGGCTGGTGTAAAGCCAAATTCGACAAACTTTGTCAGCATCCTCCCTTCCTGTACCAAAAGGGGAGCTTTGGAACAGGGTATGGACATCCATCATAACATAATGGAAGGGGGAGTTTTTTCAAATATTATAGTTGGAAATGCTCTAGTAGACATGTATTTAAAATGTGGAAGTATAGATAAGGCACGTGAACTATTTGATGGAATGGCTCAAAGAGATGTCATCTCTTGGAATGCAATGATTGTAGGATATGCACAAAAATGACTATTTAAATAGAAATTGTTGTGATGGATGCAAACTATTTCCATCATTTTAAATAGGGACAATGTTCTTGAGGAGATGATTGGTGATGCTAAATGAAGCAATCTGAAAATTAGGCTTGCAATATGTTGTAGTGGCAACTGCCCTGGTAGACATACCTACAAAGAGTCTATAATGCACCTTCAAAAGTTGCAGTCATGCCTATCTTATCTTGTTCCCCACATGAACATATGTTCAATTAGATAATAGAATACAAAATAAAATAAAGAGTTTAACTAATGAATTGTAGAAAATAGATTTTTGTAGTTTATATTCATATCACTGATTACATTCATTGCATTGCACACCTTTCAAACTCAAAGTATTACTTCACATTGCATAACTAATAACTAGATGTTGATAGATGATGAAATTTCAATTACAATATAGTTTATTATGGTCAACCTAAGCAGTTATGTAATTACTTCACATTGTGTAACTAATAACTAGGAGCAACTGCCAATTGCATTAGCTTGTTATGGCATTCCATGAGACCACATTTATTTGAGGCAATTTTTCAAATAGTTCATTGCCTTGTCTATGCTACGACATTTTTCATACATGTCTGCCAAAGTATTCTATCAAATAGTTCACTTCCTTGCTACTATTATCTACTATTGTCCTGCATCTCATGGAATCTTTATCACTATCAATATGTCTAGACAGTCATGATGATATGACTATCTTTATATCTTACTCGTCGTTGAGGACAGTCACGACTTGTCCTTCCTATGACTACCTTTAATGGACCAAGGCTATCCTAAACTCTACATTCATGGTCATTGTACTAAACATTATCATGACTATCCTTACATTATTGTTTCGTCGTCATTTTATGGTGAGTATTAAACTTATTGTTATGATTATCCCTGGTTTTAAATAATGGTTGCCTCTTTCATTTGACATTGCACTTGTCACTTTTCACTACCTTCAATTATCTTTGCACAATCCACTTGACATGTATTTTAAATGACTATCTCTTGAGATGAAGTCACTGCCCCTTGACATTGTTAATGATCATTTGGCATTCATGACTATCCAATGATTTCTAATGGACTATGCTCTATCTTTTAACATTGATTCGTTATCTTGATTGTCACCAACTTGTGCTTAAGATCTCTACCCACCTGTGTCTCTTGGCCTTGCCATAGTAGTAGATGCTTGATCACTTCCCTTTCATATATTCCTACATAGTTCATTATCCTCGGTCTATCAATCACTTAATGTATTATTTCCATCTCACAAAACAAGAATCTTCTATCATGAACAAGGTTGTAGTATGAAGGCATGTAGCATACTCTGGGATCTACTCATTTCCTATCAAATTGCCCCATAATAACCCTTGTTATTTTCGTGATGGACATAAGCTAATGCATTATTCTTCAATTGTGACAAAACCCTTATGGAGTTACCCTCTCAAATGACACATGGATGCATAAATTTGAGAGGACTAAAGAAATACCTATGGAAATATAAGGAAAAACTCTTGAATCCTACAACATTGACATTAGAAAGGTGGGTGCAGAGCTCAATGATTTGATGATCTCATAATCACATAGCAAAACCATTATTTCTATAGGAAAACTCAAGATGACTCAGAATAAAGAAGATTTTGTGGGATGATTGCATAACTTTTCTATATTGGTGACACCCAATAAGTCTATATTGGAGAAATTGGCTTGGCACATGGAGGCAACAGGGTATTTCTAGTTTCAATAATTTTACTTAATGTTGTGAAATAGAAGAAAAAAGAATCATTTATCTACCACCATAGTGAAAAGTTAGCAATTGCATTTGGTTTGTTAAACATGGCACTTGGTATTTTGGTGAAGGATAAGGTATAGAAGGAAATGTATGTTGTTTTTAATGATTTAGTTATGGTGAATCTAATATGCATGAATGATGACTTGACTACAAAAAGGACAATAAGTTGGAATGGATAGAGTTGTGGAGTAGATGATGAACCTATTGTATTGAAGGTCTGATAATTGGTTAAAGTGAGAAGGTATAGATGGTTGTTAATGTGCCTTGGTGATTTGGTATAGGTGTATGATTTTTTTGCCTTGAAGGGATACAATTGCAATGCAAAATGATATGATGTAAAGTAAAGGATGTGAATGGTTCTCTAATCAAGTTTTGATGCTCTAAAGTAGAGGATGTGAATGGTTCTCTATTCAGGTTTTTGATGCAGTGACATACAAAAGGAACAATGTTGAGAGAAAAAAATGCAAGAAAACAAATCATAGAGTAGGAGTCATAGAGCATGAATTTTTTTGTGGAAAGACTTGTGCCATGAAATTTTTGTGGACAGACTTGGAGGCGTGAAGCATATGAGGACATGATTCTTAGGTTTTACATGCTAAATTTCAAGACATGGAAAGTGATCATAGATATGAATTTGTAAACAATCTAAAAGACTATCATGTGCCCTTAGCAAAGGTTATGATTGTGATGTATTTTCAATGGTTTTATGCACTGTAAGTCTCTAATGTATTAATGACTATTATCCTTTTTGTCAAGACAAAGATTAATGACTGAGATTGAAGCATTATGACAGTGTGCTAGTTATGATTGTGGCTTAACAAGGGTAGATTTTGGTAAGGAAGATAGTAAGTTGAATGAATGTAAGTAGAGAAATTTTTGCATACCTACAGATGGTACAAAATTTCATGGTTAAGTGGAAGCCTCCCATCAACAAAAAGATCCAAATATCTATGTATCTATCTCAATCAAGCCTCTAAACCCTTCAGAGTTGTCAATTTTTCCACTAACCTGTTATGCACAAAAAGTCAAATTTTAGAGTTATGTTGCCACTAGAAACAAAAGAAACAGAGCTTTGAAACCAAATCCACACACAACACAGTGTGGTATTCATACAAAGCCATACAAACAAACTAAACTCATAACATTGGAATGGAAACAACTTCAAATTATGATGTAGAGCATGGATTCAGTTTACTCAACTGGAGGCACATTTCACAATAATGGGTTCTTCATGTAAAACATTTGTACAAGGTTCAAATAGTAAAGAGATTGATGAAAGATAGAGGAATTAAAAAGATACTTTGATGTAGTTGGATTGAGCTTCTCTTTGTTTCAAGAATAGTTTAATATTCTCTACTTAACAGGGCCAACCACGTGACAGTGGAAGCTCATTTGGACCCTCCCCCCCTCATATCACTCTTAATTCCCCATACCCGATCATATAACATTAATCATTCATTCATCCATTAATAACATATAACATTCATTCATTTAGTTTTTACATATTATCAAAAATATGGTTGTCATAATATGATTACAATCACTTTTTTTTGTTTCTTTTTTGAAGCTAAAAAAAGCTGAAGTGGAGTATTGTTTTCTAAATCATTTGTCCCCCCTTCAATTGTTATGCCCTATGCTCATGATCTTAATGTATGCCTAGTCTGTACTCATCATGACGTGGAGGCCGCTGCAAGGGGGGGTCTATTGCAATAACAAAGAAATGTTAAATTGATATGTTTTGTTATTATTGTTACAAATATTTTATTAATTAAAAGAACATTAGAGTGGTGCTCTTTACCTGATGGCGCCACATCATGTTCTTGATCTTGTCTTATAGCCTCATGCTCAACATGTTGAACACCCTCTAAATTTTGATCTAGAGTTGAAACACGAAAAATTACATTAATTAATACACCAATTGCAATTAAATATGTTTAAAAGAACATTAGAGTGGTCCTCTTTACCTGATGGGCCACATCATGTTCTTGATATTCTCTAGCCTAATCATGCTCAACATGTTGATCACACTCTACATGCTTTAAAGTTGAAACACAAAAGGTTACATTAATTAATACATGAATTGCAATTAAAGATGTTTAATTGTATTAATCCATACTACATTTTGTATAGCACATGAATACATCTAGTACCGGGATGCACACCATGACCTTCATCTACAGGTTGTGCTCCACCCTCACCAGGCTGCATTCCAATGTCATGTGTAGTGTTATCATTGCTTGTCTTTTTAAAACAAACAGACACATAATTACTTTATGGTGGAAATTAATATTGAATAGATTACACAAGTATTCAATTTTAAATAAACTTTATTGAGTTTATTTACTTGTGTGTCGGATGCAATGGAAGATTGTGTTTTCTCAGTATAGACTCTTTGGTGTTCAACCACGGCTTCATAGCCTTGCTAGAAGGCAATCTTCATGTCCTCTTCTGTGGGCACTCTGTTGAACTCAGAGCCCTGCATTTTTGCATAAGATCATGAATTTTGCTTCTATGGTGTGACAAAACCAAAATTGTTTGCAATTTATTATTTGGATGCAATATTTCATTTATTGATACTTACAATTCGTGCGACTAATTTCATATAACCACCAAAGCCAAGTTTGTGTTGCCTATGTTTTTTTAGTCTTTCCGTTGTTACCTGCAATGTGTTGGCCAACCTATGAAAAGTTTGAAATACGTTAGATTATGTAAAAAGAAAGAGTAATCAATATATAATTACATTGTTGATAGTATCACATACCTTCCTTGACCTAGTGGTATCTTTCCTTTTCTCTTTTCAACTTTCTTCTTTCCATCTGACACTAGGTCCTTTCGCTCCCTCTCCGAAATCATGGGGGGACGCTTGTAATTTTTGTTCTTCTCTAAATGTGACCTATATTGGTCCCTCACATACTTTAGATAGGTACCAGCTTTCTTAAGGACCTTGGTTTGGTTGAATGTTTTATCACTGAACAACACAACTAAATGGTTAATGAGCTCATCTTTTAAATCTTGATTTTGGGCATTCCACAGTGTACGTATGGTGGGCCCAAAGAGCTCCAATGTCATATCACCTAGATGTTTATAAAAAACATCATTTCCTGCAAAATGATCATGGGATCATTAGTCTAAAAAGAGTGATCAATAAGTAAATTCAATTGGATTATATATAATAATAATTAAAACATTTTAAAGTACCTGGGACCTTCTCTATCTTTATGGGAACAAAATACTCAGTCACCACAAATGTGACAGAAAATGTTCCCATACTAGTAATACAAGAAGATCTAGGAAATGTTGCTAAAACATCACCATGAGTACTAGTGGTCTCTGCATCACCAGTATTACCTGATGTTTGCATGCTATGTGTTGCCAACATTTCAGTCGAGAATACAGGCACATATGATGTGGTCAGATGATGTGATGTATGTGCAGGAAGATCATGTTGGACACTTGTACCAACCCCTACTCTGCGAGTAGCACCTGTAGTACCCTGATCATGGCCAACAACATCATGAGGACACAAAAAATCATGTAAAAACAACACATATTTTAGTTCATGACATAAAAGAGTATAAAATATAAAACAATTAATGAACTTATGTTATAATTAAAGACCTCATGATAGCTTACTTGCAAGTTTTTTACTCTCTCAGTCAATATTTTAACCCTCTCTCTTATCTCATCTATTTGAAGCACTATGAATAACAGTTGAATGATTTCTTCATTGCATTGTTTTGTGTCTTCCTTATCATATTGAGAGGGTTTGTTGAATATGCGATGTCATAATCCAATAACAGTGACTTCACCTCAACCTTATGGATTCTCTCCTCTACTGCTAGTGCCTTTCCCTGATCAGTCGACTGAAACAAGAATATTAAAAACATTATCAAAATTAACCCAATAAACTTATGAAAAAACATAATAATAAAACATTTTGCTCGTATCTAATTTGTACAATTACAATGAGGTAAACCTATTGGGTAGAAGCACCTGAAAATGCATCGCAATTTGTGGTCTAGGTCAGAGCCTTCCCCGTACGATCAATGTGTTGTTGTGACAAAAATTAAATATAAAAAAATATTACCAAAATGAAACCAATAGACTTACGAAAAAAAACATAATAATAAAATGGTATATTGGAGTCATTAATTGGAGGTTGGGTAAAATGGTATATAGTACATACCACTCCCATAGTAACTGTTTTTGTATCTAAGCGATTCAAATTGTAATTGATTAGCAACTCTTCCCCTACAATTATTGATTTTATCACACATATGAATACATGGTTTCCCTCGCACACCTCAAATATGCAATTGGGTTGCTTATTTGTTGACCCAAGTCGTGTACTATTTATAAATCCTGTAATATTCCCTAATGCTTTTGGCCTTTTGTCAATGTACATAGCCACTCCTTTATTTTTATCCTTATCTTTTAGTTGTATTTAATTTGCTGATAGTGCATACCTACACATACTTTGTGTATATCGAACTAGCTGCATCCAATCTTTGTAACAAACCTTTATGTTGTCCATGCGAAATAGGCCCAAACCATGTAATGATGATGGTACTATGTGATATATTCTCTCGTTGACACAAAAATTAGTGTTTATTGGAGGAAGTTCCTTGGGTACCCATTGTTTCCATAGATGTTTGTAACTCAAGGGAATTCTCGATGTCACCTATGCTCTCATCATCATAAGAACATGACCCCTTCACAAGAAAAAATTACATGTGCATTTTATAGAATTTTCTTCTAATCTGACTCCTAGTTGATCTCCTCCTTTAGACCTATACTTTATGTCTCTACTTTCCTATTCTCTTCCCTAAATTTCCCTCTCTCAAGGAAGATAGATCTAACAAATACCTATTTGGTTGTACCTACACTCATAAAGATGTTGGATGAAGTTATTTCATGGTGATGTGATCCCAAGGTGACATTATGATTAATCTATCATTTCATCGCTAGAATTTGACTAGTTATAAGGTAATCAAGTCTTGATAGATTGCAAGTTATTGTTACTACAGTCCAAATGTGTCCATCACACATCAAATCAATGTATGAAGGAGACCGTCCCTTGCAATTAATGACTTTAAACTTTGTAACTAGCCTTAAATGTGACTATGGTCCACCAGTTACACAACCAAGGCCTCAAATGTATTGTGCAGAAGAATGGTTTCACCATACATAATATTTTGGTTTAAGTTGTCTTGAAAAAGATGAATTAGAACACTAATAGACATAATTCAGGTGCACGTGTGAGGTGGTTCATCTTTCCACTAATAAAATCCATATGTCTAAGTGGTTAACAAGGAGGGAGTGTGTACTAGGACTGGTTAAGTCATCATAAGTTTATGCTTTGGCAATAAAAATTGTTTAAGTCATCTTAAATCTTCCTATGTCTAATTGCTAGGAGACTTTTGGTATGTTTTAAGGTAGGATGAGTGGTTGCATCAATTTTCTAGTTTGTTATGACAAGGTTCCAACATCTTCAAATAGTGAAAGTTAGTGGTCATAGTCATTTGAAACAACAACATTTTTATTATGTATGATGGTAGGATTTGATAACTTAAAAGAATTGGCTACCCAACAAACTTAAAGTTAAAAGAAACTTTTTTAGTTTAAGGGGTTAGCACTTTCTTTCATCTTTGCATATTGGTTTGAGGCTTCAAACGATGCATTTATTATCCCACTTCTATCATATTGTATTCCCATCCCATTGCAATTGTTGGCATTAAAAGTTTTCAAAATTGTAATTTTGCAAAATAATGGGTTGTTAAGTGTTTGTAAGTCAGTTATGGACGTTGGTTTGGTGCAAGGGAACCTTAGGTCTTCTTGCCTCTTTGAGGCCTTGTTTTGGTTTTGGTTTGATTTCAAGTTTTCTAAGATGTAATAAGGTCCTAAGGACCATCTTCAAAGGCTTGTAGTAGGTTTTGAGTCTTGGTGATAAGTCTCAATGTAATCACAAGGTCTCCATCCTCACTTTGTAAGCTTGGTGCACCTTGGAAAATGAAAGAATCAAAATGTCATGATGCAACCAAGTGCTTGAGGGGAGTTTCCTTGGTGTTTTGAAATTTTTTTTATGCCTTTTGACACCTCTTGAAGGCTCTTTGTCTTCGGGCTTGTGGAAGTTGTATTAACTTGCCTTAATTAGTCAATTAGGTATCTAAATGATGTTTTGTTAGTTCCCAACATACAACCAATTAAAATTT
>VDFB02058242.1:596989620-597023916 GCA_007258455.2 Sequoia sempervirens | reverse complement strand
AAAACAACACATATTTTAGTTCATGACATAAAAGAGTATAAAATATAAAACCATTAATGAACTTATGTTATTGTTATCATCTGGAATTGCACCCTTGTTGAACCTGGTGTCCAAGACTCCAGTGTAACATGGGAAGACCTCTAAAGCTATGGGTCATTTGTAGATAGAGGTCAACCTCCAGAGAAGGTCGGCTTCCTTTGGTGTCACCTAACTATTGATTCTTGTGAGGAAAATGGAGAAGGAATACATAAAATGAAGATTAAATTCTAAGGTGATACACCGAATTGATGAGGAATTATGGAATGAAAACAAGATGAACATACACTGGGAAACTTAATTTCAACCGTTTCACATACTCAACACAACTTCTTTTAGACTTATGCATCAATCTTAATAGGCTCGATCTACATACACATCTTAGGAAGGAAAGATAAATTTCACTGCTTTAAGGTATGAGTGTAGACTTATAAAACACAGTTAAAGACTTGCATAATCAAAAGGGAGATACAGAAATGAGAGTAGTACAAACATGAACACTAGCTTCCAAGGTAAACTCTGTGTTGTATTCCAGATTCCAGTTGAGTTACAAAAGCATACATTTAGTCGAGAAAGGATTGATAAAAATCACTAACTCTTCAGAGTGTATAATTTGAACTATCTGTAAAAAGGAAAAAAATGCGTTATATATCAAACATGTTTTGACCTCCTAAGGTTTTTGCAAAATATCAGTCCTCGGGACAGATCCTTCCTTAGATCTTTTCATGTAGTTAATGTTGTGTTTGATGAATCCCCTACTATCCATGTCGGTGTGAAGAGTCACCTCCAAGAGTGGTATTCTTTAGATCTTTCTGCAACCACCGCATTCATTTCTGATCCTCGTGTCCATCTTTGAATCTCCCTATTGAAAGCTTTGAATGCTCTTGAGCTCAAAACAAATACACGTTGCTTTTCATCTTGTTGGTCTTCTTCATTTGGTTTAGCTACCAATTATTCACCCATAGCTTTCTCTAATTGGTTGAGCATACTCCACGTAGACTCTTCGGGCGGTCAAAACTTGTTCAGTCAGAATTGCATCTCGGTGAGACACTGGAAGTGTCTCACCGATGTGATTATGCCCCTTGAAGCTATCCACACAACATGTGACAGTTGGTGAGATGTCTTAGCGAGCTTTAGAAGTCATTTTGATATCGCCAAAAACATTGGCAAGACAATCGACATCAGTGAGAAGTCACAGCGAGCACCACTGAGTTACACCGATACCGCTTTTATTTGGCGATTCCATCGCTATCGGCAAGAGATCATGTGTTTGGGAAGACCTCATAGCAAACTTTTCCTATGTCCAGACGAGCACATCCATGTTGGCAAGACCCTACCAGGTTGATGAGACCTTTCAGCGAGCTCATTTTTGTCACCCCGAGCTCTGCATTTCTTTCGATGAGACACTTACTTGGTTGCTGGGACCTCATGGCAATGACTTAACTCTTGGTGAGTGCACTTCATGTCAGAGAGACATCACCGAGTCGGGGAGAGATCATAGCACTGGCACAATCTTTTGCCGAGCTCGCTTGATTCCATCACCAAGACATTCCCAGGTCGCCGAGACTTCTTAGCGAGCTCAGATATTACACTGAAGGCTCCCTTTATTGGCAAGACCCTCCACATCGCTAAGACCTTATGTTGAAGATGGATCTCTTGGTGAGCTCCTTTTTTTTTTGGGGAGACATCCTTACTTCGACAAGACCTTATGCCGATGTCAAACTTTCTCGGCGAGGCTTTTTGTTGTCGGCGAGACTCGTACCGAAGGAAAAACACATATCGAGGCCCCCTTTATCTTTTGGCAAGACCTCCTTCATTTGCTGAGACATTATGACAATTCCTTCATCCTTCATCAAAACCATCATCTCCTGTCGAGGCTTCTTCATCTGTCAGAAAGACTCTCGAGTGTTGGTGAGACTTTATGGAAAAAGCCCTAACTGCTTGGAGAGCTACAAATCGACTTCGATCAGAGCTTGCTAGGTCAGTGAGACATCTCACTGACCTCCTCATCATTCTCTAAGTTTGCCTCGACACCTCCCTGAGCCTTTCTTCATTGGAAAGAGTCAATTAGTGTCACCTCGAATGCACTCCACCTTACCGAGCTTTGCATTCTTTTCACCGAGACATTACCAAATCGGGAAGATTTCATAGCGAGGCTCATTTGTCATATCAATATCTCCTCCTGTTGCTGAGACTACACCGCGTCTGCAAAATATTACCGTGATGGCTGAGAGCTACACCTATGTAAAATGTTGGGGAGACCTCCCCACATTCAATAGGACCTATGGCAAAGCTCAACATCATACCGATGTCAATCCACTTTGGTGAGACCTCAAATAGTCACCAAGACCTTTTGGCGAAGGCCTCAACTCCCGGCAAGCTCGGTTCATTGTCTGTCGACAGGACCCCCTTTGTTCGCCGAGACATCATGTAGAAATCCTTTCCCTTTGGAAAACTCCTTTTGTTTCAGGAGGCTCCACTGGTCGGTGAGACCTTTGGCGATGACACTTTCTATGTCACCAAGACCCTCCTGTGTCAGCAAGACATCTCCTCGCGAGCTCAGATCCTTCGCCAAAACCATAATTTTTTACCGGGTGCGTCACCCTTTTGATGAGACCTTTGTCTGTTGACAGGACCTCCGAGCGAAGGAAAAATGCTATACCAAGCCAGGCCACGCTCTATTTCAAGGAGACCCCCAACCTTCGGCAAGACATTATGCCGAAGGAAAAATCTTTCGGTGAGCTCGCTATCGGTAAGACCCTTCATTAGTCGCTCAGACTTCATGCCGAAGGAAAAACCTTATGTCGATGGTCAAACCCCCTTTGACGAGACTCTTATGCAGTCAGAGAGACATATAAAACTTCACAGCAATCGAGATCCTTTGGCACCCACGAGGATTTCAAACAAATATAACATATTGCTAGTCGGCAAGACCCGATGCTAGTCTCAGCAACTTTCTCATCATGAACTTTATGCTCAAATCTGATAGAGTGATGCTTTCCAATAGACCTTCTTGTGACTTAGCATCAGATGTGTGATTTAATCCTACAAAAAAATGCCCCCATTTGGCCTTCATGAACACCTAAAGCATAGAGTCCTGCCCGATTGAGCCTGTAGGTGAAAATTGGGTAACAGTTATAATTAAAGACCTCATGAGAGCTTACTTGCAAGTTTTGTACTCTCCCAGTCAATATTTTAACCCTCTCTTATCTCATTTGTTTGAGGCACTATGAATAAAAATTGAATGATTTCTTCATTGCATTTTTTTGTCTTCCTTATCATATCGAGAGGGTTTTCTAAATCTGCGATGTCATAATCTAACAATAGTGACTGCACCTCAACCCTATAGATGCTCTCCTCTACTACTAGTGCCTTTCCCCTATCAATCGATTGCAACAAGAATATTAAAAACATTATCGAAATTAACCCAATAAACTTATGAAAAAAACATAATAATCAAAAATTTTGCTCATATCTAATTTGTACAATTACAATGAGGTAAACTTGTCAGGTAGAAGCGCTTGAAGATGCATCACAATCTTTGGTTTGGGTCAGAGCCTTCCTCGTATGATCAATGTCCCACTGTGATAAAAATTAAATATAAAAAAATATTACAAAAATGAAACCAATAGACTTACGAAAAAAAACATAATAATAAAATGGTATATTGGAGACATTAATTGGAGGTTGGGTAAAATGGTATATAGTACATACCACCCCCATAGTAACTTTGTTTTTATCTAAGTGATTCAAATTGTAATTGATTAGCAACTCTTCCCCTGTAGTTAAGTGAGTCATCATAAGAACATGACTCCCCTTTAGCAAGAAAAAATTCCATGCATTTATAGAATTTTCTTCTAATCTTTTGACCTCTAGTTGATCTCCCTCCTTTAGACCTACTACATGTCTCGCTTTCCTCTTCCATAAGAACAAAAGGAACAATGTTACCATAAGTCTTCATCTTCCATGCTTCACCTTTGTTACACCTTCTAGTTTGCAGCAAATTGAATGAGGCCCTTAGATTTCAAATGAGCACCTAGACTAATGTCAAAGCCCTATGCAAAGGTTGAAGGATTTGTATAAAAGAAATGACCTCACAATAGACTAAAATGACAATGACTGCAAATGACAATGATAATAACCTAAGTTGACAAAATGAGCGTGATATCCCAAAATAAGAACAAAATTGCCATTTTATAAAAACTACAATTTTGAATGTGTGGCCAGGATGAGAAGATGAAAAATACCCTAGAATCAATGGTCAAGATTGAATGTTGTAGTATGGAATAGGGTTAGGTCAAAATTAGGGCAAGTGATAAAGATGAATGGCTAAGATTGAATTATAAGATATATCATTCAATCAAGGGCTGAAATTAAATGAGATGTAAAGAGATAAGATTTGATTTGGAAGATAAGATTGGCACGGACAAAGAGGTTGCTGGAGAAATTAAATAATAAAAATTATTTAATTTAGGTGACCAATGAATAATTAAATAATAAAGATATTATTTAATTATAGAGGAATGTGACAAGACTATTTTGAATTAAATAATGATTTAATCTCAAATTCAAGAGAGTGGACCAAACTAAATAAATAAAATTTATTTAATCTATGAGAGAAGAGGCTAATGAATAATTAAATAGTTAAAATAATTATTTAATTATAGTGGAAAGTGACAAAAATTAAATAAATAAGAATTTATTTAATTTTTAGAAAGAAAGGGACTTAATTAGCAATTTAATTAAATAAATAAAAATTTATTTAATTAATCAAGAAGAAATAAATGACAAGGGGAATTAAATAAATTTAAGAAATTTATTTAATTAAAGGAAGACCTTAGACAATTAATGACGTATTTAATAAATAAAATTTATTTATTTAATAATCATGAGGAATAAATGACATGAATTAATTAAATAATTATGAATTATTTAATCAATAGTCGAATGTGGACCAACGACATAATTAAATGACTTAATTATGCTAGGACCTAAAGCGGTAAAAAATGAAGCTTGCGTGCCTAGGTTAGTCATTTTAGGTAGTTCATATTTTTCCCCTTGTCATAATGTCGCTTTGTCGCTATTGTGACAAAGAAAATAAGTCAAAATGCCCTGCTGCAAAATAAGATGAGGAAGAATGACGAGGAGGGTTATTACTTTGGATACTGAAAGAGGATAGATGTGTTCCAAGAACACGCGAGTGTGCTCTCTAAATTGATGAGAAGAATAGGAATATGAAGAGACAAAGAAATGTTAGTGCAAAAGATATGGTTTAGATGATATGGATGCAACGCCTATATGGAGACGCAGTGGAGAGAAGATGACAAGACCAAAAGAAGATGCATGTTAGTTCCGTGACCAAATCCTTCAAAACATTGCCATAGGACTACCATTTATTGCCTTAATCATCATTGGCTGTAAAATGACACAAATGGACAACAAACACAATGGTATGACGTAGACCAAGGTGTGCAAGGTCATCCACTTGAAAAATAGACAGTCACAGACAAGGAATGTCCTAACTCATACTAAGGGTGAAGTTGCCCCAGTCTTTTTGTCAAGACAACCCACAGACAGCAGTCAGAGAAAATAAAATAGGCCGAGACATCATCGTGACCTCTAAATCCTTCATGGGACATCCCTCGAGGTAGCTAGTAACATGACCAAAAAGACAAGCTAGTAAAAAATATAAGACAAAATAGCCAAGATAGCCAAAAGATAAGATAAGAAAGACCAGAAAGATTAACAGCCATGTAATTTTGTTTGCCAATGTTTGTTTGCCAAAGATTGAATTCTTGTTTGATTTGACAGTTTTGACAGTTTAAGAGTTTTGCCAATTTGACAGTGTTGATGGTTTGACGGGGCCTATTGTCAGGAAGGACACATCTTGAAAAAGGAAAAGGACATTTTGACGAGGTCTAACTCCAAGAAGGACACATCTTGAAGAGGACCAAAGAGTGACGAGATTGACATTGTTTTGAGTAATATGTTTTGGCAAGTTGACTGATGTTGACTGTATGATTGATTGGCTTATGTTGTCTAATTTTGACCAATTTTGAAATTGACGTTTCAAATGACTGTCTTGTGTTCGAGTTTGACTATGTCTGACTTATTTGACTGATGTGACGATTGTGACAAATGTCATGATTTTATTTGGACCAACCTAAAAGGACTGACCTAATGTCTCGGGGACTCATCGACTGATGGCCTTGCCTACGTAACAAATGTGCAGAGACAACGTAGTTTGACAATGATATGAACTGACTGACATGACTGACTTTGACTCCATTTTTAGGATTTTGACATTGATTTGGATGTTTTTGTGTTTTTCTTTATGACGTTTTCTGATTTTTTTTGTCTTTTTTCCGGACTTTTTACAATGTTTTTGATCTTTCTTCAGGACTTTTTGCCAATGTGTTTGTCTTTTTTTTTGGACTTTTTATGATTTTTTTGTCTTTTTTAAGGACATTTTATGATGTTTTTGGTCTTTCTTCAGGACATTTTATGATGTTTTTGTCTTTTTTTCATTTTATGATTTTTTTGGATTTTGACGTTTAAGAGGATCGTGACAAATGCAAATGACTGATGCCTACACATAAGAATCCAAGGAAAAACATGATTGTGCCCCTAGTCAAGCTAAATACCAATTGACAGGTGATGACAGTGTTGTTTGACGTGGTAAGGACGCATCCCGAAACAATGTGAGGATGATGATGATAATGTGACAAAAGTATGGAGGTCTATAGCTGGGCCAGGAATGCAGTCACATAAAATTTTGGATAATGTGCTTGTATGGATTAGACTCGTTGCATTTGGAATGACTTGGTTTGGACTAGATGGGATGATGATTATCCTTAGACCGTTTGACAAGGGAAAGCCAAGACATGTGACAAGCATAAAAGGATAGGGGGTGGCCTTGGTAAAAGATGAGAGACATGAGACTAAGGGAATTATCATATGATTTTCAAGTACTATATCGTATACGAACAATAAGACTATGACGGTCAATGACATGATGTTTCGTGAATCGTGTATGACCAAAGGATGGACATGTCAAGAGTTTTCCCAAAGCACGATTTATATGTGCCAGTTTTATGTCAAGACTAAGGTAGGTGGAAATGATATGGATTAAATGGTCAAATGCCAATGCCAAGAGGAAGGCCTAGGAGATGAGACAACTTGCCCCCCAATTGTAAGAGTCCACATAGATGATTTATTTTACACATGACGCCTGTTTGCCAGGTTTTCATCATGGTACTTATCCAGGGCGCCTGTTTGCCATATTTTCACCATTGGATGAAATTTTTCTCTTTACTATTTTTTTTAATTTTTAATTTTTTTGGTGTCACCACGCCTATTTGCCAGGTTTTCATCAGAGGACGCTTTTTTTTTTTTTTGTATTTTTGATTTTGTGGATATCCTGGATGCTTTAGATAACCACTGATTGTTTTGAATCCACTGACGGTGCCGATGTAGAGACTGGTGCCATGATATGCCAATAATGACCTTGCTGAAGGAGTTGTCTTGTCAGGATCGAAGCACTTGTATACAACTAATCAATGTCATTGTGATCCTTTCTGATACTAGAATTGGCCTTATCAAAATACGCACATCGCAATAGAGTGCCATGAGAGTCCTTGTGATAAAGAGTTGTTGCCATGATGTGACGAATTTGTGACGTAGGATTTTTGGACTTTAGGCGAGATGTAGGATTATGACAAATGATGGTGGACATGGAAAGGTTGTTTGGACATTTGGACGAATGAATTTTTATTTTCCAAACTTGGGATGGTGGATGACGGATTTTGGAGGAATGGTGTTTGGAACCAACACTCTTAGATGCCTTGTTTGATGACCATTTTGAAGGAGGTGGACATGTGTTATATGTGGGAGTCCTCTTGCCTTGTGGCTCCACATTGTGATTGACTTTTTTATTTGACTGGGTGTCTTTGTTCGATCCATCTTTCTTTGGGATCCATTTTAATTTCATTTGTCCACTTGTCCTTTTGTTTGATTCAATGGCCTTTGACATTTGATTTTGATATTTTGACTTGTAAGACTTTTGTTTTTGTTGGTCCCAAAGTGGAGGTTGATTCATGATAGAATGACGGTTCATGGTGTGGGTGGAGGGAGTGTTGGCAACAATCTTATGACAAGGATTTCTCATGGACTCCATTTTGACATTTGTATCTGACAAAGTTGCCCCCAGTATCGAGGAGGTACCACTGACATTGTTTGATTTGCTGTCTGAGGAATAACCAAGACCTTGATGTCTGTAATTTTCCTGGAGCTGTATTGGTTCTAGAATGCCTTGCTCATATATGCCTAGTCCTTTGCCTTGATATTGCATGCTTTGACAGATTCTATTTGCGATGGGGTATTTATTGTTTTGAAAGCAAGATGCTAACCCATCATGATGTCTATGGACACTGTCACTTGTAATATTTTCATTTGCAAGAAATCATGCTCTGACAAAGATAGATGACCCTAGTTGATAAAGTGTCTTAGCTTCATTTTCATGTTGGGCATATTCCTGACTGATATCTTTGGTTTGATCATGTGACATGTCAGGTTCAGACGATTCTGTTGGTGCTTCCAAGGAAATGTCAAAGCCATCATTATGTTTAGTGTCATAGAGTCCCATGATTTTAGCTATAACTTGATCATATGCAAGCATGTCCCTAGTGGAAGATTCTTTTTCTGGAGGAATATCATCTATGTGTCCCATGGAGGCAAGTGTCTCAGTTTGGAAAGGGTCAATAGTTGAGGCTTGTCTAGGGTCGTCAAGTGTTTGATCATGAATGGCGTAAAGGTCAAGGAGTGGATCGTTTTGGACTTCTTTCTCAATGGTAGGGTCTTGGTCGAAGATGGGGTTGTCATGGATTTGGACTTCTTGGTCAAAGATGGGGTTGTTGTGGATGATACAATTGGAAATAAGGTCATGGGATGGACTACCTTGTTCTTGACATGAGGGTGACATTATAAGGTCATGCTTTGGGCTTTCATTTTGACATGTATCCTCAAGTTTATTAAATGGGATTTGACTTTGGACTATGATAGAATTTTCATGACTAGATGTGGCTTGTGAGGGGGTGACTTGAAAAGGATTAATGACCAAAGGACTAGGATAGGACGTGGGAACTTGGACTGGACTAGTCTATGAAGGACTAGGATATGACATGGGTACTTGCATTGGACTAGTATGTGAAGGACTAGGGTATGACGTGGAGACTTGGACCAGATATGACATGGAGTCTTGGATTGGAGTAGGATGTGATGGCATATGATGTGACATGGGGACTTTGACTATATTAGTTGGTAATGATATAGGGACTTGGACTGGACTGGAGTAAGGTTGACTAAAATGGGACATGGAGACTTGGGCCGAATCGATATGGTATGATGTGGGGACATGACATGTGTTGGTAGATGGTTGATAAGGCATGTAGACTTGGATGGGATTGATAGGTGAAGGGTTAGAATATGACGTGGAGGTTTGGAATGGACTAGTTGATAGTTGGCTTCCCTTGTCAAGGTTAGGATAAGGGTGATAAGTGGACGTTTGTTTTGAATTAATGGCAGGATTTGTGTCAAGTGATTGTTGATGGTGAGGGTAGATGGATGGAGACAAAGCATTTATGTCAAAGCCTTGTGGTAACTTAGCCCCTAAGTCCAAAAGCATGGCTAGATACCTTTGAGGGTCACGTAAGATATATTTTTTTACAAAGGAGACTATGTCAGGATTTTGCGCTGCAGCTTTTATGTCTTTGAAATATACTCGTCCATTTTGGTCTCTTTGTATGAATGGTTCAAAAATGTTTTTTGATGAAGATTGCATGTTCATGTTGTGAAATGGATCAGAAAAGGTCCAATGTTTGACTTGGTTGTTTCTAAATGTTTGACTATTGTTTGGTTTGTTTCAATATCCAAAAAAACACTTGCAAGCACGATATTTTGACTATAAGCAAGCACACATCAGATAAGTACAATCCTAGGTTAGGCCAAGACAATATTTGCTAGATTCCATGTAACCGCATATCTGTAGCATGTGAATTCAGAAGCTTGGCTGCACGGGTTCCCCCTTATAGTGCACTCTCTTCTCAGGCCAACCAAGCTTTCAACCCCCATGAAACTCCCATGGCGAGCTGATCACCTCTACTACAAACTACGAAAGTGTGGATTCCTTCACACAGACCGGTGCTGTGCTAGAAAATAGAAGGATTTTGGCTTACTACACAAGAGTTTTTAGTTCGGGACCCCCGTTCGAGTGGCCATACATGGGGCAAGAGATTAATCACCATTAAGGTGGCACTCCAGCCTGAAGAGGTTAAGCTCAACAGGGTTTAAGGGAGTACAACTCCGTCTGTATGACACATCCGCACTCACAACCTTAGGTTTTCCCTTAAGGTTTACATTTATATGCCGGTTGGGGGTAGCTTGGCTTTAGCTCCATTGCTAGTTTGAGTCACGTTGGGGTGATGAAATCCCCAGGCAGGCCCAATTTCTAGAGTTGATAACCGTTTCTCTTACACCCAAGATCGTTTGAAAGCGCGAGGGGAGAGGATACTCTGATATACCAAGTCAGGGTAAATAACATATTAGAATGGGTCTGGTTTTCTGATCACAAGGTTTTCACCAAGTGAGAGCATACTCACCTACCATTCCATAACCACAATCAAGCAAAGAAGACATGTGTTCTTTTTATATGCACCAAATTCAAATGTTTGCTAATCTAAGAAAAAAACAAGCACAAATTTTGTTTATTCCTTCTTTGACATGCGAATCTGCAAACAATAAATATTAGTAGTCTCATATGCAATGGTCTTGGACACACGAATGAGAACCGCCACACGCTACAAGAAAAGATTAGTCACAACTATTAGAGAGTTAGCTAGTCACAACAAATCTGATTTTTAGAAAAAAATTTGATAGTAAAATGAAAAGTACAAAGAATAAAGCGTATCTAAAATCTCAAGAGGTTTCCAAAAATATAAATAAATCAGAAAAAATTGCTGTTTTGCACTATAAATTAATGTTTTATGAAAAATAAAATAAAAATTATAAAAAATACAAAACAGCTCTAAAAATTCTAATTTTTTTTATTGTGTTGTCTGATGTCATCCCAAATCTGCAAAAAAAAATTTGTGATCAGATCTACAACCATGAGTGAGATCTAAGCAAATTTTTTTTAAATGTAATCAAGGGAAAATCAGATTTGTTAAAGGGTTAGCACAATAACATTAAAATCCATTGAAATAACAAAGCACAAAGGAAATATATATGAAAACAAAAGGAACAATGTTACCATAAGTCTTCATCTTCCATGCTTCACCTTTGTTACACCTTCTAGTTTGCAACAAATTAAATGAGGCCCTCAGATTTCAAATGAGCACCTAGACTAATGTCAAAGCCCTATGCAAAGGTTGAAGGATTTGTATAAAAGAAATGACCTCACGCTAGAGTAAAATGACAATGACTGTAAATGACAATGATAATAACCTAAGTTGACAAAATGAGCATGATATCCCAAAATAAGAACAAAATTATCATTTTATAAAAACTACAATTTTGAATGTGTGGCCAGGATGAGAAGATGACAAATACCCTAGAATCAATGGTCAAGATCTGCAACCGTGAGTGAGATCTAAGCAAATTTGTTTTAAATGTAATCAAGGGAAAATCAGATTTGTTAAAGGGTTAGCACAATAACATTAAAATCCATTGAAATAACAAAGCACAAAGGAAATAAACATGAAAACAAAAGGAACAACGTTACCATAAGTCTTCATCTTCCATGCTTCACCTTTGTTACACCTTCTAGTTTGCAGCAAATTGAATGAGGCCCTCAGATTTCAAATGAGCACCTAGACTAATGTCAAAGCCCTATGCAAAGGTTGAAGGATTTGTATAAAAGAAATGACCTCACGATAGACTAAAATGACAATGACTGCAAATGACAATGATAATAACCTAAGTTGACAAAATGAGCATGATATCCCAAAATAAGAACAAAATTGCCATTTTATAAAAACTGCAATTTTGAATGTGTGGCCAGGATGAGAAGATGAAAAATACCCTAGAATCAATGGTCAAGATTGAATGTTGTAATATGGAATAGGGTTAGGTCAAAATTAGGGCAAATGATAAAGATGAATGGCTAAGATTGAATTATAAGATAATTCAATCAAGGGCTGAAATTAAATGAGATGTTAAGAGATAAGATTTGATTTGGAAGATAAGATTGGCACGAACAAAGAGGTTGCTGGAGAAATTAAATAATAAAAATTATTTAATTTAGGTGACCAATGAATAATTAAATAATAAAGATATTATTTAATTATAGAGGAATGTGACAAAAGAATTATTTTGAATTAAATAATGATTTAATTCAAAATTCAAGAAAAGTGGACCAAATTAAATAAATAAAATTTATTTAATTTATGAGAGAAAGGCTAATGAATAATTAAATAATTAAAATAATTATTTAATTATAGTGAAAGTGGACAAAAATTAAATAAATAAGAATTTATTTAATTTTAGAAAGAAGGGGACTTAATTAGTGACGTAATTAAATAAATAAAATTTATTTATTTAATAATCAAGAAGAAATAAATGACAAAGGGGAATAAAATAAATTAAGATATTTATTTAATTAAAGGAAGACCTTAGATAATTAATGACGTATTAAATAAATAAAATTTATTTATTTAATAATCATGAGGAATAAATGACATGAATTAATAAAATAATTATGAATTATTTAATCAATAGTCGAATGTGGACCAAGGACATAATTAAATGACTTAATTATGCTAGGACGAAAGTGGTAAAAATGAAGCTTGCAGGCCTAGGTCATTTTTAGGTGTCTACAGCATCAATGTTCTAGTTCTCTATGACAAGGTTTCAACATCTTCAAATACTGAAAGTTAGTGATCATAGTCATTTTAAACAACAACATTTTGATTATGTATGATGGTAGGATTTGATAACTTAAAAGAAGTGGCTACCCAACAAAATTAAAGTTAAAAGAAACTTTTTTAATTTAAGGGGTTAGCAATTTCTTTCATCTTTGCATATTGGTTTGATGCTTCAAATGATGCATTTATTTTCCCACTTCTATCATATTGTATTCCCATCCCATTGCAATTGTTGGCATTAAAAGTTGTCAAAATTGCAATTTTGCAAAATAATGGGTTGTTAATTGTTTGTAAGTTAGTTATGGATGTTGGTTTGGTGCAAGGGAACCTTAGGTATTCATGCCTCTTTGAGGCCTTGTTTTGGTTTTGGTTTGATTTCAATTTTTCTAAGATGTAATAAGGTCCTAAGGACCATCTTCAAAGGCTTGTAGTAGGTTTTGAGTCTTGGTAATAAGTTTCAATGTAATCACAAGGTCTCCATCCTCACTTTGTAAGCTTGGTGCACCTTGGAAAATTAAAGAATCAAAATGTCATGATGCAACCAGGTGCTTGAGGGGAGTTTCCTTGGTGTTTTGAAATGGTTTTTATGCCTTTTGACACCTCTTGAAGGCTCTTTGTATTCGGGCTTGTGGAAGTTGTATTAACTTGGCTTAATTAGGCAATTAGGTGTCTAAATTATGTTTTGTTAGTTCCCAACGTACAACCACTTCAGATTTCAGTTGTGGGATGTCAATAAGTCTGGTTGAAGATAGAAATAAGCCTCTCTTGGTTGAGGCATGTGGGTAGATGAATCATTTTGAAGTTCTAATGCAAAAGCTTATTGTTTTCTGAAAAATATGTGTAAATTTCTTGTTCTACTACACGGTATGACCTCTGTATATACTATACGGGTAAAATAATATTATGGTTGGATAGAGGGAAGACTTGGCTTTCTTTTGGAGGTGATTTTACAAGTTTTCATTGAGTATAAAATAATATATCACCATTTTAGTAGGAACTGGTCTGAAAACTCTCAAAACTAGGGTTTTGCTTGAAGAATGGCTCTTTCTTCCATCTCCACATTGTAATAATGCGAATTATTGGTGGGATGGAATATATTTGTGTATATTTTCATAATTTTAGGGTTTGGGAGAGTGACATGTTGTGTGGAATAATTTTTACAATGTTCTAGACCTAGCATCCTCATGTGACAGGCCTAGATTGTGAAGCAAAAAGTTGAGTTTTTCTTGTTTAAGGTGATTTTAACTATGAAGGAACTTAGGAGTGATAGAAATTGGTGTAACTATCTTGTAAGAACCTATTTCAAGTCTTTGGGGTGAAGGAGAGAGCCTAGATAGTCAATTTTTCTATTGTAGCCTGCCAATTAGGCCTCTTGGAGTAGCGTTGTTTTGGTCCATTTCTCTTTTACTGTCCACTATCAAGAAAGAAGGTTTTGAGACTTTGTAGGGGCATATATTACTTGTCTAATTTTAGTTGTTTGGGCCTGATAGAAGCTTATATGTGGATTTATTTTGACTGTCCTACTGGGTAGGGCTACAAGCCTTTTAGGGGTAAAGAGGCTTGGGTAAGTCAGGGTTTGTCAATTTGATGGATATCTTAGTAGAGTCATGGTGACACTATTTGATGGTCCAATCTCTACTTTGAAACAAAAATATCTCTAAAAACTCTAAGAGCTATAATGGGATGGCATTGAAGGAACCATCATATGAAGGATCTTCTAATGAAGGACCTTTGAATTAAGGTCTTCATTTGAAGGTCCTTCATGCAAAGGTTCCTTTTATAAAGCATTTTGGACATGAAATATTTAAAATACCTTCATTTTAAAGTCTTGACATGGCATCATTTTTGAATGAAGGTTCTTCATTCAAAGGTCATGAAAGGAAATTTGATGCAATCATATGCCTTGTTAAAGTTTTAACTTAATAGTAAGGGCATCATGAGTAGTTTGTTGGGCCCATTCAACAATATTTGATGCAAGGATTGAATTGTCTAGAATGTATCTACTATCAAGAAAGCTATTTTTTTTACCTGTATGACTATATCTCAAGCAATAGGTTTAATTGTGATGGCAATGATATTGAATTTTTTTTTGTAATCTAGGTGTTGAGAAGCATAATTGGCCACCATTGTAGGAAAGATTCTTCATTCTCACTTTTAGGTGTTAAAATTTAACAATACCTTGATTTATGAAAGAGCCCAAAGAGCCTTTCTCCATGGTATCCAAGTACACATAGCAACAGTCTTCTCTTATACAGTTGGACATGATTTAAAGAACTTAGCTAGGAATTATTCATTTGACCTAAAGTTTTCTCATAATGCCATAATTTGAAAAGTATGATCAAATTCTTCTATTATGAAGAATTGGTATATATGCCTCTAGTAATCACTATAAATTTTTGCAAGGATAAAATGACTAATCGTATCAGCTAGGAAGGAATCAAATTTGAGTTCTTCAAATATTATATTCCTCTAATCATAATTTTTAAGGGTTGTGTGTGGAGGAGTTTATCACTACCAAGAAGGGAGGAGAGCTTTCTTTGCATATGTTTGTGGTGGAGGTATTAAAGAAGAATTGTATGCCTCTATTTCCATTCATCAGATCTAGCTTAGCCTAGCATATACTTGGGCTCCTTTTCCCCTATAAACTTCCATATGTTTTATTTTATGCTATGTAAGTGTAATTCCATGCTATGTTGAAATATAAGAGGTGGAGGAGGCCAAAAGGAAATAACCCCTTTTTAGTTGTACCTTTAAATTTTTTCTTATTGTTTTATGTTTTTAGCAAATTTGTGGACATAAGATTTGAGGTAGGTCATACAAAAAAGAATAGCATGTTCCCACCAACAAATTGAACCTTGAAAGTTAGTGGGACTTAATTATGAGTTCTCAAACATGATATCAAAGCAAAACAGGTTTATTTATGACCTAGTAGTATTGCATAATTAAATTAAAAATGTGTTTTTGTTTACATTCAATATCCCTCCTTTTGTGTAGATGATTCTCTTTGTGTAGGGTACTTGTGAAAGCCATGACATCCAAGTTCCTAAAAAAAATTGCATATGATTTTTTGTTGTGTATATGGATATGTGTTTTGTGTTTCTATTTTTTTTTTGTGAAGCATTGAGCAAAGAAAATATCAACCAACATCTTCTTCAAGGTATTTATGCACTTGAGAGAGGTTTTGGGCTTTAATTACCTATGTACATTGTTCTTTTGAGGCTATTAATATAAGTTGTGGGGTTTGTAAGTTCACTACAGGATTTGAAACCATTTTCCAATGGTCGTTCGTCGGTCGTTCGACAAATCGTTGTCGGAAGAGAGACGCAATGGCGAAAATTTTTTCGTTGCTATTTTTTCATCGCAAGGCCGATGACAAATTAAACGTCAAAATAACGGCGAAGAATTGTTGGTCGGCAGCATCGTGAAATACCTCAGGATTTTGTCAAAAAATTGATGAAAACTTTGTTTATCCACTAACGAATTACACCAGAAGTTCATCGTCGGTTCGATGAAATGGGCAAGCATTAGCGTGGAAACATGGAAAGTTCATCGAAATAGCGACGAAATACTAAAGTAGTAGCATCGAAAGAACACCAAAAGTTCATCAAATGTGCAACGAAATAGGCTAGTAGCGTCAAAAGAACACTAAAAGTTCATCGAAAGTTCGACGAAAGTGACAAAGAGTAGCGTGGTGGCAACACCGAAATATCGTCGGAAGGGCGACGAAATGGGTAGTGAGTTGCAACAAAATCGTCGTCGCAGCTATAGCAACTTCGTCGAGGCTTTTTGTTGATTCGTCGGTTGTTATCGTCGAAATTGTGACGAAGAAGCAAAATTTAAAAAAAATATATATATTATATATTCGTGGAAATGTACCATTGCGGAGACTAATGACTAATCATACATACAGACTGCATATTGGTTTGATGCCTCAAACGATGCATTTCTTATATTGAAAAGTGCATTACCTTATTGAGCTTCTCTCTTTTTTTAGTATAGTTTAATATTCTCTACTTAACAAGGCCAACCACGTGACGGTGGAAGCTCATTTGGGTGCCCCCCTCCCCTCACATCACTCTCAATTCCCCATACCCAATCATATAACATTAATCATTGATTCATCCATTAATAACATATAACATTCATTCATTAACATATAACATTCATTAATTAACATATTCACATTCATTCATTAACATATAATAATCATTCTTTCGGTTTTTACATATTATCAAAAATATGGTTGTCATGATATGATTACAATCACTTTTTTTTTGGTTTCTTTTTCAAAGATACATAAAGCTGAAGTGGAGTATCATTTTCTAAATCAATATATGTCCCCCTTTAGTTGTTCTACCCTCTGCTTGTGATCTTAATGTACGCCTAGTCGTCTGCTCATGACGTGGATGCCGCTTCAAGGGGGGATTTGTTGCAATAAGAAAGAAATGTTAAACTGATATGTTTTATTATTATTGTTACAAGTATTTGATTAATTGAAAGAACATTAGAGTGGTTCTCTTTACCTAATGGGTCCACATCATGTTCCTGAACTTTTGTTATAGACTCATGCTCAACATGTTGAACATGCTCTAAATGTTGATCTGTAGTTGAAACATGAAAGGTTACATTAATTAATACACCAATTGAAATTAAATATGTTTAAGAGAACATGAGGGTGGTCCTCTTTTACCGGATGGGGCCACATCACGTTCCTGATCTTCTCTAGCCTGATCATGCTGAACATGTTGATCATGGTCTACATGCTCTAAAGTTGAAACACGAAAGGTTACATTAATTAATACAACAATTGCAATTAAATATGTTTAAAAGAACTTTAGAGTGGTCTTCTTTACCTGATGGGGCCACATCATATTCCTGATCTTCTCTAGCCTGATCATGCTCAACATGTTGATCACGCTCTACATGCTCTAAAGTACCGGGATGCACACAATGACCTTCATCTGCATGTTGTGCTCCACCCTCACCAGGCTGCATTCCAATGTCATGTGCGCAGATTATTATCACGCTTTGAGGTTGTCGTAAATAGGCATATATAATACTTTTATGGTGGAAATTAATATTGGAATAGATTGCACAAGATTCAATTTTTTAATAAACCTTTATTGAGCTTATTTTACCCGCTGGCTCCGGATGCAATGGAAGATTGTGTTTGCCTAGTCAAGATCTCCCCTACGTTGCCAAAATTACCTGCCCATAGCCTTGCTCGGAAGGCAATCTTCGTGTCCTCTATGGGGAACTCTCAAGAATTCAGAGCCCTCAGCATTTTTGTAGAAGATCATGAATTTTGCCTATGGTGATAAAACCAAAAAAATTTCAAAATATTATAATTTGACGCAATATTTCATTTATTGATACTTTCTTACAATTCATGCTTAATTAATTTCATATAACCACCGTGAGCCAAGTTTGTATGTCTATGCTTTCTAGTCTTGCTTTGTTGCCTTCAATGTGTCGTAGAAGCGTACTCTATGAAAAGTTTGAATAATGCTAGATTATGTAAAAGAAAGAGTAATCGCGATATAATTACATTTGTTGATAGTATCACACATAGCATACTACTTTTAAAAAATTTAAATGGTATTTCCATAAATACATACATTGAGAGTATATATAAAATAAAAGAGTTCGAATCCATGAATTATAGAAAATAGATATTTGTTGGTTATATTCATATCGCTGATTACATTGCACAAAACATACTACAACTACATAAACATCGATGGTGATTACTGGTCTATGCTACCACATTTTTCAGACATAACGCACAAAGCATTTTATCAAAACGCTTCACTACCTTGTCTATGGCTAAAAGCCTAAAATAGGTGCTTTCAAACAAGCAATGGATGCTTGGAAAAAATATATCAAAGCGTAATAGTAAGCAATAGCATAGACAAGGCAGTGAACTGTTTCAAAAAATGCCTCAAAGAAATGTGGTCTCATGGTGATGGAATGCCATGACAATCCATAGAAATTTGCTTGTCATGGCATTCGCTATGGCATTCCATCACCATGAGACCACATTTTTTTGAAGCATTTTTTCAAATAGTTCACTACCTTTTCTATGCTACCACATTTTTCATAATCGCTATGGCTAAAAAGCAAAACCTTCAAATAGGTGTTTTCAACAAGCTATGGATGTTGGAAAAATCTACCAAAGCATAATAGTAAGCAACAACATAGACAAGGTAGTGAATTGTTTGAAAATTTTCCTAAAAGAAAATGCGCCTCACAAGATGGAATGCCATGATAATCCATAGCAATTTTCTTGTCATGGCATTCGTCATGGCATTCCATCACCATGAGAGTACATTTCTTTGAGACATTTTTTCAAGCAATTCACTACCTTGTCTATGCTACCACATTTTTCATACATGTCTACCAAAGCATTTTATCAAACAGTTCATTGCCTTGCTGCTATGGCTAAAAGTCTAAAACAAGTGCTTTTAAACAAGCTATGGATGCTTGGAAAAAATCTATCAAAGCATACTAGTAAGCAATAGCATAGACAAGCAAGGTAATTGTTTCAAAAATGCCTCAAAGAAATGTGGTCTCATATGGGATGGAAGTACCGCCATGAAAATCCATAGAAATTTGCTTGTCATGGCATTCGTTATGGCATTCCATCACCATGAGACCACATTTTTTTGAAGCATTTTTTCAAATAGTTCACTCCCTTTTCTATTCTACCACATTTTTCATTCATGTCTACCAAAGCATTTTATCAAACAGTTCAACGCCTTCATGCTATGGCTAAAAAGTAAAAACCTCAAACAGGTGCTTTCGAACAAGCTATGGATGCTTGGAAAAAATCTTCTAAAGCATAATAGTAAGCAATAACATAGACAAGGAAGTGAATTTACATCCGGGATTTCTTTTATTATTGGCTGGTCTTGTTTATCTGAGTGGTGCCTAGGGCTGGAGTTATTACTTTGCTTTCATAAACCCTTGGTTTTCTATCTTTGGTATGGGTCTGTTCTATCGTTACTTTTTGGAGAAGGTTTTTAAAAAAGAAAACAACCTATGTCTCATTAACTCGTCTAAGGCTTGGACCCTTTTAATAAAATGATAAATATTTAATTGTTGGCCTCCTTTTATTTACTAAAGTCTAAGTCGGGTTTGTGCCTTATATTTTTAAAACAACCTTATATCATCGAACCGTCATTGCCCTAAGCTGCATCCCCTTCCTCAAGTTTTTCCTCCTAAGTAATGTTTAATGTTTTGCAGGGTTATTTGATGGCTATTGATCTCCTCGCAGATACATCCTGACCACTCCCCGCCATGTCGCGATCCCAACTTGAGCCATCATGATATCGCGGGCGATCGCCACATGTCCCAAGTTGCTGATGTCCGAAAAGCAAATAAAATGATTTAATAAATGCATAGGACTTTAGTGTGTTATCAAGTGGGTTACTAAATCACCTGAGCGGTGCACATGTTTATAATCAATGGAGCTGTTTTAATCTTGATGAAAAAGCTGGTCAGCGAATAGGCCTTAAGACTGTCCCTTGTTTTACTTGATCGTGGTCACCGATGAAGAGATCAACGGTTGCCCGCTATCGCGCAATCCCAACTTGAGCAATTACGATATCGCGGGCGAGCGCCACGTGTATCTTACTGGCGCTGCATATAATGGTGGGCCCTGGGGATGATGTGGAAGGCGTTGTCAACATTTTTAAGGAGGACCGTTTGATGATCTGACTGAAACAAGAGATCGATGGCGGAGATTTAAATCTACGTCAAATACAATTGAAGGCGTTGGCGCTGTATTCAAGTAGTCTTTAATGGCGGATGAGACGTCTATTGGCAACGTTCATAAAGTTCAAGTATTTAATTGTAGACTACTTTCACCACTAAGGCATTCAAGCATCTTCAAAGCAATCCAGAGCCAGAGATAGAGCTTTCAAAAGCAATTTTGGCAAGAGTTTGATTTTTTGCAGAACGCGAATTTTCGTGAGCTATTTTCTTCATCACTGTTCTGTCTGAATGTGTTTCTTGTGAAAAGCTTTGCTGTGTTGATCAGGGTTTTTCTGAATTAAGATTTTAGGGTTACTATTTCTCTTGAATTGTGGAAAATTGCAAATTCTACTATGTTTTCATTTTGAGTAGCACTAGTCTGTTCACAATTTGATTTTCTAAGAAGCCCAAGTTGTTTAAAATGGCGCCAACAAAACATCATTCTGGCCATATTGAATACATGCAGAGGAATCTGTATGATGATTTCCTTGACCAATTTCCCCAGTCAACAAACAACAAAAATAGGGGTTTGGTTTTGATGAGAGGGATAGCCTTAGGTGAAGGGTTGAGATATAGAACCTACAACATTGCAGATGCTAGGGTACCAATGATGGGTTTAGAACTATTTAGAAGATGGTATGGCCAGCGAAATGCACCTCATCCTTTTTCAAATGGTTGGAGGTATGATATGGGAAAGCTTGTAGTACCGAATGTGTTCCTTGATGTTGACCTCCTCCTGGCAGTGGCTGCGAGATATGATCCTATCACAAGGGTTATAAGGGATAATGATGGTGAGGTTTTACTGAATGTAAATGCAGATGTAATTCGGAGGGTTTTTGATTTGAGTGAAAATGGCTCATTGTTGGTCTAGATTGACTTGGAGGAGATGAAACAAGAGTATGCCAAGATTCAACCTTTTTTCAGATCAAAATTGCTTCCTCCTCATCTAGTCAGGGCAGGCAGTTCCACGATTCATATTAGCCCTAATGATCAGGAACCTTTCGGGTTAAATTGTTTTGTTGATCATTTCTTGGCAACCTTCTACTCACTTTGCCAAATTTTAGGTTTTAGTCCTAATACTGTGATGCCCATTGCCTATATGTTTATGGGGGCTCAGATTCAGCATCCCAATTTCTCAGAGAGTATGATTATGCTTCTTCCTATCAAATAGCACGCATGAGGGTTTGTTGAACTTATTTGTGGGGGGACACTAGTGTCTTCTTTGGTACCTTTGTTAATGCATTATGTTCTTGTATGAGAATGTCAGCTTCTTCTTAGAGAAGATGGAATTGAGGCAAGAGGTAAATGGAGAAAGGCTACCAGTACAGGCCTGGAGTGCAGATATGTCTTACAACAAGAGGGATGCTAGCTATGTGCAGTTTGACAACTGCTTTGCTTTTAAGCTCAGGGCTAGACTAATGGTAAATATTCCAAGAATTCCTGAGGATTTGCATGATTTTCTTTGGCCCAAAGCAAGAAGGCCTGAGTTAAAAGTATGTCATAATTGGGGTGACATCATTCCATACCCTGTAAGCACTATCTTAAGGGTTTATGGTTTCCAAGGAACCCCCCATATTCTTCCATACAATGTACCATCAAGAATGGGATTTGCAGAGGTTTTGTGGTAGCTGGGATGCATCCATGAAGATAACCTGACAGGAAGAGGAAAATGAACTTTGTTCCCTAATTATACTATTGTCTCAGATTTTGTATTTTCTAAGGGTGGATGGGTTCATTTTGATCAATTTTTTATTGATTACCATTTGAAGAATGGATCCATAAGGTAGCACGATCCTGAGGGATTCTTTGCTCTGTTTAGACAAAGAATCAAGGGTGGCAAATTTTCCCATGTTTTCAACTTTCCTGAAGATTTGATTAGGAATGAATTTGATTTGGGTAGGCAAGAATTGAATAAAGAAAAATGGATTCCCTATGAGAAATTGTTGGCCCTGCATAAGTTGGATCCTAACTATGATCCATTATTAATGGAGTTCACTCCATTTCACAAAAGAATTGATTTCCTGATGAGTAATTTCAGAGAAATCATGAGCTCCCTGAGAACCAAGAAGATAAACTTGGAGGTAGATTTGAAAATCCAAGGATTGGAGGTGAGGCCCCCGAAGAAAAAGGTCACTGCTCCACCAGTTGATAGGCCCTTATACAGAAGAAAAAGAGATAATAGCATTGATGAAGAGGTTGGAGACAGAAAAGGTAAACAAATAATGAAAGCCTCATCACAATCTGGCCAAGGGATTAGAAAGCCCGGAGGAATAAATATTGTGGATCTTGATTCACCACCTCGGGATGACCCTATGGAGCCGCCACCAAAGCCAAGCCCTAAGAGGCAAAGAATTGAGGAACCACAAGACACTTCAGTGGATGAAATAATTGTCACCGATCAAGACATGCAAGTTGGCACCCCTTCACCTCCTAAGTTAGCACAATTGGTGTTGATTGATACAGATATAAAAGGACAAAATGTTTAGGATGCAAGGATGCTGGCTTGCAAGGCATTCCTGGATGATGCAGCCTTGAAGACTCGTGTTCTGCAGCTATTCAGAGGCTGAAAACTTCAAAAGAATATCAAGACAAAATGCACCCGAAAGCAAAGAGAAACAAGCACCGGCTGTGTCCGGGATCAAGAAAAATGATGATTATGTCAAACCGAAGCTAATAAAGCGTCAAGAACCTCACCCCTGATGAAGGAAGGAAAATTGTGTCTCAAGCTGGTGTCCTACTTCTCCCCGAATGGGACATTGCTGATGCTGTAGCTTTTAATGCTATCATGCAATCAAAGCATCCTATGCAAGGCAGTGAGGAGGAAGTCAATGCAACACTACAAGACTCTACCTTTAGTGAGGAGTATGAAACTTTGGTGATATGGGCTTTAGCACCTCAGGGAAGAAAACCAAATGTAGCTGATCTCAGTCCAAATTTAAGGGGTGGGATCATCATCAAGAGAGTCTCTGAAACCTCAACAACAGAGGCCACAAGCTTAACACTGAATGTGGCCAAATTGGCCCAGAAAATAGCTGAAAGAGATGAGGCTGAGAAGAAAAGCTTGATGGAGAAATATAACACAATGATTGGGGAGTATAGTAGGATACAGAAAAGAAATGTTGAGTTGCAATTTGAAGTAGATAGGTTGAGATATGGGCAGGTGGGAGAATCTTCCGGTGCCACTGTTGCTAGAGCAATACCTACTGCTTCAGGGTCATTACCCCCTGTTGTTCCAATCATTTCTATTCCTAAATCCCCAATTCAGATAGTTGTTGATAGCCTTGCACTAGGGCCAGTTGAAGAAGAGGTTGAGCTTGGCCAAGCACAATGAGGTGGTAGACACCGTTACAAGGCATTTAAATGAAAAGATTGATTCTAAGCTACCAGTTGTACATTCTTTGTATTCTTTATTCTTGGAGGGAATTCAAAATATTAACAGAGACAAGGAGGTGATTTTGTGCTTGATTGAAAAATGGATCCCTAGGGCCACTGATTTAGACATTATGTTTAAGGCTTCTAGGTTTGATGTGAATAATAGGCCCCAATCATTAAAGCCTACTCAATTTTTTCTGAAATCATTGAAGGGATTCCAAACCTTGCCTGATGATCTGAGTAAGAAAATTAGGGAATTAATAAAGAATTTTGATGATTGGGATGACACTTTCCTGCCAGATATAATGGATACAAGTGGAAATGTTTAGACATTGCAGCAATGGCAGGAAAAGGAAGAGGAGGTTATTAATGAACAAATTAAATTAATTTGTGATAATTCAAATCATGACTTGCTGGTAAATAACATGGATAAAATAATTAATACTAGCATGTTTATGGAATCATTTGAAAGGGAGGCCAACCAAGTTGCAGTCAAGTTCACACCTTACAGTACCAAGATGAAGGAGGTGATGGATTTTAATTGGCCGACAGATGAGGAATATCAGAGTTGGGTTGACAAGTACTTAACTGAGGAGGAGTGAAGCGATGTATAGTACTGGCAACTGACAGCTCAACAGTTATGTATAACTGAATTTTGGTTTTGCTCCATGGCGGTTTTGGCTGCAGTTTTCGAGGACTAACAGATGTTGTGGTTATTTTTGCAATGAGTGGAATCAATAGAAAGATGCTCTGGGGTTTGGTGATTGTGTTTTTAGTTTTGAAATGGGATGTACCGGTCCAATTGATCAATGACATGTGTAATTTTTGGCTCAATGCTTGTTGCTCCTTCGTTTTCTATAAGAAGGATTTCAAGGCCAAAAATTAGGGCTGGCAAGTTAGATATTTTTTGTAGTCGAGTCTAGGTAAAGTTACAGAGCAAGAAATTGTAAGAACTTTTGTGAATACCATGGCAATTTAGGTTTGGGTTATTTTGTAAATGGTTTTAAACTTATGAAGACCGCATGTTTTATAATAGTACCAGCATTTCAAGGTAAGATGATATATCTTGAGCTCGAGTCTCTCCTCTGTACAAACATATCATGTTTTGAATAAAATAATCAAGGATTATGATATTCATCTCATCATCTCGATGTGTGTGTTTTCTGTCTTGGCTTTAATTCAAAGAATTAATTAAAATGCTTGGATGAAATCATGGATGGGTATGTTTGTAAAAGGATTAAATAAGTATCGGGTTGGGGCAGAAATTGATAATGTTGTAATGCAACATTGTCAGGAATCCTATATGCTAAGTATTTAAATCTATTGTCAAATTGTGACTGTTTATGAGTTTGACTCCCCAATGCTATATGGCACTGATCTAAATTGTACAAGTTTGTAAATCTTTGTGTCTAGATGTTTTTGCTTAGGGCTTGCCACCAAATTTGCAAATTAAATGACTATCATAAGATACGGAATAATGTTGTCATTATCTCATGCTCCAAGTAGCTGACATTACTGGTGAAAGGCCCATTCATTTTAGTGATATCCTATTCTGTTGAGCCATTTGTGGGATTATCTGTAATTTTGTTAATGATTGTTTATGAGTTTGGTGCAGAGATCATAAACATTATAAAGAGATCACCCTCACAGGTCTTGTAGAACACGATGTGTGGGTTGTTTAAAATCCTCGTCAATTGGTCCGGGTTCTCAGGAGGCTTCCTTGATTGAATTGGAAATTCCATAGATAGATTAGGAGACAAACCTAGTTAACGACATAAAAAACCTACCAACAAATTGTTTGAAAAAAATGCCTAAAGAAATGCGGTCTCACGGTGATGGAGATGCCATGACAATCCATAGCAATTTGCTTGTCATGGCATTCATCATCTTCATTCCATCACCATGAGACTACATTTCTTTAGTTGACCCTATTTATTCTTCCTTGTCTGTACTCTGCATTTTTATACATTATCTACCGACATTTTATAGGTGTAGACATCCAAATTTGGACATAATTTATCCAAATTTATCACTTTTGTCTAAACATCCTCTTATCCAGGAGTTAATTAAGTAATATTATTATTATTTAATTAATATCTTTAATTCTGCTAAATCCCTAAGGTATTTAATTAATAATTAAATACCTTACCCTCCTTAATCCTCTTTTCATCAAATAAATTAAATAAATATTAAATTTATTTAATACCTCACATGTCATTTTTATCTAATCCTAATCCATCTCCTAATTTATTCATTAGGGATGTGCACATGCCTAATCCTTGATTAGATGTGTCACATCCTCCAACTTTTGCAAGTTGGCTTCTAATCCTCATTTATCTTCTAATTACTAATTAATTAAGCCTAATCATTCCCAAGGAATTTTTGTTCATTTTTATTTATCCTGGAATTCCCTCTTTTTATATGAATTTTATTACATTCCCATCCTTCAAGGCTTTGGGTTATGGACTTGTCACAATCTCCACATGTGACCAAGTCCCACCTTTTTGGAGCCCACCTTTTACCCTTTAGATCATCCTAGGAATGTGAATTTTTAATTCACATTTATATCCCCAACCACCTTTCATTTTCCCATGTAGATCTTTGAGGAATTCCAAAATTCCTCAAATGTCTTTTTCATTCCCACTTGGGAACAAGAAATCCTTTTTTGGCAAATCTCCTCACTCCCAAGGTGCATGTCCTTTTCCACCTCATGTACCTTCTTGAAACTCATCTCCACCTCATGTCCCTTGTCCATTCCTCCACATGTCAAGATGTGAGGGCTTGTGGGTTCTCAACCCACCATAGCCCTTCATCTTGGCCTTGTTGGAGCAATCTTGACCGTTGAATTCTCTAGAGAATTCAAATTCTCTTATAAATACCCCCTCCTCATGGGCATTTTCAACACTTTTGGATTTGAGAAACTACATGTTGCCCATTTGCTTTCCCAAACACTTTGCATTCTCATAACTACATGCTGTCAATTTGAATCCTCAATCATCTAGCCATCTTATTAATCATTTGCACCTCCAATCTTGCATTTAGACATTCAAGCAATCATCTAAGGAGCACACAACCAATCCAAGCAAGGGTCAATCAAAGAGATATCAACAACAAGGGAGGTAAAATTGTTTGTGTTGCACTTTGTTTACATTCCTTTTCGTTGTATCAATCTTTTGGCTAATCTTGAGGTGTCCTTGGTATTTTGTCATTTCCATTTCTTAGTTAGTTTGCACATTTAGAGTAGTAGAAATTCCAAGGTATACATTTCTGGCACGCCCGGTGGGACCCACACACAAGTCTTGCATTTAATGTCTCTTTGAGTTAAGAATTTTGCAGGAAAAACTAAGTAGAAACGCGGTAGCACCACACGCAGAAACATGGTAGCGCCCTACGCAGAAAGGCGGTAGCACCCCACGCAGAAACATGGTAGTGACCCACGTAGAAAGGCGGTAGCGCCCCACGCAGAAACGCGGTAGCGCCCCAAAACAACACAGTTTGGAAGGTAAAATAGGCGTTTTGGCTTCGTTTTTGCTCTAGTTTTTTGCGGTTTTCACATGATAACTCTTTAACATTGTGGTGGAAAGTATATTGTTATTTTTTGCTAACGTTTTGTAGCATATTGTGGCAAAATTTGACCAAAGACAAAAAAGAGGACAACTAACATTTGTTTGCAGGGTCATCTACATAATCAGACTTTCAAAAATTATCTTTGTTGTTTTCAAACATAGTCTAATTAGGGGGATTAAACCTCATTGTTTGCTGTGGTTGTTTACTTCTGTGTTACCCAAGGGGGGATTGATTTGTTTTCACTTTCCCCTTGCACTTCGTGTGAGCCTGGGGAGTAGTTGGAAATAGTTAGTGTCTTCCTTTTAGTGGGACCTGCTTGGGGATTTCATCACCCCAAGGGACGATTCCAACCACGTGTACCGGCGGGGTATATAAAGGGGGGAGAACGAAAGTTGTACCCCAATCTAGTTGTGTTGTAATTGGCGGAGCGTCGAAGCTAGGGTGATACCTAGATAGACGTGAAGAGTTGGTCCGAGCCTTTCAGTATCTCGCTGGGGTTCCCGACTCACGCTTATGACGGACTGGTGTTCACGGTTGTGCCTCACGTACCGAGAGTATATCGAGGACTCCCTAGAAACCTTGTGCATCCTAGATTAAGACTTTGCCTTGCCATACCCGTAATATTAATCATAGAATTGTGCTTGCTTGAGGTGTTATCTCGTGAAACATTTGTCAAATTTTTGATACTTTGGACTTGTTTTATCATTTTGTGTCCTTGCCATATCCTTTTCCATCAAAAACCAAGCTTTGTCCCCACAGAAACGTGGTAGCGCCCACGCAAAAATGTGGTAGCGCCCTACATAGGAACGCGGTAGCACCCTCGTAGAAACGCGGTAGCGCCCCTAATTTACCGTAGAAAGGCGGTAGCACCCCTAATTTACTACAGAAAGCTACCTACGCCCTCGCAGAAAGGCGGTAGCGCCCCTGATTTACTACAGAAAGGCGGTAGCGCCCCTGATTTACTGCAGAAAGCTGGCTACGCCCCTGATTTGTTGCAGAATACTGGCTACGCCCCTTTAACTTCCCGGGGCTGTCATTTACAAACCGTGCATCGGATCAACTTCATTCAAAAACCAAAATTGCTCAATTTTTTGAGCTCTATCTAGTGGTACCTTTTATTTCTTCTTAGCTAATCAAACCAATCCATTCCTCTAATCAAATAATCAATCCAAGCACCCCAATCCTATTGAGTTTATCTAATCACAATTATCCAATCAATATCATCTAATCATTTGATCCTATCCAATCAAAATGATCTACAACTTTAATCAAATTCATTAAATCATCTACCTGATCCAATCATTCATTTACCGAATCCCATCAAAATCAAAATCAATCCCATCGCATCATCCAATCATCCTAATATGAGCTTTTGTCTAATCTTGATCTGAGCTTGACTTAAATCCCAATTTGAGCTTTCATCCATCTCCATTCAAAATCTTTGATCCATTCTATTTATGCTTTCACCATCATGAATCATCATCCTCTATCAATAGTAGTTAAGGGAAACCCTAATTACGTGGATGACGATAACGAAAGTCTTGTCGATCAAGAAGAATATGACATAGATCCCCTTGACACTATCATCTCTAGTAAGCTTTCTCCATCCACTTTCCACAATACAATCACCCTTCCAGTTATCCCGCTATGTCTTCATCCATGCCTAATCATGCTCCTTATGCCACCTTTGATAATGGATATCCAATATCTTCTTCATCCCCATATTTTTCATCTCCTTCATCTACATCATCCCCTTACACAACATCTACATCCTCTTATCCTCATCTTCCATCCCAATACTCCTATTACAATTCCCCATCCATGTCCCCCTATCCTAATCCTCTTTTCCAATCTTCCCATACTAATCCTACATCCATGTATCCTCATCCTAATCCATCATCCCAATACCTTTATTATAATCCATCCCCCACATCCTCTTGTCCCACTACACCACCTATGTCTTCTTGTCCTAATCAACAATCCATGTCCCCCTATCTTAATTCACCACTCCAATATCCTTACCTTAACCCTCCATCCAATCATAGTCCTCCATCTACTCCTAGTCCTCCATCCAATCCCATTCCTCCATCTACTCCTAGCCCTCCATCCAATCCTAGTCCTCCATCCAATCCCATTCATCCATATACTCCTAGTCCTCCATCCAATCCTAATCCCCCATCTACTCATAGTCCTACATTCAATCCCATTCCTCCATCTAACCCTGGTCCACCAATCCATAATCCCTCCTCCATTTCTACCACCCCAGCCAAGCCAACCATATGCAAGTCTCTCATTTTATAAGTTCTCCAAGGACTCATTACAAAGAAGCCATCCCCAACTCCACATCTCGAAGTCATGGAATCATGCCATCCCAATCCATCATCCACGGTCACTAGTGATGAGACCCTTCTCCATACCACACCTATTATTGTTGTTACCACCACTAGCACTGATCAAACCATTGAAACCATTGAACCCACTAAATCCATTGAACCCACATCTCCTACTATGAGATCCACCCAATCCATCGAAGACACCCAAGTCCAATCCACTCCCTCTACTCCTAGATCAACCCAATCCATCGAAGACACCCAAATCCAATCCACTCCTCCCACTCCTAGTAGCACCAAAACCCATTCCAATGAACCTCATGAATCTTCCATCCCTCCATCTTCCCCACTTAAAGAGTCCCAACAAGACTCCATTACCATGCCTCCACTTTTAATAGATCACGTAGAGTCTAATCCAAAGCATGCTGACACTTATGTCCCTTCTCCAAATCAGATCACATCCCATCTAGTCCACCTCAAGATCACGGTCCCTTTCCATTTCCAATCCATAGTCCTTGTCATTCAAGCTTCCACTACTCCATCTCCATCTCCATCGCATGAGCCTACTACCACAAATCCCTCTCCTGATGTTGCTATCCCATCATCTCCTTCTCATGATTCCCCATCATCGCCTAAAAATTCTATCCCCCCACCATTTGCATATCCCCTTGCTACTCTCACATTCTTCCATGGTGGCCTCCTTGCAGAAGAAAAGCATAGTGTATTTACCAACCCTCCTCTTCCACCTAATAATGGGCTCACATCATTCTTCCAAAATAACAAAAATCCTGTCCTAGATCAAATGCTCAAGAGAATGAACTATCAAGGAAAAGGTTTAGGCCTTCATGAGCAAGGTATTATAGAGCCCATCCAAGCTAAAGAACATTTGTATTTGCAAGGTCTTGGATGTACTACTCACGACTCACAATCCAAAAATGTTGGTACAACCTTTAGATGTCCTCAACGAGCCTTTTCAAAAAGAAATATCGGCTCTTCCCATCGCCCCACCAGATCATATGTGGCCATCCCTCTTCTATCGTATCACCTCAAAACAACCGTCGATCTTCCTCCTTCATCTGCTCCATCCATTTTGGGTCTCTACATCCCTCCATCTACCATCTCCAATCCTCCATCTACCATGCCCTTGTTTCCCCCAGGTCCTACATCTATTTTGGGCACCTATATCCCAAAATCACCTCCTCCATCTCATCCTATTTATCCTTTCATCCATCCAACACCTATCCATCTCATCCATCATAAACGTCCTAATCGGGATCGACAAAGGCACATCCCTACACATTCTCCATCTACACGTAATCCTTGTAATCCTACCCCCATCATTCCACATCATCCATCTTCTCACACCCATGCCATTGATACTAAAAGCACTTTGGCTATTAAAGAAAAAATGCATCAATCTAAACATCCACATGAATCAAAAGCTTCCCATGTCCCCTCTCAAAGATATGTTAAAGCAAAGAAAAATCAAATCCAAAATCCAAATCCGTCTGGCAAATTAGCAAAAGGCCCACCAAAGCAAAATCAAAACCATGTGGATCCCAAAGAAAAAGTGCAATGCCATCACATGAAAATACATTAGAACTTGTCAAAGTCGCTAATCCGAAAGCTAATCATACACCCCCACTTTTCATCTCCTAAAGTCTGTTTTGGGTCCTTATGTCCCAAAATTCACCATTCCATCTCTCCATTATCCCCACATCCTCCATCCATAATCCTATTATCTTTCACATCCACCACCACATGTTCAGCCCAATTCTGGACATCTCCCATCACCACATCATTATCCATACCCTTTCCAGCATCCCATCCATTATCCCACATATCTTCCCCATCAAATCCCTCTAATTCATCCTCTTGCATAATCCATTTATCCTAATAAGGTTGTACCAACATCCAGCAGTCGCTTCACACATGGGCTCTGCTTTTTGGATCCTTATCACATGTCCTTGCACCATCTCCTTCTACATGCAATCCAAAAAAGTCAAAAAATCCAAAAAATCAGAAAAAAAAAAGAAAAAGTAAAGAGAAATAATCCATCCAATGGTGAAAAATTGGAAAACAAGCACCTTGGATAAGTATCATGATGAAAACACGTAAGCAGGCGTCGTAAGTAAATCCCCGCATACGCACTTGAGGCATCACGATATACATTCCCTCAACATCTTCATTGCACCCATCTTCTGTTCTCCATCTCTTCCTTGAATCCCCCCATCCACCTATCTTCGCATCCCTACCATCATATCCAATTATCTCCATCCTCTATCCTCTTGGCGATCTTGATAAAATGAGGGCACTATCTATACATGCTTTGGACACTATTGGTATACATTCCCTTCATCCATGCTCTATCATGTTCGTAGTCTTATCTATATCTAATTATCTCCTTTATCTTCCCATCCACTTGTCTTCTATCCCTCATGCCTCCTCATATATGACATATCTAGAGTGGGGGCATCTGCTTCCTTTGTGACATAGTCCTTGGAGACATCATCTATCACAACATCCCTTCATCTCCCTATCCATCTCTCATAGCATCCCTTTCATCTCCCCATCTATATCTTTGTATCCATCTATCCTAGCATCCCTTTCATCTCCCCATCTATATCTTTGTATCCATCTATCCTAGCATTCCTTTCATCTCCCAATCCTTCTGTCCCTATCCATCTATCACAGCGTCCCTTCCATCTCCCCATCTTTCTCTTCGTATCCAGCTATCCTAACATCCCTTTCATCTCCCAATCCTTATATTCCCATCTATCCAAACAATCCCTCCCCTCCCCCATCCCTATATCTTTATTCAATCTGCCATCTTTATCCTCATCCCCTATCATCCCATCTCACAATCTCTTGTCATTGGTATCTGGCTATAGGCCTCCCTCCATGCAACCCAATGCCATTTATCTCCTTGTCATCACCCCTGCTTCATCACTTTTCATCACTCATCTATCTATCATATCATCCTCCCAAGTCATTTTAATGCTTTGAATAACTATCCCATCCCTGAGCTTTATGTGATCGTCATCATCCTATCTAATCCAACAGGTTTATCCTATCTTGTCATATCGGTCCCATCTTTTTATCCACTTATCCTATCATCTTATCATCCTTTATCCATTGTTTTCCTTTGGTCTTGTCGAACTATGTCACCCCTGAGCTTTCACGTAGGCAAGGTCGATCATTTGATCCGCCCCCAGGGTTCCATCATCAATCTTCACTTTACTCTTCTATCATCGGTCTTTCCCTTTTGTCCATCCTATCTTTACCATCCATCAAGGTCTCCATCTTGGTCAGTCATCCGCCTTTTAGCGAACTACGAGGGCTCTGCACTTTTATGTAGGAAAGGCTAATCTTTGATCGGCCCTGGAGCCCCTAGGTCTTTAGGCAGTGTCAGTCCCATGTCTGGTCTTCCTTGTGTCGTGTCATCAAGCTATGCACTTATCTAGCTGGTTCTTAACAAACGAGATCCACTTGTATCATGACATCCAATCGATTTTGAACATCCCGCGTCATAACGATCTTTTAGCTTCATATCCATCATCGGTCTCAACAAGATGCATCCTTCCTAACAGACCTCATCAATCCCATCTATCCCCTTGCTCCTATGGCAAAGGACATTTGAAATTGATTGCAATCTTTTGATGCTTTTGGATTTTGTTTATCATTTGAGCTCCCTATCATCACTTGTCAAGACCACCATAATCCATCATATTATGGTGTGTTTTGATTGGTCAACATAGGGGCATATCTTACTTTTTTATTTGCTTGTGTCTTCCTTGTTGTCCCACGTAGTACCCACCAAGATCCCCGAGGTCTTGTGTTATGCTGGGGCATCCTTTTGTGCTTGTGGTTATCTCAATACCTAGCCCGACAAAGGTCTTCGTGACTTTGGGGTGTTGGGATAGCCTTCTTGTCTGTTGTGTTTGTTTCATGCATTAGACACTGATCCGCCTTGGTTCCACATACCCTGGCACTTGGTGTCTTCTGCTATAGCAAAAACCAGTGCTCCAAAAATGATAAATTGCATTTAGAATTGCATTTCATTTTCCATTTCATCATCTTGCATGTATCCCCGCATCCCCCCCATCCTTTTTCCTATCTCTTCATCCTTTCTCTTACATCTTACATTCTTCTTCCCTTTCCCCCCCCGTCCTCTCTTTTTTGCCTCCCTTCGTCTGCCCCCCCCGCTCTGCCGCTATGCTTGGCTGTAGCGGGGCGGATCTGCCCCACCGCAGAAGGGCGGCTCCGCCCTTGCAGCTGGGCGGAACCGCCCCGCCCAGAGCGGCAGCTCTGCCCCTGCG
>VDFB02058242.1:596638829-596989520 GCA_007258455.2 Sequoia sempervirens | reverse complement strand
TTTATAGTAAATAGAGAGCAAGGGATAGAAAATATGAGCTAGGGTAGATTGGATTAGAAATTTACAGTTTTTTTGTTTTTGTTTTTTATTGTTTTTTTTTCTAGTTTAGATAAAATAAGATAATTATTTTTAAGATAATTGTTCGAGCATAATTGCACAAGCTTTTAAAAACATTGCATATGTCTTGAATTTTATACTCTCCTTTATAGTAGTTGTGTTTGGTGTTGTTTCCTACCATTGCAAATGACACTACATGTTGCTCATTGCACTCTCCCATGCATGACTATGCAAAACATCACATAAGCACTTGGCGGCTTCAATAGATCTACACATGGACAACTTTGAGAATGTAACGAAATGTCAATTGTTAGGAAGTGCAATCAATAGGATAGTGGGAATGTTGATGGTTTAGAAGGAATTATTGTATTTCTGCTTCTTTTGTTGTAAAGTTCTATAATGTAATTTATCCTATATATTTTCTTATCTCTCACATTGATGACAATGATATATTGTACAAGCATAAGGCAATAGTTTGAAGTGTTACCCCATTCTGGTCACATGGATCTTCATTGCTAGCCATGATCTTTGAAAACATCAATTGTGATCTATTCATTTATCTGTCAATAGAAGTAGCACATATAAATGTTAAATCCTTATAGTTTGATTGTGAATTTGGTTATTGTCTTCTATTTTCATCCTTCTTATGAGTGGTTTCTCCCTTGAACCACCTAAGATATGGGCCATTGGTCTAAGGGGCATTGTTTTTACATGGTAGTACAAATGTCTGCAACACTAGAAGAAATTTGTTCACTTGATTTATCTTTTGAGTTACCAAACACATTACAATAAGAGAAAAATAGTAATGTGAAGAAGCCATTATAAGTGCCTTCAAACATTCTAAACATGATCAATGAAGCTCTAGAAGCACACTACCTTGAACTACTTGATTTTTATGAGATCTCAAGGCTTATCTTAGACTAATGCCACAACACATTGAGTTGATCATTCCCACACAACACCAAAATTCTTTGAACGTACAAGTGAACTTGGGCATACTAATGTTTGAAGTAAAGATTGATGCCACAATGTTGAACATCTAGATACATCAATTATCTACACATATTCTTTTGTAAATTACTTCATAGATGAGGAAAACATTTCTTTTGTAGCGTTGAAGATGTCTATTACAATGTACTTTTCTTTGAACTTGTCAGAGGGTTCACAAGCTCAAAACCCCTTGAAGCTCCAACACATTCTTAGTCTCTTCATTTGTTAGAGGGTTCACAAGTTCAAGAACCCCTTGAAGCTCTAACACTTTCTTAACTTCTCCTTTTTTGTTGGAAGGTTTACAAACTCATGAATCTCCTAACTCTCTAACATCAAGCCTTTTATTTCAACTTGTCAAAAGGTTCTTCCCAACATTCTAACAAATATGCTCCTGTAGTTAGACCAAAAGTTTGGACTTATAAAGAATCTATGAATGTTGGAACTTAGTTCAAGTTCCAATTTCCTTCCACCTCCCTCTCCCTACTAGTTTCTGCTGTATCATCTTGTGTTGTTTTTGTCCCTTCATCAGACCATGTAACCTAGGGAGACGAATTTTTGGACTTGGTTCCAAAATTTTGAAATTATTTTCATGACCCAAGACTCACTAGACCTAAACACCATTAACAATGCTATGTGAGCTTGTTGTTTCATCTTGTATTTTTTTTGTTCCTTCATCAGATCATGGAACCTAAGGAGAGCTAGGAATTTTTGGATTTGGTTCCAAACTTTTGAAATTCTTTTCGTGACTGAGGAAAAACTAGGGATAGACACCATTAACAAAGCCATGTGAGTTAAATAAGCCCTATATAGTTGATTTCACCCCTTATTTTTTCATCTTTGCACTTGAAAACCTTTCAGTTTAGGCTTTAAATTATCAACATGAATTACGTTTATCATGCTCTTACATGAATTCAACCTATTTATTTTGATTCTTAGTTTGAATTTTTCAAGGTCAAGGTTGATGGGCTTCATAAGTAGCTAGTTTTCTTTCACCATTTCATACTTTTCACTATCTCTTTTTGCTAAGTTTCAAGACACTACTAAGACCTTTTATACTTTTATATACTTTTAAGTAGTCTTAAGTATGTGGAAATGGAAATATGTTATGTTGATATATGTATGCATGAATGTCTATGACATTTAGTAGGATTGTATATTTAATTTATGATTGTTAATAATGCAGATGCCTTAGAAATAAGACTAACACTTTGCAACAAGAAGAACAATCAATTTAGAACAATGGGTTCCTCAACCTGTAGCATAAGGAGTGCAGATTGTTGCAGAGGAGTCAAACGACCAAGGCGCAACACTTTCAGAGGGAAACAAATGTGATCATTTATTGATCAATTGTGAGTCACTGGATATCATTCTTGCTCACAAAATAAGATAGCTAGGAGAAGAAGTCTACTTGCAGCGTGATTGATTTATAATAGGAATGTTTTGTGAACACGTTCTATTATGAGTAGTTAAACTATTGCGCATAGAATTTGAATTTGGTTTTTGTACGAGCCTACTTCATATAGTTATTGTTTTCTATTTCAAACTTAGTTGATGCAGGAGCATCCATGGAAATTGGCAATCCTGTGTTAATCAAAAAGATTTTAATTTTGTAGTGCATTTTTAAATTTTGGTGAGAGTCAATTTTTGGTTTGAAATTCATAATAAAATATGGTAAATGATATATTTTTGAATAATTAAACTTGTTAATAAAATCTCCTTTGCACATTGAAGTTGGCTAGTGGGTGAAAAAAGCAAGAAAAATAGGTTTTAGAAAAACATTTAAAAGGCATTATGAGGCATTGAGAATTGGATAAGGAGTTCGGTATGTGCAGGATCATGATGGGCCAAAAAGTGGCAATATGATGGGTATGTGGCTGACGAATTTTTTTTACCCAAAATTGATGAAACAAAAAGGGTTTTTAAAGGAGATTCTCAACTTTCCACCAATATAAATTATGCTTTACTTTGAATTTAATAAGTAATTATTATTCATTTTCTATTCAAATTACGACTAAAAGTCCCTATTGATAGACTCCATTGAAAAACATCTATAGCTTTGAAACAGATCACATTTTTGAATCCAAAACATGCACCACATTTTATGCTTCATACTATAGGATTAAAAAAGAAAAAATGAATTTCATGAAGTTTTGACCAAGGTGGTTAGAAATATGAGTTTTTATATTTTTTAAAAGTTGTAATAAAATATTCATAATTAATTATTTACTTAGAAAAAAATTACAAAAAAATGCATCACATCAAGACATGAGTCCTTTACTTATATCTAAAATATTATAATTTTTTTTATCATTTTATTGTGGTTAGGGTGGTTAGACAGACACCTACTTCTTATTTTTCCCTGAAATTTAAGTACTACTACATTGAAATTTCAAATTTTCACCAAATATATTTCTTTTTTTTAAAAAAACCTAGTAGTTTAGAAACTACATTCAATTTTCTACAGATTGTATTCTTACATATTTTTGAAATAATATAGATAACTTATTCAAATTTTTACGTCAAGTTGCCTAACTCTGATTTTTCTGATTGTTTTGCCACTTAAGGGTCTATTTTTTCCATGATGATCCTGCACATACGCAGTTTTAAAACACTTAATTTTGATCCCTAAATATTAGGGACTGGGGAAAGTGGGTGCCCAAGACTTGCCTTGATTTTTTGTTTTTTCAAGAGTTAAAGGTGGAGAATAAAAATTGCAACATCCTATGTTTGACAAGCTTGCTAGAAATAGGTTTTTAATGATTTTTAATTAATTTTTGAAAATTTTCATGTACAACAGCATCAAGCATCATGCCATATTGGAGAGGCCAAATAAAGCATATGAAATTAATTCTATGACAAGAGGAGTTAAGTAATGGAAACCCAGTTTTCATTGAAAAGTTTTAAAAGGAGAAATTTTGGGAAGAGAAAGTAGGATGGCGTAGCATTCTCTGTGAGGTTGCTTTTGGTGTGTTGTTTCAAGTTTGAGAAAGTTAAGGCAACAAAAAAGAGGTCCTTTTCAAGAGCATGTTTCAAGATTGATTTAGTGAAAGATTATTTTTGAAGCTATAGGATGAGGTTTTGGTGAGATGCAGATAGGAGGGTTTGAGCAAGGCTTGTGGAAGCCATTTGTTGCTGCACTACACCATTGTTGCAGGTCTAAGATTAGACCTAAATCATATTGGAATTCTGTAATGAGAAGCCAATAGGCTTGGTTTGTTGTTCTATAATGTTGTTCTAAATTTCAATGAGAATTTCTATGATTTTGCTTGCATAAATTGGGTGTTTAGATCAATCCTATTTTATGATGTATAAATCAGATTGGTGTAGGTTTATTATTGGTTGGAATATCAGTATTGGTAGAATTAATTTGGAGAAGATTTTGTAGTTGTTGCAGGCAGTTTTGAATGAACAAACTAGTGTTCATGTTGCAAATTTTTAAATCTGATTTGTTGCATTTCCAATGCATTTTATTTTGTTGAGAGTAGTTGTATGAAAAATGGGGTATGTGTGTTATCCTCTTTCATTAGTGGTATCAGAGTAGGAGTTCTTGAGTGTGTAGGTAGAGTGCTAAATGTGAGGTAGTTAGCACTAGGACCTGAGGGTGGAGAATGTGTGGATTTTGCTTGTAGATGAATGTGCAAGTAGTAAGAAGACATTTTTAGAGGATTTGATGAACTGAGGTTCCATGATTGTAGACAAATCACTGAAGGAGGTAGTTTACAATAATATTAGTGAATATTGGAAGAGGGTTTTGTAAACAGATTGCCGAAGGAGGCAGTTTACATAAGTAGAACCTGAGGGTTTGCAAATTTGTGTTGTTAAGGCATTGAGAGGTCTTGAAAATGGAGAATAGAAGAGTTGAAGGTATTTTTTATCTTTCTAATGATATTTTGATTGTAGGAAAAAAAGAGGGTGCAACAGAATCTCATGCATGTGACATCAAGGAAGAGAAAGATGATTTGCTAATACAATTGAAAGCAATTGAAAGAGAGTGGAATGAGAAAATTTCAGCTAATGCAAAGGTTGCAACAAAATGTAAAGAGGTAATTTCAGATTTTAGTATCAGACATCCAAATTTGGACACTTAACTTATCCAAATTTATCACTTTTCATCTAAACATCCTCTTATCGAGTTAATTAAATAATATTACTATTATTTAATTAATATCTTTAATTCTCGCCAAATCCCTAAGGTATTTAATTAATAATTAAATACCTTACCCTCCTTAATCCTCTTTCATCAAATAAATTAAATAAATATTACATTTATTTAATTCCTCACATGTCATTTTCATCTAATCCTAATCCATCTCCCAATCTTTTTCATTAGGGATGTGCACATGCCTAATCCTTGATTAGGATGTGTCACATCCTCCAACTTTTGCAAGTTGGCTTCTAATCCTCATTTATCTTCTATTTACTGATTAATTAAGCCTAATCATTCTCCAGGAATTTTTAATTCCTTTTTATTCTTCCTAGATTCCTTCTTTTTACATGTGAATTTTTAATTCACATTCCATTCTTCCAAGCTTCTAGAACCTTGACTTGTCACAATCTCCACATGTGACCAAGTCCCACCTTTTTGGAGCCCACCTTTTATCCTCTAGATCATCCTAGGAATGTGAATTTTTAATTCACATTTATATCCCCAACCACCTTTCCTTTTCCCATGTAGACTTTTGAGGAATTCCAAAATTCCTCAAATGTCCCTTTCACTCCCACTTGGGGACAAGGAATCCCTTTTTGAGGAAATCTCCTCACTCCCCAAGGTGCATGTCCTTTTCCACCTCATGTACCTTCTTGACACCTCACTTACACCTCATATCCCTTGTCCACTTCACCCTCCACATGTCAAGATGTGAGGGCTTGTAGTTCTCAACCCACCATAGCCCTTCATCTTGGCCTTGTTGATAATCTTGACCGTTGAATTCTCTAGAGAATTCAAATTCTCCTATAAATACCCCCTCAAAGGCATTTTCAACACTTCTTCATTTGAGCAACCTTATGCTGCCAATTTGCATTCTAGAATTTTTTGGATTTTCATAACTATATGTTTAATTTGCATCCTCAATCATCCAATTATCATCTAGCCTATCCATCTTAATCATTTTGCATATCTAATCTTGCATTTAGTCACTAAGCAATCATCTAAGGAGCACACAAAATCATCCCAAGCAAGGGCCAATCAAGGAGACATCAACAGCAAGGAAGGTGAAATCATTTATTTCATTTTATTCCATTTTCTTTTTGTTATATCACTCTTTTGGCTAATCTTGAGGTGTCCTTGGTATCTTATCATTTCACATTTCTTAGTTATTTTCACATTAGAGTAGGATAAATTCCAAGGCATACAAGTACATGTTTTGATGATATTGAGAATGTAAAAGTAGAGTCAAAGGTTGCAGATATAAATCCTTTGGAAGTAGATGAGAGTGGTGAATAGATTGGAGTGAAAATGAAGTTTTCTTATGACTGTTTGATTGAAAGTATTGAAGATGAAGATTCCTTGACAATAGAGCTTGACTATTTATTAAAAAATGTAGAGAATGAATCTATGGATTGTGGTACTAATATTGAATTGGACGTTGAAGATCAAATTGCATTAGCAGTATGTCTTTCTGAAGGCATAATAGGAGTGACAAACTACATGTTGCAAACTAGGTAAAGGAGGAGGAAAAAGGTAAAACAACAATAGAGGTAATGAAGTACATTTATCTTTTTGAAGGTGGAGGCATATGTTTGATTGTTAATTCTAATGGAATATATTGGTGGGAGGTTAGATTAAAAGTTTTGAAATACATGAAGGGAAGAGGAGTAAAGATGAAAGGATATAATATTGTGAGGTTGTAGAATTTGGTGAATGGGAAGATTCCAGTGGACAAAGTAGTGAGGTGGATCTAGGAAGAACATAGGTTCTATAAATATTTATGAGTGCAACTCATGAAATATTTCCTTTCTACTGTGGGTGTTTGATGCTGGAGCATCCATGGAAATTGGCAATCCTGTGTTAATCAAAAAGATTTTAATTTTGTTGTGCATTTTTTAATTTTGGTGAGAGTCAATTTTTGGTTTGAAATTCATAATAAAATATGGAAAATGATATATTTTTGAATAATTAAACTTGTCAATAAAATCTCCTTTGCACATTGAAGTTGGCTAGTGGGTGAAAAAATAAAGAAAAGTAGTTTTTAGAAAAAAACATGTATTTGAAAAGTATTTAAAAGGTATTATGAGGAATTGAGAATTGAATAAGGAGTTTTAAGAAAATTAATGTTGATGCCTAAAAAGTAGGGGCTAGGAAAAGTGGGTGCCCAGGATTTTCCTTGATTTCTACTTTCTCAGGAGTTAAAAGGTGGAGAATACAAACTGCAATATCCTATCTTTGACAAGGTTGCTAGAAATGGGATTTTACTGATTTTTAATTAATTTTTGAAGATTTTCATGTGCAACAATAACAAGGGTTGTGTCATATAGGAGAGGCCCAAATAAAGCATATGAAATTAATTCTATGATAGGAGGAGTTAAGCAATGAAAAACCTTGTTTTCATTGAAAAGTTTTAAAAGGAGAAATTTCATGAAGAGAAAGCAGGATGGCATAGCATTCTCTGTGAGGGTTCTTTTGGTGTGTTTTTTCAGGTGTGATAAAGTGAAGGAAACAACAAAGAGGTCCTTTGAGACCATTTTTGAAGATTGATTAAGTGGAAGATTGTTTTTGAAGCTATAGGATGAGGTTTTGGTGAGATGAAGATAGGAGAGTTTGAGGAAGGCTTGTGGAAGCCATGTATGTTGCTGTACTACACCATTGTTGCAAGTCTAAGATCAGACCTAAATCATATTGGGATTCTGTAATGAGAAGCCAATAGGCTTGGTTTGTTGTTCTGTAATGTTGTTCTAAATTTCAATGAGAATTTCTATGATTTTGCTTGCATAAATTGGGTGTTTAGATCAATCCTATTTTATGATGTATAAATAAGATTGGTGAAGGTTTATTATTGGTTTGAATATTATTTTTGAGACTAATTTTCTTAGCTTAAGAGGCTGCAATATTGGTAAAAACAATTTTGAGAAGATTTTGTAGTTGTTGTAGGTAGTTTTGAATGAACAAGCTAGTGTTCATGTTGCAAATTTTTAAATTTGATTTTCTGCATTTCCAATGCATTTTATTTTGTTGAGAGTAGTTGTATGAAAAGGGGGTATGCATGTTATCCTCTCTCATTATTAGTCCTCTTGCTATCTTTGAGGGAGAGTTGATATTTGTTCTATGAGTCTATTTTTAGTCCATGAATAATGAAACTCCTCACAAACCCTATACAATAGGATCTTCTATTGAGGAGGAGATCTAGTTACCTAGGTAGCTAATTACTTAGTTATCTATTTTTACCATCATTACTCAGTAGTTGCAGCAATAGAATGTGTGTTACATTACAAAGATCTTCAATAAATTCTTGTTACATTCTATATAATCATTTAATGTTAGAATAAAATAAAGGAAATTGGTTTGATACTATGATTTGAAGAGCAAGTGAGTGTTTGACAACTTACGTGGAATAAACAACTCAAGAAAGGGCCACTTGAGGTACTACTAATCCACTTCAGTTTCTATTGTTAGATTATATAATGCATTGTTGAATTCAATTGATAGTTTTTAATTATATGTTATGAATGCATATATTGTAATTCATGAATTGAATTATGTGGCTTCATATTTGGTTTCATAATCCAAATGAATCAACTAGGTTAGGAAACTGTAGTTTTTAATAGTTAATAGTTATCGTCTTAAGTATTAGGTACCTACAACATACAGTGGTTGTCTACATTCTTTTTCCCCTATTTTGTGAATTAGCAATTTATTTTGTTTTCTAGGTTTTATTGTATTTGCATGTATATTTTCCTATATATCCCATTGATGTAGGATGTGTCTAGAATCTATGAATGCATATATTTTTCCAACACTATCTAAAGTTTTATGACTCCTAGTTGGTAATTAAATACAATTCTCTCATAAATAATGGACTATTTAGTTAGGGATTCTTAGGTCCTCTAAGTTGTGTGGATGCTTTGTATCACCAATTTACTTAGAAATTAGAGTGGCTCCACATTTTTTGACACTATTACTAGGGATGGTCATAAGTTCAAGATTCTTCTATTTGTTTTTCAATTCCTTTAAGCTTTCATAGTATAGAAATTTTGTTTCAGCACTAGGATAAATAGGTATTTTAGCCATCAACAACAATATGAATCACTAACAATGTGCAGGAAATGCTGATCTAAAGAGTCACAACCATTGTATGTGGAGGCAATAAGAAACTTTGGGAATATTTCTCCCATCAATACATGAAGCATTAGAATATACTGGTGGACAAAGTGAAGAGATTGAGGGAATAAATGAGGAACAATTATGCCTTGCACCAGTAGTTACACCAAACATAGAGGAGACTTATTGAATACATTTAGGCCTCATGGGTGATGCAGTAGTAGAAGATCCACCAAAGCATGTAATGGTTGAATTCCTTATAACCAACCAGGAAAGGGTTGTTTTCATTAAGAACATACCTCCTTCAACATTCCCTATCTCCTATGAATTGGTCACAAAGGATCTAGACACCATTTCTTTTTGAGTTTGATGTGCTATGCTGAAGCTATGACTACATCATAGATACTCACTAACTAAAATTGTTCCCAACTACAATGGAAGATGGTGCTCTGTGTTGGTTCATGGGGTTGGGAAGAGATGATGTTTCCGACTAGAATACAATAAATACAATATTCCTAGAGAAATACTAGGAATACTATAGAGGCATAGATAGAAAAATGGATGAAATCTTCAAGATTTAATAGAGAGAAGATGGGCCATTGTAAGATTATGTTGTGAGGTTTCAAGTCAGCCTCAAGAAATCCCATCAAAATAGACTTTATGATGAATCCCTAAAATTGGTATTTTTAAGGGGAGTTCATGAAAATTGTATGGACACCCTAAATCTCATTAGAGTAGAGGACATCTCATAATTAACCTTTGATGAGACTTGTGAAGTACATGTAGAAATTACTCTAGGCCATTCCTCAAGAAGACTAGGGGAGACATGACCTCTTTTCTCAACAAATCATCCACTCGAGTCTCAAGGGTAGAGCTAAGCAATCTTCTATCAAACATGAAGGAATAAATAATTAGCCACTTGGCTACCCAACTAGGTACCCTCCATATCAAGAAAAAGTAGATGCAACCCTCACAAAATTTTGTCCACATTGTCGCTAGAAGAAGATCAATTGCAAGTGCAAAAATATAGCCAGTATCTCTGAAGACAAGCAAGGGAAGCCAAAGTTTCATGCCCTGGAAGATGAAGAAGGTCAAGTGTTTTATATTTCTCAACAAAAACCATGGCAACCAAGACAAGGTATACCAAAAGATCCTTTGACCTATAATATGTCATTTTCAAGTAATAATTCACATTTCTCATATTGGAACCCTCAACCTTGGACAAATGTACAAAAATCACAATGGCTAATGCCCCAAGCCTCTAATTGGACTCAAAAGCAACAAGGCATATGGCCACCACAAAATTACCAGGGACCAAAATATAATTCCTAGTGGTCATCCCAACAAAACCAATGGTCACCACAATGGAAAAGGGGTTAGCAGTAGAAAAATACAAACCTAAATTACCAACAACCACAACAACCCTTGCAACAACATCAACCAAATATAATGCCAAATCCAGCCATGGTTGCACCAACACGACCAAAATTTCCAATACAACCAACACCTAATCCTAACAATAATCTTGTTCAATAGGCTTATGGTAATGAAACCATCCAATAAACTACTTATGGGGTTGAGGTGAGTGATTTCCACCTTAGATTAGGGAAAATGCTAGCTGGGCCTTCATCTCCTCACATCATAGAGTTGATTGACGAGGAACTCCCAACATAAGCTATGGAAAAACAACCTAGATCAAATCAAGATAAACCAAAAACTATAAGTCCAAAACCTCCATTCCTTGAGAGACTAATAATACAAAAACATCTTCTAGAAGCTAAATCTGATCTATTAGTACAACTTAGAGATGTTTGCATATAAAGATACCCCTCATATAGGAAATTAAGGAAGTGGCAATTTACACCAAGATAGTAAGAGAATTATGCCTCAAGAAGCTAGGAAGAAAACATAAGGACCATCAGAATATGCATGTATTGGGAGAACTTGTAGATATCATGTTAGGAAACATAATTGTCCCTAAGTATGTAGATCCCAAGTGGATGTCAAAATCAATGGAACTCTCTTCAAGAATACCTTAATGACCTAGGAGAAACAATTAACATAATGAAAAAGGAAACCATGAAGCAATTACAAATAATGGAGCTCAGAACAACACCTATTGTGTTATAGTTAGCAGATAGGTCTGTAGTAAAAATCGAGGGAATTATATAAGACTGGGTTATAAAATTAGACTCATGGGAATACCTTGTAAAATTTATGGTGTTATAGCCTAGAGCAGATCTTGTAGGGAACCACCTCATCTTAGGGAGTAGCTACTGTAGATTCTTTTATAGGTTGCAGGTATGGTAGCATGATCATTTCCAATGGAAATATAGCCAAGAAGCTAGTCCTTTATCCACCTGCCTAATCACATTCAGATTTGGAGAAAAATGTAGGGCTTTCCCCATATGAGGATGATCAATACTAATTACAAACATTAATGACTATTGAGTGTAGTCCTATGTTAGAAATCCAAGATGAATATAAGATGCTTGCAAACATCATGCAAAACAATTATGGTAGGGACCCAAAACAATATGATTGTTTAACATGCTTGCAATACCCTCTATAGAACATAATCCCTATCAATACATCTGAGTCTATCTCTCAAATTTTCCATACCTTATTGCCACATAGTTGCAGAACCAACATAGTAGGTATTGAAATTGCATCTGTTAAAACACTAGCCTTGACTTTAGATATTACATCAGGAAATACATTAAATATAAAAGGTTAATTGACTGCTGCACAAAAATCTTCACTATTGAATGTGTTGCAAGCACATGTAGTTGTATTTGCATGGGATTTAAATGATATAAAAAGGAATAGACCCAAACCTATGCATGCATTGAATTTACATCAATGATGGCTACAAACCGGTTAGGCAACCTCAAAGAAGAATGAACCCAATTTCCCATGACATAGTTAAGGAAAAATTACAAAAGTTGTTGGATGTAAGATTCATTTATCCAATCTTTGATAGTTAGTGGGTGTCTCGATTAGTAATTATACCTAATAAGGGAAGGAAATGGAGAGTGTTTTCTAATTATTTTGAGTTAAATGCAACACTAGAAGAGACCAATTTCCCCTTCCATTCATTGGTCAAGTGCTAGATTCAGGAAAGCAATACTTTTCCTTCTTGGATGGGTTCAGGGGCTACAACCAAATTAAGATAGCTCCAAAAAGACCAAGATAATACAACCTTTACTTTCCCTTGGGGTACATATGCTTACTTTGTCTTACCATTTGGGCTATGCAATATGCCTACCACCTTCCAAAGGGAAGTACTAATATATTCTCAAATTGTGCTCATGATTCCATGGAAGTTTACATGGATGACTTTACAACCTATGGGAATACTTATGAGGAAGCACTTTCTAACTTAGAGAAAGTACTTCAAAGATGTCAATATCACCACCTGCACTTAAGTAATTAGAAATTCTTCATGATGATGACTGATGGAGTAGTTTTGGGACATTTGTGTCTAATAAGGGAATCCAAGTAGACCCAAATAAAGTTGAGGTAATATCTACACTTCCTATACCTTAGAAGCAAAAAGACTATAGAAGTTTTCTTGGTAATGCTAGGTAATACAAGAGATTTATACAAGATTTTAGTAAGACTGCAACACCACTAGATTTGTCTTATTGTTTAAAGATGTAGAGTTTGACTAGAAACCTACTTGCCAACATGCCTTTGAAGCACTTAAAGCAACACATACAAAGAACCAAATATTAAGAGGACTAAACTGGACATTTCCTTTTCATATCCACATTGATGCTTTTGATTTTACAATTGGAGCTATGTTAGGATAAAAAGAAGGAAATCTAGAGTATGCCATATATTATATTAGCAAGAACCTTCAAGGGGCAGAGCTCAACTACATAGTCAATGAAAAGGAGATGTTAGCAATAGTCTATGCAATTAAAGAATTTAGGAACTACATCACATGGTATTTTGTATTCATTCACATAGACCTGTACAACAATCAGGTACTTGATGAAAAAACTAGTAGTTGGAGGCAAATTTGTGAGATGGTTGTTGCTACTTCAGGAGTTTGATATTACCATTGTAGACAAACCAGGAAAGGCTAATGTAGTAGTAGAATTTCTCTCTAGATTGCCAACAAAATTAGAAGAGGATATTGTAGATGATTCATTTCTAGATGAAAAATTATTTTCCCTTTCTTTGCATACACCTTGGTGAAAACTAGTAAAATGGTGTGGATGAATGGGTTGATTCACCACAAAAACCTATTTCCTTAATTTCATTCAAAATGTAAGCTATGAAGTGGAGATAAAGAGCAGTAATCAAATCTCACAGAAACAATAATCAAAAGGAAAATTTGGAAAGGGGAAAAAAATGTGTACCTTTCACCAAAAGTCTCCTTTTGAAGCTCATTGAGGACTCATTCACCCTATGGCAAATGGGTCCTAGTTAGGTTTTCTAAAAAATGCTTTCTGGGTTCTCTTCTAGTAGGTCCACACTCCCAGATTCTAGGTGTTCACTGTCACACAACTGAAAAAAAAATCTAGAGGAGTTTTTGTGATATGACAAATTTTCTTGCAACTTTGAAAACTTTGTAACTTTCTTCAATTTTTCTCTTCAAATGATCTTCAACCTAAAATCTACAATCACACATCAAAGAGAGAAAAATGTTGTTTTGTTAGTGTGAACGAAGATCCTATACCTGCAAGAACACAACAAATGAACACATTAATGAGATCAAATGCAAGTTAGAATAGAGATTCCCCATAAAATCCATTAACATGATTCAAAATAGGAAATGAAATCAAGAAATGCAATGAAAATAAATAAAAGAGATTAATCCTATTCAAATAATGCAAACTCTTGATCCTATGGGGGAGTTGGTGTCAATTTGATGTGGAAATTGGCCCTTTCCCAACTCCTATGATGCAAGCTTGATGAAGATTTGATGATTGTGATCCACTTGGTGATTGCTTCAAATGCCTTCCATGGAGAAAACCTACAATAACCTAGCTACAATTGATGGATTTGATGCAAATGCTAAAGCTCTAAGATGAAATTGAAGTATAATAGTTCTTTACTCAAATTGTGGATGATCGAAATGAAGGATGAGGTCTCTATTCATAGAAGAAAGTAAAGAGAGAAAAGGAAAAAGAGATGAATGTGGGACTAATCTTCAACCAACAAGAAGAAGCCACATGTCATCATGTGAATGGTTGAGGAATGAGCACATTTTGGAGAATGTGCAAAGAGGGGGGAGATTCAATTCAAAATATGGCTTGAAGGATGAGGTGAAAGGTGAAGTTAATGCCACATGGCTCAAGAAAAGGACATTTAAGAGATGTTAAATGCCATGTTTGGAGGAAAAGACCTTTTGGGGGGAGATTTCAAATTTGAGGAATATTCCCACTTGGATTCCTTTTTGAAAGTAAATAGAAATTTACTAAATGAATTAAATCTATTTTCATGTGCAAGTGGCAAAACATGGAGGATGGGACATGACTTAGGATTAAATTAACCAAGGGTTAATTAATTTAATGAAGGATTAAATGATGCGATAATTTGATTTAAATTTATGGATTGATTAAATCAAAGTTGAGAGGAATATGAACTTAGACTCAATAATATAAATATTTTGATTTATTTAATTAAAGAGAGATGAAGTTAGATTAAATAAAGATTGATTTAATTTAATAGAGTGACTTTAGAGATTAATTAAATAAAATTGATTTATTTAATTAAAGGGGGACTATAGGATTAATTAAATAAAATGATTTATTTAATTAAAAGAAGATGATGACTTAATCAAATAAATTTGATTTATTTAATTAAAAGATGAAATTTGATGAATTTAATCAAATACATATTATTCAATTAAATTGTTAGTAAAGGAGATGATTTAGGCATAATTGATGTTAGCAGATCAGGATCAAGTGTGCAATATCAATCTGTATATTTTATGTGTCTATAGTTAGGGAATGAGAGTTTGCCTTGGTCAAATCCTGTTTTGGTAATTAAACCTTGAAATGAAATGAAACATGAAAGAAGGAATGATGAATGAACAAATCTATGTAACAACTCACTAAACATTATTTGAAACCTTGGATAACAAATCTACAAACTAGTATGACATGGCCTCAATGAATGTAAATCTTGATCATGAAACTTGATGTGAAATAATGCTTTTGAACACTTGAATAGATCTTGAAACCTACATCACCATATTAACTCAAAAAACATGCATGATGCAAGAAATCTTTGACATGATGAAAGGAATCTTGATTGCTACAATAATCTTCAATAATTCTACCCTTGAATGCCTTGAAAATGCTCTTGAATACCCTAATTAATGCTCTTGTGAAACCTTAGGATGTTTGAATAAAAATTGCTAGGAATTCTTAGGATGAAACATAGTGAAATAATCTTATATTTATATGTATCTTAACACTAATTCCCGAAATTCAAATATCACAAGACAACATTGAATTATAGATTTGAAATAATTAAAATACCACCAAAAATATATTTAAAAGGGGGTTCTTAGGTGTTGGATATTGCTGATATGTGGTTGTCATTGATGTCAACACTATTTCCTTTAATGTCTTTAAGACTGTATATGTCGAGGATTTTGAGAAAATTGTAATAAAATAAGTTGTAGTTTGTCGGTGATGTAGTGAAGTTCGGTATGATGGATAGATCAGTATATTGATGATAAGAGCTTGCAGATTAAAGGGTTTGTTGAAAATTATATCTAGTTTATGCACATGATGTTTCATAGGTTTGCATGAAGATTTAATTGAATTATGAGTATCTATGTTTTGACAGTTGTTCTGTTGCTTTAGCTGGTGTCCCTGAAAGAAGATGTGATTCTAGTAATTTGAGTTGTTGTAGATGCTTCTGTAGTGATTCATGATGCTTGTGGATATTTCTAGACCATGCTCTATCAATGTTGTCCCACATTGATCGTTGTGCTCACGATTAGTGATTTTCTTCTACGAGTTCATGTTTTTCATGATCATGGCCGACAGGGTGATTGTAGCGTTTTGCGGATCTTCGAGGCATAATTTTTGAAGGTGTTCCATATTTGAGGATGTTGTTTTGGGTCTTTACTATGTTTTGGAAGACATTGTTTTGTCTACATTGATAAATTGTTTATTGTTTTGGGCCAAGAGTTTGTACACATTTCATATTTTGTTGGGATGACATGTAGTTGATGTTATCCTTGGTTGTGGATATATATATGATCGATTGTTTATACCATTTGAAGGTATGGTTTGTGATGTATGTCGTGCGAATAATGTTCTAATCTTTTGAAGGCAAAAGTAAAGTGTGAAGAAGAGTTTATGTGCTTAATTAGAACTGTAATCAGGCATTAGAAGATGCTATTTTCTCAGTTCAAGATCTTCCAGATGTAATCAGTATGTGACTATAAGACAACGAGTCTTCCTTTGGGCAGTAAGCCTTTTGTATTTGAGTAGTGTGCTCTAGGCAGTGTGCTTGAATGCATGTGCATTCCCCATTTAAAATAATTTTAACATAGTATAATCTTGTGGACTAACCTCCACTGTGGTTTTTCCCCTAACAAGGTTTCCACATAAAAATCTTGGTGTTATGTGTGTTTTTGATGTGGTCATGGTTTATGATTTCATGTTTATTTATCAAATATAAGAATAAGTTTAATAAGTAAAATTTTTGTGACAACTGATTCACCCCCCCTCTCAGTTGTCTGCCCTTGTGTTGCCAACACTAGGTCTAAGTGAGGACCCATTTTCCATAGGGCGAATGGGTCCTAGGCCACTTACCTAGGACACACATTGCTCCATTATGTTAAGTTAGGGTCATAGGTCTAAGTGAGGACCCATTCACCCTTTGGCGAATGGGTCCTAGGTAACTTACTTAGAACACACATCTTCCAAATTTAAGTGTTGTGCAATGGATTTTATGAATGTCGGGTTTTATCCCTTGGAAGTTACATTTAATTAGGCTTGGATCTGAATTAAAGAGGCCAATTAAGGAAAATTAACCTCAATTAATTAATAAAGCCCTAGATTAGTGTGAAAGTGTAAAGGAACACCTTACAACACCAAAAACAAAGCAAAATTAAGTCCATTTATTTTAAAAAGGCCCTAAACTTAATGTGAATATGTAAAACATATTACAACACTAAATCAAGGCATAATTAAGCTAATTTATTTATTAATTATTTCCAAATTAAGTGTGAAAAGGGGATACTTTTTCCTACACTACACTTGTTATGTAGACATAACCAATTATCTAGTTCGAGGAGAAACACCATCACATCTCTTACTAAGGGAGAAAAGATATTTAGTTCAAAGAAGTTTTACTTATTCATGGGTAGCTTGTGGGAAGTTTGGGGAGATTGTTGGAAGAATGCCATTGATGCTATTGTCTAGCAACATGAGCATGAGAAACAAGAAAAGGTAAATAAAGATGTGTTGCATTATTATCATTGATGTCAACATTGTAACTTATGTGAATATTTTAGTTACAAACCATTTTGATAAGTTCTAACAAGTTTTTGAGTTGTTGAGGAAGACATCTTTGAAAGATGGTTTGATTTAGAAAAGTAAGTTGTGTGGGAAATTGACTAAGTGTCAATTCAACTAATTGAAGGTAACAAAGCATCTATTTTGGGTCTACACCACTTCACAAATGAAGGTTTCACTCTATGCTTCTAGCTTTACTTTACTGGATGTTAGTTGTATCTAATTCCTGTTAGGCCACCAAATTTGCACCCTGTTTGCTAAGCCTTCAATGAGAACTCAACATATTTGGGCCAACATGGGACTGCTCTCAGCTTGTGGGTAACCTGTTTGAAAGAAGACCTCCAGATTATGGGCTGACTTCCCCTTTTGATGGTGTCACCTAAACTATTTCCTATTGGAATAAGGGGAGAAAGAAGCATGAAAATAAAACTAACCCCTATGGTGATGCACCTAATGATATTTACTAGACCAATACAGCTGCTTCCATACACAAGAGTGGTCAATAACTTAACAATGGTTTACACAACTCAAAAATCCATATGCCTTTGCATCAGTGTTTCATAACAAGGCTGGAAATGCCATGGACAACATCAAGAAGGAAGAAAATTGCATCCTCACAACTAAAACTTTATCCTAAACTAACTCAACACATGTTACATATGACCTGCAAATTCATACTAACTGCATAAAGGAAAAGGAAACATGACAAAATCAAAGGTAAAAATAATTCTGCCATAGATTTCATCAACCATTTATAAAGCTTTCACAATAAACAACATAATGAGAAGGTAAAATATATTAACTTATCAATCAAAAGGTGTTACACACTATTGTAAATGTCTGATAATGAGTCACAATGCAGTCCTTTGCCATGAAAAGGGCTCCAAAGGCCACAATGCCTGCAAGAAGGAAGAAAAGAACCCTACAAAACTCAAGTATCAAGATACTTAAGCAAAAAAGAAACCAAAAGCCCACACAAGTCCTTCTAGAAACCCTAAGTTGGATGAAGCACACCAACCAAAATAGAAGCTTCCAAAAACACTCCAAAATTCCTCCAAATGTAGAGAAAACAAGCCAAGTTGAAGGTCACACTGAAGGTGTGATAAAATAGCCTCCAAAACAGCCAAATACATCCTCCCACACTTTCTCCATGTTGACAAGTCATCACCAAATTTGGACCCGCACACAAGTCATGCAATATGTATGTTTTTGAAAACACATGGCCTTTTAAAGCATAAATATAGTGATTTTGTTAAGTGATTTATAAAACACCGCTTAGCAAATCACTTTACAATTAAGCTCAACTTAAAGGGCCCCACCATTTAAAATGTATTACATTTGCATTTGAAAATGATTTTCAAATCACTTATAGCTATTTCGAAAACTGACAACAAATGTAACATATAATGCCATAGCTAAAAGCCTTCAAAAATCTCCTAAGGCATTTGACTATACCATCCTACCTTACTCAGCATTCTTGGACACACATGATAAGATACATGTTTACAAAGGCATTATAGGCACTTGGCCAATATGGCCAAACTCCAAGACTCTTGGAAAGAATATTCCAAGTCACAAGATGTATCACATATGGTATACTTGATATTGCATTGCACACTCCATGGCAATTTGATGACTTAGTAAAGTTTTGAAAAAAAGGAAAAAAGTTCTTAAGGCATAAAATGCCTAAGGGAGAAAACACACATGTTTCAACCCCCATCACATTTACCATGTGTTTGATTTTTTAAAACAAGGGATAAAAATCCCATCGAATGGAAAATAGGGGTCAAACCCTAATGATAATACCTGAATAATGGAAAAACACCATCATTTGGTCACTTGGAAGAATCTAGAAAATGATGCTCTACCACCATGGGGTTTGGAAAATATTGGAAAATGAAGATCACACTGGTTTTCTATCAATTTTTAACATTTTCGTGAATGAAATCATAGGTAAATGTAGTTGCTTGGCATAAATATGCATCTTTCAACTTTTTTGGAGCCTCTCCATTGATTTCAAGCCGCGGCCTGTAGAATGTTTCTAATCATTTTGTTGTTTCATTATTTCATGTGATGACTCCTTCTCTTCCACAACCTCCATTGATTAACTCTAATGAATCTTTTGGAGACGCGAGCTAGGTAAGATTTTGTGCACAAAATTTTGCACTCTCTGAAAATGATGATAAGTAATGTATTGGGTTCAGCCTGCTTGTGGATTTCTGAGTTTCCATTTATTGTAGAAATAGAAATGTTGGCTCCATCGAGCCATTTTCTATTACATTTTGTATATTTCAAGAAGTCTCTGTATATCCATGCCATGGATATGTATTCCTATAGAAGACCAAAAGAAAAGAAAAAATTCCTTTCAATCATTCCTGTGGCCATGAAAGAACTACTGGCTTTGTTGTCATCTTTTTATGGAATGTTTCTTATTAAATGTCTCCTCAATACCTCTGCATTTTCCAATGGCCGCGGCCATGTGCTTTTGGGTTCTTACAAAACAATGATATATCATGACTAGACTAAAACCCTGGCTCCTAAAGGGGGATTGATTAAAATAGATCTATCACCGTCCACCATTCCCCAAGAAAATGTTGTTCCGTGTGAAGGAAAATGGTCTAATAAATGATTCAATGCCATTGCATTGTTGGGTATAACTCTCAACACATCCTTTGCATTTCTCCTGATACTTATGCCCTTTCATGGCCCTGTAGCTCAATGTTTCCCTAAATTATCTTGCTTGAGCTCTATTTTTTCCAGAATTTGTGGTTGCTACTGATATATCTCTAGACTTAGAATCCTCATTCATAGCTAATCTTTTGCCAACACTTCTCAAACAACCTTGTTTGACTCGAGATGACTCTATTCCAGTGTCATCATCCTCCAAAAAGTGTTGTTTCTCATCAAGGGAGGCTAAACTTGCTGTCTCCTTGCTTGATCTAGCTGGAGCACCTCCTACCAAGCAGTGATGCTATAAATGTTTCTTCATTTGATCTTCTAGGCTTGTTGCCAAAAGCTATATGGGCAACTATTGTTAAACATTAATAGGACTTGATACCCATTTTTCACTCATTGGTTCAAAATGATAGAATTCATTTTAAACTGGAGAAAATGAAGTACATTTTATTATCCTTCTTCATCACATTCAAATGTATAAATGAAAAAATATGAAAAGATTACAACTACAGACCATTACATTTACACACATGCATGTAATAGAGAAAGATTCACATATTTTGAAAATGTAATCTTTATTGAATGTGATAAGGTACATGTGACTCACACAACAAGCCGTGAGACTGACTTTTCTTTGATACAAATAAAGATAAGTTGATACATGAATAAATGAAGGAAATAAATAAGCATGTAGAAGGGATGACCAGTCATTGCTTGAATGACTGGTTGAGGTTTGTCTTGTTTTGATGTTTTCCTCGTCGCTTGTCCTTCCTAGTTTCCATCTTCTCCTGTCCCTGTAGCAGTTAAAGCAATGTGTTAGAGTTATACTCTAAGAAATGAAAGGTCATAGCTATACACGATTATTCATGTCATTCACCTATGCATGTATCAATTTGTCTCCATGTGCATCAAATGATCAATGAATGCCTCAGGTGTCTAGGAAAGCCATTTGGTCAATGTACACACAAAAGACAGTCATTTTTTCTAACTTGTTTGTTCCTTGTGCAGTTACAGGTGCAATTATTTTCAGATTAAATGAGTGGAGATAAATGTGGCTCCCATGAGGGTTGAGCCCAACTCATTATTTATGCTCAACTCATGAAGTACACTTCAGTACATTCAATGTAAATTGCAATTATAATATGTCACTGTCAGATATTTTTTTATTGAAGTAGTGAAAGAGTATAAAATAATGTGATCATTCAACTGGAAGCATAATACCATGAAAATTTATGCATGATGCAGGGTTACAGATCAAGAAAATGAATAATCATGAATTAAGATGTGCATTGTTGAATGTTAAATGACAGAACAAAAGGATTATTTAGCAACATGCATAAGAGGAGAAATCACTGTCATAGTTATTCAGAGAGTCCAGGTGTGGAAAAATCTTATGCCTTGTGAAACAACACATATATGCTCTATAAAAATGAAGGATTTACAGTAGGCTTGCAAAAGACAGTACATGGAAGTAAAGATGGATCTGAATCTGCTCTATCAATTCAAGAAGCAAGAAGTGTCACAGGAAACAAGGATAGTTATAAACAAAAGACAGGGCTACAGTCATAAAGAGTAAAAGAATAGTTACTAAAGAGAAGCACAGTCATTCCCTGAAAAGGACCAAGGAAGCATTAAATAATGGCTTTTCATCTTAAAAGGGATGACATTACAGTTACCAATCAAGAAGGCAGGGGTTTTTGTGGATAATGCATAGTCAAGTGATCAAAGGAGCTTCAAAGGCAATGACAACCTCACATATCATAGTGACCTAACCATAAGTCATAGGTTTCTACTTAAAAAGGATGAGTTCATAGTGGCACCACCTCAAGGAACAAATGGTAGTAGTTTTGATCTATAAAAGGATGTGTATCAATACCACAAGGATGCACAAGGAGATAAAACTGTAAGTATTGATAATTCTAGTTATGGAGACTTTCAGTTGAGGGTTGTAATAGTTGCTAGTCTGGGAGATGACTCTTCACAAGGTGAACATAGTGTTAAGGGTTATTATATAATTTCATTCAGCAGAAATTCTTGCAACAAATCAAGCTATTTTATTATTACAAGCACATATCAGGAAATTGCAAGAAAATAAAGGTAGTTTTGGGCGGTGTAGGAAAAATTCTCTTAAACCTCGAGTGTTCTTGACAAAAGGGATAGAGCTGTGACAATAATGAAGGGAAGAATTAGTTGACAGTCATAGGCTAGAGAACAATTTATGCATAGTTTTAGGACTGTTAAAAGACATAAGAGCTAATTGGGGTCTATACTGTCAAAAAGCAATACACATGAAAGTCTACACTTGGACGATACTCTGAATGCATTATCTAATGTGTATTTAATCAAAGGATAAAGGGACAGTCTTATTTCTTGATATCAGGACAGTCCATGGTAAGCTAGTTGAGGAATGTTTAGGAATTCCTACAGTAATAAAATGACTGAGTTGTGATTAATGGTTGTAAGAAGGTAATGGCTTCATCTTAAAGGATGACCATGTCAGTAAGGATGACAAATAAGAGTTTGATTCTTTAAGTTGTGCCTTAGAAAGATTTATGGTAATATCCTAGGCTAGTATCATATGTGTGAAGGTCATTTTTATTAAGTGAGTGTGTGAATCTCAAATGGACAGTGCACAGTGATAAATATAAAAAAATAGAAAAAGAATTTAAAGCTTGATCCAGAATGGAGAATAAATGACAGATGAGTAAATGGAAGCTCTAGAAGCTAAGTGTTTTGTAGATCTTGTTTGACCACGAATTAAGGAATATAGTCCAAATTTATGCACAGGAAACTGAAGACTAAGCCAAAATTTGACAACTATGGCTGCTGAAACATAAGTCGACCTGTAAAGTTGAAAGTAGGATTATAACCTGTAGGTGACTTATGATGTTGAGAAAGCTCTAATGAATAGTCTTTTAACAATTAAAAGAAGGCATGTACCTACGTAGTGTAAACAGAATAGAGGGGCACAACAGAGTTGGTTTTAGCCAAAAGAAATCAAATCCATAATGAGTTTCAGCTTACTAGTTTTCTCCTGTACATGGAAATTATAAAGACAATAAACCCTGGTCGACCATGAAAAGCACTAAACAAATAATTCATAATGGTGAGAGCTCAAGCTCGTGGTATTTTCAAATACACCCATAATAAAAGTACAAAAAATGTGAAAACCACGAGTTCACAGCCTGTAGACAGTGAAGGTGAAATTCATGAGGAAATAGAGAAAAAGAAATGCATTGAACCCTTGCATCTGTTGAATAGAAAAATGCTTATGAAAGCTTCAAATATCTGTAACAAAGTATTGCCGTGGCCATGAACTATCATTTTCAAGTTTTCAAAAACTCCATATAGAGGTATATATGGCCGTTGAATGCACAACAAGGAATACAAAAAAAGGGAATGGGTGAGTGAGAAAAAGGAAATAGATGTAGAAGCCGTGGCCTCAGAGGCCAAAAGTTTATAACAACCTTTGAAATACACAGAAATCTCTTGAAAGTGAAGACTTACCAGTTTGTTTCTGAAGAGGGATCATTACACAAAATCTTCTACAGGCTGCGAATTTGTGGTTTTCATAGAACTCCAAACCCTACTTTTGGCAAAAGAAGCTTCTTTGTGAAGTTTCAATATTGAATGAAATTAATTTTCATTTTCCTTGCTCTTACTTAGGGTTAAAACCCTAAATGGTCAATGGGGAAGCTTACTTTTATGACCATGTTTTAAAATTAAACAACACAACTATTATATTATGGCATCCTTGTTCCTTAGATGTTTACTATGGTGAAAGTAAGTTTCATATTACTTTTAGCCGATACCTAAAGATGTGGTGGAATCTTTTATTGTTGGCCTTTGTTTATATTGTAGATGATTAATGTAAGTGATGTTTATAAATCATTTACTTTAAATCATTGTTTTTATTTAAAGGAAAAAAATAGAAACATATGCTTATATGACCAGATCTTAGGAGAGAAAAATGGAGAACCTTTTATGATTTGCTCAAGATTGGGAAGTAGTAAATTGTTTTCAAAACACATTCCACAAATGATGGGAGGATATTTTTAGTTTGGTAACATCAAGAGGGTATCTAGGGATGTTAGAGAAGATTCAGGGGTCGAATTTGATTTCTCTTAGGAAGTTTGGATGTTTTTATTTTTAGTTGGAGTGCTTTCAGCTTTGGTTTTGTTGAGTCATAGGGTGGTTAATGACTTGGAGAGACTTTTCCAAGTATCTTACTTTCTTTTAGAAAGTGGGGTGTCCTATTTTGGTGGCTATTGTTTTGGATCCGACCTTGGGTGGTTGTGAGTTGTACTTATGGGTTTTTGAAGCTCATTTTTCAGTCAGTTCTTCTACATTCAATGATAGAGACTTTTGGAGATTTTTAGAGCCAGATTTGTGTTCTTTTGGCAGTTGTAACTCATGATATTTTGAGGATTTCCTCACAGTTATTTTCTGACAATTTAGGAGCTTTTTGGACCTACTTTGGAGTTCACTCTTGTATGTTTTTATCCTATTTTCAGTTTGATGGTTCATGTTGAGATTTATTTTAATCCTACATGTTATGTCTTGAGATTGTGTTTGAAGTGAAGATCTTATAGCTGAATAGATTATAGATTGTGAAATTTTATATAGTTTAGGCTTGATTAGTTGTGAGGATTTTATATTTTCCTGCTAAGTTAGAGTCTGGAACTAATTTAATACCTGTCTATAAAACATTTTATGCAGTGGCTCATATACCAAAGTTGTGTCCTATGCACTTAGTATTGTCAGATTTTCATTGTTGTGTGTTGTTAAAACAAGATATTATCATATTTCTAGTGTATCACCTTGAAAGGTTTAAAGTTTTTTCAGTTGTTTATTGTTTAGCTTTCTTCCTATCCCTTTTCCCTTTCGAGTTTGAGTGCATTTAAATGCTTATCTGAATAGGAGCTGGCCTAGAACCTGGAGGTTTCACTTCATTCCAACAGTCCCACATAGAAGTGAATCCAATGTTTCCCCAAGATTGCTAAAACTTGTGTAGTTCAGTTTAGGGTGCAAATTTTGAGGGTAAACAATTTTGGCACGCTCGGTGGGACAAAGTCAGAATTAAAATTCATAAGTCTTGCTGTTTTGATGTGTTGACAGTGAGCTAATAACCTTTTAGAGGTTGTTTCTTAAGCATATCTAGGGACTCTGTGTGGAGAAAAAAGATCAATGCAATTGTTTTTATGAGAAGGATAGAAACTAGAAGTTCAAAATATGTAGAGTTTCTACATTTATCTCCTCCAAGAAGAAAAGGGAGAGCACTCAGAAGGACTGTTCCTTCCCCCAGAGTTCAGTCAACACCACCTGGTGTTAGTGACAAGGCACTGTTTTCATACAAAAGAAGAAGAAGGAGAGATTCTCTTGCTAGGCATTCAACATCACCTACCTTTAGAACATATCTTTCTATCTCTTCATTTGGGGTTTTTAATTTTTCAACAAGTAGTAATTCTACTGCAGCAAATACTTTTCACATAAATTCAAGTTGAGTACCAGTCAGTTCAAGCTCTGCTTCAACAAGCATATCAACGCATTCTAGCTCAATGGCAGCACCAAGACCTTTGCTTTCATACCGTTCAATTAGGGTAGTCCCCTTAATCTAGCACAACATGATGACATTCCATTGGCAATGTTAAAAGGGTTACCAGAGTTTACCGGAGAAGGACAAGTAACTCCTTTTGAACATATAAGAGATGTGGCAACATTGTGCAATGTACATCATGTGACACAAGAAAATGTAGTTGTGAGATTGCTGACTGCATCTTTTAAGAAGAAGGTGTTTGAATGGTTTAGAAGCTTGCCGGTGGGCTCTATAAGAACATGCGATGAGCTTGGTGATGAATTTACTAGAATTTTTTGAGGAAAAATATGATCACCTATCTTTGGTAGAGCAGTTAACAACCATATTTAAAAGATCCCCACAAGAACAAATGATGGATTTCAATATCCAATTTCAAAAGACTTGGAACAAAATACTTGCTACGGTAAGGCCTTATGCTAATTATGTATTTTTATACTATTTGAAAAGTTTAAATAGTGATATCTCAGTCATGATACAGTCCATGGGGGGTACTTCTTTAGCTTAGGCTTATAGTATAGCCATTAAGGCGGAAAATAACTTCATTCAAGCAGGCAAGATAGCACCTAGGCCACCCATGCCCTATTTCCCTGAAATTCAGTCAAATATGCCATTACAAATGCCATCTTTAGCCCCTTTACCTGTTGTTCTTGCAATACCTAATGTTGTAGGTCATGAAGTGTCAGCTACTGGGCCATCAAGTGAGTTGCAAGAGATCAAGTCTAGTCACCAAAAGATCGAAAGTATTTTATAGACTATGGGAAATGAGTTGATCAATAAGAAGAAACAGTATCAAGGGGCAAGGCCAAATTTTCAACAACAGAACCAATAGCAAGGTCAGAATGCAAGTCAGCCTTATCAAAACCAAGGATATTAGTATCAGCAAAATAGGCAACCCTATCAAGGTGCTTATCAGAGGAAAAATGTTAACCAGAGACCGTTCCAACCATATAATCCAACTCCTCTTAATGCTGTAAATCTAGTGAAAGATATGGTTCCAACCTAGAATAATTTTATGGCAGAAAATGAATGGTTTTATTCATGTAATCAAGCACATAAACTAGCTTCATGCTCAAATAGGGTAATTAATCAGGAACTTATGGTCCAAAATAATGTCAGTTCACAACTAGATGCACCTACTAATATTCCTAAACAATAATTGGATATACATTCTAATGAGACTACATTTTTAAATTGGCAAGGTGAGGAGTTCTGTGGTGTGAATGGTGATTCAACAATTGCAGCCAATACATGAGCTAAGAAAAGAGCTCTAGAGGTGGAGCAATCAGCTGATAGAAATAAGGGGCCTACAACTGTAGAAACATCATCCACACCTATTCCAAACGTACCAAAGAAAACTATTGTCTTACCAATCAATGAGCAGCCTCACAAGAACTTAGAACTGACTGCTGCTAAAGTACATCATAAGGTATTTTCACCTATACCTTACAAAATTGTGGATAGTATGAAGAAGATGAATGTGAATATGACCATGTGGGACTCCTTAAGCATTCTTGGATAGGCCGATTTGCTTAAAAAGGCGTTATTTAAAGATGCAAATCCTAAACAAGTTGTTGCTGATTCCCAAAAGGTCGTGATGGTTAATGATGATCAAGGGAAAGTTGCTAATCCTAGTAGCAAAGGGAAATCTACGACTCAAGGTAAGAACATGAGACCTCCGTTCTATGTTTCATTAATTATTGGAAAAAATTTAGTGCACAATTGTATGGTAGATAGTGGTGCTACCTATTCTGTGATGGCCAAGCAAGTAGCTGATCAATTAGGATTAAAGTATGAACCTTTAGAGAAAGGAGTAGTCCAGCTGGATGGCTCATCTGTTAATACAGTGGGTCTTATCAAAGATTCTAGTTTAACTCTACATGCTTGCCCTAATTTTTTGATTTCCCAAGATATTTATGTAGCAGATTTGCCCCCGTATTTTGGGTTATGTTTGTCAAGAGAGTTCACAGCTAAAATAGGGGGATACCTTTCGTCGGACTGGTCTCACATGCTATTCTGTACTAGGTATGGAACCAAAGTAACCATTAAGTTTGAACTACTTACAAAAGAAAATATAGAACCCTATATACCTAGTGCAATAAATGCCAAATGCATAATTTTTGAACAAGACAAGCATGCTGCTGTCTCTGATGCTTGTACGGCTGTTAATGATATTCTTGATATACTTTTAGATGAGTGGGCAACAGGCCAAAATTTTAGTACTGAAAGTGTCTTGGTGTCAGATGTTAGTATGGGTAATTACATGTTTCAAGAAGCTGACATAGTGATGCCTAACTTGGTTAAGAGGTCAGAGAATGATTGTGATCAATAGGGAAAAGTTTGGGAAATGTATTTTGATGGCTCAAGGAGCAGGCATGGTGCTGGTGGGGGTGCATTATTGGTTTCCCCAAGAGCTGAAAGATATTATGCAACCTTTAGATTTGCATTTTCGTGCACTAATAACACAACATAATATGAAGGTCTTATTCAAGGGCTGGAATGGGTGAGGAAACATGGAATTAAGTGTTTAAAGGTGCATGGGGATAGTGAATTGATGGTAAATCAGGTTAGAACCCTGAATGCTATTAAAAATGATGTTCTTAAATTGTACAAGCATATGGTTTGGGACCTCATAGAGGATTTTGAATCTTTCAATATCATTTCAATTCCAAGAAATCAAATTAGCATGCTGACATGTTAGCAGCTGTGGGGGCTTAGTTTGACATTCTGAGCAGCGTAAGGAAGGAATGCAATAAGCAACACATCAATGTTATTATCAAGCCTTCAGTGCCTGATAACAATGTTAACTAGCAGGTCTTTGAGAGTGACGAGCAAATTCTGCAATTTTTGCTTGAAGAGGTCATGCTTGCAGCATCAAACCAGGAGAGAATTAAATAGCAGTATGGAGACCAAGTACTGCAATTAAAGAACAACAAGTTGCCTAAGGGATTGGTCACCTTAGAAAGTATTTTTGACTTTGATGATCAGGCTAAAAGTAACAAAGCCAATTTGTTGGTTCAACAAAATCACTATGAAGACTTAGAAATTGCACCCAAGAAAAGCCTCAAGATAGAAAAAATAAACTTTGCTACTGAAAAGCAGTCTTTTCTGCAATTATTTCAAGAATTCATTGACATATTTGCTTGGGAGTATGGAGATTTGAAGGGATTTGATCCACGCCTTGCACAACATACAATAGAATTGGATCCAACAGCCAAACCCATAAGGCAAAAACAAAGGCTAGTTAATCCCAAATTGGAGCCATTGATGCAAAAGGAAGTTTTCAGACTTATAGAAAGTGGGATTATTTTTCCCATCAAGCATACTAGCTGGGTTGCAAATCTAGTTTCCGTGAGGAAGAAGAATGGAGAACTTAGATTGTGCGTAGATTTCAGAGATTTGAACAGAGCTTCTTTAAAGGATAGGCACCCTCTTCCATCTATGGAGCAAATTCTTCAATGTGTATCAGGTTCTGAATGTTTTTCTTTTTTGGATGGATATTCCAGTTATAACCAGATTTTGGTAAGAGAAGAAGATCAATTTAAAACTGCATTCACTATAAAGTGGGGCACAATGGCGTACAAGAAAATGCCATTTGGTTTGTCTAATGTTGGAGCAACCTTCCAAAAGGCTATGGACATGGCCTTGAGCAATTTAATGTATTAGTTTGTTTTAGTATATCTTGACAACATCACTGTCTATTCCAAGAAGACAACATATCACATTGACCATTTGAGGTAGATTTTTGAACATTATCGGGAGTTCGGTATATCATTGAATCCAAGGAAATGTGTTTTCTCTATTCATGAATGAAAGCTTCTTTGGTATGTAGTATCTAAAAAAGGAATCACTGTGGATCCTGAGAGAGTTGCAGCAATCTTGGAGCTACCTTTACCTCAGCATAAGAAAGGACTTCAGAGTTTCATTGGTCATATTAATTTTGTTAGGAGGTTTTTTCCTGATATAATAGCCTTGTTAAAACCCCTTACAACTATGTGAAAAAAGAATGCAGAGTTTAAATGGACCCGAGAAGCAAAGGAAAGTTTTCAGTTGATCAAGGAGGCGTTAGCTTTAGCCCCAACATTAGTTAATCTAGATTTCAGCAAGGATTTTACTTTGTATTCTTTTGGTAGCTTTGATGTAATTTCTGTAGTTTTGGTGCAGAAAAATGTAGAAGGGTTAGAGCAACCCATTTCTTTTTTCAGCAAGGGTCTGGAAGACTATGAGTAGAAGTATACCTTCGTAGAAAAACATGTGCTGGCTATTGTGAAAATTGTGAAGAAATTTAGACATCTGCTGTCTCATAACAAAATTCATCTACAAGTGGCACATTCCAGTGTGAAAGAGTTTTTACTCAGCAAAGATCTAAATGAAAAATGGGCTGGGTGGATCACAAAAGTTATGGAGTACGATGTGGATGTTCAATTCACCAAGTTGGTGAGGGGAAAGGGTTTATGCCAGTAGCTGGCTAACGAAGACATTTCAGCAGTGGAGGATGAAAGAGACTTAGTTTTGGTTAATATTGGGACATCAGACAATGAAACTACTAGCTGGTTGCAGGAGATGTCGCATTTTTTGAGAATCAGGAAATGTCCACCTAATCTAAACATAACAAAAAGGAGGTACTACTGACTTCAGTCTATTCCTTTTGCCTTGATTGATGATGTGTTGTATAGGAAAGATCACAATGAAGTATTGCTCAGGTGTGTTGATAATGATCAAGTGGATTAGATATTACATGAGTTCCATGATAGACCTTCTGGAGGTCATTATGCTACAAGGACAAGAGCATATAAGATTTTAAGAGCAGGCTATTATTGGCCTAATTTGTTTAAATATGCACATACATATTTCAGGAGATGTTCCAAATGTGCCTTATTTGCAGGCAAAGAAAAGCTTACTTCTTTGCTATTGCAACCAATTCAGATAGAGGAGCCATTTATGAAGTGGGGAATTGACTTCATAGGGGCAATTAATCCACCCTCAAGTGCATGCCATCGGTGGATTATTACAACAACAGACTATTTTACACGATGGACATAAGCTTTGCCTCTAAAGGAAGCTAATGAAACAGTAGTGCTGAATTTTTATGAAGACATTGTTTCTAGATTTGGAGTCCCAGACTCTATAATTTCTGACAATGCCCTGGAATTTATTGGTTTGAAGGTTGCTGATTGGGCGTTGAAGAATGGAATTTACTTGAATACAAGCTCCAAATATTATCCTCAGGGAAACGAGCTTGTAGAGTCCACTAATAAAAATGTGATTAATATTATCAAGAGGACACTTCAAAACAATCAAAGGGATTGGCATGCCAAACTAAATATTGCTCTTTGGGAAGACAAAATTACCCCTAAGAAGGTGATTGGGAATTCACCTTACATGTTGGTGTATGGTAAAGAAGCAAAATTACTTATTTCTACTGAGTTACCTACCTTGGACATTGCCAGTCAGCTAGTCTTGTTTGAGAAAACTAATCTAATTGCGTTAAGATATACTCAACTGATGGATTTGGAAGAAACCAGAAACAAGGCTATGAAGAACATGGAACATCAAAAAATACTGACTAAAAGAACATTTGATAAGGAAACTAGATCAAGAGATTTCATGGTGGGAGATCGTGTGCTGAAATGGGATGTTCTAAGGAGCAGGCCAGGCCATCATACTAAGTTTGACATGTGGATAGGTCCATTTATCATCAAAGAGTGTAAAGAACATAATTATTTTCAAATGGCCACAACTGAAGGTGAAGTGCTTCCTATCCCAGTCAATGGGATACACCTAAAGCCTTGTTTTGAGGTTTGATGAGTTCCTCTTTGTACATGCTTTAGGTTAGATTTCATGCTTTCAATAAATGCTGGTGCACTTTAGTTTAGTTGTTGTTTCATTCCCTAAGTGCTATTCCAACACAGTAAATAGTTTCACTTTAGTTTTATTTGTTTTCAATAAGTTTTCGAGTGTTTTGAACTACTTTAAATAAGTTACAAATGAGTTACATCCATGTACAAAACTGCTCTAAGTCTACTTTTAAGTTTTTCTTAATGACTCCATGTCGAATGGTCAAGTTTAGGATACTGGTTTTCATGTTTAGCAGGAAAACATCTAGCAAAGGTCACCATAAATGTTCCCCATTCTTCACTCATTGGTTCAAAAAGATAGAATTCGTTTTAAACTGGAGAAAATGAAGTACATTTTATTATCCTTCTTCATCACATTCAAATGTATAAATGAAAAAATATGAAAAGATTACAACTATAGACCATTACATTTACACACATGCATGGAATATAGAAAGATTCACATATTTCAAAAATGTAATCTTTATTGAATGTGATAAGGTACATGTGTCTCACACAGCAAGCCGTGAGACTGACTTTTCTTTGATACAAATAAAGATAAGTCGATACATGAATAAATGAATGAAATAAATAAGCATGTAGAAGGGATGACCAGTCATTTCCTGAATGACTGGTTGAGGTTTGTCTTGTTCTGATGTTGTCCTCGTCACTTGTCCTTCCTAGTTTCCATGCACTCTTGTCCCTGCAACAGTTAAAGCAATGTGTTAAGAGTTATACTCTAAGCAATGAAAGGTCATAGCTATACATGATTATTCATGTCATTCACCTATGCATGTATCAATTTGTCTCCATGTGCATCAAAAGATCAATGAATGACTCAGGTGTCTAGGAAAACCATTTGGTCAATGTACACACAAAAGACAATCATTTTTTCTAACTTGTTTGTTCCTTGTGCAGTTACAGGTGCAATTATTTTTAGATTAAATGAGTGGAGATAAATGTGGCTCCCATGAGGGTTGAGCCCAGCTCATTATTTATGCTCAACTCATGAAGTACACTTCAGTACATTCAATGTAAATTGCAATTATAATATGTCACTATCAGATATTTGCTTATTGAAGCAGTGAAAGAGTATAAAATAACATTATCATTCAACTAGAAGCATAATATCATGAAACTTTATGCATGATGCAAGGTTACATATCAAGAAAATGAAATAATCATGGATTAAGATGTGTATTGTTGAATGTTAAATGACAGAGCACAAGGATTATTCAACAACAGGCATAAGAGGAGAAATCACTGTCATAGTTATTCAGAGAGTCCAGGTGTGGAAAAATCTTATCCCTTGTGAAACAACACATATATGCTCTGTGAAAATGAAGGATTTATAGTAGGCTTGCAAAAGATAGTACATGGAAGTAAAGATGGATCTGAATCTGCTCTATCAATTCAAGAAGCAAGAAGTGTCATAGGAAATGAGGATAGTTATAAACAAAAGATAGGGCTACAGTAATAAAGAGTAAAAGAATAGTTCATAAAGAGAAGCACAGTCATTCCCTGAAAAGTACGAAGGAAGCATTAAATAATGGCTTGTCATCTTAAAAGGGATGACATTACAGTTACCAATCAAGGAGGTAGGGGTTTTTGTGGACAATGCATAATCAAGTGATGAAAGGAGCTTCAAAGACAATGAAAACCTCACATATCATAGTTACCTTACCATAAGTCATAGGTTTCTGCTTAAAGAGGATGAGTTCACAGTGGCACCACCTCAAGGAACAAAGGGCAGTAGTTTTGATCTATAAAAGGCTGTGTATCAATACCACAAGGATGCACAAGGAGATAAAACTGTAAGTATTGATAATTCTGGTTATGGAGACTTTCAGTTGAGGGTTGTAATAGTTGCTAGTCTGTGAGATGACTCTTCACAAGGTGAACATAGTGTTAAGGGTTATTATATAATTTCATTAAGCAGACATTCTTGCAACAAATCAAGCTATTTTATTATTACAAGAACATATCAGGAAATTGCAAGAAAATAAAGGTAGTTTTGGGCGGTGTATGAAAAATTCTCTTAAACCTCGAGTGTTATTGACAAAAGGGATAGAGTTGTTACAATAATGAAGGGCAGAATTAGTTGACAGTCATAGGCTAGAGAATGATTTATACATAGTTTTAGGACTGTTAAAAGACAAAAGAGCTAATTGGGGCCTATACTGTCAAAGAGCAATACACATGAAAGTCTGCACTTGGAGGATACTCTGAATGCATAATCTAATGCATATTTAATCAAAGGATAAAGGGACAGTCTTATTTCTTGATATCAGGACAGTCCATGGTAAACTAGTTGAGGAATGTTCAGGAATTCCTACAGTAATAAAATAACTGAGTTGTGATTAATGGTTGTAAGAAGGTAATGGCTTCATCTTAAAGGATGACCATGTCAGCAAGGATAACAAATAAGAGTTTGATTCTTTAAGTAGTCCCTTAGAAAGATTTACGGTAATATCCTAGGCCAGTATCATATGTGTGAAGGTCATTTTTATTAAGTGAGTGTGTGAATCTCAAATGGACAGTGCACAGTGATAAATATAAAAAAATAGAAAAAGAATTTAAAGATTGATCTAGAATGGAGAATAAATGACAGATGAGTAAATGGAAGCTCTAGAAGCTAAGTGTTTTGCAGATCTTGTTTGACCATGAATTAAGGAATATAGTCCAAATATATGCACATGAAATTGAAGACTGAGCCAAAATTTTGACAACTGTGGTTGCTAAAACATAAGTTGATCTATAAAGTTGAAAGTAGGATTATAACCTGTAGGTGATTTATGATGTTGAGAAAGCTTGAATGAATAGTATTTTAACAATTAAAAGAAGGCATGTACCTACACAGTGTAAAGAGAATAGAGAGGCACAACATAGCAGGTTTTAGCCAAAAAAATCAAATCCAGAACGAGTTTTAGCTTACTGATTTTCTCCTGTACATGGAAATTATAAAGACAATAAACCCTGGTTGACCATGAAAAGCACTAAACAAATAATTCATAATGGTGAGAGTTCAAGCTCATAGTATTTTCAAATACACCCATAATAATAATGGTGAGACTTACTAGTTTGTTTCTGAAGAGGGATCATTACACAAAATCTTCTACAGGTTGCGAATTCGTGGTTTTCATAGAGCTCCAAACCCTACTTTTGGCGGAAGAAGCTTCTTTGCGAAGTTTCAATATTGAATGAAATTAATTTTCATTTTCCTTGCTCTTACTTAGGGTTAAAACCCTAAATGGTCGATGGGGAAGCTTACTTTTATGACCATTTTAAAAAATTAAACAACGCAACTATTATATTATGGCCTCCTTGTTCCTTAGATGTTTACCATGGTGAAAGTAAGTTTCATATTACTTTTAGCCGATACCTGAAGATGTGGCAGAATATTTTATTGTTGGCCTTTGTTTATATTGTAGATGATTAATGTAAGTGATGTTTATAAATCATTTACTTTAAATCATTATTTTTCTTTAAAGGAAAAAAATAGAAACATATGCTTATATGACCAAATCTTAGGAGAGAAAAATGGAGAGCCTTTTATGGAGAGGGAGGCATGGTCGGCGGGGACGAGGACCACCACTATCACTGATCCATGAGGAGAGGGGAGGAGAGGAGGATGTAGCCATGCTAGATGTGGCCCAAGGTGGAGAGAAGGATGTGGCCAGAGGTGGAGAGGAGGTGCAGCCAGTAGGGGCAGCCATCCTAGATATCCCAGATATCTCGGCAGAGGAGGAGGCAGGTGCTGAGGAGGCAGATAGAGAGGAGGCAGAGGTTGATGCTCTGGGGTTGTTAGGTGTGTACCAGGATGATGATGATGAGGATGATGATCATGAGAGAGAGATCTGAGATCAGATCCTGGAGGAGTTGGATGAGGAGGATGGGAGAGACAGGGCCAGACAGGATGAGAGAGGGGTAGAGGATCCAGACATGGATACATTGCAAGCCCAGGTTGCCTCCTTGGAGGAGCAGATGAGAGTGCTGATGGCCGAGAGGGATGCTTATCGGATGGAGAGGGACAAAGCTTTGATGGATAGGGATCAGGCTATAGCTTGGTGATAGGAGACTGAGCAGAGATTCACAGAGCTCAGGGCATTATGTACAGGACCATCAGCTGCGTTCGCCAGAGAGCTAGTCAGAGCTGGAGAGAGGGAGAGATACTATCGGGACCTATATGAGGCAGAGGTTCCCCTAGAGAGATGGTCTCCCAGTTTTTCAGTGACACATAGCAGCAGGTCCTAGACTAGGACCCACACGCGGACAGTTAGCACAGAGGGGGTGGATCAGCCATGTAGAGTAGGGCCATATGACAGACCTCCCACAGCTTAGAGATCAGCATGTTCCCAGCATCATTCTCCCACACACTCCCGGCATGATGGTAGTGGCAGTTCAGGATAGAGATATTGCTTGAGATTCATTTGAGACATTGTATTTTGATCTTATAGCCTACGAGCTTCCATGTATTATTGATACATTATGACATTGTGATGTGAACAGTTGGCGATATATATATATATATATATATATATATATATATATATATATATATATATATATATATATATATATATATATATATATATATATATATATATATATATATATATATATATATATATATATATATATATATATATATATATGATTTTGGCGGTGATTCTCATGATATGCATTACTATGTACTGATTATGCAGTATTTTTTTTTTTTACATGTGATGTTTAGATGATATGCCTATGTGATGGATGAGTATATATATTTTATGATGTATATGCAGCTAATGAGATAATGTTGATTCTATGTGATGTATGATTCTATATGATGTATGTAATTTAGAACTATGAAATGCAATATGATGTGAATATGTATGATGGATACGACATGTGATGCTATACAAATGTAATGTAATGCATGTATTTATAGTTGCTTTGTACATGGAATGCTTATGATAAGTATTGTTTGATGATGATTGTCTATTATGCCATGATGATCTAGATATGAGATATGTTCATATGTATGTATGTTTCTAACATGTATGTTGATGCAGGATGATATATAATGTTTTGTGTCATAGGACTCTGTCATAATGCAAGATAGAAGAACTGTTAGTGCGAAAGGAAAGATCGAGAAAGAATGAAAGACAGAAGATAGATGTTAGTATTAGTAATCTTCGATATTTTGCTGTATCACAAAAGGTATTACACTTTATTATCATTAGGCAGGACTAATAAAAATGGAGAAAAACACCATGATATGACATAGATCAAGGTGTGCAAGGTCATCCACTTGCTAATAACAGGTAGTCGCAGACAAGGATTGTCATTAACTCATACTAAGGGCACAAGTTGCCCCAGTCTTTTTGTCAGGACAATCCACAGACAAAAAACAAAGTAAAAGACGAGTCATGAGACGTCATTGCTCCTCTAAATCCTTCATGGTACATCCTTGAGGAAACTAGTAACATGACTCAAAATCCAATTTAAAAGATAGTCGATAGATAGCAGTCAAAGAAAATAGAATTCTGATACATCGTTGCTTCTCTAAATCCTTCATGGGACATCCTTGAGAAAGCTAGTAACATGAATCCCAGTCATCAATTCAAGATAAATAAGCCATAAAGTCAAAAATCTAGTAAAATATTTGCCAAAACATGATTTGTTTGTTTGATTTGTTGATTGATAGAGCCTGATTTCAGGAGATACACATACCGGATAAGATTGTGAGTTTGGTTTCAATGTTATGACTATCTGTATAAGGCATGACAAAGCCTAGTTTTAGAAAGACATGTATCGTATAAGATGTGGAGTCAGATGCCGTTGATGTGATAACCCGTGTAGGCTATGTTTGATTGTTTGACCTTGTCGATTATGCAGGAAGGACTCATCCTGTATAAGACATAGGTTGTTTTGCTGATATCAGTATTCAAGAAGGACCCATCCTAAATAAGATATAGGTTGATTGCCATGATGATGTCTGTTTCTAGGAAGGACACATCCTGTAGCAGACATTAGTTGATTTGTTTTGGTTGTTTTGTTTGGCAAGTTGTTTGATTTGACTCAGAGATATTGCTGACTTGTTCACCAGATTAATGCATGACTTGATACGATGTGTGGACAATTGACTGTGTGATAACAAACCCTAAAGGACTAACCTAAAGCGGCCTCGGGGGCTCATCGTTTGATGGCCTTGCCTACGTTGTACATGCAGAGACCTCGTAGTTCGACTTGACTTGACCGACAAGACTGACTACAAATAGAAGATGTGTGTGTGAAAGTGAAAGTGACGAACCCTAATAGACTGACCTAGTGCGGCCTCGGGGGCTCATCGATTGATGACCTTGCCTACGTTCAGTCGCAGAGACCTCGTAGTTCGACACGACCAATGACCTTGTCATATAGACATATGGATTAAAGCATGATTTTACATAGACAAACCTAAATGGACTGACCTAACACCTCGGGGGCACATCAGCAGATGGCCTTGCCTACGTCCAGTCGCAGAGGCAATGTAGTTCAACAAACGACAAAGATTGACACATGCGATCGACTCTGACTCTATTTTTTTTGGATTTTCAAAATGTTTTGATTTTTTTGTCTTTTTGAAGTTTTCTGATTTTTTTGTGTTTGCTCAAGTCATTTTGCGATGTTCGTGGATTTTCCATGGTTTTACATCTTCAACACAACCAATGTAAGAACCAATATGACACATGTCAAGTGTTTGCCCCCAGTCGAGTATAAGACCAATTGACTATGAATAGGGTAAAATGGGGGATATGAAATGCGCTCGATGTCAATCGTTCCAAGTCATGGGAAAGACTACCACTTATTACGAATGGTATATACAAGTGATGGATATGAAAGATAAGGGATATGTATAGGGATAGGTAGTATGTACAGGGATAAGGACTATGTACAGGGATAAGGACTATGTATAGGGTAGATTAGAATAATAGTAGACAAAGGAGCAGAGTTGAGTACACATGGCGCTTGTTTTCTAGGTTTTCACCATAGTACCTATCCAAAGCGCCACTGAAGTGGTTTTCACTATTGGACGAATGATTTGTCTTTACTATTTTCCAGATTATCTAATATTTTTGGTGTTACCAAGATGCCTGTTTGCCAGGTTTTCACCTTGATAACAATTTTTATGATTTTGTGATTTTTTTTGTATTTTTTCTAAGTAAGACAGGCTCGCATAAGCTATGCGTAGAACTTTTTCAGATGCATACTATTGATTGGTGAGGCCAATGGTTCCCCTTCAGGAGTAGAGAGTTGGTATGTTCCTGATCCAAAAGCTTCTGTAACAACATAAGGTCCTAACCAGTTAGGTTCAAACTTTCCTGGTTTTTCTCTTTCTACTTGATTCTTTGGGTTCTCCATTAAAACTAGGTCACCAATGTCAAAGTTTCTGTTCAACACCTTCCTGTTATAGCTACAACGAAGGAAATTCTGATATGCTTGGAGATGGTCTAATGCCTTTTGTCTTTGCTCATCTAGGAATTCTAGCTCATGGAGTCTCAACACTCGGTACTCTTCATCATCAATGTGGCCTTTCAGGGACACCCTTAGGGAAGGAATCTCAACCTCAATAGGCAGAATAGCTTTAGAACCAAATACAAGTGAATATGGGGTAGAACCAATGGGAGTGCAGATACTTGTGCGATAAGCCCATAAGGCAGGGTTAAGCTGTAAATTCCAGTCACGACCAACATCATTGACAGTCTTCTTGAGGATTCTAATGATGGTCTTGTTAGATGCCTCTGCTTGGCTGTTACCTTGTGGGTAGTATGGAGTAGAGAAGTGATGTTGGATATGAAAATCTTCACACAGATGATGAACTTCTTGGTTCTTAAATGTGCGGCCATTATCAGTGATTATGGACTGAGGGACACCATATCGACAGATGATATAGTTCAAGATAAATCTAGAAATCTGTGTGCCAGTAATGTATGTCATAGGAATGGCTTCAATCCACTTCGTAAAGTACTTAGTGGCAGTGATGATGAACTTGTGCCCATTAGATGATGTGGGGTGGATTTTTCCTATGAGGTCGAGTCCCCATTGGGCAAAGGGCCATGGTGATGTGATAGGATGGATCTCCTGTGCTGGGGCATGTATCAAGTTTCCATGAACTTGGCATTGGCGGCATTTCGTTACAAAGACATATGATTCTTTTTCCATAGTAGGCCAGTAATAACCCAGTCTCATAATATTTTTGGCTAAGGTAGGACCGCTCGAATGGGAACCACATATACCATCATGCACCCCACAAAAGGTTGCTTGTGCTTCAATAGAATCAAGACATCTCAGTAGGGTATTATCTAAGGAGCATCTATATAGGGTGTCTCCGACGATGGTGTATTTGGCTGACTTGCGGAGGAATGTCCTACATTGGTTATTGGATAGGCCAATGGGTATGACTTCGACATGAAGGTAATCATAGATTTCTTTGTACCATGGGGAATCGGGACCAACAATATCACACACCATTTCAAAATCTGGGATATCGTAGGCTGGGACCAAAAGCTGTTCTACCAAGAACTCAAACTTAGGCATGTTGTTAGGAATGTCAAGAAGTGATGCAATAGTAGCCATAGCGTCTGCTGCTCTGTTTAAAACATGAGGTATTTGATGAAATTTGACTTTGTCAAAGTACTCTTTAAAGCTATCAGCCATGTGCTTGTATGGAGCAAGCTTCTCATCCTTAGTCTCATAATCATCATTTACCTATCTGATTACTAGTTGAGAATCGTCATATACCTGTAAAACTTTAATTTTCCACTTGATTGCCATGCATAACCCTTTCACTAGAGCTTCATACTCTGCCATGTTGTTAGTGCATGGAAATGCAATCCTAAATGGCTTAGGGATGGAATCACCTTGTGGTGTGATAAACAGTATACTAGCCCCTGAACCATGATTTGTATGTGAGGCATCAAAGTACAATTTCCATGTTATGTTCGTGTCAAGTGTAAATATGAACTCATTAGGAAAGTTTGCAACTAGTGGGTGATCTGCCTATATGGGTGCGTCAGCTAATTGATCAGCAATGACCTATCCTTTAATAGATTTTCTTTCTACATATTGGATATCATACTCACTAAGTATCATAACCCATTTGGCCAATCACCCTATTAATGTTGCCTTGCTAAGAAGATATTTCAGAAGGTCTATTTTAGCGATCAACATTGTTTGATTGTTTAGCATGTAGTGCCTCAGTTTTTGGGTAGCAAATACTACTGCAAGACAGGCATGCTCAATGTTACTATAGTTGAGCTCATAACCTACCAAACTCTGGCTGATCTAATAGACTGTCCGTTCATGACCTTCATCATCATTCTGTGCAAGCAATGCTCCAAGTGATGAATGGGTTGCCGTAATATAAAGAATCAATGGTCTTCCTTCAATAGGTGGCATTAAGATAGGTGGTGTGAGTAAATATTCTTTAATCATTTGAAAAGCTTCTTCACATTTAGCTGTCCATGCAAAGGGTACCCCTTTCTTAAGTAGATGTTGAAAAGGGTGTGTCTTATCTGCTAGTTGCACTATAAATCTTTTGATAGATTGTAACCTTCCCTGTAATGTCCTTAGTTGACTGAGATTAGTGGGTGGAGGCATGTCCATGATTGCTTTTACCTTAGCCAGATCCACTTCAATACCTCATCTAGAAATGATATAACCTAACAGCTTTCCAGACTTGACTCCAAACACACATTTCTTTGAATTGAGTCTCATTTTATACTTTTCCAGCCTCTGAAATATCTTGTCTAAAATCTATAGATGTTCTGCCCTTGTTTTGGATTTTACAATAAGGTCATCGACATAATCCTCCATACAAGTGTGTACCAGATCATGAAAGATAGTAGTCATGGCACGTTGATAGGTTGCTCCAGCATTCTTGAGTCTGAAGGGCATAACATTCCAGCAATACGTTCCCCAAGGACAAGTAAAAGCTGTCTTAGGTTGGTCTTCAGTGGCAATTTTGATCTGGTTATATCCTAAAAATCCATCCATAAGGGACAACATCTCATAACCTGCTGTCATGTCAACTATCATGTCTATGTTAGGAAAAGGGAAGTCATCCTTAGGACAAGCTTTGTTGATATCTCTAAAATTAGTGCAGATGCGGATGCCCCCAGTTGGTTTAGTGACTGGTACAAGATTGGAAATCCAATCTGCATAGTCGATAGATCTGATAAAACCGTCTAACAATTTCTTGAGTTCTGCCTTGACTAATAAAGCAATTTGTGGATGCATTTTTCTCAGCTTTTGTTTCACTGGTTTGGCACCTGGTTGTAAGGGAAAATGATGCAAAACAAGTTCAGGATCTAACCCAGGCATGTTGGCATATGACCAAGCAAAATTTATCTCTCTGTGCAAAGAAGTCATGGAATTTTGGCTTCTCTTCTGTTGTCAATGACGCTGCAAAATGAACCAGCCGAGGATTCTCTTTTGTGCCTATGTTGACTTCTACTGATTCTTCAATGAGCATAGGTGACTTTTCCTGTGCAACGGGAAGAATGTTCAAACCTCCATCCTTAGGTTCCTCAGAGAGGTTTTCACCTTCAGATGCGTCCTTTCTTTTTACTTTTTCCTTGTCTAAAGGTGCCTTTTGTCATCGTCAGAGTTATCAAAGTCTAATGGGGTCAAGGTAAAGATTGAATTATTCATGTGATTACAAAAGTATTGTACCAGGTCTATTTTTCTCTTGGGTTTGGGTCTAGGTGGATGAATAGGTGGGCCTAATGCCAAGGTTTGATTATCAGAAACAGGTGGCTCAGGTTGCCAAGAGGTAGGATCAAGTGATTCCCAATAGTAGTGTTTAAACCATTCCTCTTTTGTCATTTTCTTTGGTGGATAGGAATTTAAGGGGTTGGGTGAGGAACTTAACATCAAGTCAAGTTCTCCAAATAACTTGTCAAGGTCCATGGAAGAAGTAGAGGATAAGGAGTCCCACTCATAATTGTTAGAATTAGGGGAGTCACAATGATATTGGTCCACTAGTTCGTGAGATGTCTTAATATATTCTGAAGCACATACTTCCTCAAGTAAGGGTAATGGAGTACTAGGAACGCCAATCTGAATCGGTTGAAACCCTAGCCCTACTCCTTTTGGCCACTGAGAAACAAATATTGGTTCAATTCTACCATCTTGGTTTAAGCCTAAACCACTCTATCCATCATATCCTTTGCTTTGCATAATTTTGAAACCCTTTCCATATAGACTTGTAGGAATATGAGCAAGTAAAAGTGGTTTCTCATCATCTTCCCTATACAACCAGGAAGTGACATCTTCTGCATCGACAACCTCTTTGCTTAATTCACCCCATTTAGTGAAAGTTGTTGTGGGGGGAACATGTATAGTGATCATAGACTATCCCCTACCTATTGTAGGTAAACCATATGACTTAGGAGGAACCAAATGGCTAACACAATAAGAAGTCTTTATGTAATACTCTCCACAACCCTTGTCTTGGATCTCAACCCTAGGAGTGGTAGGAAGTGGGGGTGAAACAGATGTTTGAGTGAGTGTGGATGGATCAACATAAGAAGATGGATTGGATGATGAGGCCTCGTGGTTTATTGACACTTGGCATTGAGGGATCTCCTTTAGATTGGTGCAATACTGGAAAGGATCGGGATCGCCATCTATAGTTATTTCTATGCCATTGTAAGGGAATTTAAGACACTAATGGTACGTGGAAGGGACTGCCTTCATGGCATGAATCCATGGTCTACCGAGCAGAAGGTTATAAGGAAGGGTGAGATCCAAAACCTGGAACTTTGTCTCCACCACTGCAGGACCAATTCTGATAGGAAGTGTTACCACTCCCTTTGATTTTCATTCCTCATCATCATAAGCTTTAATGACAATACTCTTGGTCATGTCTACGCATGCTTCTGAGATACATAGAGCCTTAATTAATTTTAAAGTGCAAAGATTTAACCTTGCTCCTCCATCAAAACTCGTCTAACTTTGGTATCATCAACAAGGACTTCTAGATGTAAAGGGTCATTGTGGTTTATCTTTTCTGTTGCATAGTCTTGTTCTGAAAATGTGGCATGGTGATTATTGGTCAAGTAGCCCACCATTTCCTGGAAACGATTGACATCAAGGTCATTAGGGACCGTGGTGTTCTGTAAAGCCTTATCGAGGATGGATCGATGCTCAGGGGAAATACACAACAATTCCAAGATTGAAATTTGGGTTGGGGTCTTCCCCAACTGGTCAAGTAGGTTATATTGTAACTTGGAAGATTGTGGTGTTTGCTGTGATGGAGGGCCCTGGAGAGTGAACTTAGTATGACGAGTATTGACTGCACACTCAGGATTAGCATTGATAGTAATGGTATTGATGTTTTCATCAGCGGCGAAGGCAATGAATGATTTTGCCACTATCATAATCATGTTTGATACTCGCATAGTTGGCTAACATATTGGTCTTAGCACTCGAACTAGGGAAAGTTCCTTTCCCATGGTCATGTAGTGGGTCTGAAAAGACTTGATGATCAGTGTTCGATGTCTTTTGTTTTTGTCCACTAACTTCAATAATTCTCCTTTCAACAAGATCCTGTATGATATTCTTCAGTTGTCGACAGTTTTGTAGGTTATGTCCCTTAGTCATATGATAATCACAAAAGGAATTGTCATCCCACCAAGCTGGTTTAAACTGTCCTGGATCGTATTGTCTAGGTTCTTGCAGCTGTATGAGGCTATGTTGTAACAGTTGTTTGAACACTGACTCAATGGGTTCCCCTAAGGGAGTGAACTCACATTTCTGAAATCTCCTTTGCTGTGGACGTTGAGTGTTTTGGACCACATTAGGAGGTTGACTGACAACATTAAGCATGTTGGCAAAAGTGTGAGGTCCTTGTAACATGAGGAGGGGTCCCGCTTGTAACGTTTTAGCATCAACCACCCCATCATTGGCGACATTTTTGTTGTGGGACCAAAATCTATTTCTGTCTGTGGGGGTGTTTTGTACGATCAGGTTTCGATTGGATGTTGTTGTCTTGAGTTTTCCTTTTTCAATGAGATCCTTCTCTATTATCACCCCCTTTTCCACTAGTTCCAAAAAAGATGTACAACAATGTACCCTTAAGTTACTCAGTTTTGCATGAAGGTTTTCTTGAAACATAGTAACTTTTTGTTTTTCGAGTATCTTGACAGGACACCTACTAGCTATGGTTCTCCATCTCTAGAAGAAAGCAATGAATGTTTCCCCTTTGTCTTGTGTTGTGTGACACAAGGTTGCTATATTTATCTCGTGGTCAATGTTGAAGGAGAATTGCTCCACAAATTTCTCAACTAGTTCACCCCAAGATCTAATGCCAGAATCTAGACCCGAAAACCATTCTAGTGCAATTCCTACAAGACTTCTTGGAAATAATCTCATAAGATACGTGGGATCATAAGGAACATCTATGCATATGGTAGAAAATTCCCTGATATGTTCTATTGGATTTCGTTTGCCATTGTACTTAGGAAGATTCGGTATGACATATCCCTGAGGGAAAGGTGTCATGTACAATGATCTATCAAAGGGGAATGGGCATATGTCATTTTTTGAAAATGATTTCTTAGTTGACACTGACATGTTATCCATTTTTGTTTGTAATGCATGCATTTGTGTTTGTAGGACATCAACTTGGGTCAAAGATGTGCTAGGAGGATTATGTAGATCTGTGTATGTGTTCTGAAATCCAAAGTCTCGTGATGGGTTTCGATTGAACATTGGCATCTGAGGTGGATTTGGATTTGAAATGTTGGTAAAGGTGTTCTGGTCTGGTATCTACATAAATTGGTGTTGGCCTGGGTTATGTGTAAACAGACTTCGAGTACCACTCTGTGAAAAAGGATTCTGATTCAGAATTGGTGTGAATTGGTTTTGACTTGGAATCTATGTGGACAGATTCTGATTACCAATCTGTGAAAATGGATTCTGATTCAGAATTGGTGTGAATTGGTTTTGACTTGGAATCTGTGTGGATGGATTCTAATTACCAATCTGTGAAAATGGATTCTAATTCGGAATCGATGTAAATTGGTTTTGACTTGGAATCTGTGTGGATAGATTCTGACTACTAATCTGTGAAAAGGGATTCTGATTCAAGATCGGTGTAAGTGGATTCTGACTGCTAGTCTGGGAGAGTGGATGTTGATTGCCATATTGGAAGGAGGGAATGCCTCTTGTTTGTGTAATCCTTGGTATAGTACTAGGGATTTGAGCACTAGGTATGGCCATCGACTGTGGTAAGGTACCCGTGATACTAGCAGTTGGTACGGTTGCTGATTGTGCACTTGTGACACCGACATAAGATGTATGGGCTGACGTTTTAGGTCTTTTACTCCCAACAAGAGGACCAGAGGGAGTGGATGATGATGCCCCTACAGTGAAATTAAATCCCAATGTCATGCTAGACATACCAAATGGAGAGGTATGGACTGTCGTACTTTGTGTAGATGTGTTAGATGGCATAGTTGTGCTTACCTGAGGTATAGTAGTACTAGCAGTCGTTGTGTTTGTCCCTTGTGTAGGTTGAGTTTGTAAGGTGCTAATGTCAAATTCTGGAGGTAAAGTAGCACCTTCAGCTAGCAATTTTCCTAAAAATCGTTGGCGATCATTTGCTAGGTACTCATTTACAAAAGAGGCAAACTCAGGGTCCTGTGCGACAACCTCTATGTCCTCTACTGCAATATGTCCTTGAGTGTTTCTAGTGGTGAATTTTTCTAATAGAGTCTTATGAGGTCTTGAAGAAAATGGATTGATGAACTCATTTGGGTTCGACATGTTTTCTCTCTCTCTTCTCTTAGACCTAGTTTCAACCATGTAAGACAAGCTCAATATGCGGGAAATGCAAGACTATATCTATGAACAATATGACCCTAGTCTATGTTTTTGGAATTTTTGTGTGCAAAATAAGGAATGTTCTAGGATGACACTAGTCTAAACTGTAAAGATGCAAAGTCTAAGCAAGACCCTAAAGTGATCAATTCTATAAACCCAAGATGAAGGGACCAACTACCTAAAGTCTAATCAAAGTGTCAATTTAGTTTAAGTCAAAGAACCACTATAGGACAAGGATCAAGGACAAGCTGAGTTTCCTAACTATACTGATGAGCTAGGAGGACTCTCTGTAGGACAAAGTATAGGATGATAAGACTAGGTTCAAAGACAAAATTCATTTGACACTATTATTTTTCTACAGTATAGATGGTGGACTACTCTTGAAGTTTGTAAAAGTGACCTTTCTAGAAGTCTAATGCAAGGTAATATGTACCCTAAGATGAAGATAAACTCTAACTGAAGACAACTATGGTAATGACTAAATGACCCTAAAGGATGCAAAATTGAGCAAATCGTTTCAAGTTTCTGTTTCAAAGACTATTTGTGTAAAGACAACTAAAACTGGTATAACCATGTTGACTGGACAGTGACTATGAATTCTGGTTTTCTGATAATCAGACATATGCGTTGCAAGATCTAACATATGCGGTTCAAGTTAACAGTTGCGGTTTTCTAGTAATCAATTGTGTTTCTCTGGTAAAGTTCAGTCTGACCCTGACAGATGCGCTTAACCTATGACAGATGCGACTCTTACTGACATTTGCGACTTAGAATATAACGCATGTGTTTTTTACCAAACAACTGCGAGCAATACTGACAGATGCGGCTCTAATTTTGACAGATGCGACTCAAATTTTAACAGATGCGACTCAAGATTTAACAGATGTGACTCGAAATGACAGTTGCAAGTTTCTGGTGAACAGTTGTGACTCTCTGTGAATTTTCATAAACATGCAATTTAAACTGACTCCATTTTCTGTAATCAAATTCTGACAATCAAAGACAATCGTAAGACAGTGTTTTCAGTTTCAATTTTGGACTCAAAGAACATTTAAGTTGATAACAACAAGAACATCCTAATAGGCCAAAGGCCTAGGGTTTGTATACTTGGTATAGCCCACTGAATTACCCCGGATTGGTGATGAACACCTTTCCTTCTCAAGAGCGGATAGCTTAGAAATTTGGTGGCATTGGCTCCCCTCCACGGCTCATTAACGTCTTTCGAGCACACCAATTTCAAATTCTTTGGGCAATGACCTCCCAAGAACTGCTATCTCTACTCAAGGGGATTAGTAGTGAGTAATCTTCGGGCATGATACTGTACCTTGCACTATACCAAGCAACGGCCACAAATAGGTTGGTCTCTAAAACAAAAAGTATTTAGTACGGGAATTCTGTTCATGGGGTGTGATCCATACGGCGCGAGTCCCCTTTCAGATCCATCTCGTCAGAACCACACTCGTGATTCTTGGGGTTTCCCTAAGAACCCACTTTTGTATGCTGGCTGGAAGTCCCTTGGGTTCATGGTGCTACCGGTCTGAGTCGTCCTAGGGTGAGTACTTTTTCCCACCAGAACAGGCCCAAGTTCTAGAGTTGGTAACCGTTTCTCTTACCCAAGATAGCACGGATGCGCAAGGGGAGAAGATACTTTTATGTACCAAGTCGTAAGGGTAACCAAACTTGTGCTTTCACACCAAACACAATAGACACTCGTTAATTTTAGCCAAAGGAAAGATTTGCTACGCTACCAATCAATTTTTTTCAAAATTAACTAGGGTCTTCGACAAGCGTCCTACAGAAAAAATCGTTAGTAGTTTTCAATATTGTCTTCGTCAATCGTCCTGCAAAAGCTTGTTAACTCCAAAAGGCCACACGCTGAAAATAAGATATTAGTAACACCCAAATCAATTGAAAATTTTAGATTTTTGAAAACAGAAATAAAGTTTTACCAGTCAATTGCGTCGCTGTATTACTAGTCAGATGCATCATTTCCTATTCAATTGTGGCTCAGGAATTCAATTGCTGTTCAGGAAAATTCAGATGCGTCGTTTCCTCTGTCAGATGCAGTTTAGGAAATCAATTGCGGTTCAGGAAACTTCAGATGCATCGTTCTGTAAGAAAAATTTGCAACAACCAAAAATAAAAGATCTACGGATTCGCAAAGATGGTGTCTTCACGTCGGGTTCACCAAATGTAACGCCATAGAAAAGTTGCACAATAGAAGACAAAGATCATTAGAAGCAAACATGCAATAATAAATCTAAAATGCAAATTCATTCGTTTAAGCAACAAAGTACATAGGAAAGATAAAACGTAAACAAAACTAGAACAATCTCACCAATTTCAAACGTATTTCCATGATTCATCTCGATTTCCCTTCTCCATTTTGCTTGTGTAGTATAATTTCCCTCAGATTTTTAGTAAATTCGTGCAATTATGGCCTAAGATAGTGATTAGCAAAATATCAAAGATTCAAGATTGAGTGCTCTCAAAAGTCATAAGAATTCGCGAGAGATTGGAATGAAGAATGAAAAATCAATTTATAGAAAATTGATTATTCGAATGACAGGTCAAGATTGAAAGATTAATGGATGGTTGAGATCGACAGATTAGACATGCATTCTGATAACTGTTAGTAGTGATATGAGTGATACAAACTAGAAATAGGATTAAAGATTAAATAAATGATTTAATCTTCAGTTCGGTACTCAAAAACAGAAGAAATATCTTTGCATGACAAAGATGAAGATTCATTATAATGATTTTCTGTTCGAATGCATGCACGAGGTTTAATTAATTAAATAAGAATATTTAATTAATCTGCATGTACACGCAAATAAGTTAGAACTGAACGATTGAATGATCTGACGAAGAGATTACTAGAGACAACCACTTAGACATCAAATGAAGAGTTAACTGAGCGATTAAAATAGATGTTGAGTCGAGTAAAAGTGAATACTTAGATAACTCACATAATTATCTAAAATATAGAGGAATGCGTTAAAATAGAATTAATGAATTAAATAATTCATTTAATTCAAGACTCGATATTCAAAGAATAATTAAATAAATAAGATTTATTTAATTAAATGATGAAGGGATTTAAATGAATAATTAAATAAAGAATTTATTTAATTATAGTTGAAATATGATAAATTAAATAAGAATTTATTTAATTTGACAAAAGGATAAGGTTAATTAGTAACATAATTAAATAAAAATGTTAATTTAATTAATCAAATAGAATAAAGAAAGTGTGAATTAATTAAAATAATTAAGATTATTTAATTAATAGAAGAATTAATGTTAAGATGAATTAATTAAATAATTAAGATTATTTAATCAATAGAAGAATTAATGTTAAGATGAATTAATTAAATAATTAAGACTATTTAATCAATAGAAGAATTAATGTTAAGATGAATTAATTAAATAATTAAGATTATTTAATCATGACCATGAAGAATAGGAATTATGAAGAATATTGAAGTCGCAGGCTTAGACCAGATTTCGGTGTCTACAAATAGACTTGACACACTTCATCTTTGCATCTTGCACATAATACTACTTTCACTTCATCCTATCCACACACTCATGTATATTCCTCAATCTCAAAAAACATCCAATATATATATCTAATTCATCCACAAGCATCAAATAGGTTGGCCTAATTAGATGCAATCTTCATTCACCAGAAAGACTAACTGTCGGCTCCAAATTAGTACAAAACTTATCCAAAAATAATCCAAGCATGTAACATGCTATAATATGTCAGAATGGAACAAAGATAGGTCACACATATATCCGTAACACAAAAATTAATTCACCATAACACCAATTATCCATTAGGTTGGCTAGAGATAGACCTAATAGAAAAAAGCAACAATAGAATAATGCCAACTCACCATACGAGCACCTGTACACACGAGATTCTAAACATACATGCTTACAAAATCTATAAACCATTTAAAAAAACCACAAGCAACAACAATAAACCATGGAGGATTGCGGACCAAAATAAGAGAAGGATGAAAAAATGGTTCCTCATACTGATTCATATTACTGAATCAAACTAACAACTCAATCAACATGGTGACATCAATGACAACATAAATTATGCACAACTAGATGTTCTTCTCCATTCTTCCAACAATCTCCCCCCTTTTCATTGATGGCAACATGTGCCAAAATTTACAAAACTTCCTATGTACACCACAATATTCTCTCCCCCTATCACCAGTAATCTCTCCCCCTTTGACATCAAGGACAAAGGGTGACCAAAAATAGGATGTAAATGTATGTACATGGTGACAATGTATATACAAATGAATTCTAACTCCCCATTTCTAACATTCAAGTGAAAATAACACTTTTTACATGAAAATTTTTCTTGTACCTTTCTCTTACGATCAAAAGAATCCTCTTCCAAGCTAACACTATTGAACCCTTTCTAGAACTCATACTATCCATTAAAGACAATAACATAAATGAGGATGTCTGATCTATAGACATACATTGTCATAACCAAGTATTTCCTCTATCTCTTAGCAATTAACAACTCTACTTGCGATTCACTGACTCTTATTCACTGTTTTCCATTTTTGTCTTTGAAGAAATTAATTTTTTTTCTAATAATATTTATCTCAGATTCAATAGCTTCAATTATGCTTCTAAAATTATCAACAACTGCAAGCCATCGAAGACAATATCTGTAGATGTTAGACATTTCCTTAACACATTCTCTTGTTTCATCAATGTGTTTGGATAACTTTTGTTTGGCCTTGGTCCTTCTTCTCTCAATCATAGCTTCAAACTTATGTCCTTCAGGTCCTTCCAACAATATTCTTTCTTCAATAACTTCTATTAGATCATTCGGTAATGATTCAGACACATCTGAAACTGTATACCCTTTTTGAGCAAATAATCAATTAATGCATCATCAATTTTGAGTCTTTTGATCAGAGAGTAGGCACACCATATTTCACCAACCTTCTTCATATCACCTTTACCTAACATCATTCAAATGTCCTCTAGATTAGATTTAGGCACATATTATTCTTCATTCTTCTCTCCTTCTAGGATAGTGATGACATCTTTTGTGATAATTTTTCTCCTTTTAGATCCTCGAGGGGAACCACCAATAAAATCTTCCAATTATTTCTTACTAGAAGAGGAACTGTCTTCAAACTGACTAGACACTAACACACTAGAGAACATATTCATCCATAGGGATGAGAAATATATTTTTCATGCACCTGATTTATCTTCCATACATTCAAAATACCTGTAAACTTGTTTTCTGATAGGGATGCTGGATTCCCACTTAAAATTCTCTCTTCCTAGTAGTGAACTCAGAAAGTAAAATACCAAACATATAAGCAAAGACCCAAACCAGAAAGGATAATTCTCAACCAAAGACATTTTGACATTCTCAATTAGATTTTCCATGATTAGGCTACACAAATCAAACTGCTTGTTTTCCTTCACCATCATGTGTGCAAGGTATACAATAATAGCCGAAGTAGAACCTTCATGATTTCTGAAGTAGAATTTATAAGAGATGCCATAAGCAACATACCTTACTATAGGATCAACAATGGTATTTATTAATATAGATTGAGGGTCTTTGTCGACTCCAGTGAGTTCCTCCACATCTTTGTATTTCACTGTTTTCTTCCAAGGGAGGTTACCAACACTGCACAAACTAGTAATAGCTTCAATTTCCTTCTTCGTGATCGGATAGGGTTTTTCCAAAATAATGCTACTATCCTTGAATTGACTTAATAGGAACAAGATAGATTCTTTGTAGAAAACTAGGGAAATTATCCCCATAAATCCATACCCAGGGTATTTACGTTTTGCAATTCATTTGACTTCAACCCTAGTTCCATTTCCTTCATCTTCCGATGGTCAAACTATTCCAACTCAACTCTCTTCAGCCTTAGTGGAATATCACCAATCGATCCTCTGTCAATAGATTCCATCGTCACACTTATCTTTTTCAACCTCTTTCTTGCTCAATGAAACTTCTTTTTCCCTTTGTTTTGTAAACTAAGAGAGATGAATTCTCCAGATTGCCTCAGAATTGCTCTAAGTCACTCCGGGATCACTTCAGGATTGATCCAAATTGTTCTTCAAACTCTACAATTGCACAAGTGAATAAAACATGAATTGTGAATTTTGATTTATACACCACCGTGCTACACTAATTTGCATTAAATGCTATAGGTTTCAAAAAGCTGATAAAAACCCTTCTTCACATCATTGAGAAACACTAATTTGCTCTGCAAATGAACATGCCTACACATTTTCTTCCGGTTCATTTTCCATAACCTCTATCTACTCATTCTCTACAACATATGCTCGTGCCAACATCTGACATGTCATATATCCATGGGGTTAATTTTTTTTTTGTTAATGATCCCCCTAAGACCATGCTAGGTCTAATTCTCGAAGGATTTGTCTACACTGGATGAGGGCATAGACACATCTATCATTTTAGGTTCTTTTTTCTTCCTCCATATCTTGTTCATTTCTTGCTTAACCTCATTCTTGTTAATTTTCTTCATTGGCTCATTCTTCTTTACTAGAGTAGACTGCTTTCCCTTTTTACTTCTACAAACTCTTGAAATGTGTCCCGATTTGTTGCAATTATAGTAGACAACATTTTTTTGATTAGTTTGACCTCTATTAACCCTTGATCTACATTGATTTTATTTTGTTCCAAACTTTTTACATGTACAATAGTATCCAACAAAATATTGATTCATTCTACCTCCATTAAACCTATTCATCATCACCTGACTAATCATCCTCACCTGAGATTTGCATTTTGTAGCTCTATGTCCAAGTTTCTTTCATGCAAAACATTGTTCAGAGAAGGAACCAGAGAGCTGATTCATCTTACTCCTACACTCTGTTTCCCTATGACAAAATTCATTACATGAAAATAAAACACCATTGAAAGATGGGTACTATTGACGCCAAAAATTGACGAGGTAACAGTGTCTTATGGGAAACTTAATTTAAGGGTGACCTTTTGCGCTAAACTGAGCAACCTCTAGATTTTTAAAGAAGCCGACTTCTTCTATAATGGGTTTTGGAAAGGGAAAAGGAAGCAGATATAATAAAGCAAAGTCTAACCTAAGGCGATGCGCCAAGATTTGCTGATGGGTACAATAAATCATAGATTTAAGGGTCTGAATGGTGTTGTTGCATTCCAAAACGTCAGAGACTTAAGATTATAGCATAGACAATTCATTTATTGACATAAAATAATGTTGCATACACTCTCACTACTAAGAAGAGTCATTAGACATGATTTAGGTAAGCAAACTTGTATCCAACATATATAGAAGTTCTTCAAATGAAATATTAAAACAACATAAAGCACAATTTACAATTTAATCAAAGCATGAAAAATAGAAAGGCCGAACAATTGGCATAGTTTGAAAGTTTTGCAATTTAAATGAAATAGTAATAGAGGCTTGGTGTCTTTTGCTAAAACTAGCATGTTTTTCCCAAATTTCGGACGCCTTCTCATCCACAGAGACAGTATATATAGCAGGAAAAAACCTCCCACCACTTCAAAGAATAGTAATAGAAAAGATCTCGCAATCCCTTGCAATGATGCCTGAATCAGAATATTCCCAAGGTCGTTACAACCGCATCGAGCTGGAACACAACATCTAGTCATCCCAGGCACATGTGCATCCTTTGCAATGATGGCGGTGGTCCCAGCAAGGCTCGAGCAGACAAATGTCATCCATCACCGTGAATGATTATGACCAGCAGCAACCAATAGCATTATTTAGTTCATTTGGCCCATCGCCTGCATAACAGATCAGCATTTAGGCACATGGTAGCCTTTCACTGCCTGCATGAAACCTTCTCCCATCCCTGCCGAGGATTTACGAAAATGCAACACGCGTTCAATGGGCTGAGATCCTTATCACAGCGGAGGGAATACTCCATTAGCCGGGCGTAAAAGATGTGCAACAACATTTCACTACCTACGGCTGCTTATTTCCTCACTGTGTTGAAAGATTTGCGAACGGTTGCCACCTAGTAGAATGTGGGGCCCGCCAACACCTTTTAAGAATTAAAAACTTCATGGAAGCATTTCGTAGCCAGACGAGGCCTCAAGGAAGCAAGCAACAAAAAGTAGCCCGTAATTGCGAGACATGGGAGCACAGGGGAGCTTCCTAAGAACAGAAAGGAAAGCCGATACCCGAAGCTACGAAGAGTCGCTGCGCAAAGTGGCAGATCAAAACTTTGATAAAAAGTCGAGATGCATAGGCTGATGCACACATAATGCAAAAATAAACCCGAAGGGAGCTGCTCAAATATTTATTTTAATAGCTTTTGGCGACTATCAGGGGCATTTCGACATAGGAACGGAGAACCCAAAATTTCTCTAGTTCTGCAGACCAGAGCCTTATCCATAGGGCTAGTGGAGTTAGAGATTGGAAAGGGCCGACTACAAACGTGACCATTTAGCTTCAGACAGCTTCATTATGTTGTGCAAATTATCCTGTGCTCCACGTAGATCAATAGCTTCTTTGTGAGGTAGTACATTGGGTAAACCGGCCCCTGCTTGTATATGAAATAGCAGCTACGAGAGCGGATGAATGACTACCTCAATGTCAGCTACCGTTAGGGAATGGCTAAACTCCTTGAAATCCTCTGGGTCATTTTCCTTCTCCTCAATAATTTTTGCAATCTATGCAGTCGTGGCAATAGAGCCATCCTCGAGGAACAGGGACATCAGCCCCATCTTGCCTAACTCAGAGAAGCTTCCCTGTATTCCATCTAGTGTCTTACTTAGAAAAATTACGGCTGCCTTAGTACATTAGAAAGCAGAGTGGCAATGAATAAATTTGTTTTCCGTTTGAGCAGCAGTGTCCCGATCTTCAATACTCGCTCCGGAAAGGATTTCATTAGAGACAGAGTATAGCTTGTTGAACAAGTCTTTCACCTCAGGAACCTTCTCCAGGATGAATCGTGGGAGCTGCTCAATTGTATCATGGGCCTCCTGGTTGAGCCTTGATGCCTTGTTGATAAATCAGAGGGTAGGCTGCAGTGTTAGGAAAAAGGTTTTGATTTTCTCCCAGTGAGAAATGTATAATTGCCTAGCCAATAGAATGATATTAGGTTGTGTAGGGGAAGGCAACAGAGAGGATTTAAGCGAAGTAATCTCTGTGTCTCTTGAAATAAGGGCCTCAGTGAATTTTGCCTTTGTCCTTTTCTCGAATGCTAGCTACTCTGCATAGTTGCTCATTTCTTTATTCCAATTCTGCTCAGCCCGGGAGTGATTTGCTGATTGCTCCTCTAGAGAAGCCTTTGTCTCTTGGAGCTCTTCCTCTATTTGAGCCTTTAGGCATTTAAATTCAGCCTCTTTCTCTTGTATTCTTTCCTCATATTGAGCTTGTCGGCGTTCCAACTCCTCACCCTTTTGTGTCATCCCCTGACTGTGCTCAAGGTGGAGGCGCTCAAGCTCTTCATCTTTTAGTTGTAGGTTTTGTCGCGCCTCCTGGTTCTTGCTTTGTAGTTCCTTTATTATGTCTGGGTCAGCAACTTGGGTCTTCACAATTTTTCCTTGAAGCTTGTTCCTCTCATCCTCCGCTGTCAGCGCCCTTTCAGTCATGCGGGTGATATCTGCCTCTAAGGATTTCTCCTTCCTTTCCAAAAAACTCACCCTTTCCTTGGCTGCCTTGAGCTACTCATCTTTTTTCTTTAGCTAGCGACCAGTTTTGAGGAAGTCAGAAGTGAGTACCTATTTCGTTTCCTCCATGATTTTAACTTTATCCTGTGGTCGGGCTACCTTCATATTGAGTCTGACCGCATATATCTCATAGTATTTTGGTTGCATGCTTGCTTACCCTCGGGTACATGGTTGCAAACTTCAATTCTTGTTGGGACTCATCATACAGAGCTTGTACTTTTGGCTCGGCAGGAGCACTATCATCCTTCGCCTTGCATTTCCTCATTCTATTCGCATGTGCCTCCTTTCCGCAATCTATCTGTGTTATGAATTCGGCCGGTGATGAAACTAGCCCACCTGCTAAAGGAGCACCGGAAGGCAGGGCATAGGGATAGGTAACCTTCATAGGCACAGGCATTTTCTTCTTCTGGAGAGTGACAGTTTGTGGAGAGAAGTGTGGCATGTTCCATAGTTTAGTTTGAGAACTAATAGCAGGGCTAGGCATTTGTAGCGGCTGAATCAGGGAATCAGCCGTAAGGCTCATTGGTTGGGAAAGGGGAGTTACCAATGGGGTGTCAGCTCGTTGCAATAGAAGAGGATCTGTAAGCATAGCGGAAAAAGAATGGGCACTGACATGGGGAATGCCTTCTGAAAGCAAGGTAAGGAAAGTCTGAGCGGCAGTGGCAGGCGTGAGCATACTCAGAGGAGTAATTACAAGTGGGCGGGCCTATGAAAATTGGGCAAATCCAACCGAATAAGTTAGACCAAAAGCAGAAGGTAGAGGGCTAAGACTTATGGCAGGGGTCACCAGTGAGATAGGGGAAGATACCAAGGAATGAGATGCAAGAGAAGAAGGAGCAAAATATACCTATTGACTGGTCGATGGTGGTTCCAAAATCGTCGGTGACTCCTCTTCAGCCTCAGGTGCCTGGCTAGTAGCGGGACCTCCGGCGGGTCCTTGCGAACCCTCCCCGATAATATTCTGTGTGTGCTGCCATTTCGTGAGTGGAGCCTCCCTAGCTTCGGCAGTCATCTCCTTCTGATGAAGTGATAGCTTCGCTAGTTTAGCAGCCCAAGTGAGTGTATTCGAGCTCCTTGATATATTAAAACGTACATTTATGGCCACATAGGCGAGTTGTCTAGAGACTTTTTCCTTCTGCGCAGGGGAAGCCGATGTTGCCGCTTCCTCCTCCTGCTCTTTAGATTCATCCCTCTCTTCACTCTTATCAATACTAGAGCTTGGGCTGGGATGACTCTCTTTCCACCACTTCTCAAATTCCTGGTCATCCCGTAGTTGATTGTAAGGAGTATCTAATTGTGCAATTTCTTGGCGATATTTTCAGAAAGCCTTTATTTTCTCTTCACTCCATTCTTCATCCTTCTTTAACCTGTTTTACATGATGCAATCCATGGGGACATTACCCTGGGCCACAACCACAGGAAAGTAGAATTTGTGCCATGGGCCCCTCGTGTCTGACGTAGGGATTTGTGCCAATTCAACAAAATCCTCATCTCTGTCCGTTCGCGGGTTACGCTGCTTCTCCCACTATGGTCAGGAAACATGGGTAACTCTCATATGTGGCTCTGGCAAGTTGTTGAAAGGGTTATATTCCCATTTATCCTCTACCAGTACCAACCCTAGATGTGCCAGCTTGTCCTCTAACAACTGGTTTGATTATTTTTCAGTAGAGTTACTGACTTGAAATTTTTCGGACAAGTGAAGAATCCCTTCTTCTTGACCTTTCCGTTGCTACAGAAAGTGAAATCAATGATACACACCTGTCGGAACATTTCCAGTGTGGGAACTCTATTTGTGACGTAGGTTGGGAGTAGGAAATGTTTGCCATTAAAGCCTCGCATTCGGAAGATCATAAAATCCCTGCCCAAGAACCAGTCACAGGCAGGGGTGAAGCTCTGCATATATCCGGTCTGCTCCTTATTGAGCTAGATAATATCACCCTCTCCGATCAAATCATTTAAAACCGGGGCTATGAAATAGTCCGCAAACGCATAATAATTGTATGATGTGGAAAGGAATGGCATCCATACGAACACCGGCTTTCTTTTATTTTACTCATAAAAAATTGATAGCAGAAAAAATTGGACGAAGAAATATGGGTTTTGATGCAGAAACATATGGACCAAGAAGGAAACAAACCTAAAATTTTTCTCCGCATGATAATCCTCAATTTTCCATTTTATTTCTTCAACCATAAACTCAACAAAATCATACCAAAAGAGTTCATGCTGCTTGTGAAATTGTATTGCTGATCCCAGTTGAAAGGTCTCTATCTTCTCATTGGAGTCTTGGCCGCATACAAAGGCTAGCATGGACATGGTGTCCTGGAGATCGTCGTAGAATGCACCACGTGACAACGGAATACTTGGCATTTTAGTGGCTGAGATGCCTTTCTTACCAGTCTCCTCTACCAAGAACTCTGAGCTAGTTTTCATCTTCTTTCATATTTTCTCTCCTTTGCTCAAGCGAAAAGGCTCAATATTCTCCTTTCTCTTACTTGGGTCCAGGATACATAACATGTGCCATATGGCCTCTGCAGAGATATGCACTCTTAAGTTACGACCTTTGATGTAGTGGGTATCAGGATTATAACACTGGATAGCAGCATCAACAATTTCTGGGCAATAGTGCACCAGTGGGACCATGTATTGAGGGAGACCACTGTACCAAACTCTCTGTGCCATAGATTGGTTTGCCTTTGGTGCCGATAACCTTGCACAAGCTACTTCTCTGAGGGACTTAGGGTTTTTCACAAGATTTGGGTCGTAAATATTGTCCCATTTTTCCTCAACTTTTTTCTAGTTTCTCCATTTCTTGGGTCTATTCAGCTCTTCGATGTGGGCTCTCCTTGTCCTTTGGGGTATACCAAGCATAGCGTATGCCACATCCTCATAGACATATACCTCTACTGAAGAATGAATAGCTGTGAATAGCTCCTGGCTAATTTCCTCCTGCATTGGCTGAGCTGAAGATTCTGACATTTTCCTTCTCTAAAGATTCCTGCAAGGTCCTGGTTGACTACGACTATGCTCGGCTCTAGATAGACAGACAAAAACAACTCTGCACTTATCCCTGGAATTTTTAAAAAGACTTTGAAATATTAAGCCTTTTCATGCAATAATAGCAACCTTTCCCAAGGTGGTAGGCAAAAGCAAGCCTTTTGCATTTAATTTGGCATGTATCGTTAATCTTGCAAATTGTGCAAAATGAAATAATCACTATTTCGAGGCGGCCGGAGTTCATTATTGCATTTGGGTGATCATGTGATATGCTCTGATCTCCTTGGAACTTGAGTCAACAATTGGCTTGCCAACCCTGTGTTAGCATGCACTGGCAATTAATATCCCGGCTGGAATGATTACGCCAAGCAAACGATCATGGCCTGAAAAGATATGAATATTGCCTTGGGCTCTGGGACACGCTTGAGAGATGACACAATAGCCTATGACCATAAGTCTCACTGCCAACAAGCACCACCTTTTTAAAGCTAATTAATCAACTTCTTTTAATTAAGCATGCATCGAGCCATGCTATCACAGATGTAACTGGCCCGAAAATGTGAGCAAACACATGCTCGCCTTTCAAGATAGCAACTAACATAACATCACATTTGTTTTAAAGCGGATTAGCATGAGTCTTGTCAATTTTTCTATAAATAGGCCATTTGGCTCATTTGCAAATGATAAGCGAATTGCATAATTGATGTTATCTCATTATTAAGTCCCTTTCACTCCCACTTGGGGACAAGAAATCCCTTTTTGTGGAAATCTCCTCACTCCCCAAGGTGCATGTCATTTTCCACCTCATGTACCTTTTTGACAACTCATTTCCATCTCATCCCCCCTTGGCCACTTCACCCTCCACATGTCAAGATGTGAGGGCTTGTGGGTTCTCAACCCACCATAGCCCTTCATCTTGGCCTTGTTGGATGCATCTCAACCGTTGAATTCTCTAGAGAATTCAAATTCTTCTATAAATACCCCCTCCTTAAGGGCATTTTAACACTTCTTCATTTGAGCAACCTTATGCTGCTAATTTTCCTTCTCAACACTTTGCACTCTCATAACTACATGCTGTCCATTTGAATCCTCAAGCCTTCTTCAATCATTCAACCATCTTCGTTCATCATTTGCATATTGAAGCTTGCATTTTAGTCACTCAATCCATCATCTAAAGAGCACACAACTAATCCAAGCAAAAGGCCAACCAAAGAAGTATCAACAACAAGGGAGGTAAAAGTGTTTGTGTTTTATCTTATTTGCATTCCTTTTCATTGAACCACTCTTTTGGCTAATCTTGAGGTGTCCTTGGTATTTTGTTATTCATGTTTCTTAGTTGTTTTGCACATTTAGAGCAGTAGGAATTCCAAGGTATACAATATGATTTGTAGATATAGGATGGATGAAATGTGATGCTATAGATGATATGAATGATTTATTTTTTATCTTTTTCATATGATATACAATGATTATGCAAGATGTATACTATGAGATGTATGCTGATGGTTTGTGGATGTATGATGGATACATTTATATATTATTTTCTTGTATTCATACTTGGATAGAAATGTTAGCATGGATAGAAGTAGAAAAATAAGATGGATAGAATTGATTAGTATTTTATTTATTGAGATTTATCTATATACCAAAAAACCTATGATTATTCGAGATTTTATTGGATACGTGATGATATAGGATAGATGGTACTGCTTTTTCTCTTGAATTAGATTTAATATCATCATAGAAATACTTATTTTAGATATAGCAAATAGACGTGATCCACCAAGGCATGAAGAACTAGGATGGCTTTGTATCTAATGCATGAACTTTGACTCTATAGACAGATAGGAGTATCCTTTTTCATACCTGACATATGAAAACCTTGTTTGATCATGTGAAAGAATAAAGCCATCAAAGTAAAGAGAATATTATACAAAAGGTATGAAAAAAAAAATGTCCTAGCCATTTTTTTACTTGAGACCATCCTCGCACATGGAAAGAAAGTATTCACCAAGATTGTATTGCAAGAATATCCAACAAGCAGAAAAATTTAAAGAAATGATCAATGCCCCATTCTTTTCTCTCTAAAACATTTTGTAGACATCATCGAGAGATCATCAGAATGGACCAATAAGATAAATACAAGAAAGATCAAGATGAAAAATTTGTAAATGTTATTCATATCTCTTACCAAAGGTGTTTTTAGAGTGATTTCCAATGATTATGTCCATTGTAGGAAAGATATATATGTAAGAAATGTTATTGGATGTTGATTGATTCTCACTATTTTATAGGTTGTTGATATGAATGTTAACTGACACTTTTGACAATTATCAAGAGTTAGGACCTTTACATTTAAAGTTTATGTTTCACTATTTGTTGTTTTTTCTTCTATTTGTGTTACCAAAGATTGAAGGCGACTATCAATTTATCATGGTCAATATTTTGTTGTGTGAACATGAGATGGGATGGGTGATTTTATTTTCAAGTTTTTTGATGTTTTTGACTTTTAAAAATGTTTTGAGGCTATTTTTGAGGTTATTTTGAATGTTTAATATTTTCAAATGTTATGAGGTTGTTTTTGAGTTAATAAGGATATTTGAGGCTATTTTGGGTTTTGTGTGACATTTTCCAAATTTTCTAAATATTTTTGAGTTTTTCAGAGGTTTGAATAAGAGAACAAGACCTAAGGGGGGAAAGACCTATGCCTCGATGGCTCATCAGACATGGCCTTGCCTATGTAACTGCACAGAGGCTTTCTAGTTTGATTAATGGATTGAGATATTAGCACATGATGGATAATGATATTTGATTTTGATGTTTTTGACTTTTTTTATGGAGTTTTGAACTTACTTGGATGTTGAATTTTGAGAAATGTATTTGGATTTGTTTGGATTTTGAGAAATATTTTAGATGTTTTAGATATTTTTGGATTTTGAGATGTTTTAGATGTTTTTGGATCTTGAGATGTTTTGAATGTTTTTGAATTTTGACAATAACCTTAAGGGAATATACAAGAACCTGATCTGATGACATAGGTATAGGAATATACCACCAAATTTTGTGTTAGACTACTTTGATATAGGTAGGGAAAATTAACCTGAGGAGAGTTCCAAGTAGTACTAATGGGGATAGATACTTTTTGAATACCAAGCTATGATATAGACATAGATGGAGGAGATAAACATATGGAAGATGAATGCAATGGATGGAATGGGTGATTTTATTATGAGTGAATGATAAGCGAAAGAGTCTATGATAGATGGGAGATGGTTCTTATTTATACGAGGTGCCTTTTTTCTAGGTTTTCACCAAGGTACTTTCCCAAAGCACCACCGAAGTGGTTTTCGCTAGAAGATGATTAATCTCTTTACTTTTTTTGATCCTTTTTCTATATATATATATATATTTTTGGATTTTTAAACTTCAAAATACCCCTCATGGGCTAGGCATAAAATATTTTGAGATACATGCAATTGATTGGTTCTTGCAAGGGTTCCCCTTCAAGTGTTTCCAATTGATAGGCTTCTGAACCATAACTTGCTGTTATATCAATTGGTTAATTTTCGGATAGGTTAGCATGATTAAATCATAATAAAACATGTTGTGCCCTTAGCACACATGCCCCATTCAAAATGGGGACCCTCTTTTCTTTCGCTTTGCTGGGTCATTCTGTCACCACCTTGTTTTGCATGCCCCCCATTTTGGTGTCCCTGATGGTCAACGTACCTTTCAAGCTCTCATCTTAAATTGACCATGCTTTGTGCTCCCCCATCTTAGTTAAGTCCTAGTGCCTTCCAGGTCTTCCTTGGCAGTTTTCTTCTGCCAGCGGCCTTAGGCCCTACCGGGTTTCCCCTGGGTGTTCGCCGTTCTGAACGGCAGAAGGCTCCCACCTTCTCGAACCCTGGGCCCAAGTTCCCTTTTTTTTGCCGATTTAAAATTTGCAAGCTTCAGACTACATTCACTTGAGCCAGGTTTGGTCCACCAGAATTTCATCCCTAGAATTCCCTTCGGTCTTCGCTATTTCCAATGATCAGCCCGCAACTTCTCTCCACCTTTCAGACTCCAGGTCCCCTTTCACCGTCAATGTGAAATGGAAGTTTCGAATGACCGTTGACCCACATCCTTCCGGCCCCCTAACCCCAGACCTCTTGCTACCGTCTGTAAATTTGAAATCTACCAACCAACTGGCCAATTGTATGGGCATTAAATGAAGCCATTAAATGCATATGAGGATATAAATATAGGGGCCTACCTGTCATTTTCACTTGTCAAGTTTACCAGAGGAGATGAGAGTTCTTGCCAAAGGAGATCAGTGCATCCATCGCCCATCACCCTCACGTTTGAGATCATCACTCAACCTCATTAGTCAATTTTACGCCTTCTCCCATCGGACTTTTGAGGTAGGTTCACCATCCTTTCCACCAAGAGGTTTTTTATGATTTTACATTTAAAATAATGAACAACATGGGTTAAAAATGAATCTAACTGATAGAACACAATAAGACCTACAAAACCCATGTCTTCAAACTTCAAAAAACCTCCAAAATGACTTCCTAACATCGGGCCGAAACCAAATAACGCCACTGCCATTCTTTGCGCAAGGCTTTCATGCCCTTTAGGCCCGACCCCTCCTTCCACTATTAAAAGAACCCTTAAAATGATGAAATTTTAAAATAGCAAAGTGCCCTCTTGGGCCTGCCACCTTGGATCTCCCTCTGCTTATTGCCGTCAAACTTAGCGAACTCTCGAAATCGCCTTCCATATCTGCCTCCCGGGCTCACCTCGTCAGGACTCCCATTCTGGGTTTCCTCGGAGTGTTTTCCATTCCAAACGGCGAAAGGCTACCACCTTCTTGAGCCCTGGGCCCCGCTTCATTGATTTTTGGTCATTTAACATTGCAAACATTTTAAGGTTGTCGTTTTCTGCTCCGGGTCCAGTCCACCGGACTTCCATCCCTGGGACTTTGCCTCGCCCTCGCCGTTCCCAAACGACGAAGTGAGTATGCCTTTCCACCCTCCAGGGTCCACTCTCCATCTTGTCACCCTGAATTGAATGATGAAAAAATTTCCTGTCGTGTCGCTGGGTCCCTGTCTGCGGACTTCCACAGAGCTTTTCTCCTTTTGAAATAGCCTTTGGGTTGTATCCCCCTGCCTCCTAGGTCCCGACCCTCAATTTTTCATGCCTTCCTACTAGGCTCGTTCACTGGGGTTCCATCTGCTATCATCCGATGCAAAGGACGAAGTGAGCACATTTTCCTGAGCTCCGGGTTTTGGCCCATTTATTTCCTAGAGAAACTTGATAGAGAAGACCAACGGCCAAACGCTTCACTGGGTCCAGTCCTTCAGGCCACTCCCACCAGGTTTTTGTGCATAGATTTCCATTCCAAAAGGCGAAACCATGACGACCTTCCGCCCCTCCAGGCATGAACACCTTGAAGTTCAAAGTAAACTATTAGCCGGCTTTTGACCTTCTGGGTCTCAGACCCTAGAGTTCCAAACTTGGAACTCTGTTTCTTTTTGGTCGTTTTAAACAATGAAGTGATAACAACTTTCCAGCCCTAAACCTCTAGGGGCCCCACAATTGAGCAAAATGACCTCAAATTTGAAAACCAATCTCGACCCACGTGCTCAAATTTAGCCCTCCTCGGAACATGAGCCTTTCAAATCATCAAAATGTGTAGATGGGAGAAATCACCCGAATTGCCCCAACCTATTCACCCTTTCAAATCAGCATTCCTGCTAGTGAAGTTCGGCCCCTTGGGCCCGAATTGTCCAAAATCCCTTTAGAAGTGTGACTAACGACATCTGAAAGAGAAAATTTAACTTCATTAATCGTATCATGTCTAATTGGATTTAGGTCACAGGGTTTTGGCTAATGTTAATGCTTCTGTAATTTGTTGTACTCATTACGTCTATGTCTGTAGGATATATGGAATCAGGTGCAGGACCTTCGATGGTAACTGCAGAGAGGGACAAAGGAAAGAAATCAGGCAAGACTCCTCATGGAAAGGAGGATAAAGACCAAATGAAGTTCCAGTTTCAGGGTGAGCCTCTACGTTCAAAAATTGTCACTGACTCGAAGGAAATCACATACACCAATATTGACCACGTCGATATTGATGAATTCAAACAAAGGGTTAGGGTTCACTCGAAGACTGAAAATGCTAGATTAATCAGACAAAGTGGAATTGAAAAAGCAACAGGCTTCTCCATGTCTCTCATTTCCCTTGAACTGGTCATGGCTTGTCGGCAGGCCTACCAACCCTAGACAAGAACCATCATTGACAGGGATGGGAACATCTTTGTTGACATGTCAGCTGAGGGAATCACAAGAACTTTTCACATTCCCACCTTTGAGGAAATGGAGGTACCCACCATGGAGGAAGGAAAGTCCATGTGGGATGAAAACCCGATGAGCTGCAAGAAGTTGATAAATCAATATTGGCTCAAGGAGAAAAGGGGCAGTGCTGCAAAGGTTCCTCAAAAACTCTTTCACAAGGATTTCCATGAGGATTACCACGATCTAGTAACCATGCTGAGCTGGGTAATGGGCCTCCCTTCTGCTACGTTTTTTCAAGAATGGATGGTGTACTTTGTTGAACAAATCCTCTGTGGGGACGAAGATGTCACCACAAAAGCCACATTCTATTGGGGAGGCATCATAAGCGACTGCTTCCATGAGACGTTTATGAATGTGAAAAAGAGCTCTAAATTCTACATGACCTCCTATTTGGTCTATTCACTGGCAGAGTGGAGGCAGTATAGTGGATTATTTATGGCATCTGATAAGGAGCTTGGTCAGAGATTAAAAGCCTATGACAGATATCCTCAGCTACAATTCAGGAACTTCAAGAAGGAGTACTATAGGGTGAATGACGCCTTCATTGGTCACATCATCCAGTTGCTCAGAGGAGAGTTTAAGAGAAGGTTCTCTCATAGCGCACGTGCATTCCTAAAATAGTACACCTTCCTATTTATACAATTCCAAAAATTCACATATATTCGTGCCCAGGGCTTCACAGAAAGACCGAATAAGCTACCCCGGTACCCCAATGACTGGATTATACTACTAGAACTCTCCCGACAGCTACAACATGTGTATGCCATCCTTGGTAGCAAAAATTTGGTAGGGATCCCTTATCCCTTAGCCTTTGGTTAGGGGATGTATAAATTGTAAACTTCCTAGTGTGTTGGGAATTCAGAAAAGGAATTGGAGGAGTACCACTTCTGCCTACACACTGCTAGTCCGCGGGTGGACCCCTATGGACATGTAAGAAAGGCACTGGGACTAGAGTATGCCTACCTGCATCATGTTGAAGATTTCTGGGTAGACTGTCAGGATGACAAAGAGGTGCAGACAAGACATTACATGAGGATGACTGCATACTTTGTGAAAAAGGTGCAGCTGTTTCCTATACCAGACCAGGTTGAGGAGGATGAAAGCACCATCATGGATCCCTGATTTAATGCAGTCTACAACTTTCTGCTACCTATGATAGGTTGGGATGAACAGGAGGTCGATGACCTGGACATTGTGACTAAACCAATCGTGGCCTGAACTGAAGAGTGGGTTAAGAGACAAGTGGCCCAATTAAAGAAACAAGGGCTGATTCTGACATATGAAGGGCTCAAGAGCGAGCCTATTGCCACAGAGGATGTCACTGCTACAACTTCAACAGGTGGGACATCCAAATCTCCTTCGCTCACTAGATCAAAAAAGAGGAAAGGGACTAAAACAAAGCAATCTCCAGATCCCAAGGTGTATATGAGGAAAGATTTAGGGGGCTCACCCTCTAAGAGGCCCAAACAAATGGTTAGTGCCATAGAGTAGCTGACAATTCAAGAAGGTGAGAAAGAGAAGGCAGATCAGCCAAAACTCCATCCAGCTCCCCCTGTTTCGATCGTCTTGACATCTGTATCCCAAGCCATGGTCACCACGTCCCCGCCTACGATGGACATCTCAGTCTATCTTGCCTCCTCACCCTTGACCGGACCTATAATAGTGATTGACTCTTCCTCTGCCATGACTACTCCGCTTTCCTTCGCCACCATGTCATGTACTACATCACTCCCATTAGCAACGGTGATGACACCAATGCCCACGCTTGCATTATTGGAGGCTTTCTCATGACACATGCAAAATATCCCCTCTGAGCTCTCCCAAATCTTCTTGGACCCCACCATTCAAGCTGCCTTAGCACAGGTCCTCACCACCGCTACACCTTCGCAACCTCCAATGGGGCCATCGACAAGATCAAAGTTCCACATAAAATCCATTAGCAATGCTCAAAATAGGAATAAAAACAAGAACACAATGAACAAACAAGGAAATAGATCAAATCCTATTAAAAACATGAAAACTCTTGACCTTATGGGGGGGTTGGTGCCAATTTGATGTGGAAATTGACCCTTTCCCAACTCTTATGCAGGATTTTGATGATTTGGTGATTGCTTCAAATGAAATCCATGGAGAAAACTTGCAATAACCTAGCTATGCCTTGATGAAATTGATGAGAATTCTAATGCTTGAAAATGAAAATGAGTATAGTAAGTTTTTTCAAATTGTGGATGATCAAATGAGGAGAGAAACCTCTTATTTATAGAAAGACAAGGTGGAGAATGCCCAAAATGAACCAATGTGGGACTAACTTTCAACCAATGGCCAAGTGCCACTTGTCAAGATGTGATTGGGCCAAGGATGTGCATATTTTGATGAATGTTCCCATAAATGCAATTAGGTGGAATTTAAAAATAGTGAAATGACATGTAAGAGGGAAAAAGGAATGACTTAAATGCCACTTGGCTCAATGCACAAGGACATGTAAGAAGGAATGAATGTTTTGTTGGAAGGACAAAGTCCACTTGGAAGGATTTTCAAATTTGGAAGAATATTCTCTAAAGATACCAAGTTGAGAGAAAATAAAGATTTAATAAATGAATTAAATATATTTTCATGTGCAAGTGGCAAAAGCTAGAGGATGAGACATGGATTATAATTAAATTAATCAAGGGTTAATTAATTTAATGAAGGATTAGATGATGTGACTAATTGATTTATATTTGTGGGTTGATTTAAATCAAAAGATGAGAAGAATATGATCTAGAGATTAATTAAATAAATATTTTTGATTTATTTAATTAAAGGGGATGATGTTAGATTAAATCAAATAAAGTTTAATTTATTTAATTTAATAGAGTGACTTTAGTGATTTAATCAAATAAAATGAACCATTTAATTAAATTGAGATAATTAGATCAGATTGATTGATTTAATTAACAAGAGAGAATGACCTAATTAGATAAATGATTATTTATTTAATTAAGGGAAAAAGAGTGGTGACAAGTTGAGAAGGTGATTCAGGATGAAACACTATTAGTTAAATCAAGATCAAGTATGTCTTTACATTTTCCATGTCTACATTTTGCCCCTCTTTGAAGCAAAGTACTTGTTAGATTGGTTCAAATAATAAACTGTCTTGATCATAAAGTCAATTTTTTTTTTTTATTTCAAAATTTTCCCCACTACTGCCCTAGTGAGAGAAAACATGCCGAGATAATGCCTCCTCGAGAGATCGGATGAAAATTCTTATTTTTGGGTGATCTTGCGAAAAAAAAGGACAAGGTGCCCGACAGGTCTAGAAAGGCTCCAGGATGCCAAAAAATGAGATAAAATGCAAGAAATGGTGCAAAACGGCCCTCAGACAAACAAAAACGGGGTCAGGGGATGAAAACCTTAGTAGGATGACCAAACAGGGTCAAAAAACCCTAATTTTTAGGCTTAAATAGGCCTTGAGGGGCCATTTCCAATTCATTTGTTCATTCAGTCTTTAGAGATTTTACAAATTTGAGCTCTGACCCTTTGGAGAGATGGCGCAACAACAACTTCCTCAACACATTTTTGCAGAGTACAAACGCACCAAAGACTTCTTGGCACTGGACCATCGGTGAGTCAACTTGACCCAACTTTACTTTTCAATTTTCGTGCGCATTTATTAGGCTAGGAAACTAGGTCTTTAGGAGTGGTCCTGTATAGCACTACTTCAAACTCTCTTTTGGCACCGTGTGACCTCAAATCATGCTCCAGTTGCGAGTAGAAACATTGTGGCACTGTTTGAAATAAGGGTTTAAATTCCAAACCTAACCGCATATCCAAACTGGGACACCATGATGGAGTTTAAGGTTCAAACACTCCTAGCGACACAGTTTGGAATTTTCCTACTTATGCACCCACAGACAACGACGCTAAGGTTGCCTGGGGTACGCCAAGAGAAACCCAGATCAAGAATTTTTTGATGAATTTTAATGTGGTGACTTTCTTGATGCAAGAGGAGGCGATGATACTCTACTCATGTGAGCACAGGTCATGAGATCTTTTTAGCATTTTGGATGGTCTTCCTGAGCGACAACAAGAGTATCTAGGGTGGATCGGTCTTGGGTACATTGCTTATGCATCGCCCATTTAGACAAACCTAGGCATGATGATGGCACTCGCTGAGAGATGGCAGATCGAGACATCCTCCTTCCACCTCCTAACAAGTGAGGCAACGGTCACACTAGAGGACGTGTGGTGGATTCACAAATTTACCATCCATGGAGAGTAGGTGATATATAATGTGGATGTTGGGAGGGAGGCTTGCTACGATATTATGGGCCTCAATTAGATTGTTTTCTGCGAGGGTTAGATTGAGTTAGAGAATTATAGGCTCTCTGTGTCACCCTTTCGATTAGTTATTGTACCCATTTGTGCGAACCCAAACATTGGTACTTGCAAAAAAAGAGAATAAACACCTCAAGTTAGATATTGCAAGCCAAAACAAGGATTCCCCATGAAATCCATTTACAACCTCAAACTAGGAATGAAAATAACAAAGAACACAATGAAATTGATAAAACAAAAATTAAATCCTAATTAGATGTGCAAACTCATGATCCCATGGGGGAATTGGTGCCAATTTGATGTGAAAATTGGCCCTTTCCCAATTCCTAAGATGCAAACTTTGAATGTTGAAGAGATTCATCCACTTTGTTGATGAAGAATGAAGACTCCAAGCCAAAAATCTGCAAAAAACCTAGCTATGACTTAATGATAATGGATGAAATTCAAGAGATATTTGAGCATGGTAACTTTGCTTGAATTGTGGATGATCAAATGAGGATATGAGCATTTCATTTATAGATTTTCAAGATGGATGAATGTCCAAATTTGAGCAATGTGGGACTAACATTCATCCAATGATATGATGCTACTTGTCAAGCTATGAATGGATGGAGGATGTGTAAGATTTGGAGTTTGTGCCAATAAATGCCAATATTTGAAATTCAAATTTGTTGAAATGACATGCAAGAGGGAAGGGAAAATGCAATAAATGCCACTTGGCTCAAGGTAAAGGACATGTAAGATGAATTTATTGCTTTGCTGGATGTACATGTTGACTTGGAATTTTTGAATTCAAATTGAGAGAATATCCCAAAAGATGCCTTGTGAGGAAAATAGAAATTTAATAAATGAATTAAATCTATTTTCATGTGCAACTTGCATTATCTAGAGGATGGGACATGAGATGGAGTTAAATTAATCAAGGGTTAATTAATTTAACAGGAGATTAGATGATGTGACCTATTTGACTCAAATTTATGGGTTTATTTAAATCAAATAAGAGGAATATGATAAGAGGCTAATTAAATAAGGATTTTTGATTTATTTAATTAAAAGGGATGGTGTTAGATTAAATCAAATAAGGTTTTTAATTTATTAAATTTAATGGATAGACTTTAGAGATTTAATCAAATAAATTGATTATTTAATTAAATAGGGATAATTAGAGCAGATGAATTGATTTAATTAACAAAATAGATTGACTTGATTAGATAAAATGATTTATTTATTCAAGAGTGGAATATTGATGAATTTAATCAGATAGGGGAATTTGATTAAATGGTTAGACCAAGGGATGATTTAGGAAGAAGCGATGTTAGTAAGTCAGGATCAGATGCACGATGTCAATCAATATATTTTACGTGTTTACATTTTGCCCCTCTTTGAAGCAATGCACTCATTGCGTTGGTTCAAAGAATAACTGATATCGATCAAAGCCAAATTTTTTTATATTTTTAAAACTTGCCCCAATGCTACCCGTTGGAAGAGAATATGCCCATATAATGCCCCCTCGAGAGATCAGACAAAAATTTTAATTTTTTGGGTGATCTCAAGAAAAAAAATGACCAAATACCCGACAAGTTCGAAAGTGGTCTAGGAGGCTAAAAACATGTCCAAACGCAATAAAATGATGAAAAACAAGCCTCAAATGGACAAAAATAGGTTTGGGGGTACAAAACCCCAGCAGGACAGCCATTTAGGGTTTAAAAAACCCTAATTTTTAGGCTTAAAAGGGGCTCGAGGGGTCATTTTCAAGTCATTTTCACACACCTCCGCTAGCAAACTTGAGATTCGAGCTCTGACCCTTCGGCAATATGGTGCAACGACAGCTTCCCCTACACATTTCAGACCGAGTTTGGACATACCAACGGCCACCTAGCATCGGGGCACCGGTATGTGACCCTTATTGAAGCTTTGTCTTTTCATTTAATGCATTAATTACTACTTTAAAAGGTGAACTCGCCTCTAGCGGCGCTATATAGCACCGCTCAACATTTAAACTATGCTGCTCCAGGCCATTTTGTGCCGCAGTGGTGTAGTTCAGAGTTTAGAAACTCCGACGCTGGGCTTGGGCTCGGTGGACCAGTTTGGGTAAAGTGTGCCGTGGTGGTGCCCTTTTTGTGCAAATTGTGACGCTGGAGGATAAAGTGCGTCGCAGCAGTGCCACTTGGCTCTTTTTGGGCTCGAGCATCAGAGTTTGAGTAAAATCAAACTGTGACGCCTTCATAAACTGTGCCACTGGAGGTGAGCTTGGAGTGTTCGACCAAGAAGTTTTCAAAATTTTTAACACAGTGACTTTCCTTGATGCAAGACGGGTTGAGGGAACTCTACTCTCAGGAGCACCGGTCATGAGATTTGGTGAGCGTCCTACGGGACCTGAGCGACAGAGACCAGGATTGACTAGGAGTTGCAAGATTGTGGCATATTGTGTATGCGGCGCCCGTGCGCACTCACCTGGGGATGTTATTAGCACTGGTTGAGAGATGGCACAGTGAGACATCGTCATTTCATCTCCTCACCGGCGAGGCCACCATCACCTTGGAGGACATTTGGTGCATTCAACAATTTCCTATTCATGCCTGACAAGCAATCTATGATATGGACGAGGGACGCGAGTCCTGCACTAGAGTCCTCACCACACGGGACATTATCTACTGCGAGGGACAAATTGAGCTGGAGATATACAGGGTCATCGCACCTCCCTTCTACTGGGTGGTTGCAATGATCATTTCGGACCTCGTTGCTCCAAAAAGGTGAGGGTGATATTTCAATATTGGCTGGGGGTATTGCTAGGAGAGGATGGTCCGAGACAGGCTAGTTCATTTCGCATGGGGGCCTGTACTTCTGGCTTCACTCTACAGAGACTTATACGAGTACATGTACATGGATGGCAGAGTACTGGGGGCTGGGGTGACACTACTTCATGTCTGGGCATGGGAGCACATTTCTATGCTACATCCATGTATCGTTCTAGTTTTAATGGGTGCAGAGGATGCCCTCATTTTATGGTACAGAGGCGGTGTGTCCTTCACACACACTGGGGAGCACGGGATCCCCTACTGGAGGTGGGTCCTAGACGAGATGCTTATCTTTACTTAGCGTCCATACCTTGGTCAGCCCGAATGGGCCGACGATGCTACTCAACTCTTTTATTGCTACTAGGATCAATATATGCAGGGGCGGGAGCACAAGATGATTGAGAGGTACCTGCCCGGGTGCATGCAGCGTCAGTTCAGAGAGCCACAGGATCGGCCTGATGACAACTACGTAGTCATCTTTGCATGCAGCATGACACAGGTGTCATGGGGACACAATATTCATACGTCTGAGGTGTTTGATAGCTTTAGGCAGTTGGTAGCCTGACCGTGGGCTTATGATTAGGGCTTGGCAGATCCAGGGACCGCATAGGCCTACAGAGACTGGTTTAGACCCCCTCTTTAGTTGACCATTCCAGGTAAGGATCCAGAGGTGCACAAGGTCAGAGGTAGAGGGAGAGGATGAGGATGAGAACCGAGGGTCGAGATTCAACAGGATCTACCAGGTGTACCCCTAGTTTTGCTAGGTCAGGGAGATGTCCATATGCAGGATCAGCAGCAGGAGCCACCAGTCCCACCACCATGAGCCGAGGGTGAGGATCAGGTTCATGTGCAACCATGAGTATAGCCACAAGGACAAGAAGATGATTGGGATGCATTGACTGTACAACTGCAGGCCCAGGTTCAGATGCTGACAGTGGAGAGAGACTAGGCGAGGGCTGAGATAGAGCAGCTCAGAGTAGAGAGGGATTAAGCTGTGCAACAGAGACAGGCTGTAGAGCTACAGGCAGCCACTGAGCTAGGTCGCAGGCAGCAGATCGAGAGTATGACAGCCTCATCCTCCCAGGGTACAGTGCCAGTACGATCCTACAGGGATGTTATTCGAGAGATAGAGTAATACAGTCAGGCCTATCATAATACTATACCCTGAGTAGATTGGATCCCTGAGTACTCAGAGCGGGCCAGCCAGAGACCACCAGAGGGTCACGGTGACAGGGGTGCGACAGCATTCACAGAGATCAAGCTTGATCCATATGATACACCTTTTGTGCCTTATGGGCTCATTATTGATAGCTCGATGGGAATTTTGTACCGATTGACATATATGTGTATAGTGATCCGATTTATTCTTTGTACTATGACAGTGACATGATTGATGATATATATGAGCCAATTTTGATGCGATGAAATGTGTTCTCCTTTATGCATGGATGGTCTATTTCTATATGCTTTGCAGTGATGTCTTCTAGATGCATTTATTTCTAATGATGTATGCGTTATGATTATGACTAACAAATCTATATTATGTTAACCTATGATTTGATGTGCAATGATGTTAACTATATGATGATTTATTTTATGCCAATGCAATATGTGAAATGGGTTTTAATAGGGAAAATGATATGATCTATGGTATATGCAATGATGTGTGGAATATGTTTATATATGAGATTATTTTTGGATGGATGCAATATGATGGTTCAATGAGATGCTTAAAATAACAAATGTTATTATCCTAAATGTAATTACTGATGATGTATTTAATGCAATGATATGTTAATCAAAGTGATATGCTAATGCGTAATGTGAACGTGGTGCAGGAGCACCTTGGGTTCCTCATGCCCCCTAGAGGAATTGTTTGTTTTCTTTGTTTTTTGTGAAGAAGTTTGAGATGTAATAAGGTTCCAAGAACCATCTTTCATTTCTTGTAACAAGTTTTAGTTTTGGAGTCAAGTTTTGTTGTGAGAACAAGGTCTCCTTCCTCACCATGTAAGCTTGGTTCATCTAGAAAAACTAAAGAATTAAAGTGCCTTGATGTATCCAAGTCATTGAGGGGAGCTTCCTTGACATGATTAGTTTTTGTGGTGTCTTTTATACATTTTAATTCACCTTTGAAGCCTCATTTCACTTAGGATTTTGTGAAGTTGTAATCAATTGCCTTAACTAGGCAATTAGGGGTCTATTTGGTAAAAAAGATGGTTTCCAACATCCACCTAACTCAAATGAAAATTAGAGGATGTTGGGAAGGGTTATTGGATGTTAAATAAGCCTCTCATGGTCGAGGAATGGCTGTTGAATCATTTTTATTGAAGTTCTAATGAAAGAAGTGGTTGTTTTCTAGAAATTTCTGTGTAATTTGCTGCTAAAACGTGTGGTACAACCTTTGTACAATCTGTACAGGCTCAACCCTATTATGGTTGGAAATATGAGAATGTAAAATTTGATTTGAAAGTGGTTTGGTTAATTTTCATTGAGTATAAGTGGAGATATATTCGTTTTAGTAGCAGCAGGTCAAAAAACCCTCAAAACTAGGGTTTGGCCAAAAAATGTTTCTATCTTCCACTCCATCAGTGTATAGTTTCTAATTTCTTATGGGATGGAAGGTATTTATGCATATTTTCATCTTTTCAAGGTTTTGGAGAATGCCCAAATGTGTGGGGAAAGTTACAAACTGATCTAGGCCTGGCATCTTCATGTGACAGGCCTAGCTTTTAAAGCAAAAATCAGAATTTTGCTTGTTTGAGAGATTTTTCTTCAAGGTGGCACTTAGGAATAATTGAAATGGTTGTAAGTAGCCTGTAGGAGTTTGGAACAAGGCCTTGGGGAGAAGGGGTGAGCCTAGGTAACCAAAATCCAGTCAAGTGCACTCAATTAGGCCTCTTGAGGACATCAATAGGTTGGTCCATGGTTGCTTTTCCAACCACTGTCAAGAAGTAAGATTTTGTGGCCTTGTAGAGGTATATTATACTTGCCTAAAAACAATATTTTATATCAGATATAGGTTTGTGGGTGAGAATTAATTGGAATGTCCTGCCAAGCAATTGTGTTTAAAGAGGTCTACTAGTTGAGGAATGAACTCATGGGGTTTCCTAAGTGCTAATCATGGCTATGGTGTTTGATTCTGGTCTGTTAGATCATGTTTGAGATGATTACAAGTCCCTCAAAGGTTTGAGATTCAAAGACTCTTAGTGAGTTGAGTTTTCCTTATACAAGGACAGTGATTTGAGGGTGTGTTGATAAGAGTGTTTGAGAGAAGCACTCATAAAAGAGCCTCTGCCATCTGAGTTTGGTGTACTTCCTTGCTCACTCTGCATCAGAATGTAATGTGATGAGATGATGTCATTTATGTTATGCAAGCATGTATGTCTAATGAATCAAATACTTACTGTGTGAACCCTTTTCCTAGTACCTGAAAATAATATGAATAAACGAGTTAGACAAGGAATTACAAGCTAAAAGAAGGATTCCCCATGAAATCCATTTACAAATCAAACTAGGAATGAAAATAGTGAAGAACACAATGCGAATGCCAAAAACAAGGTTAAAATCCTAATTAGATGTGCAAACTCATGATCCCATGGGGGAATTGGTGCCAATTTGATGTGAAAATTGGCCCTTTCCCAATCCTTAAGATGCAAGCTTTGTTGATTGATGATGAAGAGTGATCCAATTTGATGAAAGATGAGAACTCCAAGCCATATTTGCGAAAATCCTAGCTAAGAACTCAAATGATGGATGAGAATGAGTAAGTATTTTAGCATGATAACTTTACTTGGATTGTGGATGATAAAATGAAGATATGAGCCTTTCATTTATAGGACTTCAAGATGGATGAAAGTCCAAATTTGAGCAATGTGGGACTAACTTTCATCCAATGATATGGTGCCACTTGTCAAGCCATGAATGGATGATGGTTGTGCAAGATTTGGGGTTTGTGCCAATAAATGCCAATATTTGAAATTCAAATTTATTGAAATGTCATGTAAGAGGGAAGGGAAAATGCAATAAATGCCACTTGGCTCAAGGCAAAGGACATGTAAGATGAATTTATTGCCTTGTTGGATGTACATGTTGACTTGGAATTTTTGAATTCAAATTGAGGGAATATTCCAAAAGATGCCATGTGAGGGAAAATAGGGATTTAATAAATGAATTAAATCTATTTTCATGTGCAACTTGCATTATCTAGAGGATGTGATAGGAGATTAGATTAAATTAATCAAGGGTTAATTAATTTAATAGGAGATTTGATGATGTGACTTATTTGACTTAGATTTATGGGTTTATTTAAATCAAATAAGAGAAGAATATGATAAGAGGCTAATTAGATAAGGATTTTGATTTATTTAATAAAAAAGGGCAGTGTTAGATTAAATCAAATAAGGTTTTAATTTATTTAATTTAATGGATAGACTTTAGAGATTTAATCAAATAAATTGATTATTTAATTAAATAGGGATAATTAGATCAGATGGGTTGATTTAATTAACAGAAGGAATTGACTTAATCAGATAAAATGATTTATTTAATTAAGAGACGAATATTGATGAATTTAATCATATAGGGGGATTTGATTAAATGGTTAGACCGAGGGATGATTTAAGAAGAAACAATGTTAATAAGTTAGGATCAAATGCACAATGTCAATCAGTATATTTTGCGTGTCTATATTTTGCCACTCTTTGAAGCAATGCACTCGCTACGTTGGTTCAAAAAATAAACGATCTCGCTCAAAGACGAATTTTTTTTGATATTTAAAAACTTGCCCCACTGCTGCTTGGCGGAAGAGAATGTGCCAATATAATGCCCCCTCGAGAGATCGGACAAATTTTTTTATTTTTTGGGTGATCTCGCAAAAAAAAGTGACCAAATACCTGACAAGTCCAAAAAGGGTCTGTGAGGCTAAAAATGTGTCTAAACACAGTAAAACGATGAAAAACAAGCCTCAAATGGACAAAACAAGTTTGGGGGTCCAAAACCCTAGCAGGGTAGCCAATTAGGGTTAAAAAACCCTAATTTTTAGGCTTAACAGGGGCCCGACAGGTCACTTTCAAGTCATTTTCACACACCTCTGCTAGCAAACCTTGAGATTCGAGCTCTGACCCTTCGATGATATGGCACAATGACAGCTTCCCCTGCACATTTCAGACCGAGTTCAGACCTACTAGCGGCCACCTGGCATCGGGGTACTAGTATGTGGTCCTTTCCGAAGCTTAATTTTTACATTTGACACATTTATTAGGCCTTCAAAGATGAGCTCGCCTCTAGTGGCGCTATTATAACACCACTCAGCATTTGAATTGAGCCGCTATTTTCCTTTTTGCGCTGCAGCAGTGCGATTTAGCGTCGCAGTGGTGCTATTTGGAGTTTAGAAACTCCGCCGTTGGGCTCGGGATCGGCAGTCCGGTTTGATTAAAGTGCGCCATGGTGGTGCCCTTTTTGCGAAAATTGCGATGCTAGGGATAAATTTCACCGCGACGGCTCTATTTAGCTCGATTTAGGGTCCAGCATCAGAGTTTGAGGAAACACAAACTGTGACGCCTTTACAAACTGTGCCGTTGGATGCAAGTTTGGAGCATTAGGCTAGGATTTTTTCAAAAATTTTAACATGCTGACTTTCCTTGATGCAGGATGGACCGAGGGAGCTTTACTCTCGGGAGCACCGATCGCGGGATTTGGTGAGTTTCCTACGGGATTTGAGCGACAAAGATCAGGACCGACTAGGAGTCGCTAGCCTATGGCACATTGCGTATGCAGCGCCGGTGCGCACACACCTTGGGATGTTATCAGTGCTGGCCGAGAGGTGGCACAACGAGACATCGTTGTTTCATCTTCCCACTAGTGAGGTGACCGTCACCCTGGAGGATGTCTGGCGCATTTTACGGTTGCCCATTCATGACCACCGAGTGATCTATGACATGGAGGAGAGAGGCGAGTACTGCGTCAGAGTCCTCGCTATGTGTGACATTATTTATTGCGAGGGTCAGATCAAGCTGGAGAGGTACAAAGTTATAGCACCTCCCTTCCGCTGGGCCATTGTTGCGATTATTTCAGGTTTGGTTGCCCCTGATCGATGAGGGCGGTATTTCAGTCTGGGTTGGGGATACTGCTGGGAGAGGATGGTCTAAGATAGGCTAGTTCAGTTTGCATGGGGACCCATCCTTTTGGCTTCACTCTACAGGGATCTCCACGAGTATGTTTATGTGGACGACAGAGCACTAGGAGCTGGAGTGACTCTTCTTCACATTTGAGCATGGGAACACATTTCTGTGCTACGTCCACGGGTTGTTCTAGTTCCGATGGGGGCAGAGGATGCCCTCATGGCACTATATAGAGGTGGTGTGTCCTTTACACACACCGGCAACCATGGGATCCCCTACTGAAGGCGGGTCTTGGATGAGATGCTTGTGTTTATCTAGCATCCATACCTTGGTCGGCCCAGATGGGCCCATGATGCTACTCATCTCTTCTACTACCGACAGAATCGATACATGTAGGGTAGGGAGCATACAATGATTGAGAGATACCTACCCGGGTGTGTACAACATCAGTTTGGAGAGCCCCAGGATTGGATTGATGATGATTATGCGGCTGTCTTTGCACGAAGCATGACACAGATAGCATGGGGGCCTAGCATTCCCACCGCGGAGGCAGTTGACAAATTTTGACAGTTGGTAGCCCGACCATGGGCCTATGATCAGGGCTTGGTAGACCCAAGGACTACACAAGCCTATAGAGATTGGTTCAGACCTCCTCTTCGGTTGACTGTTCTAGGCGAGGATCCAGAGGTACACAGGGTCAGAGGTAGGGGGAGAGGACGAGAACGAGGGCGGGGACTGAGGATCGATATCCAATAGGATCCACCCTTGGTGCCCCCAGTTCCACTAGGTTAGGGAGATGTCCTTATGCAAGACCAGCAGCAAGATCTGCCAGTCCCACCAGTATGCGCCGAGGGTGAGGACCAGGCTCGCATGCAGCCATGGGCACAGCCAACAGGGTAGGCAGATGCACCTGGATGCCTTGATTTTATAGCTGCAGGTGTAGGTCCAGGTAGTAACAATAGAGAGGGACCAGGTTAGGGCTGAGAGAGATCAGCTCATAGTAGAGAGAGATTAGGCTGTACAGTAGAGATAGGCTGCAGAGGTACAGGAAACTACAAAGCTAGGCCGTAGATAGCAGATTGAGAGCATGACAACTGCCTCGTCCCAGGGTACAGTGCCAATATGATTTTATAGGGATGCCATCCGAGAGATAGAGTACTATCATTGGGCCTACAATGACACCGTGCCTAGAGCAGACTGGGTTCCAGAGTACTCAAAGTGGGCCAGTCAGAGACCTCTAGAGGGTCACGGTGACAGGGGCGAGGGAAACATTCATAGAGATCGACCATGATCTAGATGATACATGATTTTGTGCCTTATGGGCTCATTTCTGATAGCCCGATGGATGTTTTGTACTGATTGACATACTTGTACAATGATCCAATTATTTTTTTGTACTATGACAGATGATATGATATATATGAACCGATTTTTGATGTGATGAAATGTGTACCTTTATCTATGCATTTATGCCTCTTCTTTTATATGTTATGAATGCATTTATTTCTAATGAAGTTTATGCAATTGATTATGACCTATGATATGACGTGCAATGATGTTTAACTATATCATGACTTATTTTATGCCAATGCAATATGTGAAATGATTTGATTTATGGTATTATGCAATGATGTGTAGAAAATGCTTATATATATGAGATGATGTATGGATGGATGTGATATGATGTGATGGTTGTGATATGATGCTAATGAGATGGTGTTAATGCACAATGAGATGGTTCCATGAGATGCTTTAGAATAAAAAATGTTATTATCTTAAATGATGATGTATGTGATGCAATGATATGTCTAATGAATTAAATGCTTATATGCCTATTGGTTATGATTATGCAATAAATGATTATGAAATGATTTTGTAGATGCTTATGTGATGATTTAGATGGTAATGTGAAATGGTTATGTAAATGAATGTTTATGCCATGATTGATATAATGCCATGAGAGGCAGTGTAGTGAGTGGAATGCAATGACATGGATGCACCTATTTGTGAAGAATGTTTATGATAACCTATTTATGATGATTTAAATGCAATGCGTATGTTCCCTATATGATACGCTTATGCTTATGCAATATGATAATGATGTGTGGATGTAGGATCGATGGCGATGATGGTGAACTGTCATAGTACCTTGTTAGCGTGATTAGTGAGAAAAGAATAAGTCATTTCAACAAGACACAAGATCACACAAATGCAGATGATGATGATGATGATGATGATTACTTGCAAAGGAATTGGGATTTTCAAAGGGCCAAATTTTCTTATGTTTGATAACACACGTGGTACGATGCATCAAAGTATAGACAACTAGGATGGCGTGGTACTTAGTGTGATGGACTTTGACTCGACAATCCGATAGGATCATTTTTGTTCACACCTGACATACAAAAACCTTTCCAGGATGTACTTCAGAAGTTTCAGACACCTCAGACCAAAACACGGAAAGGTAAACCTATCCTTGTAATAGTCAACAAGTTGCCCTAGACCTCTTCCATGCATACCTAACAAAGCAAGTATTCACCGAGGTTATATTACAAGAATGTCCAACAAGCACAACAGACAAAAGATAATGATCATTTCCCCATTCCTATTTCTCTAAATCCTCTATTTTGGGATATCATCGAGATGTCCTTGGAATGAGTGCAAAATAAGATAAGTCAAAAGATAAAGATCAAGTAAATAAACAAAATAATGCTCTTCAATACCGCTAATGGAAAATGATGTGTTTTCTAAGGATGATAAGCGAAACTTATTGCCAAAAGATAATGCCCATTGTAGGAAGGATTCATCCTAAGACATGTTAGTGGATGGCGGCACGCCATTTCATTTATAAGGGATAATTGATATGGGACAAATTCAGATGATGGTGTTATCGATACGAAGAGATGACCAATTTGCTTACGTACTGACTTAGACTTAATACTTGACGTTTTGGAGTTCTACTTGTAATCTGCTAGACTTATTTCTGATTATTTTACCAAAGATTGATGATGACAATCAGTTTATTATGGATGGTGCTTATTGCGGGTGTAAGTGAGATGAGGTGGATGGACCTTTTTAACTATTTGGATGTTTTTGATGTTTTGCAATGTTTTGAGGCTATTTTTGGTATTTTTTGAGATTTTCAAATGTTTTGATTTTTTGATTTTTCAAATGTTTTGGGATTTTCCAAGATTTTGACTAAGAGACTAACCTAAAGACCTATCCTAGGGGTCTTGAGGGCTGGTCAATAGACAAGCCTTTCCTATGTTATATACGCAGAGACCATGTAGTTCGACTGACGACTCAATTGATTTACAAATGATGATATACATGATGAAAGGTCAGTTTATTATGACGGACTCCTATAGGACTGACCTAAATGTCTCGGGGGATGATCAAAGATCAATCTTTCCTACGTTCAAGCTCAAAGACGAAGTAGTTCGACAAGACGACCTTGTTTTTGGCTTTTTGAACAACTTTTTGACCTGTTTTTGGATTTTGATATGTTTTGAATGTTTTTGGATTTTCTGATTTGAGAATTTTAAGAAAATACACGAATCTGATCCGATAAGAATATGCCCCCAGTGTGATGCAATAGACTACCCCGATAAGGCAGGACAAATTAACCTTGAGGATGGGCCGAGTAGTACTATGAGGGATCATGATACAAAAATAGGACCAAGCTATGGTGCAGATGTGAGTGGATGAGTGATGGATGGAGACCTGAATACGATGGATGATGGAAGACAAATGGATGAATGATGCAGATCAAGCCATAAAGATCCTGGTGGATGGGAAGTACTTATTTACGCAAGGCGCCTGTTTACCAGGTTTTCACCGAGGTACTTGCCCAAAGTGCCACCAAAGTGGTTTTCACTAGAGGACCAATTTTTTTATCCTTTTTTTGATTTTTTTTGATTTTTTGCTTTTTTTCTTTTTTTTGTTGTCACCAAGATGCTGTTTGCCAGGTTTTCGCCGAAGTAACCATTTTTTTAGAACTTTTTCCAATTTTTTAGATTTTTTGGTTCTATACCTTGAAAGATTTAGGCATAGAATTTTTTGAGATGGGAGCTATTCATAGGCTCCTGCAGAGGTTCCCCTTTGGGTGTTGATAGATGATATGCCCCTGATTGATAACTTGCTGTGATGACAAACGGTCCTAACCAATTAGGTTTGAACTTGCCTTTGCTGCTTGGGTTTCGGACATTCTTCTGATTTTCTTTTAAGAGCAGTTCTCTGACTTGGAAAGTCTTGCTTCTAATTTTCTTGTTGTAGCTTCTTTTAAGTCTATTTTGATAGACCTTCAAGTGATTCAAAGCATCAATCCTTCGTTCATCCAGTAGCTCCAGCTCATTTAGTCTTGAAACCCGATATTCTTCATCTGTGACAAGGTTTTGCAGTGATATCCTGAGGGATGGGAGCTCAATCTCAATGGGGAGTATGACTTCTGATCCATAGACCAAGGAGAAGGGGGTGGAGCCAGTGGGTGTGCAGATGCTAGTTTGATAAGCCCAAAGGGCAGGATTAAGCTGTAGATGCCAGTCACAACCTGCGTCATTGACTATTTTCTTAAGGATTTTGAGGATGGTTTTGTTTGTGGCTTCTGTTTGGCCATTGCCTTGGGGATAATACGGGGTGGAGAAGCGATGCTGGATTTTGAATTTCTCGCACAAGTCATGAAACTCCTGGTTCTTGAAGGGTGTCCCATTATTTGAGATGATGGCTTGTGGGACACCGTAATGACATATGAGATAGTTTAGGATGAATTTTGAGATCTGCTTTCCTATGATATAGGTCACAGGTATGGCCTCCACCAACTTTGTGAAATACTCAGTTGCCATGATGATGAATTTATGGCCATTGGATGAGGTAGGTGTGATTTTTCCAATGAGATCGAGTCCCCACTGTGAAAAGGGTCATGGTTTAACGATGGGGTGAAGCTCTTGAGCTGGAGCATGGATGAGATCTCCATGATGCTGACATTGTAAACATCTTTTAGCATGATCATATGCTTCTCTTTCCATTGTGGGCTAGTAATACCCCATCCTCAGTAGTTTCTTGGCAATGGTCATTCCACTCGAGTGTGAGCCATAGATACCATTATGAACTTTGGTTAGGGCGATTAATGCCTCCTCAGCATTTAGACAACGCAGTAAGGTACCTTCTATGCTTCTACAGTATAAGGTATTACCTAGGATGACAAATATGGATGCCTTTTTGACAAAGGTTCATTTTAGGTTTGATGGGAGGTCAGCGGGTGTAAATCCTATGCGAAGATATGTATAGATGTCATGATACCAAGGATCTCCCGGACCAATGATTTCACACACATATTCCGATTCCGGTACCTTGAATGTGGGGACGAGAAGCTGCTCAATCAGAAATTCATACTTTGGCACATTATGAGGGATGTCTAATAGTGACCCAATTGTAGCCATGGCATCTGCTACTCTGTTGTTGGTTCTTGGAATCTTCTCAAATGTTATGTCAATGAAGGATTCCTTTAGAGTCTCCACCAATTTCTTGTATGGAGTGAGCTTGTCATCCTTAGTTTGATATTCATTATTAACTTGATTTATGATCAACTGAGAGTCTCCATACACCCTGAGAGCTATGATGTTCCATTGTACTACTATCTTGAGGCCTATAGTCAAAGCCTCATATTCTGCTATGTTGTTGGTACAAGGAAATGCCAATTTGTATGACTTCGGTATGGAATCCCCTTGTGGGGTGATGAAGAAGACACCAACTCTTGATCCGTGTTGGGTGTATGAACCATAGAAGTATAGTTTCCAATGGTCAGTTACATTGATGTTAAAAATGGATTCATCTAGGAATTCTGAGACAAGAGGGTTCTCAGAATAAATGGGTGCTTCTGCTAGTTGATCTGCAATAATTTGACCCTTGATAGTTTTCCTATCTACATACTCGATATCATACTCCAACAATATCATTACCCATTTTTCCATTCTGCCTGTGAGCATTGCCTTTGATAGTAGATACTTGAGGGAATCAATTTTCGCAATGAGCTTTATCTTGTGTGCCAACATGTAATGTTTGAATTTTTGGGATGCAAACACTACTGCGAGGCAAGCTTTCTCGATGAAGGAGTAATTTAGCTCGTGACCAACCATTGTCTTGCTAATATAGTAGATGGCCCTCTTTGTTCCATTTTCATCATGTTGAGCTAGGAGAGCTCCAAGGGCTGCCACTGTTGCTGGCATGTATAAGATCAATGGCTTCTTTGGGATGGGTGGCATTAAAACTGGTGGTGTCAGTAGGTATTCCTTGATTTTGTTAAATGCCTCTTCACACTTTGTATCCCATTTGTATACTATCCCCTTGTGGAGTAGGTGTGAATATGGGTTCTGCTTGTCTGCCAGTTGTGCTATGAATCTTGTGATGGATTGGAGTCTGCCTTGGAGGCTTCTCAATTGTTTTAATGTCTTTGGTGCTTCCATCTCGAGAATTGCTTTCACTTTTGCTAGATCCACCTCGATACCCCTCATGGAGACTATGTATCCTAGCAATTTACCTAATTGTACGCCAAAGACGTACTTCTTGAGATTTAGTTTGACTTTGTATTCCTCCAGTCTTTCAAAGATAGCACTTAGGGTTGCTGTATGGTCTTGTCTTTTTCTTGACTTAGCTAGAATGTCGTCGACATAGTCTTCGACTATTTTATGAATCATATCATGGAATATCAACATCATGGCCCTTTGATAAGTTGCTCCTATATTTTTTAGGCCAAATGGCATCATCTTCTAGCAGTAGGCCCCCCATGGACAAGTAAAAGCTGTCTTATGTTGATCTTCTTTTGCTATCATGATCTGGTTATATCCTGAAAATCCATCCATTAGTGATAGCATCTCATGTCTTGCCATCATATATACTATCATGTCGATGTTGGGAAGTGGGAAATCATCCTTCAGACATACTTTGTTCAAATCCCTAAAGTTTGTATAGATTCTAATGGCTCCGTCAGGCTTTGAAACAAGTACCAGATTTGATACCCATTCTAGATAATCGATTGGTCGGATAAATCCTACATCTAACAACTTTTTGAGCTCCATTTTGAACAACAGAGTGATTTGAGGATGCATCTTTCAAAGATTTTGTTTGACCGGTTTGCTTTCTGGATACATAGCTAAGTGATAGACCATGGTCTTTGGATCGAGCCTTGGCATGTTAGCATAACTCCATGTGAAGTTTATTTTCCTTTCCCTTAAGAATGCTGCTAGGAGTTCTTGCTCTTCTGATAATAGTGATTCTGCATAGAATTTGATATGCGGGGTCTCCTCTATTCCTAGCTTGATAGGATTGCACTTTTCGGCCAAGACTGCTGACTTCTCCTGATGAATAGCTCTTAAGGGAATATTGAATCCTCCATCCTCGTGCACCTCAGAGAGGTTTTCACCGTTGGATACGTCCTTTCTTTTTACTATTTTCTTGTCAGAGAGTGCCACAGTTTGGTTTTCACTCAAGGACTTGGATGTGATTCTTAGTTTCTCACTTTTGCGACTGAAGGATTCAATCATTTCCTTGTAATAGGAATGTGTATCTAACTCCATTATAAAGCTTTCCTTGTGATCTCCATCTAGAATGTTATCCCTCAATCCCATGAATTCTGAGAGTGCCTCATCATTTTTGAATGTATCGAGAACTAGTGGTCCTCGTTGGTCATAGTCAATCAATTAGGGATAGACTAAGCGGATCTCATGATTTTGATGATCATATTTGAAAGATAAGGTACTAATCATGCAAAGGGCAGTATCCTCAAATAACCTAGGTAAATTAGATATGGGATCTTCATCATCGCTACTAATATAGGGCTCAGTTATGAAATTATGTGTGTCTCTACCTGTGACTATTGGTGAGTGTACTTGTATTAGCACTGGCTGAGGAGTAATATTAACCGTTCTAACCAGAGGACTTCGGCCACATATGGTTATTCTCAGAGGGGCACATCCTAGACCAAGATTTTTTATGGGTCGTGTCTCTGGCATGATAGGTATTATGAGTCCATTGTCATTTTGTCCTAGTCTTTGGTTTCTGTCGTAGCCCATTGTAAGCATCATTTGTAGGCCCTTGTTTCTTTTGTCCATTGGTAAGTTAGTTGCTGGTCTTTCATCTTGATACAACATGTGGGATGGATTTGATTCAATAACCTCTTGACCAAGGTCTCCCCAGTTTGTGAATTTAGGATAATCTTTAGGATATGTTTGTGATGTGGAAGCTTGATTTTCTTGCTGATGTCCTCGTGATCTGGGAGATTGCGGTAACTCTCCTATCACAAAAGCATTATTAGGGAGCCTATAGCTTCCACAACCGTCCTCCTGGATGATGAGCTTGATGTCAGAGATGGTGGGGTTGGTGGGAGTGGTGGGTGTCTCTGTCGCAGAAGTGGATGCGAGGGTGGTGGGGTTGATGTATGGTGTGGATGGGCCCTCATCATTTTTTGGCACTTGGGGGATTTTGTAATACTTTGCCTCAATATTTTTGCAATATGAGAATGGTTCAGGATCTCCATGAATGGTAACCTCTTGTCCATTATGTGTGAATTTCACACATTGGTGGAAGGTTGATGCTACGACTTTCATCGCATGGATCCATGGGCATCCCAGGAGGATATTATATGGCAAGTCGAGGTCCAAGACCTAAAAAGTGGTTTCCATGAACGTCAACCCTACTTGAATAGGGAGTTTAATCGTGCCTTGAGACACTCTTTCTTGGTCATTGTATGCTCTTATTCTGATGCCTTTCCCTTTGTCGATGGAATCTTCTGATATTTTTAACTGCTTGATGAGGCTGAGAGAACAAATGTTCAAACCCGCACCTCCATCCACCAAGACCCTTTTGATTTTTCTATTATTTACAATAGCTTCCAAGTGAAGTGCACGATTGTGAGATGGTTGGGCAGGGAAATCTTGGTCAAAAAATGTAAGGAGATTAGGCGTTATGATATTTCTGACCATAGCTTGGAATTGCTCCGCATCGAGATCTACAGGGATGGTAGATGAGGCTAATGCTTCTTCAAGGATCTTTTTATGGGCTAATGATATTTTTAACAACTCCATGATGGAGATGTGTGCTAGTGTTCTTTTGAGTTGGTCTACGACACTGTAGCCATTAGATCTAGATGAAGGGACCTTATTTGGTTGAGATGACCCTGCGATGGTGACTTTTCCGCCTCTTGTGGTGACTCCACAATCTTCGGCATGGGCACCCTTGATGGTGATGACCATGCAGTCTTCATTTAGGGAGGCAATGACTATTTTGTACACATGGTTGACACTGGCCTTCCCATTATCATTTTTATTCCCTTTGTTACCATGATTTGGCATCGGATTTGTGTAGATTTTAAGATCTTGATTTCCCGTAGGTTGTTCCACATTTATGATTTTCTTGTCAATGAGATCTTGGATGATATTTTTGAGTCTCATGCAGTTGTTTGTGGTGTGGCCTTTTATTTTATGAAATTCACAAAGTTGATTTTCGTTATACCAAGGGGGTTTGACGTTAGGTTCTTGGTAATTCTCAAATGTAGGAGGCTTGATGAGTTTTTCGTCGATCAACTTTTTCATGATGACTTCCAAGGGTTCCCCCAAAGTAGTGTACTTTTGCTTGGGATAATTCTTGCATTGGGGTGGTCCTCTTTGATCATTGAGGTTATTGATGGTTGGATTGTTGTTGGGTTGATATGTTGTGTGATAAGTGTTTTGGCATTGATTTTGTATTTGCGGTGTGGGTGTATTTTGGCGTGGACCACTAATGACCACCTTGGCATCTACGACACCATCATTAGTAACATTCTCATTCCTTGCCCATTTATGAGGTTTATCATTGTAATTGGATGGTGGGAAATTGTTTTTCTGTTCATGATATGATGTTGATTCCACGGGTTGAGTCACAAGGGCTCTTTCGATGCTAAGCGCCTTGGAAATCAATTCATCATATGTAGTGATGCCCTGAACCTTGAGATGAAATGACAAGGGACTTTCAAGGTTGGCTATGATGGTGCAGACTTGTTGTTCTTTTGGCATGGTCCACTTGCTCCGATTGGCCTTGGATAACCATCGTTGAAGAAATGAAGCAAAAGATTCATTCTTTCCTTGTTTTCGAGTGTATAATTCTTCGAGACTGACATCCATTGCAATGTTACATGTGTAGTTTTTAATGAATGCATCCCTTATTTCTTGGAAGGTTTTAATGCCTGAAGGTAAGCGAGAGAACCATTCTATAGCAAGACCTGCCAAGCTTCTAAGAAATAGCCACATCAGATAAGTATCATCGTATGCGACCTCCATGCAATGAACCTGGAATTCCCTGATGTGATCTTCGGGGTTTCCCATCCCTCGATATTTGTCAAATTTAGGGATCTCAAATCCCTTGGGGAATGGTTTCATCTCTAAGCTCCTATCAAATGGATAGGGACACAAGTTTCTTGGTGTTTTGGTTGTTCGCCCTGACTGAAGGTCGAGAACTTGTTGCGATAGCAACCTAAGTTGTGTCGTTACATCACTTTGTGGATCAGGAGGTGGGATGAATATGTTTTGTGGTGTTTCAATTGTTGATGGATTGGTCGGTGCGTTGTTCAATGGTATATGTATGTTCTAGCGAGCGAGGTTGGCTTCTACCTGCTTTTGAATGAACAATGCCTGTTGTTGATCTTGCTGTTGTTGCACTAGTATTTGTGCTTGTTGTGTTTGTTGTTGTTCCAACAATGCTTGTTGTGCTTGTTGTTGTTCCCACAACGCTTGTTGTTTGGCTGCCATTTCTGCTGCTTCTTGCTACTCTTGGTATTGCTTTAGTGCTTGCTGATATGCTTACATTTGCACTGCTTGTGCAAGAAGTTGTGCTTGTACTTATGCTTGCTGTGCCTAATATTGAGTTTGTGCTTGAGCTTGTGCTTGTGCTTGTGTGGCTTGTTGCTGCAATAGAAGTTTTGCTTGAGGGGTCCTTTGTGCTTGTAATGCTTGCGTAGCTTGGGCGGCTTGTTTTTGTTGTTGTAATAATGCTTGAGCTTGTTGTGCTTGTTGTGCTTGTTGCGCTTGTAATGTGACTTGTGCAGCTTGAGCATTTTGTGCAGCTTGAGTAGCCTGTTGAGCAGCTAGATGTACGACTTTTTGTTTCTACACTTGTTGGTATCCTCTTTGGAAATCGGCTTGCAATGCTGCATCAAATTGGTTTGATGTGGTGAACGTTGGTGGTGGTGGGGGTGGTGGTGGATTTGGAATGGTGGTGGATGATGATGTTGTGTTGATGTTTTGGGTGTTGGATAGTGCTATTGATGTGATTGGCACTTGAGAGACCATGCTTTGCGATGTTAAAGGGATGTTTGATGTTGTTTCCATTGCTTGTGTGTTCGTCGTTTGTTGTTGCGATATCAATGACAAATTTTGAGCATCCAGTGTGATGCTTTGATTGATGGTTGGGATTGCGGTTTGATTGATACTTGGTAGAGGAGGAAGCCCTAAACCAAGAATTGGTACGGATGATAATGGCAATGGTGGGATAGGTGGAAATGTAAGGGGCATTAGTTGTTGTGTGGTGTCAAATATGCCGCTTGGTCTGAACATATCTCCCTCTTCTTGTGAATTTGTGAGAAGAGGTGTTTGTGGTGCTTCGTAAAAAGATGATGATGGGTCATAATGTAAAGTGAGAGGAACGTTCTTGTGTAACAGGTTGTTGAGTATGTTTTGTTCCAAGGTGGTGTTTGCATCCAAGTTTTGATTATTAACAAGGGGATGTGATTGAAGAGCATTAAGGAATGTGCTTCCCTTGTTGACATTGGGTTGTGTTGGAGAAAACGATGTTGTGATTTGTGAAATGTTTTGCATAATATTTTGGGATAGAGGTGTAGATGAAATGGGTATGGTGGATGAGATGGGTGGAAATGATGTATCTACTATAGTACTCACATCAAAATCCAAAGGCAACTTGGCCCCTTGTTTTGCTAGTTCAAGCATGTACAATGAAGGGTTAAGTCTCATCATGATGTTGATGATTATATGGTTGTCTGGATTTTGTAGCATTTCAGTCATTTCCTCGCGAGACATTCCAAAGGTAAGGTCCTCCCCTTGATTTTCTTCTTGTTGATTTTGGGATGATGAGAGGGTCAACGGATTACTTGATTCGGCAGGATTCATTTCTGCATTTGTTTGGCTAAGATCACTTGAAGCGGGTGTTTCTTTGTTGGCTTCCATACTCTTCTTGTATTGAGATCTAGTTTGAACCATAAAACAAGGATCAATCTTTGAGAATATGGGAGATGAATCTCTTGATTCTTTGGATTGTTCATTATCTTATGCTCCCAAGTATAAAGTTTTAGGATGCCTTGAGGGTCAAAGGATGGTGATATGATAGTGATGTTAGAGATGGATGATACGAATGTTGTGGCTTTTGATAAGTCTTGAATGAGATACTAGGCTTTTAGGATTTTCTGATTTTGATTTTTTTTTTGGTTTTGAGATTTTTCCCTTGATTTTGATTTGGATTTTTGAATAAAAAGACCCTAAGATGTTGGATGATGATCTAAGGGATAGCTTTGTTCAAAGGATGATAATTTGAATATGTGTGAGGAGAAGGATGCATCTACCCACACCTATTCAAACAAGATGATTTGTTTCACTAAGCATATGAAGAAGGATTCATCTACATACACTAAGCTAGACAAGATGATTTTGATAACTTTGACTATGAATATGCAAAAGGATGCATCTACACATACCTAGTCAAAGGTGTTTTTGCTAATGTTTGCAAGGATTTTGTCTCAATGATATTGATGATTTTTTTTTTTCCACAAAGCCTAGTATTAAGGATGATTTCAAGATTTTTCAAAAGGTGATGATGAGATGGATTTTGTTTTGATGTTTTGGAGGATGGATGAAAAGATTTTGATATGTTTTGATCCCAAGATGAACCTAAAAAGGTACACATTTTTTGCTTTAGACCTAGGTATTGAAGAACATGCAAATGCTTCCTAATGACCTTTGTAACCAAGAAATGATTTTATTTGAACATTCACTTTTAGATTTCCAATCAATGATTTGTTTTGTTTTGGGATTTGGAGTCTTCAACACATATGAAAGTTCATTTTGTTTAGCTTTGCTTAATGTCTTTATTTTACCAAAAACACTTTCTTCAATTAGGTTTTTGAAACTAAGATATCCAATGTCTTAATTCCTTTAAACCCCACAAGATATATTATGTGGAAATTCAATGAACTCAAGGCAAAGGTTTTCCCTATTGTTTATTCAAGAAGACAAATTGAGATATAATCCAATGTTTAGAAACATCTAAGGATGTGAATCCCAAGGGAAAGCGATAACATGTGGATTGAGTCAATTGTATTTGTCCTCAAAAGGGTTTGAAATTTGGATGATGTTAATTGTTTGTTTTTGAGATTTTTTCGATCAAGCAATGCATTTTGTAACCCAAGAATAAGTACAATCCTATGGATGTGTAAGACAGTAGTTGTTGGATTCCCACTTGGACAAGTCCAGCTACGCTTATCTCTAGTGAATGGTTAAATGCTTGACCCCACTGGCTCCCCTCCACGACACTCACTTATACAGGGCAGCCAAGCATTAACACCCATCAAACTCCCATGGCATGTTTTCCATTTCTACTAGAAGACTATAAAAGTGTGGGGCGGCTTCAGAACGACCGTTCTTGCACCAACAAATAGATAAAAGGATTTTGGAAAATTCTAGCACATGGGTTTTAGTAAGGACTTTCCGTTCATAGGAGTTGACCCAACGTGGCAAGAGTCCCCTTTTGGATCCATCTTGTCAGAGTCAACTGCGTGATATTGGCGTTTTGTCCAATACCCACATTTATATCCCAGCTAGAAATACTCTTGGCTTTAGAGTGTTACTGATTGAGTCGTTCCCTTGGGTGAGTACTTTTTCCCCAAGGCAGGCCCTCTAGGATAAACAAAAGCGAATGAAGAACAATATTCATAACTCGATCAATCTTTGTATGCAACAAAGAAAGAGAATATACACAATAAAGCCCCCCACTCACACTCGCACAAGATTTTGTTCAATTTTAAGCCCAAATCGAAGTGTGGAGGTGATTGATTTATCTCATCCCAAAGTCATGAAAAAGACCTTTTGATTCTCAAGATCGCTATAAAGCATGAGAGAAGTGCATACGTCCTTTTTCAATGGTTTTAGTCCAAGTAAGCCTTCACAAAAAACAAAGCTACGCTTGTTCTTTTTATATCCTCAAAGAAATATGTGAATTCATTTTAGAGCATCAAATCACAAGTGAAAGACATTTGTTCAATTTTTTAATCTCATAAACAAAATCTAGAAAGTTGTTGATCCTAAGATTCTTTTTAATCCTTTTGCAAGAAATAAACAAAAATAACTCTTTTTAAACCCAAATGAAAGCTAGTGTTCTAAGAAAGAAGAAGATGAAAAATTCTTAGAGAAGTGTTAAACAAATACTTAAGTGTTAAAAAACACTTTGATAGGACAAAATATCATCCCCATACTCCTCCTTCCTTTGTTTTTGATTTCCAACCTACAAAGAAGAAAACCAATCAGATTCTGGAAAAACACAGAAGTCAAGAAACCAGAAAACAGAAGATAGATAAATCATAAATTAAAAACACGTGATAAAAAACTAAATCCCCCTTTTTATTGTCTTCCAGTGTTGCAACTTGTGAAGGCGTCGCTATTTTTTTTTCAGCGGTGCTCTTACAGTGCCGCTTTACTAGTCAGCAACGCTTTGTGTTGGGATAGAGAGATCGATTGCTTCACAATTTCGCCTAGCGTCGCAGTTTTCGAAAGCGTTGCTATTTAATATTCTTTTGAAATTATTTGTAGGTCAGCGAGTCTAGCGGCAGAGTTTAAAATTTAATTTTTTTTTGGCAGGATGAGTCCAACGGTGCAGTTTATGTTCACACGGTGCTATATAGCGATGCTGACGAGCCTGCGGTGCTAAAACAATGACGCTGATGAGCTTGCGGTGCCAAAAATAGCGACACTGACGAGCCCACGTTGGAATTTCCTGTGTGTCAAGAAAACGCAGAAATTTCAAGAAATTGTTAGAAATAATGATGTCAAGCCATCCTTCTAGCGCCAAATGTGCGAACCCTTTTCCCAGTACCTGCAAAACAACATGAATAAATGAGTTAGACAAGGAATTACAAGCTAAAAGAAGGATTCCCCATGAAATCCATTTACAAATCAAACTAGGAATGAAAATAGTGAAGAACACAATGCAAATGCCAAAAACAAGGTTAAAATCCTAATTAGATGTGCAAACTCATGATCCCATGGGGGAATTGGTGCCAATTTTATGTGAAAATTGGCCCTTTCCCAATCCCTAAGATGTAAGATTTGTTGATTGATGATGAAGAGTGATCCACTTTGATGAAAGATGAGAACTCCAAGCCAAATCTGCAAAAAGCCTAGCTAAGAATTCAAATGATGGATGAGAATGAGTAAGTATTTTAGCATGATAACTTTACTTGGATTATGGATGATATAATAAAGATATGATCCTTTCATTTATAGGATTTCAAGATGGATGAAAGGCCAAATTTGAGCAATGTGGGACTAACTTTCATCCAATGATATGGTGCCACTTGTCAAGCTATGAATGGATGATGGTTGTGCAAGATTTGGGGTTTGTGCCAATAAATGCCAATATTTGAAATTCAAATTTATTGAAATGACATGTAAGAGGAAGGAAAATAAATGCCACTTGGCTCAAGGCAAAGGACATGTAAGATGAATTTATTTCCTTGTTGGATGTACATGTTGACTTGAAATTTTGAATTCAAATTGAGGAATATTCCAAAAGATGCCATGTGAGGGAAAATAGGGATTAATAAATGAATTAAATCTATTTTCATGCAACTTGCATTATCTAGAGGATGATAGAGATTATATTAAATTAATCAAGGGTTAATTAATTTAATATGAGATTCGGATGATGTGACTTATTTGACTTAGATTTATGGGTTTATTTAAATCAAATAAGAGAAGAATATGATAAGAGGCTAATTAAATAAAGATTTTGATTTATTTAATAAAAAGGGGTGGTGTTAGATTAAATCAAATAAAGTTTTAATTTATTTAATTTAATGGATAGAATTTAGAGATTTAATCAAATAAATTGATTATTTAATTAAATAGGGATAATTAGATCAGATGGGTTGATTTAATTAACAGAAGGAATTGACTTAATCAGATAAAATGATTTATTTAATTAAGAGACGAATATTGATGAATTTAATCAGATAGTGGGATTTAATTAAATGGTTAGATCAAGGGATGATTTAAGAAGAAATGATGTTAATAAGTCAGGATCAGATGCACAATGTCAATCAGTATATTTTGGGTGTCTACACTTATATATCTATTGCTTATGATTATGCAAAAATGATTATGGATTGCTTTTGTTCATGCTATGTGATGATTTAGATGGTAATATGAAGTGGTTGTGAAATGCAAATGAATTTTTATGCAATAATGCCATGAGATTCAATGTAATGGGTGAAATGCAATGACATGGATGCACCTATTTATGAAGCATGTTTATGATAACCTATTTATGATGATTAAAATGCAATGCGTACGTTTCCTATATGATATGCTTATGCAATATGCTAATGATTTGTGGATGCAGGATTGATGGTGATGATGGTGATGATGATCAACTATCGTAGTACCTTGTTAGCATGGTTAGTAAGAAAAAGAAGAAGTCATTTCAACAAGACACAAGATGATGCAAATGCAAATGATGATGATGATGATGATGATGATGATTACTTGCCAAGGAATTGGGATTTTCAAAGGGCCAAATTTTCTTATGTTTGATAACACACATGGTACAATACATCAATTTATTGAAAACCAGGATGGCATGGTACTTAGTGTGATGGACTTTGACTTGAAAATCAGATTGGAGTATTCTTGTTCTCACCTGACATATGAAAACCTTGCTAGGATGTGCTTCTGAAATTTCAGGCACCTCGGGCCAAAACACAGAAAGGTAAACCTATCCCTGTAATAGTCAACAAGTTTCCCTAAAACTCTTCCATACATACCTAACAAAGCAAGTATTCACTGAGGTTATATTACAAGAATGTCCAACAAGCACGACCGACAAACGATAATGATTGTTGCCCCATTCCTATTTCTTTAAATCCTTTGTTTTGGGATATCATTGAGATGTCCTTGGAATGAGTGCAAATAAGATAAGTCAAAAGATAAAGACCAAGTAAACAAACAAACTGATGCTCTTCAATACCGCTAATGGAAAGAGGATGTGTTTTCTAAGGATGATAACTAAAATTTATTGCCAAAACATAATGCCCATTGTAGGAAGGATTCATCCTAGGACATGTTAGTGGATGGCGGCATGTCATTTCGTTTACCCAAAGTGTTCTAAGGGATGATTGATATGGGACCAATTTAGATGATGAGTTATCGATACCAAGAGATGACCAACTTGCTTACGCACTGACTTAGACTTAAGACTTGATGTTTTTGAGTTTTACTTTTAACCTGCCAGACTTGTTTCTAACTGTTTCACCAAATGTTGATGATGACGATTAGTTTATTATGGATGATGTTTATCACGGGTGCAAGCGAGATGAGACAGATGGATTTTTTCAAATATTTGGATGTTTTTGATGTTTTGCAATGTTTTTTGAGGCTATTTTTGGTATTTTTCAAGGTTTTTACAAATGTTTTAATTTTCAATTTTTCAAATGTTTTGGGATTTTGTGAGATTTTGACCAAAAGACTAACTTAAAAACCTATCCTAGGGGCCTTGAGGGCTGATCAATAGATTATCCTTGCCTACGTTATATACACAGAGACCACGTAGTTCGACTGATGACTTGACTGATTTACAGATGGAAATATACATGATAAGATGTCAGCTTATTATGACAGACTCCTATAGGACTGACCTAAATGTCTCGGGGGATGATCAAAGATCAACCTTGCCTACGCTCAAGTTCAGAGACGATGTAGTTCGACAAGATGACTCTATTTTTTCCTTTTTTGACTGACTTTTTGACCTATTTTTGGATTTTGATATGTTTTGAATATTTTTGGATTTTGTGCTTTTTTGATGTTTTTGGATTTTCTGATGTTTTGATGTTGTTGGATTTTCTGATTTGAGGAATTTAAAATCGTACACGAATCCGATCCGATAAGAGCATGCCCCCAGCATGATGCAATAGATTACCTCGATAAAGGCAGGACAAACTGACCTTGAGGATGGGTCAAGTAGTACTAGGAGGGATCATGATATGAAAACAAGACCAAGCTATGGTGCGGATGCGAGTGGATGAGCGATGGATGGAGACCTGAATGCGATGGATGATGGAAAGAAAATGGAGGGATGATGCCGAACAAGCCATAAAGGTCTTGTGGATGGAAAGTGCTTATTTACGCAAGGCACCTATTTTCCAGGTTTTCACCGAGGTACTTGCCCAAAGTGCCACCAAAGTGGTTTTCACTAGAGGACGATTTTTCTCTTTACTATTTTTTGATCCTTTTTTCAATTTTTTTGGATTTTTTTTGTTGTCACCAAGACGCCTGTTTGCCAGGTTTTCGCCTAAGTAACCATTTTTTTAGGACTTTTTCTAATTTTTTGGATTTTTTGGTTCTATACCTTGAAAGATTTAGGCATAAAATTTTTTGAGATGTGAGCTATTCATGGGCTCCTACAGAGGTTCCCCTTCAGGTGTTGATAACTGATATGCCCCTGATTTGTAACTTGTTGTTATGATGAAAGGCCCTAACCAATTAGGTTCAAACTTGCCTTTGCTGCTTGGGTTTGGGACATTCTTTTGATTTTCTTTTAAGACCAGTTCTCCGACTTGGAAAGTCCTGCTTCTGATTTTCTTATTGTAGCTCCGTTTGAGTCTATTTTGATAGACTTGCAAATGATTTAAAGCCTCTATTTGTCTCTCACCCAGTAGCTCCAACTCGTTTAGTCTTGATACCCGATACTCTTCATTTGTGATGAGGTTTTGCAATGATATCTTGAGGGATGGGAGCTCAATCTCAATAGGGAGAACCACTTCTGATCTGTAAACCAAGGAGAATGGGGTGGCACCAGTGGGTGTGTGGATGCTGGTTCGATAGGCCCAAAGGGTGGGATTAAGCTGCAGATGCCAGTCACAACCTGCATCATTGACTATTTTCTTGAGGATTTTGAGGATGGTTTTATTTGTAGCTTCTGCTTGGCCATTGCCTTGGGGATAGTATGGGGTGGAGAAGCGATGATGGATTTTGAATTTCTTGCACAAGTCACGAACCTCCTCATTTTTCAATGGTGTCCCATTATTTGAGATAATGGCTTGTGGGACACCATAACGACATATGACATAGTTCAAGATGAATTTTGAGATCTGCTTCCCAGTGATATACGTCATGGGTATGGCTTCCACCAACTTTGTGAAGTACTTAGTTGTAGTGATGATGAATTTGTGGCCGTTGGATGAGGTGGGTGTGATTTTCCCAATGAGATTGAGTCCCCAGTGTGAAAAGGGCCATGGTGTGATGATCGGGTGAAGCTCTTGAGCTGGAGCATGGATGCGGTCCCCATGCTGCTGACATTGTAGACATCTTTTTGCATGATCATGTGCTTCTCCTTATATCGTGGGCCAATAATACCCCATCCTCAGTAGTTTCTGAGCAATGGTTATTCCACTTGAGTGGGAACCACAGATACCATTGTGTACCTCAGTTAGAGTGGTTAATGCCTCCTCAACATTTAAGCAGTGTAGCAAGGAACCTTCTATGCTTCTACGGTATAAGGTATCACCTAGGATGACAAATCTAGATGCCTTTTTAATAAAGGTTTGTTTTAGGTTTGATGGAAAGTTAGTGGGTATGACTCCTATTCGAAGATATGTGTAGATGTCATGATACCAAGGATCACCTGGACCAACGATTTCGCACATGAATTTTGATTCTAGTACCTCGAATGTGGGAACGAGAAGTTGCTCAATCAAGAATTCATATTTTGGAATGTTGTTGGGGATATTCATCAAAGATCCAGTTGTCGCCATGGCATCTGCTGCTCTATTTTTGGTTCTAGTAATCTACACAAATGTTATTTTAATGAAAGAATCTTTGAGTGTCTCCACCAATTTCTTGTATGGAGTGAGCTTATCAACCTTGGTCTGATATTCATTATTGACTTGATTTATGATCAACTGAGAGTCTCCATAGACTTTGAGAACTATGATATTCCATTGCACTACTATCCTGAGACCTATGGTTAAACCTTGTATTCTGCAATGTTATTAGTGCAAGGAAATGCCAGTTTGTATGAACTTGGTATGCAGTCCCCCTATGGGGTGATGAAGAAGACACCAACTCCTAATCTGTGCTGCGTGTATGAACCATCGAAATATAGTTTCCAATGGTCAGCTACATTGAGGTTAAAAATGGATTCATCTGGAAACTCTGAGACAAGAGGATTCTTAGAATAAATAGGTGCTTCTACTAGTTGGTCTATGATATCTTGACTCTTGATTGCTTTTCTCTCCACATACTCGATGTCATACTCTGATAATATCATTACCCATTTTTCCATTCTTCCTGTGAGCATTGCCTTTGATAGGAGATACTTGACAGGGTCAATTTTTGCAATGAGCTTTATCTTGTGTGCCAACATGTAATGTTTGAATTTTTGGGATGCAAACACTACTGTGAGGAAAGCTTTCTCGATGAATGAGTAATTTAGCTCATGACCGACCATTGTTCTGCTAATATAGTAGATGATCCTCTCCGTTCTGTTTTCATCGTGTTGATCTAGGAGAGCTCCAAGGGATCCTGCTATTGCTGACACATATAAGATCAATGGTTTCTTTGGGATGGGTGGCATTAAAACTAGTGGTGTCAGTAGGTATTCCTTGATTTTGTTAAATTCCTCTTCACACTTTTTATCCCATTTGTATGCTACCCCCTTGTGGAGTAGGTGAGAATATGGGTTCTTCTTGTCTGCCAGTTGTGCTATGAATCGTCGGATGGATTGAAGTCTGCCTTGGAGACCTCTCAGTTGTTTCAATGTCTTTGGTGCTTCCATCTTGAGGATTGCTTTCACTTTTGTTGGATCCACCTCGATACCCCTCATGGAGACTATGTATCCTAGAAATTTACCTGATTGTATGCCAAAGATGCACTTCTTGGGATTTAGTCTGACTTTGTATTCCTCCAGTCTGTCAAAGATAGCACTTAGGGTTGCTATATGATCTTGTCTTTTTCTAGATTTTGCTAGGATGACGTTGACATAGTCTTCAACTGTTTTATGAATCATGTCGTGGAATATCAACGTCATGGCCCTTTGGTATGTAGCTCTTGCATTCTTTAGATAGAATGGCATCATGTTCCAGCAGTAGGTCCCCCATGGACAAGTGAAAGCCATCTTATGTTGATTCTCTTTTGCTATCATGATCTGGTTGTATGCTAAAAATCTGTCCATTAGTGATAGCATCTCATGTCCTGATGTCATGTCTACTATCATGTCGATGTTGGGAAGTGGGAAATCGTCCTTGGGACATGCCTTTTTCAAATCTCTAAAGTTCGTACAGATTTTGATGGCTCTGTCAGGTTTTGAAATAGGTACCAAATTTGACACCCATTCTAGATAATCGATTGGTCGGATAAATCCTACATCTAACAACTTTTTGAGCTCCATTTTGACCAATAAGGCAATTTGAGGATGCATTTTTTTAAGCGTTTTCTTGACTGGATTTGCTTCTGGATACACTGCTAAGTGATGAACCACAGTCTCTGGATTGAGTCTTGGCATGTCAGCATAACTCCATGCGAAATTTATTTGCCTTTCCCTTAGGAATGCTGCTAGTAGTTCTTGCTCTTCTGATAATAGTGATTCCACATAGAATGTGATCTGCGGGGTCTCCTTTGTTCCTAGGTTGACTAGATTGCATTTTTTGGCTAAGACTGCTAACTTCTCCTGATGAATAGCTCTTAAAGGAAGATTGAATCCTTCATCCTCAGGCACCTTAGAGAGGTTTTCACTATTGGATACATCCTTTCTTTTTACTATTTTCTTGTCAAAGTGTGCCATGGTGTGGTTTTCACTCAAGGATTTAGATATGATTCTTAGTTTCTCACTTTTGTGACTAAAGGATTCAATTGTTTCCCCATAATAGGCATGTGTGTCCAACTCCATTATAAACCTTGCCTTGTGATCTCCATCTGGAATGTTATCCCTAAAGCCCATGAATTCTGAGAGTGCCCGAGCATCGTTTTCGAATGTATCAAGAATCGGTGGTCCTGGTTGGTCATAGTCGATCAGTTGGGGTACACTAAACGAGTCTCATGGTTTTGATGGTTTGTTTCAAAGGAGAGGGTACTAATCATACATAGGGTGGTATCCTCAAATAACCTAGGTAGATTGGTCATGGTATCCTCGTCATTGCTACTAATATAGCCCTTAGTTATAAAGTTATGTATGTCTCTATCTATGGATGTTGGTGAGCGTACTTCTACTAGTATTGGTTGAGGAGAAATATTAACCATTCTAACTGAAGGACTTTGGCCTCATATGGTTATACTCAGAGTACATCCAAGGCCAAGATTTTTTATAGGTCACGTCTCTGGCATGATAGTTATTATGAGCCCATTGTTATTTTGTCCCAGTCTTTGATTTTTGTCGTAGCCCATTGCGAGCATCATTTGTAGGCCCTTGCTTCTTTCATCCATTGGTAATTTAGGTGTCAGTCTTTCATCTTGATATAGCATGTGTGATGGATCTGCTTCAATAACCTTGTGGCCAAGGTCTCCCCATCTTGTGAATTTGGGATAATCTTCAGGAAACGTTTGTGATGTGGAAGCTTGATTTTCTTGTGGATGTCCCCATGATCTAGGAGATTGTGGTAACTCTCCTATCACAAAAGCATTGTTGGGGAGTTTATAGCTTCCACAACTGTCCTCCTGGATGATGAGCTTGATGTTAGAGATGGTGGGGATGGTGGGAATGGCGGGTGTCTCTGTCGCGGAAGTGGACGCAAGAGTGGCGGGGTCGATGTATGGTGTGGATGGGCCTTCATCATTATTTGGTACTTGGGGAATTTTGTAATACTTTGCTTCAATATTTTTGCAATATGAGAATGGTTCAGGATCTCCATGGATGGTAACCTCTTGTCCATTATGTGTAAATTTCACAGATTGGTGGAAGGTTGATGCTACAACTTTCATCGCATGGATCCATGGGCGTCCCAGGAGGATGTTGTATGGCAAGTCAAGATCCAAGACCTGACAAGTGGTTTCCATGAGAGCTGGCCCTACTTGAATAGGGTGTTTGATTGTACCTTGAGACACTCTTTCTTGATCATCACAGGCTCTTATCATGATACCCTTCCCTTTGTCAATGGAATCTTCTGATATTTTCAACTGCTTGATGAGGCTGAGAGAACAAATGTTCAAACCTGCACCTCTATCTACCAAGACCCTTTTGATTTTGCTCTTGTGTACAATGGCTTCCAAGTGAAGTGCACGGTTGTGAGATGGTTGGGCGGGGAAATCTTGGTCAGAGAATGTAAGAAGATTAGGCGTAATGATATTTCCGACCATAGCTTGGAATTGTTCTGCATCAAGATCTGGAGGGATAGTGGATGAGGCTAATGCTTCTTCGAGGATATTTTTATGCGTAGATGATATTTTTAACAACTCCATGATGGAGATGTGTGTTGGTGTTCTCTTGAGTTGATCTAAGACATTTTAGCCATTAGGAATGGATCTAGATGAAGGAACCTTATTTGGTTGGGATGATCCTATAATGGTGACTTTGCCGCCTCTTGTGGTGACTCCACAATCTTCGGCATGGGTGCCCTTGATGGTGATGACCATGCAGTCTTCATTTAGGGAAGCAACAACTGTTTCATACACATTATTTACACTACCCTTCCCTTTATCATTTTTATTCCCTTTGTTGCCATGATTCGACATTGGATTCGTGTAGATTTTAAGATCCCAATTTCCTGTAGGTTGTTCCATGTTTATGATTTTCTTATCGATGAGATCTTGAATGATGTTTTTGAGTTTCATGCAGCTATTTTTGGTATGGCCTTTGATTTTATGAAATTCACAAACTTGATTCTCATTATACCAAGGAGGTTTGACATTGGGTTCTTGATAATTCTCAAATGTAGGAGGCTTGATGAGTTTTTCGTCGATCAAATTTTTCATTATGTCTTCAAGTGGTTCCCCTAAAATGGTGTATTTTCGTTTGGGATATGTTTTGCATTGAGGTGGTCCCCTTTGGTCATTGAGATTATTGATGGTTGGATTGTTGGGTTGATATGTTATGTGATGAGTGTTTTGATGTTGTGTTTGGATTTGTGGTGTGGGTGTATTTTGATGAGGACCACTAATGACCACCTTGGCATCAACGATGCCATCATTAGTAATGTTTTTGTTCCTTGCCCATGTGTGAGGTTTATCGTTGTAATTGGATGATGGGTGGTTATTTTGCTGTTCATGGTATGATGTTGATTTTGCGGATTGGGTCACAAGGGCTCTTTTGATGCTAAGCACCTTGGAAATCAGTTGATCATATGTGGTGATGCCCTGAACCTTGAGATGAAATGCCAAGTGGCCTTCAAGGTTGGCTATGATGGTGCAAAATTGTTGTTCTTCTAGCATGGTCCAGTTGCTCTGATTGGCCTTGGATCGCCATCGTTGAAGGAATGAAGCAAAAGATTCATTCTTTCCTTGTTTTAGAGTGTATAGTTCTTTGAGACTAACATCCATTGCAATGTTACATGCGTAGTTCCTAATGAATGAATCCCCAATTTCTTGGAATGTTTTAATTCTTGAAGGTAAGCGAGAGAACCATTCCATAGCGGGGCCTGCCAAGCTTCTAGGAAATAGCCGCATTAGATAAGTATCGTCATATGCAACTTCCATGCAATGAACCTGGAATTTCCTGATGTGGTCTTTAGGGTTACCCATCCATCAATATTTGTCAAATTTTGGGATTTCAAATCCCTTAGGGAATGGTTTCATCTCTAGGCTCCTATCAAATGGATAGGGACACAAGTTGCTTGGTGTCTTCATTGTTCACCCTGATTGAAGGTCGAGCACCTGTTGCGAGATCAACCTGAGTTGTGTCATCACATCATTTTGGGGATCAGGGGGTGGGATGAAAGTGTTTTGGGGTGTTTCAATCGTGGGTTGGTTGGTGCGTTGTTTAATGGTATCTGTAGGTTTTGGCGAGCAAGGTGAGCTTCCACCTTCTTTTGTATGAACAACGCTTGTTGTTGATCTTGTTGTTGCGCTTGTTTCTATTCCAACAACACTTGTTGTTGTGCTTACTGTTGTTCCAACAATGCTTGTTGTTGGGTTACCAATTCTGCTACTTCTTGCTGCTCTTGATATTGCTTTAATGCTTGCTGATATGCCTGCAATTGCGCTGCTTGTTGTTGTGCAAGTAGTTGTGCTTGATATTGGGCTTGTTGTGCCTGATATTGAGCTTGCGCTTATGCTGCTTGTGCTTGTGATACTTGTTGTTGCAATAGAATTTGTGCTTGAGTGGCCTTTTGTGCTTGCAATGCTTGTGTAGCTTGGGCGACTTGTGCAGCTTGAGTAGCTTGTTGAGCAGCTAGGTGTACGGCTTTTTGTTCCTACACTTGTTGGTATCCTCTTTGAAAAGTAGCTTGCAATGCCACATCATATTGGCTTGATGTGGTGAAAGTTGGTGGTGGTGGAGGTGGTGGGGGATTTGGAATGGTATTTGTGGAGGTGGTGTTGATGTTTTGCATGATGGATGGTGCTATTAATGTGATTGGTCCTTGAGAGACCATGCTTTGTGATGCTAAGGGGGTGTTTGATGATGTTGCCATTGGTTGTGTGTTTGCCTTTTGTTGTTGCGATATCAATGACAAGTTTTGAGCATTTGGCATAGTGCTTTGATTAATATTTGGGATAGTGATTTGATTGATACTTGGTAGAGGGGGAAGCCCTAAACCAAGGAGTGGTGTGGATGATAATGGCAATGGTGGAAGTGGTGGAAATGTAAGGGGCATGAGTCCTTGCGAGAATGTCGTGGTGTCGAATATACCCCCTGATCCGAACATATCTCCCTCTTCTTGTGAATTTGTGAGAAGAGGTGCTTGTGGTGTTGTGTGAGAAAATGATGATGATGGATCGTGATGGAATGTGAGAGGAACATTCTTGTATAATGGATTCTGGGGTTTATTTTGTTCCAATGTGGTGTTTGCGTCCAAGTTTTGATTATTAACAAGGGGATGTGATTGAAGAGCGTTGAGAAATGTATTTCCCTTGTTGACATTGGGTTGGGTTGGAGCCAATGATGTTATGATTTGCGGAATGTTTTTCATGATGTTTTGAGATGGAGGTGTAGATGAAACGGGGATGGTGGATGAGATTGGAGGAAAAGATGTCTCCACTATAGTACTCACATCAAAATCCGAAGGTAACTTGGCCCCTTGTTTTTCAAGCATGTATAATGAAAGGTTGAGTCTCATCATGATGTTGATGATTTTATGATTCTCTAGATTTTGAAGCATTTCTGTCATTTCTTCATGAGATATTCCAAAAGTAAGGTCCTCTCCTTGATTTTCTTGTAGATTTTGTGATGATGAAAGGGTCAACGGATTGCTTGATTCAGCTAGATTCATTTCTGCATTTGTTTTGCTACGATCGCTTGAAGTTGGTGTTTCTTTGTTGGCTTCCATACTCTTCTTGTATTGAGATCTAGTTAGAACCATAAAACAAGGATCAATCTTTGAGAATATGGGAGATGAACCTCTTGATTCTTTGGATCGATCTTTATTTTATGTCCCAAAGTAGAAAGTTTTTAGGGTGCCTTGAGGATCAAAGGTGATGATATGATGATGATAATGTAAAGGATGCATGATATGCATGTTTTTGGCTTTTGATAAATCTTGAATGAGATACTAGGCTTTTTAGGACTGTGTGGATTTTAATTTTTGATTTTGGATTTGAGTTTTTGTCCTTGATTTTGATTTTAATTTTGATTTGGATTTTGAACAAAAAGACTCTAAGATGTTGGATGATGATCTAAGGGATAGTTTTGTTCAAAGGATGATGATTCGAATATGTGTGGGGAGAAGGATGCATCTACCCACACCTATTCAAACAAGATGATTCGTTTCACTAAGTATATGAAGAAGGATTCATCTACATATACTAAGCTAGACAAGATGATTTGGATAACTTTGACTAAGCATATGCAAAAGGATGCATCTACACATACCTAGCCAAAGGTGATTTTGATAATGTTTTCAAGGACTTAGTCTCAATGATTTGGTTGATTTTGATTTTGCCACAAAGCCTAGTATTAAGGATTACTTCAAGATTTTTCAAAAGGTGATGGTGAGATGAATTTTGTTTTGATGTTTTGGAGGATGGATGAAAAAGATTTTGATATGTTTTGATCCTAAGATGAACCTAAAAAAAAGGACACTTTGTTTGCCTAGACCTAGGTATTGAAGAGCATGAAAATGCTTCCTAAAGACCTTTGTGACCAAGAAATGATTTCATTTGAACATTCATTTTCAGATTTCCAATCAATGATTTTTTTTGCTTTTGGGGTTATGAGTCTTCAACACATATGAAAGTTCATTTTGTTTAGCTTTGCTTAATGTCTTTATTTTACCAAAAACACTTTCTTCAATTAGGTTTTCAAACTAAGATGTCCAATGTCTTAATTTTTTCAAACCCCACAAGATATGTTATGTGGAAATTCAATGAACTTAAGGCAAGGGTTTTCCTATTGTTTACTTAAGGAGACAAATTGAGATATAATCCAATGTTTAGAAACCTCTAAGGACGTGAATCCCAAGGGCATGCAATAACATATGGATTGAGTCAATTGTATTTTTCTTCAAAAGGGTTTGAAATTTGGATGAGGGTCAAGTGTTTTTTTCCATAATGTTTTCGATCAAGCAATGCATTTTGTAACCCAAGAATAAGTACAATCCTATGGATGTGTAAGACAATATTTGTTCAATTCCCACTTGGACAAGTCTAGCTATGCTTATCTCTAGCGAATGGTTAGATGCTTGACCCCATTGGCTCCCCTCCACGACACTCACTTATATGGGGCAACCAAGCATCAACACCCATGAAACTCCCATGGCATGTTTTCCATTTCTACTAGAAGACCGTAAAAGTGTGGGGTGGTTTGAGAACGACGGTTCTTGCACCAACAAATAGATAAAAGAATTTTGGAAAATTCTAGCACATGGGTTTTAATAAGGACTTTCCATTCATGGAGATTGACCCATACGGCAAGAGTCCCCTTTTGGATCCATCTTGTCGGAATCAACTGCGTGATATTGGCGTTTCTTCCAATATCCAAATTTATATCCTAGTTGGAAATACTCTTGGTTTTAGAGTGTTACCGGTTGAGTTGTTCCCTTGGGTGAGTACTTTTTCCCCAAGGCAGGCCCTCTAGGATAAACACAAGCGAATGAAGAAAACTATTCGTAACTCAATCAATCCTTGTTGGCAACAAAGAGAGAATATACGCAACAATGCCCCCACTCACACTCGCACAATATGTTCAATTTTTAAGCCCAAATTGAAGTGTGGAGGTGATTGCTTTGTCTTAACCCAAAGTCATGAAAAAGGCCTTTTGATTCTCAAGATCGCTATAAAGCGCGAGAGAAGCACATACGTCCTTTTTCAATGGCTTTAGTCTAAGTAAGCCCTCACAAAAAACAAAGCTACACTTGTTCTTTTTATATCCCCAAAGCAAAATGTGAGTTCGTTTTAGAGCACCAAATCACAAGTGAAAGACATTTGGTCCAATTGTTAATCCAATAAACAAAATCTAGTAAGTTGTTGATCCTATTGTTCATTTTAGCCTTTTTGCAAGAAATGGAAAGGTTTTTTTTAAGCCCAAATGAAAATTAGTGTTCTAAGAATGAAAAGATAACAAATTCTCAAAATAGTGTTAAACAAACACTAAAGTGTTTAAAAACACTTTGATTTCTTAAGACATAGCCCTCATGCTTCTTCTTTCTTCAATTTCGATTTCCAACCTACAAATAAGAAAAACAGACCAGATTTTGGAAAAATACATAAATTAAAACCTAGAAAACAGAACATAAATTAATCATAAATCAAAAGCACGTGCTAAAAAATCAAATTTTCCCTTTTATTGTCTCCCAGCGTTACAACTCATGAAGGCGTCGCAGTTTGGCTTCTGAGCGGTGCTCTTACAACGCCGCTTACTAGTCAGCGGCACTCTGTGTCAGGATAGAGAGTTCAATTGTGTCACAATTTTCTCCTAGAGTCACAGTTTGTGTCTAGCGTCGCAGTTTAATATTTTTTGAAATTGTTTGTAGGTTGGCGAGTCTAGCGGCGGAGTTTAAAATTCAAAAATCTTGGCAGGATGATTCCAGCTGCATAGTTTGTGTTTCAAGCAGTGCCATATAGCGACGAGGATGAGCCCACAGTGCCAAAACAACGACACTAATGAGCCCGTGGTGCCAAAACAGTGACACTGACAAGCCCATGTTGGAATTTCCTATGTGTGAAGAAAAACGTGGAAATTTCAAGAAAAGGTTAGAAATAATGATGTCAAGCCCTCCTTCTAGTGCCAAATGTTCAAACCCAAACCTTGGTACCTACAAAACAAAGAGAATAAACATCTCAAGTTAGATATTGCAAGCCAAAACAAGGATTCCCCATGAAATCCATTTACAACCTCAAACTAGGAATGAAAATAACAAAGAACACAATGAAATTGATAACACAAAAATTAAATCCTAATTAGATGTGCAAACTCATGATCCCATGGGGGAATTGGTGCCAATTTGATGTGAAAATTGGCCCTTTCCCAATTCCTAAGATGTAAACTTCAAATGTTGAAGATATTGATCCACTTTGTTGATGAAGAATGAAGACTCCAAGCCAAAAATCTGCAAAAAACCTAGCTATGACTCAATGATAATGGATGAAATTCAAGAGATATTTGAGCATGGTAACTTTGCTTGAATTGTGGATGATCAAATGAGGATATGAGCATTTCATTTATAGATTTTCAAGATGGATGAATGTCCAAATTTGAGCAATGTGGTACTAACATTCATCCAATGATATGATGCCACTTGTCAAGCTATGAATGGATGGAGGATGTGCAAGATTTGGAGTTTGTGCCAATAAATGCCAATATTTGAAATTTAAATTTGTTGAAATGACATGCAAAAGGGAAGGGAAAATGCAATAAATGAGACTTGGCTCAAGGCAAAGGACATGTAAGATGAACTTATTGCTTTGTTGGATGTACATGTTGACTTGGAATTTTTGAATTCAAATTGAGAGAATATCCCAAAAGATGCCTTGTGAGGAAAATAGAGATTTAATAAATGAATTAAATCTATTTTCATGTGCAACTTGCATTATCTAGAGGATGGGACGTGAGATGGAGTTAAATTAATCAAGGGTTAATTAATTTAACAGGAGATTAGATGATGTGACCTATTTGACTCAAATTTATGGGTTTATTTAAATCAAATAAGAGAGGAATATGATAAGAGGATAATTAAATAAGGATTTTGATTTATTTAATTAAAAATGATGGTGTTAGATTAAATCAAATAAGGTTTTTAATTTATTTAATTTAATGGACGAACTTTAGAGATTTAATCAAATAAATTGATTATTTAATTAAATAGGGATAATTAGATTAGATGAATTGATTTAATTAACAAAAGAGATTGACTTGATTAGATAAAATGATTTATTTATTCAAGAGTAGAATATTGATGAATTTAATCAGATAGGGGAATTTGATTAAATAGTTAGACCGAGAGATGATTTAGGAAGAAGCGATGCTAGTAAGTTAGGATCAGATGCACAATGCCAATCAGTATATTTTACGTGTCTACATTTTGCGAACCCAAACCTTGGTACTTGAAAAGCAAAGAGAATAAACACCTCAAGTTAGATATTGCAAGCCAAAACAAGGATTCCCCATGAAATCCATTTACAACCTCAAACTAGGAATGAAAATAACAAAGAACACAATGAAATTGATAACACAAAAATTAAATCCTAATTAGATGTGCAAACTCATGATCCCATGGGGGAATTGGTGCTAATTTGATGTGAAAATTGGCCCTTTCCCAATTCGTAAGATGCAAACTTCGAATGTTGAAGAGATTGATCCACTTTGTTGATGAAGAATGAAGACTCCAAGCCAAAAATCTGCAAAAAACCTAGCTATGACTCAATGATAATGGATGAAATTCAAAAGATATTTGAGCATGGTAACTTTGCTTGAATTGTGGATGATCAAATGGGGATATGAGCATTTCATTTATAGATTTTCAAGATGGATGAATGTCCAAATTTGAGCAATGTGGGACTAACATTCATCCAATGATATGATGCCACTTGTCAAGCTATGAATGGATGGAGGATGTGCAAGATTTGGAGTTTGTGCCAATAAATGCCAATATTTGAAATTTAAATTTGTTGAAATGACATGCAAGAGGGAAGGGAAAATGCAATAAATGCCACTTGGCTCAAGGCAAAGGACATGTAAGATGAATTTATTACTTTGTTGGATGTACATGTTGACTTGGAATTTTTGAATTCAAATTGAGAGAATATTCCAAAAGATGCCTTGTGAGGAAAATAGAGATTTAATAAATGAATTAAATCTATTTTCATGTGCAACTTGCATTATCTAGAGGATGGAACATGAGATGGAGTTAAATTAATCAAGGGTTAATTAATTTAACAGGAGATTAGATGATGTGACCTATTTGACTCAAATTTATGGGTTTATTTAAATCAAATAAAAGAGGAATATGATAAGAGGCTAATTAAATAAGGATTTTGATTTATTTAATTAAAAATGATGGTGTTAGATTAAATCAAATAAGGTTTTTAATTTATTTAATTTAATGGACAAACTTTAGAGATTTAATCAAATAAATTGATTATTTAATTAAATAGGGATAATTAGATTAGATGAATTGATTTAATTAAAAAAAGAGATTGACTTGATTAGATAAAATGATTTATTTATTCAAAAGTAGAATATTGATGAATTTAATCAGATAGGGGAATTTGATTAAATGGTTAGACCGAGGGATGATTTAGGAAGAAGCGATGTTAGTAAGTTAGGATCAGATGCACGATGTCAATCAGTGTATTTTACGTGTCTACATTTTGCAAACTCAAACCTTGGTACTTGAAAAGCAAAGAGAGTAAACACCTCAAATTAAATATTGCAAGACAAAAAAGGATTCCCCATGAAATCCATTTACAACCTCAAACTAGGAATGAAAATAACAAAGAACATAATGAAATTGATAACACAAAAATTAAATCCTAATTAGATGTGCAAACTCATGATCCCATGAGGAAATTGATGCCAATTTGATGTGAAAATTGGCCCTTTCCCAATTCGTAAGATGCAAACTTCGAATGTTGAAGAGATTGATCCACTTTGTTGATGAAGAATGAAGACTCCAAGCCAAAAATCTGCAAAAACCTAGCTATGACTCAATGATAATGGATGAAATTCAAGAGATATTTGAGCATGGTAACTTTCCTTGAATTGTGGATGATCAAATGGGGATATGAGCATTTCATTTATAGATTTTCAAGATGGATGAATGTCCAAATTTGAGCAATGTGGGACTAACATTCATCCAATGATATGATGCCACTTGTCAAGCTATGAATGGATGGAGGATGTGCAAGATTTGGAGTTTGTGCCAATAAATGCCAATATTTGAAATTCAAATTTGTTGAAATGACATGCAAGAGGGAAGGGAAAATGCAATAAATGAGACTTGGCTCAAGGAAAAGGACATGTAAGATGAACTTATTGCTTTTTTGGATGCACATGTTGACTTGGAATTTTTGAATTCAAATTGAGAGAATATTCCAAAATATGCCTTGTGAGGAAAATAGAGATTTAATAAATGAATTAAATCTATTTTCATGTGCAACTTGCATTATCTAGAGGATGGGACATGAGATGGAGTTAAATTAATCAAGGGTTAATTAATTTAATAGAAGATTAGATGATGTGACCTATTTGACTCAAATTTATGGGTTTATTTAAATCAAATAAGAGAGGAATATGATAAGAGGCTAATTAAATAAGGATTTTGATTTATTTAATTACAAGGGATGGTGTTAGATTAAATAAAATAAGGTTTTTAATTTATTTAATTTAATGGATGAACTTTAGAGATTTAATAAAATAAATTGATTATTTAATTAAATAGGGATAATTAGATTAGATGAATTGATTTAATTAACAGAAGAGATTGACTTGATTAGATAAAATGATTTATTTATTCAAGAGTGGGATATTGATGAATTTAATCAGATAAGGGAATTTGATTAAATGGTTAGACCGAGGGATGATTCAGGATGAAGTGATGTTAGTAAGTCAGGATCAGATGCACGATGTCAATCCGTATATTTTACGTGTCTACACCATTATATCATGTCTTGTCGCACTAGATTGGCAGGGTCAATACTTCAGTTCTGGATGGGGGCTCACTAGGGAGTGCATGGTTCAATGACAGACGCTATTTGCATGGGGGCTAGTTCTTTTAGCCTCACTATACAGAGATCTGTACGAGTTCACATACTTGGACAACAGAGCACTTGGGGCGAGAGTTACATTGCTGCACATCTGGGCCTAGGAGCACATTGTTGTGCTTCGTCCGCGAGTTGTTCCAGTTATGATGGAGCCAAATGATACAGTGTTCTGGCGATACAGAGGTATTTTTTTCACCCACAAAAGATAACATGGGATTCCTCACTGGAGGAGCGTCTTGGTTGACATGTGAGTGTTCACATGGTGGCCATATCTTGGATGGCCCGCATGGTTTGACAATGTTCAATAGCTCCTCTTTGTCCACTAGGATAGATTGATGTAGTGTAGGGAGCATACGATGCTCGAGATGTACTTGCTAGGTAGGGTTCAAAGATATTTTGGAGAGGCACAAGATCGGCCAGATGATTAGTACATGGCCATTTTCATGTGGACTACAAGCTAGAGCTCTTAGGGCCATTATATACTTTTCCATGAGGTAGTTCAAAGTTTCATGCAGCTGGTGGCCAAGCCATGACCATATGATTAGGGGTAGGCTGATGCAGGGATCACATAGGCATACAAAGATTGGTTTTAGCCACTGCTTAGACTTATAGTGTCATAGACACCATCTACCCAATGCAGAGCCAAAGGCAGGGGACTAGGATAGGGCAGAGGGGACGAAAACGAGGGCCAAGTAGCTGGAGGACCACCACCACCAGATCAACCAGATTAGGGTAGGGGGTCACAAGATCAATAACACTAGGACATCCCAAGACAAGATAAAGACCAGGGGCAGTAGGACGAGGATCATGGACTATAGGATAGGGTCTCGACACCACCCAGAGACAGGGATTAGGACCAACTAGTCGTGCAACCACCTCTCTAACAAGACCCTAGAGATTGTGAGATTCTATAGTTACAGGCCCAGGCCCATTTATTGATAGTTGAGAGAGATCATTTGCAGGTAGAGTGGGACTAGGCGGTCCAGTAGAGACAGGTTGTAGAGCTGCAGGCAATAGCTGAGATGGGTAGATGATAAAATATTGAGAGTATGTATGAATCTTCCTCCCATAGCACAGTATCACTTCGTTCATGTAGGGAGGCCATCCAGGAGGCCGACTATTACAGGTTGTATTATTGCCAAGCTATTCCGAGGGTAGCTCAAGTACCATATTTTTCATCGAGGATAGGCCACAGACCTACAACGGATCACATGGAGAGAGCAGGTGGTGAGGGCAGTATCCAGTAGGGCTAGCCTTCATTTTGATATTGAGATAGGATTCTTTTTTCACCCAATGGGATCATTTTTTGATAGCCCAAGTGGGCCCTTGTACTTATGTATTTGATGCTTGATTTGATTCTTTGTACCATGATAGCATAGTTATTTCTGATGATATATATGATATGAGACGATGTTGATTTGATGCTATATGATGCGTTCCTATTCTATTTATGCATTATAGATGCCTTTACATTCTATATGGTATGCAATGATTCTATCTTGTGATGCTATGATGGTTATGTGATGAACATGCTATGTGATGATGTATGGATGTAGCCATTTTTTAATATCTTTTTTTATGCACTTTTAATGACGTATGCAAAATGTTATGATGTGCAAATGCTTAGACTAACAAATCTATATTATGCAGTGATGGATGGTAGGATACAATGTATGATATGCTCTTATGATGATGATGATATGTGTAATGATGTTCATGAAATGATATACGTAATGATGTATGTGTGAAATGATGCGATGAATGTATGAAATGATGCTCATGACATGGATACTTTGATATATGATATGTGATGATGTAATGGATACTTATATGTGATATGGGATGATTATGCAATTTTATGATATGGTGAATGCGAATGATGCAATGATGTTGCAGATGTTTATAATTCTATGGGATGATTTCTTTTATGTTTATGTAATGGATGCTTATGAGATATACGATCATATGGGATGATTTATGAAATGTTTATGCAAATGAATGCAATGTAATGATTCATGAGATGCTTAGAATAACCAATCTATATTATACATGGACATAAATGTAATGCATGTGTAGTGATTTGATATTTTCTATATGATATGATATGCAATATGTATCAACTAATGGTTTGTGGATGCATGATGAATGCAATGATGATAATGATTTTGTGATTGACTATCATGGTACCATGTTAGTGTGCAAAGCAAGAGATAGAAGAAAAAAAGAGATTCCAACAAGACACAAGATGATGATTACTTGCCGAGGAGTTGGTATTTTTAAAGGGCCAATTACCTTATGTTTGATTACACACATAAGTACAATGCATCAAGGTATAAAGAACCAGGATGGCATTGTACCTAGTGTGATGGAATTTGACTCAACAATCAGAAAGGAGTACTCTTGTTCACACCTGGAGTAAAAAACCTTATTCCAAATGCAGTTCAGATATTCCAAACATGTCAGAACAAAAAATAGAAAAGCAATCCTTCCTATGTGGTCAACAAGATACTTAAAACATCCTCCCTACACCTAAACAAATCACACATGACCAAGGTTATATTACAAAAATATCCCACAAGCACAACAAATAAAAGATAATGATCGTTGCCCCATTCCTATCTCTCTAAATCCTTTTTTCCAGACATCATCAAGAGGTCCTTGGAATGAGCACAATAAGATAAATCAAAAGACAAAGATAAAGTAAACAAACAAGCTAATGTTCTTCAATGCCGCTAGCCAAGAATAAACTACGGTAATGCCTGATGTTGATGTCCATTGTAGGAAGGATGCATCCTAGGACATGATGATATTAGATGATTTTGATATGGGACTGATTGGATGATAAGCTACTGACACAAAGAGTTGACCAACTTGTTTACTTACTGACCTAGACTTGAGATTTTGACATTTTGAGTTTTCACTTTTGATCCGCTAGACTTATTTTTGATTATTTCGTTGAATGTTGAGGGTGATGATTGATTTATTATGAGTGATGTTTATTTTGGGTGAAAGCGAGATTAAACAGATGGATTTTTTTTCAAATATTTGGATGTTTTTGAAGTTTCCTGAGCTATTTTGAGGCTATTTTTGGTATTTTTGATATTTTTCAAATGTTTTGGGGTTTTCTGAGATTTTGACCAAAAGACTAACCTAACAACCTATCCTAGGGGCCTCAGGGGCTGATCAATAGATTATCCTTTCCTACATTATACACGCAAAGGCTATATAGTTTGACTGACATAGACTTGATTATTTGATGAGAAATGAACAAATGGATTGGCAGTTTATTATAACAGACTTCTAAAGGATTGACCTAAGTGTCTCGAGGGATGATCAGAGATCAAACTTTCCTACATTCAAGGCTCAGAGACCATAGTTTGACAAGATGATTCTATTTTTTGACTTTTTGACCTATTTTTGGATTTTGATATGATTTGAATGTTTTTGGATTTTTGTGATTTTGCAATGTTTTTGGATTTTTGGATTTTTGGATTTTCTGATGTTTTTGGATTTTCCACACGATTTTGACATTTTAGATATGGAGATGTGTGATGATATTAGTGCTCTGTTTGGGATCTTGTTGAAAACCAAGCTAAGGTTGATTGATCAGATCAATAGATTAATGATGATAACATTATTGAGGATACACAATAATGCAAGGATAGTGTTAAGCAACACAAGGATTAGGATGGATATACCAAGATGATAAGGGATTGATGATGATAACATTGTTGAGGATACACAACAATGCAAGGATTTGATTGATTAAGATTGATGATGATAACATTGTTGAGGATGCACAAAAATGCAAGGATAGTGTTAAGCAACACAAGGATTGGGAAGGATCTCCCAAGATGATGATGGATTGATTGGATTTGATTGATCAGGATTTTAAAGCTTGGTTTGAAACAAAGATGTTTTGGATGATTTGATGTGATGTTGAAGCACACATTAGATGCTATTGATAGTGATTGTTTGGATTGATGTTCAATGAAAGATGAAGATTGACAAGGAACGTCTTCTTGTCAAAACATGCCATGGGCTAGTGATTTGGATTTTTTATCACAAATTCTTTTGACCAATGTTCAAATCGCCACATAAGTTGGAAGATATAGATCAAGATTTATTCTTGAAGCAAGATATACATATCTGCCTCTAGTGTCTAGCAATGTATGGAATGCCATGGGTGGATACTTGGATAGGTGTATGGATGGATGAACATGGTAAGAATACCAAGGATGCCTAGGATTATCTTGCGATGAGATAAGGTGTTTGAATAAAGAATGCTCATTTGGATAATGCTTCAAGGCTTAGATAATGCTGGGTAGGATATGATCAATGAAAATGACCCATGTCAAGATGTTTATCATAAGCAAGTGTAAAGTGTGCACCAAAATTTTATCAAGAACAAGATAATTTGGAAAATGGATGGTAGATGGATGAAAACGGATTGGATAAATGGTTCATGGATGAAGTGGATTTATTATGGATATAAGATGGATGGAATGTTGGATTTATTATGGATGAGATGAGATGCTTTCACTTGAACTAGTGCACACAGATGCTCAATTCTACACATGATGCCTATTTTCCAGGTTTTCATCATGGTACCTATCCAAAGTTCCACCGACGTGGTTTTCATTGGAGGACGATTTTTTTCTTAACTATTTTCAATCCTTTTTTTATTTTTTTGGATTTTTATTTTTTTAATTTTTTATTGTTTTTCTCTATGAATGTTTTAAACTCATGTTGAACCGCTTGGTGTTGTCGATGTAGATGCTTCTATCATAATGTGCCACCAATATCCTACTTGAAGAAGCTGCTTTACCAAGATACGTCCACTTGAATGCAACTTTTGAGATTCCTGATCTGCTTTTTCGATACTAGAGTTAACTCTGTCTTTGTGCACACATCGCTATAGAGTGCCTTATGAATCCTTATGATGAAGGGTGGTTGCCAATACATGGTCACTATGAGAATTGGATATCATGTGTGGAGGTGTGGATGGAGTGTATTTAGGAATAAAAGATGGATTGGTTGATAGTTTGGAACCTTTGACTCTCTAAACTTGGGAAGATGAGAATTGATGGGTGGATACAAAAGTGTGCATGAAATTAGGACCAACAGCTTGATATAATTTGTACGTTGCTTGAGAAGCTTGATTTTTCCTTTGTGGACATCTTTGATGGATATTTTTCCCTTTTGATTTTTCCTCATAGTTTCTTTGCCTAATGGAGTTTGATAGGGATAATCATTCTTTGTATTCTTTGGTATCCACTTGTATTTGATTTGTCCATTATTCTTCCCAACCTCTTTTGCTTTGATGATGTTCTTCTTGTTTTCATTCACATCCTTCTTTTGATGTTGGTCCCAATTCGTGGATGGAGTGATGGGTGGATGAAGATTCATGACATGGCTAGTTGTAGTATTGGTATCGGTTTCATCATAAGGATTCTTCGTGCTTTCTATGTTGACATTTTCTTGAGACAAAGTTTCCCCTAGTATGGTGGTAGTAGCACCTTCATTCCTTGATTCTGCTTGTTTTGAGATGTCTTGTTTAATAAGAACACTCTGATAAATGACCATTGTAGATGTTATTTCAATTTATTGCTTTGCTGATTCTGGGTTATCTTGTTCTATCTGACCTATTTCCTTGAGTGGATAATGCTGGATATATTCATACATGGCAACCTTAGTTTGAATTTGGGATATATCTAATCCTGATGTTTCCAATTTAGTTTCAATGTAGGTGTAGACACATAAAATGTATTGATTGACATTGTGCATCTGATCCTGACCACTAACATCGTTTTGTCCTAAATCATCCTTCAGTCTAACCATTTAATCAAATATCCTTATCTGAATAAATTCATCAATATCCCTCTCTTAATTAAATAAATCATTTATTTAATTAAGTCACCTTGTCTCGATAATTAAATTAACCATTTTGATCTAATTATCCTATTTAATTAAATAATTATTATTTTTGATTAAATCTCCTAAGTCTATCTATTAAATTAAATAAATTAAAACCTTATTTAGTTTAATCTATCATCTCTTTTAATTAAATAAATCAAAATATTTATTTAATTAAACCCTTATCACATTTTTCTCATATTTGATTTAAATAAATCCATAAATTTAAGTCAAATAGGTCACATCATTTAACCCCTTCATTAAATTAATTAACCTGAATTAATTTAATCTCCTCTCATGTCCCATCCTCTAGCTTTTACCACTTGCACATGAAAATAGACTTATTTGATTTATTAAATCTCTTTTTTTCCTCAACAAGGCATCTTTTAAGGAATATTATTCAAGTTTCATTTCAAAATTCAAGTTGACATGTACATCCAACAAGGCATTTACTCTCTCTTAAATGTCTTTTTCCTTGAGCCAAGTGGCATTTAATGCATTCTTTATTCCCTCTTGCATGTCATTTCAACAAATTCAAAATTCAAAAATATGCATTTATTGACACAATCATCAAAACTTGAACATCCTCCATGTCCATTCATAGGTTGACAATTGGCACTTTTCCATTGGTTAATTCTTAGTCCCACATTTCTCTATTTTAGACATTCATTTATCTTCTCAACCTATAAATAAGAGGCTAATCTCATCATTTCAACATCCACAATTTGAGTAAACTTACTATGCTCAAATCATTATCAAATTCTATCCATCACCATTGAGTTCATAGCTAGGTTATGCATATTTTTCTATTGGAGCACTCATCAAGCATCAACAAAGTGGATCACTCTTCATCACACATAAGGCTTGCATCATTGGAGTTGGGAAAGGGCCGGTTTTCACATCAAATTGGCACCAATTCCCTCAAGATATTAGGACTTTGTTTTCTTTAGAATAGGATTTGATATGCCTCTAAATTTCATTGAGTTCTTGATTTAATATTCTATCTCTTTTTCTATTCAAATGAATTTCTTGAGGAATCCTTGTTCTTGCTTGCATTTCACCATCTAATGTATTTGTTTATGTTGTTTTACAGGTATTAGGATTGGGGTTCGACATTGTTGTTTTGCAAGTCATCATCCAAGATAACGGTTGTGGAAACTACATGATCCCTAAAAATGCTTTTGTGGTAGGAGAGTTACCACAATTTCCTAGATCACGGGGATGTCCACAAGAAAATGAAGCCTCCACATCTCAAACGTCTCCTGAAGACTATCCCAACTTTACAAGTTGGGGAAATCTCAACCAAGAAGTCATAGAGGTAGATCTATCTCATATGCTATACCAATAGGAGAGACCAGTAGCTTATTTACCAATGGATGACAAAAGCAAGGGTTTGCAAATGATGCTTACAATGGGCTATGATAGAAACTAGAGACTTGGGAAAAATGACAATGGGCTGATAATAACTATCATTCCGGAGACGCGAATGAGAAATCTTGGTCTTGGATGTACCCCTACGATTATAACCATATGTGGTCGAAGTCCTCCCATTAGAAAGGTTAATAATCCTCAGCTATTTGCAGTAGAACTTTGCTTACCCGTATCTACAGGTTGAGTCTTAGACAATTTTATATTTGACATAACCAATGTTTGTAGTAGTACTAATGATGAGGATCCTATGACCAACCTACCTAGGCTATTTGGGGATACCAATATTTTCATGATTAGCACCCTATCTTTTGAATCAGACCACCAAAATCATGAAATCTTCCTAGTATACCCTCAACTCATCGACTATGACCAACGAGGAGCACTAATTCATGATACATTTGAAAATAATGAGACACTCTCAGAATTCATGGGACTGCGGGATAACATTCCACGTGGGGATCACAAAGGAGGGTTCATAATTGAGCTAGATACACATGCCTATTATGGGGAAATGATTGAATCCCTCAGTCACAAAAGTGAAAAATTAAGAATTATATCTAAGTCCTTAAGTGAAAATCACATTGTGGAACTCTCCAACCATAAAAAAGTAAAAAGAAAGGATGCATCCAATGGGGAAAACCTCTTCGAGGTGCGAGAATGGGGGAATCAATCTTCCTTTCAGAGCTCTTCATCAAGAAAATCAATAGTCCTAGCAGAAAGATGTAATCCGATTAATCTAGGAACAGAGGAAACCCTGCACATCACATTCTATGTAGAGTCATTGCTATCAGAGAAACAAGAGCTCCTAGCAGCCTTCCTAAGAGAGAGATAGATAAACTTCACATGGAGCTATGCTGACATGCTAGGGCTTGATCCAAAAATTATGGTTCACCACTTACCAATATACCTAGAAGAAAAGCTTGTTAGAGAAAAGCTCAGGAAAATGCACCCTCAAATCGCCCTACTAGTAAAAATGGAATTTAAAAAGCTATTAGATGCACGATTCATTCGACCAATAGATTATCCAGAATGGGTGTCAAACTTGGTGCTTGTCTCAAAACCTGATGGGGGCATCAAAATCAGCACAGACTTCAGAGACTTGAATAAAGCATGTCCGAAAGATGATTTCCCATTGCCCAACATTGACATGATCGTAGACATGACGACAGGACATGAAATTCTTTCCTTGATGGATAGTTTCTTAGGTTATAACTAGATAATGATTTCCAAAGAAGACCAACACAAAACGACCTTCACTTGTCCATGGGGGACTTATTACTGGAATGTGATTCCATTCGGATTGAAGAATGCAAGAGCAACATACCAAAGGGCCATGATGTTAATCTTCCATGACATGATTCAAAAAATAGTTGAAGATTATGTTCATGACATTCTAGCCAAATCTAGAAGGAGAAAGGATCACATAGCAACCCTAAGTGCCATTTTTGACAGGCTAGAAGAGTACAAGGTCAAATTCAACCCAAAGAAGTGCATCTTTGGCATACAATCAGGAAAGCTGTTAGGATACAGAGTATCAATGAGGGGTATTGAGGTAGATCCAACAAAGGTAAAAGCAATGCTCAAGATGGATGCACCAAAAACATTAAAGCAATTGAGAGGTCTCCAGGGTAGGCTTCAATCCATTCGAAGATTCATATCACAATTAGCGGACAAACATAACCCATACTCTAGCCTACTTCACAAGGGAGTAGCGTACAAATGGGTTAACAAGTGTGAAGAGGAATTCAATAAAATCAAAAAATATTTTCCTATACCACGAGTCCTAATGCCACCAATCCCAAGAAATCCATTAATTCTCTACATATGAACAACAATAGCAGCCCTTGGAGCTTTCCTAGCTCAGCATGACGAAAATGGAACAAAAAGGGCCATCTATTACATCAGCAGAACAATGGTTGGGCATGAGATAAAATATTCATTCATTGAGAAAGCATGTCCAACAGTAGTGTTTGTATCAAAGAAATTCAGACATTACATGTTGGCACACAAAATAAAACTCATCGCCAAAATTGACCCTCTCAAGTACCTATTGTCAAAGGAAATTTTGACAGGAAGAATGGTCAAATGGGTGATGATACTATCAGAATACAACATTGAATATGTGGAGCAGAAAGCAATCAAAGGACAAGTCATCACAGATCAGCTTGCAAAAGCACCAATCTATTCAGAGAATCCTCCCATTTCAGAGTTTCTGGACGAATCCATTTTTAATCTCAACATAGCCGACCACTGGAAACTCTACTTTGATGGCTCATACACACAACATGGATCAGGAGCCGACATCTTCTTTATCACCCCACAAGGGGATTGCACACCAAGATCCTACAAACTGGTGTTTCCCTATACCAATAACATTGCAGAATACGAGGCTTTAATCATAGGTCCTTGAATAGTAGTGCAGTGGAACATTATAGCTCTCTAAGTATATGGAGACTCTGAATTGATAATAAATCAAATGAATGATGAATACCAGACCAAGGACGATAAGCTCACTCCATACAAGAAATTGGTGGAGACTCTCAAAGAATCCTTCATTGATATCACATTTGAGCAGATTCCTAGAGCCAACAATAGAGCAGTAGATGCCATGGAAACAATTGGATCCTTACTAGACATCCCTCACAACGTTCCAAAATATGAATTCCTGATAGAGCAGCTTTTCGTGCCTGCATTTGAGGTACCAAAATTAGAATTCATGTGTGAAATCATTGATCCCGATGATCCTTGGTACCTCAACATCTATACATACCTTCAAATAGGAGTCATACCCATCGACTTACCCTCAAACCTAAAATGAACCTTTGTCAAAAAGGCATCCTGATTCGTCATCCTAGGAGATACCCTATATCGTAGAAGCATAGAAGGAACCCTACTGTGCTACTTAAATGCTGAGGAGGCATTGACTGCTCTAACTGAAGTACATAATAGTATCTATGGTTCACACTCAAGTGGAATGACTATAGCCAAGAAATTACTGAGGATGGGGTATTATTGGCCCACAATGGAAAGAGAAGCACATGACTATGTCAGAAGGTGTCTACAATGTCAGTAGCATGGGGACCTCATCCATTCTCCAACTCAAGAGCTTCATCCCATCATCACACCATGGCCCTTTTCGCAGTGGGGACTCGATCTCATTGGAAAAATCACTCCCACTTCATCTAACAGCCACAAATTCATCAAAACTGCCACATAGTACTTTACGAAGTGGGTGGAAGCCATACCATGACGTATATTGCTGGGAAGCAGATATCAAATTTCATCCTGAACTATCTCATTTGTTGTTATGGTGTTCCACAAGCCATTATATCAGATAATGTGACACCATTCAAGAATTAGGATGTTCGCAACTTGTGCGAAAAATTTAAAATCCAACATTGCTTCTCCACCCCATACTATCCCCAAGGCAATGGCCAAGCAGAAGCCACTAATAAGACCATTTTAAAAATCCTCAAGAAAATAGTCAATGACGTAGGTCGTGACTCACATCTACAACTCAATCCCGCCTTCTAGGCCTACCAAATCAGTATTTGCACACCCACTGGCGCCACCCCTTTCAACCTGGTCTATGGATTAGAAGTAGTACTCTCCATTGATATCGAGCTCCCATCACTCATAATATCACTACAAAACCTTATCATAGATGAAGAGTACCGCGTATCAAGATTGAATGAGTTGGAGCTACTGGATGAGTGACATATAGATGCTTTAAATCACTTGAAAGTCTATCAGAATAGACTGAAAAGGAGCTATAATAAGAAAATCAGAAGCAGGACTTTCCAAGTTGGAGAACTAGTATTAAAGGAGAATTAGAAGAATGTCCCAAACCCAAGAAGTAAAGGAAAATTTGAACCCAATTGGTTGGGACCATTCATTATCACAACAAGTTATAAGTCAGGGGCATATCAGTTATCAACACTCAAAGGGGAACCTCTGCAAGAGCCCATGAATGACTCTCATCTCAAAAGTTGTATGCCTAAATATTTCAAGGTATAGAACCAAAAAATCCAAAAAAATAAAAAAATGGTTACTTCGGGAAAACCTGGCAAATAGGCATCTTGGTGACAACAAAAAAAGAAAAAAAGAAAAAAATCCAAAAAAAGAAAGAAAAAGGATAAAAAATAGTAAAGAAAAAAAATTGTCCTCTAGTGAAAACCACTTCGGTGGCACTTTGGACAAGTACCTTGGTGAAAACCTGGAAAATAGACACCTTGTGTAAATAATCACTTTCCATCCACTAGGATATTTATGACTTGTTCTGCATCATCCATCCATTACGTTTGCATCATCCCTCGCATTCAGATCTCCATCCATCACTCATCCACCTGCATCCGCATCACAGCTTGGTCCTATTTTCATATCATGATCCCTCCTAGTATTACTCGTTGCATCCTCAAGGTCAGTTTGTCCTGCCTTTATCAGAGTAGTCTATTGCATCACGCTGGGGGCATGTTCTCATCGGATCAGATTTGTGTATATTCTTAAGTCCTAAAATCAGCAAATCCAAAAACATCAAAACATTTGAAAATCCCAAAAATAGGTCAAAAGGTTAGTCAAAAAAGTAAAAAACAAAGTCATCTTGTCAAACTATGGGTCTCTGAGCCTTGAACGTAGGCAAGGTTGATCTTTGATCATCCCCCGAGACACTTAGGTCAATCCTTTAGGAGTTTTTCATAATAACTGACATCACACCATGTATATCATCATCTGTAAATCAGTCAAGTCATCAGTCGAACTATGTGGTCTCTGCGTGTATAACATAGGCAAGGCTAATGTATTGATCAGCCCCTGAGACCCCTAGGATAGGTATTTAGGTTAGTATTTTGGTCAAAATCTTGAAAAATCCCAAAACATCAAAAAATTGAAAATAAAAATATTTGAAAATCTCAAAAATACCAAAAATAGCCTCAAAACATTGCAAAATGTCAAAAACATCCAAAAAAATTGAAAAAAATCCATCTATCTCATCTCGCTTGCACCCACAATAACATCACTCATAATAAAAAATCATTATCTTCAACCTTTGGTGAAACAATAAGAAGCAAGTCTAGCTAGTAAAATGTGAAGAACTCAAAATTCCAAATCTCAAGTCTCAGTCAGTATGTAAGCAAAGTGATCAACTCTTGGTGTCAATAACCTATCATCCATTTGGTCCCATCAATCATTTGAAAGAATGTTTAGGATAAACGAAATGACGTGCCATCATCCAGTAACATGTTCTAGGATTCATCCTTCCTACAATGGGCATTATCTTTTGGCAATAGTTTCAATTCCTATCCTTGAAAACACTTCCCCTTTGGTTAGTAGTATTGTAGAACATCGGTTTACTTGTTTACTTTATTTGTTTCTTTTGAGTTATCTTATTATGCTCATTCCAAGGAGTTCTCAATGATATTTGAATAGAGGATTTAGAGAAATAGGAATGGGGAAATGATCATTATCTTTTGTCTACTATGCTTGTTGGACGTTCTTGTAATAAAACTTGGCGAATACTTGCTTTGTTAGAAATGTATGGAGGATGTTTTCCCCAGCTTGTTAAATATTGCATTGATAGGTTATACCTTTCCATGTTTTGGTCCGAGATGCTTGAAACTTCTAAAATACATCCTAGAAAGGTTTCCGTATGTCAGGTGTGAACAAAAATGCTCCTATCTATTTGTCAAGTCAAAGTCCATCACACTAGGTACAACACCATCCTAGTTTTCTATACCTTGATGCATCGTACCAAGTGTGTTATCAAACATAAGGAAATTGGACCTTTGAAAATCCTAATTCCTCAGCAAGAAATCATCATTTTGCATATTCACCATCTCATGACTTGTTGAAATGTCTTTCTTTTTCATCCCTTCTTACTCATCACGCTAACAAGGTACTATGACAGTTAGTTATCATCGATCATCATCATCGATCCTGCATACACAAATCATCAGCATATTGCATAAACACGTCATATAGCAAACACATGCATTGCATCTCCATATAAAGGTGTTATTACAAGCATTTTTATATAAATAAGCATGTTCATGTTTCATCACATTGCATCTATTTTTTTCATCCATCGCATAACATTCATTTCAATGTAACATTTCATAAACCATTACCATATACTACATAATCAAACATATTAGCAATTCATCACATTATAAGAATACATGCTCACATCATAAGGAATCATTTCCCACATTACATTCATTTTTGCATAAAAAATCATCATACCACTTTGCATTAACATATCATTTCATATATCATGTCACATCACAATAAAGGCATCACATACCTTTCACATTATCATTAAACATGTTTAGGATAATATGTATTTGTTATTTTTAGCATCGTAAAAATATTTCATTTGCATCAACAATACATATTAAATAAAACATGATCATTACATCCACATTACATCATACATAATCATAAAGGCATGCATAGCATCCATTAAATCATCCATACCATACGGAACACCTTGTAATTAACCAACATTTTTCACATTTCATTTTGCATAAAATCATTCCATACCATTTATTCAAAATAACATCACATTAAGAACGTAGATCCATCCATAATCATTTCATATATAAGCATGATTCACATCATTTTGTGTATACACCATAGATCATTTCCATATCATTTTGCATATTACATATTACACATCATATCATTTTACATCAAAATAAACAAATCATCATATAGACTGCAACATCATTACGCATCATACAAATACATCTGCATATTATAAGTCAACAACATAATATAGATCTGTTAGTCATAATCATTACATAATGCATATATCATCAAAAATAAATGCATCCATAAATACATCATATAACACCATAACATCATTGCACAACATATAGAAGTGGAAACATGCATAAATAAATGATACACATCACATTACATCAAAAATCATCATCTCATATATATATCATCATCAGATAACTATCATAGTACAAAATAATCGGATCACTATACATGCATGTCAATCAGTACAAAAAGGCCCATCGCTCTATCAAAAAGGAGCCCATATGACATAAAAAATGATATCATCTCGATCAAAAGGAGGCGTAACCCTCCTTTCTGCTGCCCTCGCCTTTGTCACCATGATCCTCTGCTGGTCTGTAACTGGTCTACTGTGAGTACTCCAGGACCTGTCCTGCTTTGGGTACGGCCTGATGATAATGCATACAATAATAATTTGTCTCCCAGACGGCCTCCCTGTAAGACCGAAGGGACATTGTGCTCTAAGAGGAGGCTACCATGCTCTCCAACTGTTGTTGCCAACCCATCTCTGCGGCCGCCTATAGCTCTGCGGCCTGCCTTTGCAAAACGGCTTGGTCTCTCTTGGCCCTAGCTTGGTCCCTCTCAGTCCTGGCCTGATCTCTCTCCCCTGTCAAGATTCAAACCTGATCCTACAACTGTTCTATCAGTATGTCTCTAGCATTTGGCTGCCCTACTAGCTATTCTTGTGTGGGTTGCATGTGAGGCTGATCCTAACCCTCAGCTCGTGGTGGCGCACCTGCCTGCTCCTACTACCTAGCTGGCACCTGCTGTTGATCCTACATCTAAACATCAGCTTGACCTGGCTGAACTAGCTGAACTGGAGGCCTGACCAGCTGATCCTGTCATACGCCATATCTCTATCCTCATCCTCCCCCTCTACCTCTCATCCTCCATCAAACGGGGACTGCTCCTAGAACTGTCAATCATAGGGGAGGCTGGAACTAGTCTTTGTATGCCTGTGTGACACCTGGATCGATATGCCCTAAAGATCGTAAGCCCATGGCCGAGCCACCAATTGTCTAAAGCTGTCAACGACCTCTGAAGCAGGAATTTATCATCCCCATGAAGCCTTTGACATGGTGTGGGAAAATACGACCACATAATCATCGTCCATCCAGTCCTGTGGCTCGCCGAACTATCGCTAAACATGCCTAGGAAGGTACCTCTCCACCATGGTATGCTCCTGCCCTTGCATAAACCGGTCTAGGTTGGTAAAGAAAATTTGATCTGCATTGTCAGCCCATCCGAGCTGACCAAGGTATGGGTGCTAGGTAAAAGTTTGCATCTCATCTAGGACTCTCCTTTAGTAGGGAATCTTGTGCTCACCTATGTGTGTGAAGGACACACCACCTCTGTAACGCCATAAGAGGGGATCATCAAGCCCCATCAGTACTGCAAGGACTCATGGTCAAAGAATAGTGATGTGCTCCCATGCACATACATGGAGAAGTGTTACACCTGCCCTGAGTTCTCTGCCATCAAGGTACACGTACTTGTGTAAATCTCTATATGGTGAGGCAAGAAGAACTGGCCCCCAAGCAAAACGAGTAGGCCTGTCATGCATCACCATGCACTCTGAGCAGAGTACCCAACCAATACTGAAGTACTGACCTTTCTGATCTAGGGCAATGAGACTTGAAATGATGGCCACAACAACCAAGTAGTAGGGAGAAGCTAGAGCTCTATGACTCTCGAGCTCAATCTGACCGTCATAGTAAATAACATCCTCTATGGCGAGGACTGTATGGCAGGCGTCTTGCCCAACATCCATATCAAAAATAATGCGCTGACCATGAATTAACAATATTAGGATGTGCTACACATCCTATAGGGTGACGCTGGCCTCACCGGTAGGAAGGTGGAAGGATGAGGTCTCGCTGTGCCATCTCTTGGAAAGCGCTGACATCATGCCAAGGTGGGTGTGCATGGGCACTGCGTATGCGATGTGCCACAACCCCATGTCTCATAATCAATCTTGCTCTCTGTCACTAAGGTCTCGCAAGTAACCGAATAGCTCCTGTGACCTATGCTATTGGGAATAGAGCTCCCTCACTGCATCCTGCATCAGGAAGGGTCAACGTGTTAAATTTTTTGAAAGATTTCATGCCAAGTGTCCAAAAAATCACTCCAGTGTCGCTATCCATGAAGGCGTCGCAGTCTGATTTTTTATCAAACTACGACACTGGGCACAAAATGCTGAAAGCATACTGCTGTGGTGCACTTTTCTTTCAAGAGATGTAGTTTGAAAAGATTCTTGTTTGATGAACTCTCGCCACACCACACTTTGAAATGACCCCACTAGTGGGGGTGTGAGCGTTAGAGTTTGAAATTTATTTTCAAACTCCAAACTTCGCTGCTGCGGCATCATTTGACACTAAGCAGGGCAGTTTAACTTTTGAGTGGCGCTATATAGCACCGCTACAGATTATCTAGTTTTAAACGGATTAAATGAACGCTAAAAACAAGAAATAAAGCTCGACTAGGGATCACTTACTGGTGCCCCAATGTTGGGTGGCCACTGGTATGTCCGGACTCAGTTGGAAATGTGCATTGGGAGCTGTCATTGCACCATATCGTCAGGAGGTCAAAGCTCAAATCTCAAGGTTGCTAGAGGGCTGTGTATGAAAATGAATTCAAAGTGACCCCTCAGGCCCTTTTAAGCTTGAAAATTAGGGTTTTTTTCACCCTGTTTGGCTATCCTGCTAGGGTTTTGGACCCGTCAACCCATTTTTGTCTAGTTGAGGCTTGTTTTACATCATTTAGACATGTTTTTGGCCTCCTGGAGCCTTTTTGGACCCGTCAAGCACCTCATCCTCTTTTTTTCGCAAGATCACCCAAAAATCAAAATTTTCATCCAATCTCTCGAGGGGGCAATATATTGGCATTTTTTCTCTTGCCAAATAGTAGTGGGGCGAGATTTTGAAAACAATTTTTTTTTACTTTGATCGAGATCATTTTTTCTTTGAACCAACGCAAAGAGTGCATTGCTTCAAAGAGGGGGAAAATGTAGACACGTAAAATGTATTGATTGACATTGTGCATTTGATCCTGCCACTAACATCGTTTCGTCCCGAATCATCCTTCGGTCTAACCATTTAATCAAATATCTTTATCTGATTAAACTCATCAATATCCCTCTCTTATTTAAATAAATCATTTATTTAATTAAGTCACCGTGTCTCGATAATTAAATTAACCATTTTGATCTAATTATCCTATTTAATTAAATAATTAATTATTTTTTATTAAATCTCCTAAGTCTCTATTAAATTAAATAAATTAAAACCTTATTTAGTTTAATCTAGCATCATCTATTTTAATTAAATAAATCAAAATCTTTATTTAATTAATCCCTTATCACATTCTTCTCATATTTGATTTAAATAAATCCACAAATTTAAGTCAAATAGGTCACATCATTTAACCCCTCCATTAAATTAATTTAATCTCCTCTCATGTCCCATCCTCTAGCTTTTACCACTTGCACATGAAAATAGACTTATTTGATTTATTAAATCTCTATTTTTCCTCAACAAGGCATCTTTTGAAGAATATTCCTCAAGTTTGAATTTAAAATCCAACTTGACATGTACATCCAACAAGGCATTTACTCTTTCCTACATTTCCTTTTCCTTGAAGCAAGTGGTATTTAATGCATTATTTCTTCCCTCTTGCATGTCATTTTAACAAATTCAAAATTCAAAAATATGCATTTATTGGCACAATCATCAAAACTTGCACATCCTCCACCCACTCATAGGTTGACAAGTGGCACTTTGCCATTGGTTAATTCTTAGTCCCACATTGCTCTATTTTTGAAATTCATCCATTATCTCATCCTATAAATAAGAGGATAATCTCCTCATTTCAACATCCACAATTTGAGTAAACTTACTATGCTCAAATTATTATCAAATTCTATCCATCACCATTGAGTTCATAGCTAGGTTATGCAGATTTTTCTATTGGAGCACTCATCAAGCATCAACAAATTCAGTCACTCTTCATCACACATCAAGCTTGCATCATTGGAGTTGGGAAAGGCCCAGTTTTCACATCAAATTGGCACTAATTCCCTCAAGAGATTAGGAGTTTGTTTTCTTTAGAATAGGATTTGATATGCCTCTAAATTTCATTGTGTTCTTCATTTCATATTCTATCTCTTTTGATATTCAAATGAATTTCTTGACGAATCCTTGTTCTTGCTTTCATTTCACCATCTAATGTGTTGTTTTATGTTGGTTTGGAGGTATTAGGATTGGGGTTCAACATTGTTGTTTTGCAGGTCATCATCCAAGATAACGGTTGGGGAAACTACATGAACCCTAAAAATTCTTTTGTGGTAGGAGAGTTACCACAATTTCCTAGATCACAGGGATGTCCACAAGAAAATGAAGCCTCCACATCTCAAACGTCTCCTGAAGACTATCCCAACTTTACAAGTTGGGGAGATCTCAACCAAGAAGTCATAGAGGTAGATCCATCTCATATGCTATACCAAGAGGAGAGGCTAGTAGCTGATTTACCAATGGATGATAGAAGCAAGGGTCTACAAATGATGCTCGCAATGGGCTATGACAGAAACCAAAGACTTGGGAAAAATGACAATGGGCTGATAATACCTATCATTCCAAAGACACAAATGAGAAATCTTGGTATTGGCAGTACCCCTACGAGTATAACCATACATGGTCAATGTCCTCCAGTTAGAAAGGTTAATAATCCTCCTTAGCTATTCGCAGCCGAACTTTGCTTACCCGTATCTATAGGTCGAGTCTTAGACAATTTCACATTTGACATAACCAATGTCTATAGTAGTAGTGATGATGAGGATCCTATGACCAACCTACCTAGGCTATTTGTGGATACCACTCTTTTCATGATTAGCACCCTATCTTTTGAATCAGACCACCAAAATCATGAAATTTGCCTAGTATACCCCCAACTCATCGACTATGACCAACGAGGAGCACCAATTCTTGGTACATTCAAAAATGATGAGGCGCTCTCAGAATTCATGGGACTGCGAGATAACATTCCATGCAGGGACCACAAAGAAGGGCTCATAATTGATCTAGATACACATGTCTATTATAGGGAAATGTTTGAATCCCTCAGTTGCAAAAGTGAAAAAATAAGAAAAATATCTAAGTCCTTGAGTGAAAACCACATTGTGGCACTCTCTGACCAGAAAAAAGTAAAAAGAAAGGATGCATCCAATGGTGAAAACCTCCTCGAGGTGCCCAAGGATGGGGGATTGAATCTTCCTTTCAGAGTTCATCAAGAAAAAATAGCAATCCTCACAGAAAGGTACAATTCGGTGAATCTAGGAATAGAGGAAAACCCACACATCACATTCTATGCGGAGTCATTGCTACTAGAGGAATAAGAGCTCCTAGCAGCCTTCCTAAGGGAGAGATAGATAAACTTCACATGGAGCTATGCTGACATGCTAGGGCTTGATCCAGAAATCGTGGTTCACCACTTAGCAGTATATCCAGAAGCAAAGCCTATTAGACAAAAGCTCAGGAAAATGCATCTTCAGATCGCCCAGCTAGTAAAAATGGAACTAAAAAAGCTATTAGATGTAGGATTCATTTGACGAATAGATTATCCAGAATGGGTGTCAAACTTGGTGCCTGCCTCAAAACCTGATGGGGGCATCAAAATCTGCATAGACTTCAAAGAATTGAATAAAGCATGTCTAAAAGATGATTTCCCATTGCCCAACATTGACATGATCGTAGAAATGATGGCGGGACATGAAGTGATTTCCTTGATGGAAGGTTTCTTAAGTTATAACCAGATAATGATTGCCAAAGAAGACCAACACAAAACAACCTTCACTTGTCCATGGGGGACTTACTACTGGAATATGATGCCATTCGGCTTGAAGAATGTAGGAGCAACATACCGAAGGGCCATGACGTTAATCTTCCATGACATGATTCACAAAACTATCGAAGATTACGTTGATGACATTCTAGCCAAATACAGAAGGAGAAAGGATCACATAGCAACCCTAAGTGTCATTTTTGATAGGCTGGAAGAGTACAAGGTTAGATTAAACCCAAAGAAGTACATCTTCGGCATACAATCAGGAAAGTTGTTAGGATACATAGTGTCAATGAGGGATATTGAGGTAGATCCAACAAAGGTAAAAGCAATCCTCTAGATGGAGGCACCAAAAACATTAAAGCAATTGAGAGGTCTCCAAGGCAGGCTTCAATCCATTCGAAGATTCATAGCACAACTGGCAAACAAACATAACCCATACTCTCACCTACTTCACAAGGGAGTAGCATACAAATGGATAACAAGTGTGAAGAGGTGTTCAATAAAATCAAAGAATATTTGCTTACACAACTAGTCCTAATGCCACCAATCCCAAGAAAGCCATTAATTCTCTATGTATCAACAATAGCAGTAGCCCTTGGAGCTCTTCTAGGTCAGCATGATGAAAATGGAATAGAAAGGGCCATCTATTACATCAGCAGAAAAATGGTTGGGAATGAGCTAAACTATTCATTCATTGAGAAAGCATGTCTAGCAGTAGTGTTTGCATCACATAAATTTAGAATTTACATGTTGGCACAAAAAATAAAACTCATCGCCAAAATCGACCCTCTTAGGTACCTATTGTCAAAGGAAATGCTGACAGGAAGAATGGTCAAATGGGTGATGATACTGTCAGAATACGACATTGAATATGTGGAGCAGAAAGTAATCAAAGGCCAAGTCATCACAGATTAGCTTGCAGAAGCACCAATTTATTCAGAGAATCCTCTCATTTCAGAGTTTCCAGATGAATCCATTTTTTATCTCAACATAGCCAACCACTGGAAACTCTACTTTGATGGATGATACACACAACATGGATTAGGAGCTGAAATCTTCTTTATAACCCCACAAGGGGATTTCATACCATGGTCCTACAAACTGGTGTTTCCTTGCACCAATAACATTGTAGAATACGAGGCTTTAACCATAGGTCTTTGAATGGCAGTGTAGTGGAACATTATAGCTCTTAGAATATATAGACTCTGAATTGATAATAAATCAAGTGAATGATGAATACTAGACCAAGGATGATAAGCTCACTCCATACAGGAAATTGGTGGAGATTCTCAAAGAATCCTTCATTGAAATCACATTTGAGTAGATTCCTAGAGCCAACAATAGAGCAACAGACGCCATGGCAAAAATTGGATCCTTACTATCTATATATCTATCTGGCAGTTGCCCGGCCATCAGTTGAGTTGCTAGCTCTGACCTATCTATCTCATTTATCACCCCTATATAGTTCTATATGGCGACCGCCCCCACCCTCTATAAACTGTTTAGTCAGAGATAGATATAGGTGACTGATACGCTCGACCCTACCCATCTATTTGATCTATCTATATCTCTCGGGATGGGATGTCGGCGGGGTGCCATATACCATACCGTACCATACCATACCATATATGGATATAGAGAGGGCCCCGACTCTACTCGTATATATATATATATATATATATATATAGGTAGAGGCTGTCGGCCCTCCCCGGCACTTGATTGACCCCCCTATCTATTCGCCCCGCCCCATATCCAATCTCTATTCTATATGGGCCCCGACCAAATCTAGAAGGCCTATCTATGGCCTCGGCGACATCCTCACAACGTTTCAAAATATGAAATCCTAATAGAGTAGCTTCTCGTTCCTACATTCGAGGTACTAGAATCAAAATTCATGTGCGAAATTGTTGGTCTTGGTGATCCTTGGTACCATGACATTTATATCATAAAAGGCATTACCCTCAAACCTAAAATGAACCTTTGTCAAGAAGGCATCCCGATTCATCATCCTAAGAGATACCCTATATTGTAGAAGCATAGAAGGAACCCTACTATGCTGCTTAAACACTGAGGAGGAATTGACTGCTCTAACTGAAGTACATAACAGTATCTGTGGTTCAAACTCAAGTGGAATGACTATAGCCAAGAAATTGTTGAGGCTGTGGTATTATTGGCCCACAATGGAAAGAGAACCACATGACTATGTCAGAATGTGTCTATAATTTCAGTAGCATGGGGACCTCATCCATGCTTGAGCTGAAGAGCTTCATCCCATCATCACACCATGGCCCTTTTCATAGTGGGGACTCGATCTCATTGGAAAAATCACTCCCATTTCATCTAACAACCACAAATTCATCATAATCGCCACATGCATAGTACTTTACTAAGTGGGTGGAAGCCATACCCATGACGTATATAGCTGGGAAGCAGATATCAAATTTCATCCTGAACTATCTCATTTGTCGTTATGGTGTTCCACAAGCCATTATCTCAGATAATGGGACACCATTCAAGAATCAGGATGTCCACGAACTATGCGAAAAATTTAAAATCCAACATGACTTCTCCAGCCCATACTATCCCCAAGGCAATGGCCAAGCAGATGCCACTAATAAAACCATTTTGAAAATCCTCAAGAAAACAGTCAATGACGCAAGTCGTGACTAGCATCTGTAGCTCAATCTCGCCCTCTGGGCCTACTGAACCAGTATCCGTACACCCACTGGTGCCACCCCTTTCTCCTTGGTCTATGAAATAGAAGTAATACTCCCCATTGATATCAGGCTCCCATCACTTAGAATATCAATGTAAAACCTCATCACAAATGAAGAGTACTAAGTATCAAGATTGAATGAGCTAGAGCTACTAGATGAGCGATGTATAGATGCTTTAAATCACTTGCAAGTTTATTAGAATAGACTCAAAAGGAGCTATAATAAAAAAATCAGAAGCACGACTTTCCAAGTTAGAGAATTGGTATTAAAGGAGAATCAAAAGAATGTTCCAAACCCAAGCAACAAAGGAAAATTTGAACCCAATTGGTTGGGACCATTCATTATCACAACAAGTTATAAGTCGGGGGCATATTAGTTATCAACACCCAAAGGGGAACCTTTGCATGAGCCCTTGAATGGCTCTAATCTCAAAAAGTTTTATGCCTAAATCTTTCAAGGTATAGAACCAAAAAATCTAAAAAAATCAGAAAATGTCCTAAAAAAATGGTTACTTTAGCAAAAACCTAGCAAACAGGCATCTTGGTGACAACAAAAAAATAAAAAAAGCAAAAAATCCAAAAAAAATAGGAAAAGGATAAAAAATAGTAAAGAAAAAAATCATCCTCTAGTGAAAACCACTTCGGTGGCACTTTGGACAAGTACCTTGGTGAAAACCTAGCAAACAAATGCCTTGTGTAAATAAGCACTTTCCATCCACCAGGATCTTTACGACTTGTTCTGCATCATCCATCCATTATGTTTCCATCATCCTTGGCATTCAGATCTCCATCCATCACTCATCCACCCGCATCCGCATCACAACTTGGTCCTATTTTCGTATCATGATCCCTCCTAGTATTACTCGACGCATCCTCTAGGTCAGTTTGTCCTACCTTTATCAGAGTAGTCTATTGCATCATGCTGGGGGCATGTTCTAATTGGATTAGATTCGTGTATATTCTTAAGTGCTAAAATCAAAAAATCCAAAAACATCAAAATATTTGAAAATCCAAAAAATAGGTCAAAAGGTCATTCAAAAAAGTAAAAGACAAAGTCATCTTTTCTAACTACAGGTCTTTGAGCCTTGAACGTAAACAAGGTTGATCTTTGATCATCCCTCGAGACACTTAGGTCAATCCTTTAGGAGTTTGTCATAATAAACTGACATCTCACCATGTATATTGCCATTGTAAATCAGTCAAGTCATCTGTCGAACTACGTGGTCTCTGCATGTATAACGTAGGCAAGGCTAATTTGTTGATCAACCCTTGAGGCCCCTAGGATAGGTCTTTAGGTTAGTCTTTTGGTCAAAATTATGAAAAAACCCCAAAACATCAAAAAATTGAAAATAAAAATATTTGAAAATCTCAAAAATACCAAAAATAGCCTCAAAACACTGCAAAACATCAAAAACATCCAAAAAATAAAAAAATTCATTGGTCTCATCTTGCTTGCACCCGCAATAACATCACTCATAATAAACAATCATCATCTTCAACCTTTGGTGAAACAATCAGAAGCAAGTCTAGCTGGTAAACAGTGAAGAACTCAAAATGCCAAATCTCAAGTCTTAGTCAGTATGTAAGCAAAGTGATCAACTCTTGGTGTCAATAACCTATCATCCATTTTGTCCCATATCAATCATTTGAAAGAACACTTAGGTAATATGAGAGTTAGTTATCGTCAATCATCATCATCAATTCTACATACACAAATCATCAGCATATTGCATAAACACATCATATAGGAAACACATGCATTGCATCTCCATATAAAGGTGTTATTACAAGAATTTTTATATAAATAAGCACGTTCATGTTTCATCACATTGCATCTATTTTTTTCATCCATCGCATTCATCACATAAACCATCACATAACATTCATTTGCATGGAACATTTCTTAAACCATTACCATATACTGCATAATCAAACATATTAGAAATTCATCACATTATAAGCATACATACTCACATCATGAGGAATCATTTCCCACATTTCATTCATTTTTGTATAAAACATCATCATACCACTTTGCATTAACATATCATTTCATATATCATGTCACATCACAATAAAGGCATCACATACCTTTCACATTATCATTAAACATGTTTAGGATAATATGTATTTTTTATTTTTAGCATCCTAAAAATATTTCATTTGGATCAACAATACATATTAAATAAAACATGATCATTGCATCCACATTACATCATACATAATCATAAAGGCATACATAGCATCCATTAAATCATCCATACCATACGAAACACCTCATAATTAACCATCATTTTTCGCATTTCATTTTGCATAAAATTATTCCATACCATTTATTTATAATATCACATTAAGAACATAGATCAATCCATAATCATTTCATATATAAGCATGATTCACATCATTTTGCGTATACACCATAGATCATTTCCATATCATTTTACATCAACATAAACAAATCATCATAGAAACTACAACATCATTACGCATCACACAAATACATGTGCATATCATAAGTCAACAACAAAATAGAGATTTGTTAGTCATAATCATTACATAATGCATATATCATCGGAAATAAATGCATCCATAAACACATCATATAAGACCATAACATCATTGCACAAGATATAGAAGTAGAAACATGCATAAATAAATGCTACACACCACATCGTATCAAAAATAATCATTTGATATATATATCATCATCGGATAACTATCATAGTACAAAATAATCAGATCATTGTACATGTATGTCAATCAGTACAAAAAGGCCCATCGGGCTATAATAAAGGAGCCCATATGACACAAAAATGATATCATCTTGATCAAAAGGAGGCATAACCCTCCTGTCTGCTAGCCTCGCCTCTGTCACCGTGGCCCTCTATTGGTCTGTAACTGGTCTACTGCAAGTACTCTAGGACCCGTACTGCTCTGGGTACAGCCTAATGATAATGCATACAATTATAATCTACCTCTCGGACGACCTCCCCATAAGACCGAAAGGACACTGTGCTCTGAGAGGAGGTTGCCATGCTCTCTAACTACTATTGCCAGCCCATCTCTATAGGCACTTGTAGCTCTATGGCCTACCTCTGCAAAATGGCCTGGTCTCTCTCAGCCTTGGTCTGGTCCCTCTCAGTCTTGGCCTGATCTCTCTTCCCTTTCAAGATCCGAACCTGACCTTGCAACTATGCTATCAGTATTTCTCTAGCATCCAGCTGCCCTACTGGCTATGCTTGTGTAGGGTGCACATGAGGCTAATCCTCACCCTCGGCTCACGGTGATGCACTTGCCTGCTCTTGCTACCTAGCTGGCACTTGCTACTGATCTTGCATCTGAACATAAGCCTGACATGGCTAAACTAGCTGAACTAGAGGCCTGACCGACTGATCCTGTCGTATGCCATCTCTCTGTCCTTGTCCTCCCCGTCTACCTCTCATCCTCCGTCAAACGGGGATTGCTCCTAGAACTATCAATCATAGGGGAGGCCAAAACCAGTATGTGTATGCCTGTGTGATGCCTGAATTTGTAGGCTCCTGATCGTAAGCCCATGGTCGAGCCACCAACTATCTAAGTTGTCAATGACCTCTAAAGCAGGAATGTATCACCCCCATGAAGCCTGTGACATGGTGCAGGAAAATACAACCACATAATCATCATCCGGCCATTCTTGTGGCTCGCCAAACTGTCGCTGAACGCACCTAGGAAGGTACTTCTCCACCATGGTATGCTCTCGCCCCTGCATAAATTAGTCCTGGCGGGCAAAGAAAATCTGATCTACATCATTAGCCCATCTGGGCTGACCAAGGTATGGGTGCTAGGTAAAAGTCTGCATCTTGTCTAGGACTCTCCTCCAATAGAGAATCCTGTGCTCACTCGTGTGTGTGAAGGACACACCGCCTCTGTAATGCCATACGAGGGGATCATCAGTCCCCATCAGTATTGCAATGACTTGCAACCAAAGAACATCGATGTGCTCCCATGTCCATATGTGGAGAAGTGTCACATCTACCCTGAGTGCTCTACCATCAAGGTACACATACTCGTGTAAATCCTTGTACAGTGAGGCAAGAAGAATTGGCCCCCAAGCAAAAAAAGTAGGCCTGTCACGTATCACCATGCGCTCCCAGTAGAGTCCCCAACTAGGATTGAAGTATCAGCCTCACTAATCTAGGGCAACGAGACCTAAAATGATGGCCGCAACAACCAAGCGGTAGGGAGAAGCTAGAGCTCTATGACTCTCGAGCTCAATCTGACCCTCGTAGTAAATAACATCCTCTATGGTGAGGACTGTATGGCAAGCATCTCGCCCAACATCCATATCAAAAATAATGTGCCGACCATGAATCAACAATCTTAGGATGCACCACACATCCTCTAGGGTCATGGTGGCCTCACCGATAAGAAGGTGGAAGGACGAGGTCTCGTTGTGCCATCTCTCGGCAAGCGCTAACATCATGCCAAGGTGGGTGCGCACGGGCACTGCGTATGCGATGTACCACAACCCCATGTCTCATAATTGATCCTACTCTTTGTCACTAAGGAATCACAAGTAACCAGAGATCTCCATGACCCGTGCTCTCAGGAATAGAGCTCACTCTCCGTGTCTTGCATCAAGAAGGGTCACCATGTTAAATTTTTTGAAAAATTTCATGCCGAGTGTCCAAAAAATCACTCCAACGTCACTATCCATGAAGGCGTCACAATTTTATCTTTGAGTGGACTTGGATGAAATTTTGAGCTGAGGATCCCTTCAGTATTTGAAACCATGAGGTCAAAGGAGGTCAATATGTCTTGGGAAGGACCATTGCTAGACTTTGGTGAAAGATGTTGATCATGCTTTGGAATAAATTCTTGAGATATATTCTCTAACTCATTAGGTGATATAGAGACATTTTCAGTATGATCATTAGTTGATGGATTGTAGATTATGTGAATGGGATCAAATAATTCTAACACTCCTTGAAATAGATCACTAAAAAGTGGCTCTTGATGTATGGTGAGTTGATCATCAGATGGGGTAGAAACATCTACAAGGTGCTCATTGATAGATAGATCTTGATCATTGTTTTCAACAATTGTGGTGGAAAGACTTTCAATGCTATCACTAGTGGTTGAATCCTGATTATTGTCCCCAATAGTTATTATTTTTTTATCAATCAGGTCTTGGATGAGATTTTTTAGTCAAATACAATATGATGTCGTGTGTCCCTTTATTTTGTGAAAATCGCAAAGGTGATTTTCATTGTACCATGGTGGTTTCACTAAGGGTTCTTGATAGTTTTCATAGGTGGGATTTTTGATGAGTTTTTCTTGCACCAACTGTTGCATGAACAATTTGATTGGCTTCCCAAGTGGTGTGTATTCTCATTTATTATGTTGTAATACTTGTACTTTAAATTGACCTTATAGTGATTGATTTTGGAGATGTGGTGATTGATCTTTGAGATGGGTTGATTGGGTTTGTTGTTGATGAACTATTGATATTTATATCCAACTTCTTGACATTGGAGATATTGTTCTTGATTTCATTGTGGACACAACTCAATGCTTTGATGAGATGGTTTGACCAATGGAAGAGTGTATTGATTTTGGAGTGAAGATGTCTCTTGGCTCAATAATTCAATTAGTTTGGCAAGTGCAGCAAGTTGATCTAGCAAAATTTGATCTTGATTTTGATTTTGACTCCCTTGATATAGTTGATTTGGATTTTGTTCAAGTGGGTTTGAAATGTACACTTGTAGTGTTTGCATGGGATCATGGACAAACTAATTTTGGACAATGTTATGATTTGGGATGATGTTTGGATTTGGTATTATTGGTTGAATTTGAACATTGTTGTGTTTGGAAAATAGATTTCCTTAGGTAACTTTGATTTTGCATGGTGTTACCTTGACTTGGATTGATACATGGAGTTGTTACCATACTTCTTGGATTTTGAACAAGATTTGTATGATCTGCAAATATATCTACCCCAAATTTTACTAAGCATGGATTTGAAATGTTCATGTTTGGGAAACTTGTAATTGGCATGTATGGATTTGGTGGGATAATGTTGCTTTGTTGAAGACTCATGCATTGATTACTTGGTTGATAGATTTGTAGGTTTGGACTTTGATTTAAATCTACCATTGGGAAAGGTGTTCCAAAATTTTGATTGGGCATACTCACATTTGTACCAATAAGGTTTGTATGGGATAATGATCCCATGTATGGATTGTATAAATGTGAGTTTTGATAATCCATTGGTTTTGTAAGGTTTTGAAAGTTTGGTTGATTTAGACCACTCATGATGTATGGATCAAGTTTATATTCCATGTTCTTCTTATGTTTTGACATTGTTGCAAAAGTGACCTCTAAGGTGTTTAGGAAATGATGAGATGAAGGATGAAAGGGGTGAATGATATGGGTGTTGAATGTTTAGGAACTTTGGATCAATGCTAGAATTAGGGTTTGATTTTGATTTGTTTTGATTAGACAATGAAATTGTAAACCCTAAGATGCTAGAAGTGATCTTAGGATGAACTTGTTCAAAAGGGGGTTGATTTAACTAGAGGTATGATAAAGGATGCATTCCCATACTCCTAACTAAACAAGGTGATTGTGATTTTGTTTAAGGATGTACCCAGGTATAGATAATGATGTTTCCAAAGCTCTAAAGTTGTTTGTGAGATGGCATGATAAATGTTTGGGATGGATGAAATGTATAATTTGATCTTAAATGAGCCTAACATGGACCTTGTTTTACAAGACCAAGATAGTGAAGAACATGATTTTCTCTAAGAGTAGTTCAAAACCAAAAGACCAATGTTTGTATGAAAACCATATGATGAAAAGATGCCAAACACATGTGTGGGGTCCAATTGTTTCTTAAATTTTCTTAATGAGTTCTTCTTACCACAAACAATTCTTGATTAGGTTTCAAAGTAAATGTCTAATGTCCTAACTTCTTATCATCCCACAAAATGTGTTATGTGGAAATCAAGGAATTTAAGGAAAAAATTTCCTATTGTTGACTTTAGTAAGAAAATTGAGCTATAAATCCAAGTGTTTAGAAACATCTAAGGATAGAATCCCAAGGGCAAGCAATAACACATGAATTTTGTCAAAGATATTTTCTTCCTAAAGGGTTTGAAGTTTGATGATAATGTTGAATGTTTTTTCCAATGTTTACGAACAAGCAAAGTTTTTTGTTTCCAAGAACATGCACAATCCTATGGATATTTGAGACAATATTTGTTGATTCCCCACTTGGACAAGTCCAACTATGCCTACTTTTAGCGAATGGCTAGATGCTTGACCACACAATCTCCCCCTTATAGTGTACTCATTTCTTAGGTTAGCCAAGCATCAGTGCCCTTGAATCTTCCATGGCATACTTTCCATTTCTACTAAAAAGTTGTAAAAGTGTGGGGGATCTTTAGAATGACCATTCTTGCACCAACAAATAGATCAAGGATTTTGGTCTTTTCTAAACAAAGGGTTTTAATATGGACTTTCCGTTCGTGGGGGATCACCCATTCAGTGAGAGACCATTACTACCCTTCTCGTCGAGATGATCATCGTGATATTGGACTTTGTTCTAATATCCACACTTATATACCAGTTAGAAGTCCTTTGGCTTTAGCGTGTTGCCAGTTGGGTCATTCCCTTGGGTGATTACTTTTTCCCACAAGGTAGGTCCTCTAAGATAAGAAAAAGTGAGTAAACATATGCATAGTTCGATCAATATTTTTTGAGAAACAAAGAGAGAACACACACAATATGTTCCACTCACACTTGCAAGATGTGTTCAATTTTAAAGTCCAAATTGAAGTGTGTGGGTAATCACTTACACAACTTAATTTGAACAAAGGGCCTTTTGATTCTCAAGATCACCGTGAGGTGCAAGAGAAGCACATACGCCCTTTTAATGATATTACTTTGAGTAAGTAATTAAAAAAAATGAAGCACTTGTCCATTTTAAATCCACAAAGCAATGATTTGATTCTTTTTAGAGCACCAAAAAAATGAAATATTGAGATTTCCTTGTTCAATTGTTAATCCTCAAACCAAATCTTGTGAGTTTGTGTAAAGTTCATTTTAAGCCCTTTGTAGCAAAAATGAAAGATTTTGTAGTGCTCTTTTTAGAATCCAAAAAGATGAGAGTTGGTATAAAACATAAAATTAAAGCATAGAATGGAAGCTCTAAGCATTTAAAAATGCTTTATCAACTTCAAATTTTATGTTCAATTCTCTTCAACTCCAAGATTCTTCAAAGATTGATTCCAATGCTTCAATGTTGTGAATTCCTCATACAAAAAAATCCCTTCTCCTTCCGTTTCCTATCCCATAGTGGATTGGTGCCACTTTGATATGAAAAGTGGCCCTTTCCCAACCCTTTGACAAGCTCAATGATGAAGATGATATGCAAGATGCTATGAAGATGGTGAATTCAAAAGTGAATAACTTGTGTATGATTGTGTCTAACTTGTGGATGATAAAATGAGGAGAGAAACCTCTTATTTATAGAAAGACAAGGTGGAGAAATGCCCAAAATGAAGCAATGTGGGACTAACTTTCAATCAATGGCCAAGTGCCACTTGTCAAAATGTGAATGGGCCAAGGATGTGCACATTTTGATGAATGTGCCCATAAATGCAATTAGGTGGAATTTGAAAATAGTGAAATGACATGTAAGAGGGAAAAAAGAATGACTTAAATGCCACTTGGCTCAATGCACAAGGACATGTAAGAAAGAATGAATGTCTTGTTGGAAGGACAAAGTCCACTTGGAGGGATTTTCAAATTTGGAAGAATATTCTCTAAAGATGTTAAGTTGAGAGAAAATAGAGATTTAATAAATAAATTAAATGTATTTTCATGTGCAAGTGGCAAAAGCTAGAGGATGGGACATGGATTAGAATTAAATTAGTCAAGGGTTAATTAATTTAATGAAGGATTAGATGATGTGACTAATTGATTTAGATTTGTGGGTTGATTTAAATCAAAAGATGATAAGAATATGATTTAGAGATTAATTAAATAAATATTTTTGATTTATTTAATTAAAGGGGATAATATTTGATTAAATCAAATAAGGTTTAATTTATTTAATTTAAAAGAGTGACTTTAGAGATTTAATCAAATAAAATGAATTATTTAATTAAATAGAGATAATTAGATCAGAATGATTGATTTAATTAACAAGAGAGAATGACCTAGTTAGATAAATGATTATTTATTTAATTAAGGGACGAAGAGTGGTGACAAGCTGAGAAGGTGATTCAGGATGAAACAGTGTTAGTTAAATTAGGATGAAGTATGTTTGCACATTTCCATGTCTACAATCCTCTAAGGTGAGGTACCATTGTGGGTCCACCATTGTGGACTATCGTTGTGGGAAGGCTGTCCCTACACAACTATTATTCAACAATGAAACCTTTATATTCTTCCACCATGTGGGCCTTGTGTTCTATGCTTCGATGAACAATGAATTTTCACTCAAATGACAAAAAGTTCAAGTCAAAATATCCTTGCGGGTTCACCTTTGTAGGCCATCATCTGCAGAAGGCCATTAGGCCTCAACCATGACCAATGAAAAAACCCCACCACCTTCTCAGCTTGCGAAACCCATGCTTCTCAATGTCACCCTCTATAAAAAAGTGCATAATTGGTAAAAAATTACAAGTCAAATGTTTTGGCGGGTCCACTCGTGTGGACCACTGTCTGTGAAATACCATTCACTCGAAGTCATTGCCTTGTGGTAAAGACTCAATGGAGACCCATCATGCAGCTTCCATGTTCCCTATCTCTACAACACATAAAATGATGGAACTCTTAAACAAGATAAGCTAAACATGATTTACCATGCACGCCAAGGGAGTTAGGACTAAAATTAACTAAGTAATGCACCATTGTAGGTTCCACCATGCAAAAATCCACTTATGGAATGCCGTTTACTGAAGGCCGTACCTTACGGCGAGACTCAAATAGCGACCCACCTCATGGCTCTATATCATGGATACCTACATAAGCTTTAAAGGCCGGTCTAATGAAGGAAAGTAACAACAAATGCCTTCATCATGAATGTGCACATGTGCCTAATAATTTTGTATTGAATTTGTTAAACAATCATACCTTGTGGGAATCCAAGTCATAACTTTTCCTATGAAATTACATCTTCTCTGCGTTGTTCCTTAAGGCTTTCATCCTGATGGCTTCCACAGGGTGGAAACCCACACCTCCAAACCAACATTTATAGAAAATTCACCAATGAGCTTAAAATGATGAAATGTGATGAATGTAATGATCTTTTAAAGGTATGTTTGCATGGTTTAACTAACATTTACCCTCCTAATCTTTCAAAGCACTTACTGCACCTTTTGTGTTTAGACTTTATGGAACTAGCTGAGAAGCCCATAGAGAAGGATAATAAATGAAAGAAGATTGCAAAGAAACCAAGAGGGAAACAAGAGAAAGCAAAGGTGAAGTACAAGTTCCATGGTGTTGAATGCACCTAAGAGATCATCTCCAACTAGAATAAGGTTATTGATACTGATCTAGGACATGTCAACATTGACGAGTTCAGGAAGAGGGTCATGGTTAACCCTAAAATGGAGGGAGCCTTGAGAATTAAGAAAAGTGGATAGTTTGCAAAGGAAATAGGCTTCCCTCCTACCTTAGTTGCTCTAGAATTTGTGTTCTCTTTTCGGGAGTGTTATCACCCCTAGACTAGAAAGATAGTCATCGAATATGGAAGAGTACTAGCAGAACTGACCCCTATATCTATTGGGAAGATATTTGGAATCCCTTTATTTGATAATGGAAGAAGTTGAGAAGGAAATTGCCTTACAAGTATAGAAGGAAGACCCCACTAGCAGTAAACCAACTATTAATCATACATGATTACTTGATAGGAGGGATGATGCTAACAAGGTGCCCTAGACATTATACAAAAGTGACTTTGTAGAAGAAACTGACGACCTAGTGACACTCCTAAGTAGAGTAATGAGCCTTATCACTTCTTCACTCTTCGAGGAGTGGATGTTCTACTTCATAGACGAGATTCTCTGAGGAAATGCCAAATTCCATTGGGCCAAGATGATTAGTGAGAATCTACACAATCAATTTGTGACAGTACAAAAAACTTCAGGGTTCTACATGACCTCCTATTTGGTATATCTTCTAGCAGTGAAGTTCCTGTACAAAGGATTATATTGTGTTGGCACCTTGGGACCAAAGAAGGGGAATAATCATGTATATGATTGTTACCCATAGCTCCAGTATAGGAACTTTAAGAAATATTACAGGAGGGTTAACGATTCTCTCATTGGGCATATCATTCACACCCTGGCAGGAGACCACCATAGAAGAATGTCACATAGTGCCAAGGTGGTAGTAAAGGATTTTGGGTACTAGTTCATCTAGTTCCCCAAGTTCACATATATCAGAGTAGAAGGATTCTCAGGGTTCCCATATAGGCTGCCCTGATATCCCAATGATAGAGTCATATTGTTGGAGCTTACTCGGTAGTTGCAGACTGCCCATAGCCTATTTCACATAAACATTGTGTTGGGGTCCCATACCCCATTACATTTGGTCAAGGGATGTATTCCTACCCCACTTCTCCTTGCATGAAGAACTCAAAGAATGAACTTGCAGAATACAACTTGGAGCTACACACAAAAAGAGGAGGCCTAGATCCTCTAGTAGGTAGTACACCCATAGGCCACATATTGAGGAATTCTAGGCCAACTATGATGATGATCGTGAGGTGCAGAGGCCACATTATATGAGGATGAATTCCAGGTTTGTAAAATCCATTAATCAATACCTAGTTTTGGATTAGATTGCCGAAGATGATAATGTCCTCGATGAGAGGTATAATGCTCTAATCAATGTTCCTTTTACCATAATTGATTGGGTTGAGCCAGAGGTCACTAACCTAGATATTGTGACTCGCCCAATAGAGAAAATGACCAAGAAGTGGCTAAATGACATAGTGGACCAACTACAAGAACATGGCACAAAGCTAATTTATGGGGAGCTTGAGGATGGGCTAGAAAGTGAAATAGATAGTGGCATTGTTGCAGGATCATCGGGTTAGGCTCCCAAATCTCCACTTGTTACTAGATTAAGAAAGAGGAAGGACACATCTGAACAGTAGTCAAAATAGACGGTATACACTCAAAAGTCAATTAAAGGGTCAAGAATACAAAAGAAGCCAAAGAAAATGGGAACCTTTGTTCTTGATATGCCAACCATTCAAGAAGAGGTGTCTCCACCCTAAGAAGAAGAAGGAGAAGCCAAATGACCATGCTCGCCATCACCAACAACCTCCAAGCTCCCTTCCACTACAACCACCACAACATCCCCTTCCACTCCTCAATCATTTCCCATCTCATCTTCACTTGTTGTGGGAATCTTTGTCCACCTCACTTCCACTTCCTCAACTGCTCTTGTGGTGGTACTAGATTCTTCTTCCTCCACCACTTTCCCACTATTGTCTTCCTCACTCCTAACTCCACTACCAATTGTTTCTACTCTGCCACCTTATCTACCTACAATTTCCATTGCATTGTCATTGTATGCATCATATTCTCTTAGAATCTATTAAAACTATAATGCTCATCATTCATTTCCCATGGGCATTGTGGATTTTTCTCTTGGAAAATAGGATCTAGGTTTGGTTAAATCTCATGAAGCCTAGACATCATCATCATATGGACCATCTTCTCTCAGAATTTGTTTCTACAATGGTTCATTATCTTTATAATCAGAGTATTCATGCCTCCTTCATGATTTTGTTGAATTTGTAGAATTTGTCTCACCATCATCAGAGTCTTCTAGAATTGCAGCTACAAGAAGATCTTGGGCATTTTCTGCATCATCTTGTGCATTATCACTCATATAATTTTCCTCATCATCCATGGCAACATCAAGTTCCTCCATATAAGAATCACAAGCCTTGTGGTCCTTATCCTTCTTCTTTTTCTTCTTTTGTTTCTTCTCAAACTGACTAGCCTCATCATCATCATCATCCCTATCCTTACACTTACTCTTCCATAATTCCTTCACATGTTCAAATTTCTCCTCTTGTTGCATCACCCGTTGAAGTTCTTCCTCTTTCTTTCTCCTTTCCATTTGAATCCTTCGTTCTTCCTCAAATTTTCATTTTTTTTCATAAGCCAAGACAAGTTGGTGTGCTACTTTAATTGTTTCTTTTGCTTTAAGCCAATTATCTATTTTCAGTTCCATATTTCCAAGCATACATAAAGAATTTGATGAGTTCTTATCCACCTTAATTGCATCCCCAATCAATTCTAGGCTTGGTGCATTGTAGAAACAAATTCCTGTTAAAAGGTGCAGGATGACAGAGAGGGGGGTGAATCAGTTGTCACCAAATTCAAACACAAAACTTCAAACAGTTATTAACTTCACAACCACACTATTCTATTATTAAGTATGAACATGAGATATGGATAATAGAAAGAAAAATCAACACAATGAACACCAAATTTTATGTGGAAAACCGAATGAGGGAAAACCCAAGGTGAGGATTAACTCACAATATAAAGATATAGCAAAACTGAATACAAGAGGCTCACTTCCCAAATACAAAGGCTCACTACCTACAAAAAGGACTCACTGTCCAATAGGGAGGCTCACTACCTATAGATACAAAAGATAATAGAAAGATCCACTAGAGCAATTTACACACATCCACATCCTTGAATAGAAGATTGTAGAAACCTTTAACTAACTACTTTTAGGAATCTAACACAATGAAGTACTACTGCCTCAACTCACTTTTGCACACTTCTGATCTTCACTTGTGGCTTACTTCGTTACTTGTGTATGTCTTAATCCTTCACATCTCAACTTGCATTTATACCATCTTCAACCTTAGAAACTTTCTCCAAGGTCAGCCACATATGCTTCATTTCATAAATTCAAACTAGGTCGAAAAATCAACATTCCCACGGTGGAAAGGAATGAGAGTGGAGCAATTAAACACTTAACCAAGACCAAAAAAAATGTCTTGGATCAACCACACACTTCCTTAAATAAATTTAATTATTCATATGAAGTGTAAACACTAGGTTGGCCAAACCTAATGAAAAAACAAATGAACATTGAAGTATACGCTTCCCAACAAGAAGATAGCATGTGGATGACACAACATGATTCATTATGCATGATAACACTTCTCAGGTTTCTTCAGATACATCTGCAACAAGTGTAACAACCTTCGAACAAAAAAATTCTTCCATCAGTCCATCTGGGCTATGAAAACACATGCAACAACTCTAAAACTCAACTTTCAGATCACCAAACCATAAACATCTTTTCCAAAACTTAAAGAACACCATTAAAAGGAATATTCTAGATTTGCAAGAACTGAAACAAAGTAACGAAGGACTGCAGAGCAGAAAAATCTCTCCCAATCCATAGATAACTAACTTTTCTAGAATAGTTCACACACCGATGGACACAACTTTCACACTCCATCAAACTAGAAGCTACAAATTAGTAGATATCACCATCAAATAATCAACAAAAACCCTTCAGATCTACACAAGCATAGGATCAACACAAAAGAAATGCAGAGCATATTTTGAACCCATACATAGCTCTAACTTCACTCTCTATTAATTTTCTCAAAAGCACTTGGATACTCATCATTTTAACACATTTGTAACATCATAAGGATAGCTCCATGTACTCACAACATCTCAACAATATATTACCTATACATGCACAATCTGCAACATACTGAACTATGTTGACATTAATGGCAACATTAATAACAACACCACCAAACCTGCTTATACTTGTAGCAATCTCCCCCTTTGTCATTGAAGGCAACACATGATGTGAAAAACCATCAAAGACAACTCTCTTCCTCTTCATGAATCTCTCTCCTTCTTTCTTCTACTATTTTTCATATGAATTTCTCTCCCCCTTTTTCATCAATGGAAAAGATGAAAAGCTCTGATTATTCCCCCTTAGGATCACACCCATTCAACTCATACTGCAACAATGAAAAGCTTTTCTACTCCCCCTACGGAGTAGACCCATTCATCATTCTAGATAAATGAAGAATTTATGAATTCACTAGACAGATGCACCTCCATGTGTACATATTTCGAAGGGCCAATGACCCCAAATTTCTCCCTAAGATACTCAAAAGTATCCTTCGGAAGGTCCTTAATAAATATATCTACAACTTGTTCCTTCATTGAAAAATATTCCAGCCTGACTTTATTCTCCAACACCTTCTCTCTTAGGAAATGATATCTGATAGATATGTGTTTTTTTCTTGAATGCATCATTGGATTCTTTGAAATGTTTATAGCACTTGTGTTGTCACAAAAAATAGGAATAAGCTCATCACATATCACTCTAATGTATTTCAGAGTTTGCTTCATCCACAAAACCTGTGTGCAGTAAGATGTTGTAGCAATATATTCTGTCTCTGCAATGGATAAAGAAACTGAGTCTTATTTCTTACTCAACCAAGAAACTAATCTTCTTCCAAGAAAGAAAGAACCTCCACTAGTACTCTTCTGATCATCCACACAACCAGCCCAATCTACATCAATATAAGAACTCAAAGTGAAATTAGCATCCTTAGGATACCATAAGCCATAATCCAGTGTACCTTTAAGATATCTGAATATCCTTTTTACAATTGTAACATGTGCCTCTTTAGGATTTTCTTGAAATCTTGCAACTAAACATACTATACATGCATGATGTTCAGTCTGGTAGCATCAAGATACAACAACCCACTAATCATATATCTATATTTTCTCTAATCAACTTTATCATATTCACCATCTTTACTCAGCTTACATCCAGTCACCATAGGAGTACTAACCAGTTTGGAGTCATCCATTCCAAACTTCTTCAATAGCTCTTTCACATACTTATTTTGAAATGAATATCCCTTTATTAGTTTGATTACTTGAAGACCAAGAAAGAAATCCAGTTCACCAATCATGGACATTTCAAATTCTTTTTACATTTCTTCTACAATTATTTTACACACGCCTTCATTTCTCCCAAACATGATATCATCAACATATACTACCACTATCAACATTTTGTTACCTTGCATTTTGAAGTAAGATTATTGTCAGCAGAGCCTTTGCAGAATCCTTACTGTGTCAGGTAACTATCCAATCTTGCATACCAAGCTTCGGGAGCTTGCTTCAATCCATACAATGCCTTCTTCAACTTACAAACCATATCCAATTTTTTAGATAACTAAAATTCTTCAAGTTGTTCCATGTATACTTCTTCTTCCAATTCACCATTCAAAAATGCTGACTTGACATCCATCTGGTATACATTGAAATCCTTGTGGGAAAAAATTTCTAAAAATATCCTAATAGCTTCCATTCTAGCCACACTGGAAAATTTTTCTTCAAAGTCTATGGCTTCAACTTGTGAGTATCCCTTGCATACAAGTCTTGCTTTGTTTCTTAAAACTTCACCATTTTCATTCAACTTATTCTGGAACACCCATTTTGAACCAATTACATTCTTCTTCATAGGTCTAGGAACCAATTGCCATGTCTGATTCTTTTCTATTTGCTACAACTCTTATTTCATAACTCTAATCCAACTCTCATCTTCACATGCTTCACACATAGACTTAGGTACTATTTTAGAGCATAAACACAAATTTACCTTAGCTGCTACTTTACTTCTTGTCTTCACACCTTCACTCTTATCTCCAATTATCTATTCCTCTAGATGATTCATCAACACATACTTTAGAGTCTTAGAAACAGGTTTCAGTTCATTTTCTTCTTCTTCATCTAAATAGTCCATTCTTCTTCCTCTTATTCTCTTCACGTAATAGTACACCAATAGGATCATCTAGTTCCACTTTACTTATCTCAATAGGTATGTGCATGTCCTCATCAACCTTTACATTAGCTCTCTCAACAATCTTTTTTAATCTTTTATTGAAGCATCTATATGCTTTGCTGGTAGTTGAGTAGCCAAGAAAAATTGCTTCATCACATATAGCATAAAAGTTCCCAAGATTTTCATCATCTCTTTTATTGTAACATTTGCTTCCAAATACCTTAAAGTACTTCACAGTAGGAGTCTTACCGGTCCATAACTCAAAAGGAGTCTTTGTGTTGTTGCCTCTAATTTGAACTCTGTTAAGAAAATAAACAATAGTGTGTATCGCCTCTTTCCATTACACATTAGGTACATTTGATTATTTCATCACGGTTCTTGTAACTTCCTATACCATCTAATTTTTCCTCTCAACCACTTCATTCTGCTAAGGGGTTCTCGGAGTAGAGAAGTGTCTTTTTATGCCATTCTCTTCAAAAATACATTAAATTCACTAGAAGTGAATTCTCTACCTCTATTAGATCTCAAACATTCAATTCTTAGGTTCACTTCATTTTCCACTCTTGGTTTGAACACTTTAAACCTATCCAGATCCTGAGTTTTCTCTCTAAGAAAAGCAACCCATTTCATTTGAGAATAATCATCAATAAGGAGCATGAAATACCTGTCTCCATTTAGGCTTCCTGTTCTTGTCGGACCACAAAGATATGTATAGATTAATTCCAACATTCTGGTAGTAGATTTCTCTTTTCCCTTAAAATTGCATCTTGTCTATTTCCCTAACTGATAACTTCTACAAATAGTATTAGCAAGCCTTATGATTTTAGGCACACCTCAGACAACATCTCTTGAACTAATCTGACCAGATTATCAAATTTTACATGTCCCATTCTCTGGTGCCACAACCAACTTTCATTGACTTGAGATACAAGGCACTGACCATCAATACCCTTAAGCTGATAGATTTTTCCATGAGTTCTCCTTCTTGTAGAAACCATATCTTTGGATCCTCCTCTGATCTCACAAGTATTATTCTAAATCATAAGTTTAAAAACTTTGCCACACATCTATCCAACACTCAAAAGGTTATGCCTTAAGCCCTTTACATAATATACATCATCAATGTTGTCTATTCCATCAAAGCTAATTGTACCTTTCCCAACAATCTTTGCTACTGAATCATCACCAAGCATGACCAATCCACCATCATACTTTTCAAGTTTAGTAAACCTACTTTTATCTTTGGTCATGTGATTAGAGTATCCACTGTCAATCACCTAGTAGTATTCATCTTGTCAAGTATGAAAGGCGGTGACCAAAGTACCTTCCATCTCATTATTTTTTGTTCTCCGAAACATTCTTTCTTGCATATTTTCCAGGGTTAGCAGACACAAGTTTATTCTCCAAAGCTAAAAACAAGGATTCACTGTCATCACCCCCATAATTAGATTCATCATCAGAGATTCTGACTTATTCTTTAACATAATATAGCTTCTTATATTTCGTATCCTTTCTATCCTTATCTTTATAATCCTTGTTCTTCTTATGTACAACTCTATTTGGACATCTTGAAGCATAATGACCAATATTACCACAACTAAAGCATTTAAAGGGAAACATACATTTATACTTACTGGTACCTTTCTTCAACTTCCTATTAAAATTTTCTTCCAACTCATCAAAACCATCACTATCTGGATCATCCTTAGCCTTTGCTTCTTTAAATGTAGTTTCTGTCTTTTCCTCCTTTCCAAACTTTCTCATCTCAAATTCTGTCAAGGTGCCAAATAATTTCTCTTTATTATACTTCTTAGGATCATACATCTCTTCAATAACTGAGATCTTATCATTGTAACACTCAGGTAGGGTTATTAAAATATTCTCAATTATATCTTCATTAGTTAGTTTTCCTTTTTGATTCTTGACAAGTCATTTGCTGCAAGTTCAACCCTTTGCAAATAGCTTGCAAAATCTTCCCCTTCTTCCATTTTTAGATTCTCATATTAAGCTTTTCCGTCAGTTTCTTTGTCAATTTCACTCTTTCATTTCCTTCATATAGTTCTTCTAACTTCTTCCAAACTTTATTTGCAGTGTCCAAAGAAAGAACCTTAGTTCACTCAGTTTTAGATAGAGCACTGAAGATAGCATATCTGGCTTTCCCATTCTCCTCATAAGCAGAAACCTCATCTACAGTAGTAGGATCACTTGCCGGAGTAACATACTTCATCTCAATATCCTTCCAAGTCTTGTAACTAAGAGAGATAATATATCCTCTCATCTACACTTTCTAGTCACTGTAATTAGATCCATCAAGCATAGGGATCGCCAACTTATGCACCATTAGATCTTCCTTAAGTGGTTAAGCTCTACACCAAGGAACCAAAGCTCTGATACCAATTGTTAAAAGGTTCAGGACAACTTAGAGGGGGGGTGAATCAATTTTCACCAAATTCAAACACAAAACTTCAAACACTTATTAACTTCACAAACACACTATTCTGTTATTAAGTATGAACACGAGATGCAAATAACAAAAAAAAAATCAACACAATGAACACCAAATTTTACGTGAAAAGCCCAATGAGGTAAAAACCATGGTGAGGATTAACTCACAATATAAAGTGATAGAAAAACCGAACACAAGAGGCTCACTGCCCAAATACAAAGGCCCACTACCTACATAAAGGACTCACTATCCAACAAGGAGGCTCACTACCTATAGATACAAAAGATAATAGAAAGATCCACTACAAAAATTTACACTCATCCATATCCTTGAATAGAAGACTGCAAAAACCTTCAGCTCATTGCTTTAAGGAATCTAACACAATGAAGTACTGCTACCTCAACTCACTTTCACACACTTCTTCTCTTGAATTGTGGCTTGCTTCATTACTTGTGTATTTCTTAATCCTTCACATCTTGACTTGCATTTATACCATCTTCAACCTTAGAAATTTTCTCCAAGGTCGACCACATACGCTTCATTTCATAAATTCAAATTAGATCAACAACTCAACATTCCTGCGGTGGAAAGGAATAAGAGTGGACCAATGAAACACTTAACCAAGACCAAAAAAAAAAAGTCTCAGATCAGCCACACACTTCCTTAAATAAATTTAAATTCTTCATATGAAGTGTAAACACTAGGTCGACCAAACCTAGTGAAAACAAAAATGAACATTGAAGTACACACTTCCCATCAAGAAGATAACACATGGATGAAGCAACACGCTCATTATGCATAAGAAAACTTCTTAGGTTTCTTCAGATACATTTGCAGCAAGTGTAACAACCTTCAAAAACATAACTTCTTCCATCAGTCCATCTGGACTGTGCAAACACATGCAACAACTTTGAAATTCAAATTCTAGATCACCAAACCACAAACATCTTTGCTAGAACTCAGAGAACACCATTAAAAGGAATATTCCAGATCTACAAGATCCGAAACAAAACAGTGGAGGACTATGGAGCATGAACATTTCTCCTATTCCATAGATAACCAACTCTGTTAGAATAGTTCACACACCGATGAACACAACTTTCACACTCCATCAAACCAGAAGAAGCTACAAATTAGTAGATATCACCATCAATTCATCAACAACAACCCTTCAGATCCACATAAGCATAAAATCAACATAGAAGAAATGTGGAGCACATATTGGAGCACATTTTGAACCCATATATAGCTCTGATTTCCCTCTTTATTAATTTTCTAAAAAGAACTTGGAAACTCATCATTTTAGCACATCTGCAACATCATAAGGATAGCTCAATGTACTCACAACATATCAACTATACATGCACAATCTATAACATACTGAACTATGTTGACATCAATGACAACATTAATGACAACACCACCAAACTTTCTCATACTTGCAACAATTCCAAGAGAAGATGATGCATACAATGACGATGGATAAGCTACCTCAAAATTTTAGTCAATCAAATATGCTTTGTCCCTTCCAAATCCATTTGATATAGGTAAATGAGATCTTATCAAAAACCTCAAATGAGTCATCTTCATCTGTGTGTTATGTTTTCATTTTTCCTCTTTCTTGTTTTTTATGGGCAACCTATTTTAATCTTTATTTTAGAACATTTTCTATGTCCTTCAATGTATTAAATGCTTTATCTTTCTATCAAATTCTAGATTAAAAGAACCTATAATTGGAAACAGATTAATTCATCTATTTTTATTTTATAGTCTCAAATAGGCGCATTAAATTATTTTGTTGTTGAACAAATCTTGTACAATGTAATGTCCCCTTTTAGAAATGAAACCAAGTTGAAACTCAAATTCTCATTATTCATTTCCCATGGGCCTTGGGGATTTTTCTGTTGGAAAATAGGAGTATAATAATAATTCAATAGGATCTTAATGTCATAAAAGGGCCCACTTAAGTGTTGGCACAAAAACTAGGAAATGTTTATGTTGCAAATGGGCAGCCATTGTGCTAGCTGAAAGGGGTCAATTTGATATTGTAAAGGAAATTTTTACATAGGTACAAGAAGCTGCTATAGGAAACATCTTTGTTCAAATGCCTAATGTGCGGGTAAATCTAGCACATGTTTACTTTGCACAAGGATAGTTTACACTTGCAGTGAAAATTTTTATGCTATAAATGGGGCAACCATTGTAAAGTGTTGGCATAGAGACCAAGAAATGTTTATGTTGCAAATGGGGCAGCCATTGTGCTAGATGAAAAGGGTCAATTTGATATTGTACAAGAAATATTTACACAAGTACAAGAAGTTGTTGTAGGAAACATCTTTGTTTAGATGCTTGATGTGTGGGTAAATCTAGCACATGTTTACTTTGCACAAGGACAGTTTGCACTTGTAGTGAAAATGTATCAAAATTGTTTGAGGAAATTCTATTTTGGCACTGACACCCAAATTTTATTATATTTAGCTTGAACACATTATGAAGCAGAATAGTGGCAAGATTGTAAAAGAACATTATTAAGAGTAGTAGATCATAATGAGCATTTTGAATTTGTGTTTAATGTAATGAGGGTTTCAAATTACCTCTGAATTCATTGCAGAGGGCATCCCCAAATCTAAGTTCACTACAGAGGGCCTCAGGTGACTTCAAATTCATTGCAACAAACTCTTAATCCCTTGCCCTCCTTTTTAGAAGTCTCTACGTCCTCTCTAAATCTTTATCGCTCATGCAAGTAGCTTCTATAACTGATCAAACTTCCTCAGTGCCAGGCTAGTGAATGAAGCGAGGTCTACAATGAACGGATGAAGCAAGGTCTGCAATGAACATGAATAATCATACCAATACATCGCGTGTGATACATAGTGCTAATAATTGGCAGAAATGTTTTTAAAAATAATTATCTAATTTGTATTCGATGACTAACTATTTAGCCATTTTTATTTCTGTGACTAAATAATTTTTTAGTCAACGACCAAATTAGTCATTTATTTACTCATTTATGGCTGAGTTGCAAAAAAAATAGTGGAATTTAGTCATTTTTAGCAAGTTGTGACTAAAAGTTTTAGTCACCTAGTCATTTATTTGCTAAATTCTACTAGTGTAGGTTTGAAACCCACTCTAGATAGTTGATTATCCTTATAAAAACTACATACAAAAGCTTTTGTAACTCCACCTTGGCCAATAATGTGATTTATGGATGGATTTTTCTCAACTTTTGCTTGATTGGTTTTGCATGAGGATGTACTATGATGTGGTGTACAATTGATCAATGATGTATCTAACTCAAGTATATCTACATATGACCAAGAAAAACAAATCTTTCTTTACCTAAGGAATGTTTCCATGTTGTTCTACTCCTCACCATCCAATTAAGATGTGTAGAATGTGACTTGAGGTGCCTTTGTTGTGCCCACATTGACCGGTTCAAATGATTCTACAAGAACTACTAATTTTTCTTTATCTATCATAATACTAGGCAAATTGAATCCCTCATCCTTGGGCACCTTAGAGAGGCTTTCACCTTTAGATGCATCATTTTTTTTACTATTTTGTGATCAAAAAGTGCCACACTATGGTTTTCACTTAGAGACCTTGTCTTAATTTTTAAATTTTCAATTTTGTAGCCAAGGGATTCAATCATATCACCATAGTATGCTTGTGTTCTGGATCAATGTTGAATCCTTCTTTATGGTCCTCAAAAGGTATGCGGTCTCAGAGTCCCATAAATTTAGAGATAACCTCATCATTCTCGAACAAGTCTAGAATTGGTGGTCCTTGTTGGTCCCAGTTGATGAGTTGAGGATAAATAAATTTTAGTTCATTGTCTTGGATAGAGGATATGAAAGATGTTGTAGTAATCATAATCATAGAGGCATGTTCAAATGGGTCAATGATGCAAAAGGGTGAGTTGTCGATGTGTTCAAAATTAGGTATATTTAACCAAGAGGAAACTTTGTCTCCCTCAATCAAAGTACCCTCGAGAAGAGGGGTTACATTTTTTATTGAGTTGTAACCAAGACCAATATTTTATATGTGCTTCTCAATGATAATAGGTTCACACATGCCTTGCTGATTTAGACCAAGTCATCCTATTCCTATGTAACCCATGATTTTCATTAGTTGGAAACCTTTTCTAGTTATGTCCACTTGAAGAGGAGGTTCTTCTTGTTCATCTTGGTATACCCATTTGGAGATGTCACCTTCGTCTATAATTTTTGCATTAAGATCTTCCCATTTTTTGAAGGTGGTTGGTTCCATTTTGATTTTCTTAGTCACCTTTTCAATATGTTGGGGTTTACCATAAGTTCTAGGAGAAAGTGGAAGTTCTCTCACAACAAAAGAGTCTTTTAGGTTGTAATCCCTACAATCGTTGTCCTTGATTAATACCTTGATCTATATGATAGTTTGTTGTGTTGTTGATGTAGATGTTGATGTGGATGTTAATGTTGATGGCTCAAAATAAGAAGAGGGTACTGGAACTTCATCATTCTTGGGTACTTGTAGCACTTTGTAGTATTTATCCTCCATAATTTTGCAATAGTAGAATGACTCCATATCACCTTTAATTATTATCTCTTTGTTATCATATGAGAATTTATACATTGGTGATATGTGGATGCTACGACCTAGATGGCATGGATCCATGGGAAACCAAGAAGGATGTTATAGGGAAAGTCAATATTCAAGACTTGACATGTTGTCTCTATAATTTCTGGCCCTACTTGTATGGGGAGTTTGATTATTCCCTTTGAATTCTGTTCATTTTCATCATAGGCTCAAATTGTGATGCCTTTTTCTTTTTCAATCACACCCTTAGAATAGTCTAGGTTTTTTATTAGTTGAAGGGTACACATATTTAAACTTGCACTTCCATCTATCAAGATGTAATGCATGATTATGGGATGATTATGATGGGAGGTCATTTTCAATGCACATGAGTTGATGGTTGGATGCAATATGTTCAACCATATCTTATAATTGCTTGGTATCAATATTAGTTGGTATGGATGATGACAAAAGAGCCTTTTCTAGGATTTTGTTATGTGCTAGAGAAATCTTCAAAAGTTCTAAGATAGATATTTGAGTACGTTTTTTCTTAATTTGGTCTAATTGACTATAATCTATAGGGTTTGACCTTGATGGGAATCTTGGTTGTGAAGAGGCTCCTTGAATGGTAGCCTTCCCTATAGAGATGTGGTTATCACATGTTCCTACAACATTGACATATGTGTGATTGACTTGGTTATAAAGTTTTCCCTTTTTGGTATCATTACCTTTGCTATGCTTGGGCATTAGGGTGTTGTATATGCCTAGGTCACTATTCCTAGAGCATTGATTGATACTCACCTCACCTTGATCTATGAGGTATTGGATGACATTTTTGAGTCTCATACAATTAGATGTCTTGTGACCTTTGGTTTTAGTGATACTCACAATGATCTTCGTCCTTATACCATACTGGTTTGACTTTTGGTTCATCATAATGTCTAAAATCGGGGACCATGATTAAGTTTGATTGAATCAACTTATGCAGGACCGTTTTGATTGGTTCCCCTAAGGGTGTATATTTGCATCGCAGTGGGTAGTTATTTTTCCTTGGTGGTAGTCCTTGTGGGGGATTTGGTATTGTTAACTATTTACTGATTGGTTTGTTGTGTATTTTCTTTGCATGGAGCATTTATCACAACTTTCACATCGACCACACCATCATTAGTAATGGTCTTGAACATTTTTATCCCATATAAGGGTTTTGTCATTGAAACTAGACGGTTGGTGATTATCTTTGTAAATCTACATTTCTCCCTTGGCAAGAGGCCCCTCTCAATGTTAAGCCCTTTGGATATGAGTTCTTCAAATGTCGTTACACATTGCATTCTTAGTTGGAAGAGTAAATTTCTGTCTAAGTTTCCTACAATGATTTCCACCTATTGTTCCTCAGGAATGAGACATTTACATTTGCTTTCCTTGTGTCTCCATCTTTATAACTGTTATCCCATCTTCTTTCTCTTTGAAAATTGACATTCATGAGTTTTCACATTTCCTTGATTTGTCATGTTTCCTAGTTGAGTTTGACCATGATTATGTTATGGCTTAAATTCAAGCTTGGAGACTCCTCATTAGTTTTTAGAGACATACATTTTGAGACTTCATCCTTCTTCTTTTAAGTTTGAAATGGAGTGACTTCTTCATCTACCTATGGACTTGTTTCTTCCTAAAGGAAGATGTGTTGCTTCTATGCATTAGATCATCTTTTATTCTTCATCGACATTGGAGTTTATTCATTATGGGGGGGGGATATCTTGTCTCTCTTTTTCCCTCTTATGGGGGGTCATTGATTTTATATTCATGATGGATGTAGTCCTTAGGGGTATCATTGAGTCTTCCATACATCATCCTTGTTTGTATCTTTTCTCCCTTTTGGAGATGAGTTTTGTCCCATTGGGTTTTCTCCTTTTCTCTGTTTGTGAGAGATTGCATTATAAATGGGTACCTAACATGACCTAGTAGTTGGGACCCATAATAATCATTTCCATGTTGTATGCATTGGAATTGGAAAAAAAGAAATTAAAATAAATTGAAAACATAAATAAAGAAATCAAATCAAATCTCTACTTTACTGATCCCACTACAAACCTAAAAAGGAAATGATGTGATGTTGCTTTGTCTTTAGTGTGGATGTTTGTTCTTAGTAGCATAACAATATACTAGATTGATGATAGCTCGATTTTGACAAAATGATATATATTTCAATTGAGTTGATTTACATAAGATGTGAGATCTCCAAATGAAGAAGGAACTCAATTTTATTTATAGATTTTTTGGGAAAAAATCAAATGGAAGATGAGGATAAGAATAAAGACTTTAGTTAACTAAAGAATCTAGGGTGTCAACTCAACTAAAAATAGAAATTTTCCATTTCAATTCATGAAGAGATAATAATGAATTATTTGAGTTAAAATGATGGATAATTGTGCACATAAACTTTCCATTTGAAGGGTGAGTTAATTGGTGGATGAAGATGGAGATTCTAAAATGAAGTGGAGTTAACTTGTGAGAGAAGATTGATATGCTAAATGAAGATTGAATTAACTGATGATGGAAGAAAGAGTTGACCAAAGAGCTGGAAATATAATTTATTTGAATATGGATATTTAATTCTCATTTAATTAAATAATAAAATGTAATTTAAATAAATGGATAAATGAAGATTATTAATTAATAAATAATTTTTGATGTGATAAATGGATACTAAGATCTCATTTAATTATTTAATTAATTAATAAAATACTAATTAATTAATTAATTACTAATTAATTAATTAATTAGTTACTATTTAATTAATAAATAAAATATTATTTAATAAATAATAATGTGATGTGATAAATGATAATTAATTAATTAAGTGATTTATAGATGATAAATAGATGCAACTAATGATGACAATTAGGGTTAGGTGGGCTAATTTAGGTGTCTACATATGTTTTTCATCTTTGCATAATAATCTACTCTCGAAGTCAAACTTAAGGGGGTGTTGGTGTGAATAAATATCTTATAACTAGCTAATTCCTAGCAAGGGGACTTATTCAAATGTTAAGTTTACTTAGATTGTAGGTGATCTTCTAGAAGTCGATAAGTTCTTATCATCTCTTATATTTTTGAATTTTTGTTAAGATAGTTGTCTCATAACATAGGATTAAGACACATGTCATAGTCTTGTCTAATCCTATCTCATACCTTGGCAATATAACCAAGGGGTTCTCATTTGTATTTAATTCTAGTCAAATATAATTACAATCTTGAGTATTGCATATTGGCTATTACATTGCATCCATTATTGTAAATTTTTTCTCTTGTGGAGGTTATTTTTGGTTTTGTAGGTGATCCTGGAGGCTGGTGATCTTGGAGACTTGAGTCCTTGAGTGACTCGAACAATGTCCACTTTGAAAATTAGTTAAAAATCACATATTTGTTAAAAATTAGCAAAAAAAAGAACATAAACTACATGGTGTTATTTAATTTCTCACTAAAGTGATTTTTAAAATACTAAAAAAAAGTTAACATTTTAGGGGGAGTACACACTAGATGCTATGTTATATTTTTTTGACAGAAATAGGAGCACTTTGTGTGCTCCCCCTTTTTGAACCCCTTTTTGAGCACTACAACTCTTGTTTTTATTGTGTTTTCAAATTTTGCTCGTATAACTATCTAAAATTTCTCATTCAAGATCACTCTTTCCTAATTTCAAAAAAAAGAAGAAAAAACTGATCATTGAAGACTCTTGTTTGGTCTGCCATCTCCCTACACATACCTAGAAGCCAACCTAGGTTTCCTCCCTACCCTCACTCTCCCCCTTTTTGCTAGTGTGTCTTTCTTGGTCAAAAGCATACCTAAAAAACAAATTTATCATTTGAGAGAGCTACTTCTCTAAAAAAATAAAGGTTGTTTGTTTGGTTACGAGCTATCTAACTATTGGATAATTTGTTACTATTTATTGGTTGAGTCGTATTTTAGCATCAACAAAATCATTTACCAATAATATATAAGAAAAGTAAGTCCTAAAAGAAGATAGTAACTCAAGATTTGATCAAATTACTCTAGAAAAGAACTTTGCTAATTACAAATAAATATTAAAAAGTAAATCTAATTCAAAGAATAAAAAATGAAAGATATTTAATTAATGATAAAATTATTTCTAAATTAAAAATAACATCGATAATTTATTTTCTCTTTAATTAAAAAAATAAATTTCAATAAATATTTCTATTTCTATTTTACCTTCTTTTAGGACATTTATGGGGATCCTTGTTTTGTGAGCTTTTAAGAACCTTTCTATATGTTCATAAGAACACTCATTAAGACCTTTCTTTAATTTTTTTTAAAACAAGTGAGGGCTTTTAAGACAAGATGCATGAATTTTCATAATTGAATCAATTAAAGCTATTGCTTTATTTTCAAAATGCTTCTCAAAGACTAATTATTTGATACTTTCATCATTTTCTAAGGACTTTATTATATGTCCCTAAGAACAATCATTAAGACCTTTAATTTCTTTTGAAACAAATTAAGGACTTTTAAAACAAGATGCATGACTTTTTGAAACAATTATATCTATTATTTTAATTTCAGCATGCATTTGAATGACTAATTATTTAATAATTTTAACATTTTTTTAATGAAAAATGATATCATATTTTTAGGATTTTTAATTCTAAATAGTATGTCTAACAAATCAAATCCCATGAAAATAAAATTTATGGGTCCACAAACCTTCGTCTATGTAATGTTGTTCCCAAATCCATCGGTCAACTCCCCTGCAATTAGTTTATGTTTTTGGGAAAGTTTGTTTGCAATATTATATTTGCTTTCAGTATCATAAAAATAATATACTCCACAAAAAAATAATGGGAAGAATCTCTGAATTTTTTTCCAAAGCTCCATGCCAGCTCTTTTAAAAATATCTTCAATTTCCTTCGTCCTCTTCTGGGTGTCAGCATTATGAACTAATTTCAAACTTATCCATCAAACTCAATGTTTTTGATTGCAATCACCCATTTCAGACATTGGACATAACTATTTCATAATTCAGTTAATCAAATTTGTCACCATCTAATAATCATAAAAATTCTGACAGCACAGATTTAAAAAAAAAAATTGGATTGACAGCAGAGAAAAATTAGTTGTGGCATTGTAAGTTATGAAAACTTTGGAGGAAATGCAGATTGATTGATGAAAGCAAGGTCTCATTAACTACAGTCATGAAACTTAGTGATGGTGGTAGGCTGGCCTTTGGATTCTCAGGCCTTTTGGAGTTCTTATACAATTAATAATCTAAGCTTGCATAGACTATAGAACAACCCTTATTACTTTCTGCCTTAGAAAAAATCAAAGAATTTTTGTATTCCTTCACCACATTAATGATGGTAAATCCAAAACACTGTAGTAGTGATGCTTGAGACTCAATAAAAGGCACTATCAATTCTTTTTTATGCAAGAGAAAGCAATCGCTGAATGCTTGAGATAGAAGTAATACCAAATTTTGGAGCCAGAAGAACTTTTTTTAGGAGGAATATGGGTTTGGTCTATTCATGATATCTTAACATATTCAAGAAAACAATCAAAGTTCCTAATGTCAACTTCTTTTTCTTTCCCTGTGACTGTCGGCTGACCTTATTCTAATGTTAAAGATAATGTTGGCTACAAGTATATGGTGCCTTTGATAGAGCAGATACCCCTTTAGATTTGACAGGAAGTTTGCCCATGCTGTGATTTAGAAGCTTCCCACGAATGGTGAAAAACCATTTGATCATCCATAGTTCTTTTTGCAGTTCCTTGCTGATATGGACATGAAGGCTGACCAAGCAGAAACAGGATTTTGGTGCAGGCCTTGAAAGCCTTTCTTTCAATAGAATTGATATGGTATGTTAGGTTTGACCATTAATGGCAATTGCTTTGGATTTTGGCTAAGTTTTCTTGTGGGTATATTGGTTAATGGCTTCAATGCTAACCTATGCTTATTCAAATGTCCTAGTTACATGGTCGGCAAAGAGAAATTCTTCAGCAAGATGTTACAGGTCTTCAATTTTGAATTGGTGAGGCTTAAGGCACATGCCAGGACCATGTTTATTGGCGGGCAATGTTCCCAACTGGGCCTGCACACCAGTTGCGATTCCTCAACCTTGCTAACGGTAAAAGCCCAATAGTCTCAACTCTGGGTAGTGAGCAAGAAGGGATTTCTTTAATTGGGGTAGCAGGAGTAATCTGCAGGGTATATATGGTGCTGACAGATATTATAGAACTTGGAATTTTAATTCTGTATCATAAATGGGCCGGGAATTTGGATTAATGAACTGCTTGAGTTTGAAATTTTGCTCCTGGCTGGCAATACTCCTCTGCATGTGTTACTATTCCTATGCCGCAGAACCTTACAATTCAACTGAGAGGACTGCACTGTTAGATTTGAAAGACGGTCTTCTGAACAATGCAATATTGCAGAAGAATTGGAGCGGGCCACAGTGCCTTGATAGCCTGAGCCGGTGGAAAGGGATTACATGTGTAAACGGACGGGTTACAGAGCTTCTATTAGAAGAGATGGGACTTCAAGGATCCATAAAAGAGAATGCACTGCTAAATCTTACAGAATTAAAAGCAATTAAGTTTAGGGAAAATAGATTGACTGGATTCCTTCCTGGTCTATCAGCCCTCTCAAAGCTGCAATCCATTGATTTTTCACATAATGAATTCTCAGGTCCTATGCCAGAGTACTTTTCTGCACCATGGAAGCAGTTAAAACTGCACTATAACAATCTGAATGGCTCGATTCCTTATCTATATTGAATTCCAGCTTGTTGGAGACATTTCAAATCCAGAATAACGCTATCTCTGGCACAATTCCCCCTTTCAATCAATCACGCCTAAAAGTCTTCAATGTGTCGTACAACAATCTTACAGGGTCAATACCAAATACTCCAGTTATGCAATCTTTCAATGAAAGGTCTTTCTTGGGCAACCCTGGCTTATGTGGGAAACCTCTGAATAATTTATGTCCTAATGAAACTGCACCTGTTCCATCTCCTTCTCCATCGCCTTATCCATCTCCAGGTACTCCCACTGAGCAGCACAATTCAACACTCAGAAACAGAGATATTATTGTGATTGTGGTGTCAGCCTTTGTCTGTCTAATACTCATAGCACTTTTCTTTTACTGCTGTTCTAGAATGATGAAGGCAAAGAAAGCAGTTTCGAAAGGTTCTCCAAAAATCCAAAAAAGTGTGGAGATAACAGAAACGTTCCAGTCTAGCTCTTCAGGAGCTGAAGTAGAGCCGAAGAATAAGGGAAAGATGGTATTCATATCAAGCTTAGACCCCCCTGGTTACGATATCGATGATCTGCTCAGGGCATCTGCAGAGCTACTTGGAAGAGGAAACTTTGGGAGCACATACAGGGCAGTGCTTGAAACGGGTGAATCTTTGGTTGTGAAAAGACTCAAAGATCTAAATGGTTTGACAAAGAAGCAATTTGATCAGCAGATGAAGCTCCTTAGTAAACTGCAACACAGTAATCTGGTCCCCGTTGCAGCCTACTATTTTGCTAAAGAGGAGAAGCTCATAGTGTACAACTATATGCCTAATGGGAGCCTATTTGATCGTCTGCACGGTAATGTTTCATAACATTTTCTGTTTACTTGTTTTTGAATGTTTGAAGTTTTAGTTAAAAAACCAGAAATATCAATAACAATTTTTATTTTCTGTTTCTTGAGATTTGTAAATTTGTTCAAGAAACCAGTAGAAAAAGTTAGACACCACCTCCTGCAACTATGTTGCAAATTAAATCGATCCGTAATGAGTTAATTTTAATACAATAATCATGGCATAGTAATGAATTCATGTTATAAACAATACTTGTCTTAGTCCTAAAATAATTCAATAAAAATGTATGGAAACCTAACCTCTTGCCCAAAAAAATAGGAGGACTAACAGTTCCAATTGCAAAAAAATTTGGGGAGTAATTGTTGGAAATTGACCTACATCAGAACCTATCAGTAAATGGGAGACTCTAGGTTTGACTCTTAACTGGTCCATAGAAAGTTTAACATAGTATCAAAATTCATATGAAGAGCTCTAGACCAAGCTAGGATCACCAAGCACCTCCTGTGTGGGTCAAAGAGGGTGTTATCCAAACCAAAGATGGACTGCTCATCAAGAGGACTGATAGCTCAGTGGTAGAGCACCGCAACAACAAATTGAAGGTCACAGATTTAAATCTTTGCTGGTCTATGAATAGTTTAACATGGTATCAGAGTCCAAATGAACAGAGCCAAGCTAGGCTAGGATCTCTTAGTGCCTATAATGTGGCTCAAAAGAGAATGTTAAAAATGAGCCACATCTAAACCAAAGATGAACTAGTCACAAGAAAGCTCGTAGATCAATTATAAAACAACCCAACAGCATCTCCTAATTGTTCCATGAGAAATTTAACAATAATTCTTATAAACATCGTGTCATAGACATTGAAAAGTAATATATTACTTGCCCCACACAGATTTTTTGTTTTTAGGAAAGAAAAGGTGCAAAGATAATAGCATCAAATTCTAGCTCAGAATTTGGACCACATTGAAAGTACCAGTTAAAATTGTTATGTGACGATCTCGTTAAAAAGATAATCTGGAAAAAAAATATAAATTTGCTACTAATAGTTACAGGACAGAACATAATGTGAATGTCTTTCTCTGTATGGATATATTCTTTGAAAAGGGGAATATAATTATTCCAAGTTTCTAACAATAGAAATCCTTATGGCTGTGAAGAGGTGCTTGTCAATATTCTTTTTCTTCACAGAAAGATCACTTATGTTAGACAACCAAGGAACGTATCTGACCGACATGGTCTAAGAATATACGATGCAAACATCTTTTAATTGATATATTTTCATGTTTATTGGAAGCAAAGCGTAAAGCAATGCACATCTTTTTTCTAAACTTCACAAAGTCTTTTACATTTGAGAAAAAAGTATGAAAACCTTAAATTTCAAAGCTTCCCAAAGGATGTTTTTCTACTTACTTTAAATACATTGTTTGTGCTTGGAGCTTATCTGACCTAATGTTTTTAATTCAATGGCGTTACGTGTTGCTATAATGGCCTATTTGCAGTCTGTTTTTGTGTGGTAAATTGTTTTTTTCATTTATTTAAGTTGCAGAATTGTCAAAACAGGAGTGAGTAGCTTTGGGTAATTTAAATTTATGTTAAAGGAATATTCAACCAAACGGTTTGTTAATTAATAATATCAGATTTCTACATGTTGTTTATTATGAAATGACTTCTGGATTCGATTGTGTATAATTTTTTGTATCAAAAACATTTCGGAGCACACTCTATGATCCATCATCAGGATGAAAGCAGAGAGCATAAGGAGAAAAATTAGTAAGTTGCAGACCAAGACCAAATTTAAAGAACCAAGGGATAGGAGAGATTACTGCATGCAAGCCAAGAAAGACAAGACACAATTGAATCCATAAATCATTTCATATTAACAAACGATTTCTCTTAAATTTAATGGTATTTTAGATATTGATCACAGTATCCTTTATTTGTTTGTAGGATCACTATGAGAATTTAATTTTACTGATTTCTATTGATTCCACAGGTACTCGAGGACCTGGTAGGATGCCTCTCAACTGGAAATCTCGGCTCCACATTGCTCAAGGGGTAGCTCAAGGGATGGCCTACCTGCACACCCACTGCCCACAACAAAAGACCCCTCATGGCAACCTCAAGTCTTCTAATGTCTTGCTAGATGAGCACTTACACCCTGCACTCTCTGACTATGGCCTTGCACCTCTCCTCAGTCCACACCTTGCATCCCTCAGGCTAATGTCATACAAAGCACCTGAATATCTTCACTCAAAAAAGATTTCTCCCAAATCAGATGTCTGGTGCTTTGGTATATTTCTGCTAGAGCTCCTCACAGGAAAACCTTATTCTACAATAGGCTCCCCTGGGGTGGATCTCCCAGAGTGGGTTAGCTCTGCTTATACAAACATTAATTGGAGAAGTGATGTTTTTGACTTGGAGATTCTTGATCATAAAGAATCATTGGCACAGATGGTAGAAATGCTAGATATTGCTTTGGCATGTGTAGATGAGGTCCCTAACAAGCGGCCAAATATGAGTGAGGTGTTGAAAATGGTGGCAGGGATTAAGGAAAATGATCAGGAAGAAGAGAGCTTGGTTACTGAAAGTAGATTATCAGTAGGAGAGGCTTCTTCTAGCAGCCGTTCTATTAGATCTGTTGCTTCATCAACAGTGTAGCTCAAAATTTTAATTTTTTTTTTTTTTTTTGTTATTAAATTGAGATTGCAATTTGACATCAATAATTCAATTCAAAATAACAATAAAAGCTGCTAAGCGGTCATTGCAGTGTTATTCATGTGACTTTATGCTTTTTGGACTCTGTCCATGTGACTCTTGGGGTGTGCTTTTTACCATTCAATTTTTTTTTTTGGTTTGTGAATATGTGTAATATTATCTTTAATTAATAGATATAGACACCTATTCATAAAAAAAAATAGTTCAATTTAGTTATGATATAATATTATTTCAATTTGTATATAATAGATTTTGAAGTTTTTATTTGAAAAATGTATACCAATTTTTATATAAATGTCAATGTAGTTTAGGTTAATATGATTAGAAAAAAAGTAATATAAAAATTATTAGACAATTTTTAAAAGATAAATATTGTAAAAATAATATGTCTATTTTATGATGAATAGTGTACAATGTACTAATTCAAATAAAAGTTGAGTGCAATAAAATCACATCTCCAAAAGTTGATGCAAAAGTCTATAGACAAAACAAAAATAATCACTACTAAGCAATTAAAGCTATTTCATTAGAATAAGGAGGAGGGTCATGGTCATGGGGCTACCTAGCCATTCAAGAGGTCGTGATGATCAGTAATATGCTCTCAACTTATGATGGCATCCTCTTTGTCTATTTCTTCTTCTTGATCAACAAGAATTGTGCAACAAGAGATGAAATAATTTGTAGATGAAGAAATTTCCCACTATCATATTAATTAGAAATGCAATGACAATTATTTGTACTAGTTCATGGGATGTCTAGTGGTCCAAACTTAAGCCAAATGGAGTGTTTTTTATATATGTCAATTAGCTTAGTTTGATGATGCAACCAACATTCACAATAAAGCACTCACTATCATTATTGAATGAAAAATGAAATAAATTCCTAGAACCTTAATTAAAATTCCTTCAATATACATTCCATTCTGTCTAAAATTGAAACAAACTCATTTTTAACTACAAATACGAAATTACCTTTTTTGGAAGTTTTTAACAATTTTCTAGACTTACCATTTTTGGTAATTTCGCATGCTTATTCACATGTCCATGAAAGTTTCTGTTTATTGGAGACTAAATGAAGACAAATTAATCATCACATTTCTAATCTAATTGCATGCAAGAGTTCAAAACTACTTAAGAGAAAAATAAAAAAATGGAAAAATCCAAAAAACTCATTGAGACCTCAATTTAAGGCCCTAGATGATTGAAAAAGGCTTCAAAAAAGTGTTGAGACTTGCTCCAACCAAACAAGTTATGTTGGAATTGTGTTCAACTCTTTGAGACACTTCTCCACTCCAAACTTCAACTCAAATAGACTCTCGGGTCAAAAGTTATGACCTTCGGAAGTCCTTGTATCATTTGACCTTTTACAATTCATATTGAGCTTGAAATACTTTGTCCACTTCTTCTTATTGTATATCATAAATAGTCTATTATTATCTCCAATTAGGAGATTTAAAGAAATCCACATGTGATAAAGGTTGTCTCCTTTCTAGATGGAGAGAGGGTTCATAGAATTCTTGTTGTCTAAGTTATAAGAAGGAATGTATAGTTTTCTTTGAAACATTTCTAATATTTCATATTAATTTTAAGCACATTTTAGAAGGTTGACAATAAAAATGTGGTTTGTTTCTCTTTATGGTCTAAAAAAATTATGGTTACAAAAGTCTAAAAATAAAATAATACTTAAGTATACACTGTTACTGTAGGTGGTGTTGAAAGATGATCATCACTCATAGGAACCATCCACTAGGCATGCTCATCTAATACATCAAGAGTCATCCACCATTGCTATGAAGTAAATTGATCATGCATTATGAGGGGACCAAAATGCCACAACTAGGTAGGGGATTAATCAAAGGTGATAGACTCATAGTTCATGATTCATGATTAAAGACAAATGTAGAACCACATCATTCTTATAGATAGAGGCTTTCCTTTGAGGGGGAGTAGATTACCTATTGGTGCTCAAAGGTGTTGGTTCTCATATCCTTAAGGTTAGACCTTTTCATGAGTGCTAGGGGTGTCAAACTCAAGACAAAGACCTCAAACTTATGATTAGGCAGGGAAAATATGGACCAATTTACTAAGGTGGGTAAGTCCTTTGACTTTAGGATTTTCTAGGTTGAGGGGGGCTTCTCTGAGGTGCAAGAATATATGTAACTATAAAAATAGATGTATATATTGACATAAACCATACCTAGTGCATAGTATAATCAAATTTGTTTGTCACTAAGCATTTGTATGCTAGTTTGACAATGTAAAATTCTACATCTTTGTAAATTATATGAAGTACCAGTCATGCAAAGTGTTTGTTTTTGGCCAAACTAGACATTGAACTAAATTATTTTAACTAAATCTTCACTTACGGGCACCTATAGCTGCTAAACCATGAGGAATTTGAAGATGATGCAAACTAGTGATTTGTGATATTTTGTCTGTAGATTCTAAATATATATATTTTAATTATGATATCTAGTGTATGCAATCGGTTTCATAATGTTTTATTGAATATATTTTTCTTAATTAAGTTTTGAAGTTAGACTAGTTACAATTCAGACATAGGTTTACTTGCCAACATAGAACTTTTTTTGTATGTATCGAAATTCTTTTTTTTTTTTTGTTGGATCAAAGACATCAATATTTAGTTCATAGATATTTTTCAATTTATTTTTTTGATAATCTGCTATTTTTCCAAATGTGCAAAATAGATAGCTTGACTTTTAGTGAAAAACTTATGTTTAATTAAACTAAAAAAAATACATAATAAAACCAAAATATATTAAAATTATATTCAATGGATAGCTCGTTCAGAGGACTACCATTATCCAGTTGGGTTTGTGAAGTTTCCTCCATTTTCATCCTTAACTCGAGCTTCGAAAGGAAATTTTTTGTATAAATTTGGTAGAAGAGGGGGAGAAGGAAAAAAAAGGGGATTCACTCAAACCCCCTTTGAACGAACCCCCTTCGAGTGAAGGGGGTTTGCTAGAAGGGGGTTCGAGCGAACCCCCCCCATTTTCTACCATTTTCCTTTATTTCATAAGAGAAACCCCATCAAAGGGGTTCAAGCGAACCTATCTTATAAAAGGGGTTCACTTGAAGGGCATTCGAGTGAACCCCCTTTGTTGGGGTTTGCTCGAATCCCCCTTCTTGTGAACCCCCTTTGAGCGAACCCCTAAAAACTTGAATTTTGTTTTTGGGAGAGATTTTGTAATTTTCCTTCCTAAATGTAATTGTAAACTAGTTTTGTGGGATCACCTATGATAAGTTACCCTAGTATTCTTATGCACATATAGGCATGGTAGTGATTGAAAATAAAACAACACAATATGAAATGATGTTTAATTTATTAGTGGGTTGGTGTGATTGGAGGTTGAGCATGAAGAAAATACACACATGTATATAGCTAGACAAAAAAGTCTAAATTTTTCATACTTCAAAGAATGCAATAATTTAAAGCCCCTTTAAATGTAACACCTTAATCAATATACCATAAAAGAGTATCTTTTAACTACACACATAAGTTAGGCTCTATGCACATAGCTAAGCTTGCAAAACATCAAAATTTGTTAGTGATGGAGCCTGATCTTATTGGTTCTTGAGATCATTTCAGCATAGTGGATTCAAGAGGGTACCCCTATAGGTTTTGGGGGACCATACCCTTGGCATGCAGTTTGGGGGATACATTCCTTGATGGGGATTGAGGGTAGTGCCCCTAAAAGCCACATTTGATGATATTTATTCATTGTAAATTTGGATCATTCATCATTAGGTCATAGATCTAATGGTAGAGATTATATTGGTTTTTTATTTCCTTACAAGACAACCCCCTTTAATGAGAGCATTATATTTTGGCTATGTATTGTATTGTGAGAGGAGACTATGATAGAGAGAAGATGAAGTTATAATGGATGTGTTGTAGGTTGTATCCCTTCATTTTTTGGATGAAATAAAGGAAGGACTGGTTGTTTCTTTGTCGATGTAACCCATAATGGTTAAACCACATATATTTGTGTCTCTATGTTTTTGTGCTATTTTATATCTTAATTTTACATTCATTTTATTGTATATTTCTCTACGATCATATTTCTAGCAATTGGTATCAAAGCCATACATTTATTTGGTTGATAAAATCAAAAGGAGGGTTCTTGGTTCAAGTGGGAGCAATGGTGGAAGAAGGAAAGTTCAGGTTTGAGAAGTTTAATGGCCAAAACTATCAACACGAAAGATGCGAATGGAGGACTATCTAAATCAGAAGGATCTTTTCTTACCATTAGGAAAAAAAAGAAAAGAAGCTGAAAAATATGATAGAAAAAGAATAAGAGGTTCTTGATAGAAAGGTACTAGAAACAATTGATATGATTGTGCCTAGTAGCATCAATGGATTTCAATATATCAAAATAAATGACAATGGTAGATCTGATGCCAGCATTTACTAAACTATATGAAAAATCCTCAGCTTCCAACAAGGTATTTCTTATTGTAATGTCATAAAATTACACCCCTTACAATTTCACATACCTTCTTGCATCTGCTTTAGTATCCACTCCCCTAGAATTTGTGTAGGCTCATTTTAGCCCCTGCATCAAACTTTTTCCCCTCTCAAGATGTTCAAGACCCCTTTTCAGTAGCTACCTTCACACATTAGCTTTGCGTCAAACCTCAAGTGCTTTTCCCGTTCTCATCGTTTTGTAGCGTGATGTGTCTGGACATTAGCGCATTGCACGAATGCCCGAGTTCCATACTAGCATCCCATGACGTTTCAACATTCAAACAACCATTTTTGAGCATGTTTTCCATTTGTCAACTAACTTTTTTAGTGGTAATGGCTTGAGACACCTTATAACTGCTTGGGAAGCTTATTTTCCTTCCTCTTCTCCCTTTAAATGCTATCTTTCCAATTCATTTGTGCTTCTAGCTTCTCTGTAGCTATTGGGATTCTCTCTTTTCCCTTTTTACTCTCTTGCTTGCATAGATCTCTCACTTGTTACAACAGCTTCAAGCAATTTCACGTCCTTACAACACTCTTTTCATCTCTCTTGGCTCTTGCAGCTATCTTTGCCTCTCTCTTTGGCTTCTTTAAACCTTGCAGCTGATATCTCTCTTACCTTGTGCTTGTGAGCATCTTGGAATTTATCACATCCCTATGATACAGGTTCTCCTCCTTGAGCAGGGATTACTTTTATCACTCTTGCATTCATTTCATTCCTATTATCTCTATCTATCTATTTGGTTGTCTGTGGAGGTGGGAACACCAAAATGAGGGTTTGATTGAGGAAAACCCCTATACACCCCCAACATTTTCTCTAGATCTTATATATTCAGGTATTGAAGACATTCATTTGCTGGATGCTCCATTACTTGGGTTTTTGTGAGCTTCTTCTATTTCTCATCCTCTTTAACTTTATCATTTGTACTTTACTTCATTTTAGTTATGTTACATTATGTTACCTTCTCTCATTTTGTAAGTTCTTAGCAATCTGATAGTTAGTAGTCACTTTGTTGTTTTCTATGATAAACTCAGTTTTTGGTCTATATGAGATGCCAGTGCACCATGGTGTCATCCTTGTTCCATGTTGTCATCCTTTGGCTGAGACCTGTTAGTTTGTCCAGGAAACCTCTGTGATTTTACTACTTCAGATTCTAGAACTCTTGCATTGTTCCTTGAGGTAGTTTAGGGTAGTTCGCCCCCTAGGAATCTCTTGAGAATAAAGAGACTCATGAGTAGCGAATCCCCCTTCTCTACATTTGGTGAACCTGACATGAAACATAGTATTTTAAAAAAAACTAGGAATTTATTTACCCCAACTTGGTGGGGTCATAACTTTTGACTCGATGCTCAGAATTTAGAACCATTATCACCATTGGAAAGGTCTCCAAGAGGACTAATTCAATCCCTAAAATATTGTGCCTTTGGTAGATGAATTTTAGGGACCGACGCAATTTTCGACCCCAAATTATGCTTCGAAGACCTCCAAAAATGCAAATTACTAGAACCTAGAAAATACCAAAAAAAATAAATAAATTACATTTTTGGTTTTTCTTAGTTCTGTCACCCCTAGATTGCTTCGGATCAAATGACTTGTTTATTCATTATTTATCATATTTAACTTACTATTTTCAAAATTAATTTTATATCTTCTTTTATTAGTTCAATATCTAATTCTATTCAAAGTGTTAATGGCATTCCATTTCATGCATGTGATGGTGACTTGGCTTTACCCATGTCACCTGGTATCTTTGATCCTTCTCATGAAATTCCTCTTGTGATGGAGGATATTTTTTTGAAAGAAGATGAAATCATTGATACTTTTCTTAATGTTACTCTACCTTCTATTCATTCCAATGCACTCTCTTCTAGAGATGATACATTTGTGAATGATGAATCTCTTCTCTATTCCAATGCACTCTCCTCTAGAGATGATGCATTAGCGATTGATGAATCTCCTTCCACATTTGATCCTCCTCCGATCGATGTTGAGAATATGTATTCAAATAATTATTCCACTAGTTGTGATGAGTCTATAAATATAATCTATGTCTCTGCTACCCCTCAAAGGCCTAAGAGACCTATTATTTATCTGACCCCAACTAGTCCTTCTCCTAAAAGGATTTGTTATATTAATGGTGTTCTATTTGATGATGATTCTCTAAATCTTTACACGAAGGCTCCCTCTTATAGAGAGGTAGCCCATACTTATAAGAATAGAAGGAATAAACAAAATGTTGATCAACCTACTTCTTTACCACCTTCTCAACCAAGCCTTCCTTCAGCTCTTAAACCTACAGTTAAAGCACCCAGTGATTACAATCGTGTTGAGAAAATTTGAGTTACTTTGACTAATATCTTGTTGTGGGACTTGCTTCCGTTTGCTTTGGTTTATCAAGGTATGCTTCAGGAAGCATTGCAAAAGATCCTCTTGCCTTCTTCTGCTAAGTTGATGGATGTTAATGTGTTGATACCTCATATTGATGTGGATTCACCAAATATTACGTTCTATCTACAAAAATTCTCACCTTTAGAAGTGCATAAGCAAGCGGATCCTCTAATTATTATAGTCAACATTAAAAAAATTTGCATTAGACACACTCTATTTGACACCAATTCTGCGCTTAATGTGTGTATCATTGATCTATTGCCTAAGATTAATATTGACTCATCTTCTCTTAATGCTTCTTCTATCATCATTTGTGGGTTTGATAATGTTGGTTGACAAGCTTTAGGCATGATAGTATTGCCTTTGAGTTTGGGACCTGTTACCGTACCCACCCTTGTATATGTTATGTGGGTGATCCCACAAAGCTAGTTTACAATTTCTGGGAGATTCTGATTTTTGCTGAAATCACATATTTTTAGAAAATATAATGATTTAAGCCTTAAAAAGTTACATTTAAATCATTCCAATTTAAGAGGGTTTGATCAAACTACCTTAGATCGAACTCCCTTGGATGGAACCCCGCTAGTTTTAAACCATACCTATAACAGAGTCTCCTTTACACCTATCAAAATACTGATAAAAAACCACTTTTGATTTACCTTTTGGGGGATCAAATGAATTCATTTAAAATTTATTTTTTGTAAGTATGTAGTCCTTATTATAAGCTTCCCAAAAAGTATAATTTTAAATAAATTTAATTTTAATTATTATATTTATTTTTATTTCTTTGAATGTAGGTTTTTCACCAAAATCAAGCTCTCTATTCTCATATGTGGAAAAATAAAAGATTATCAAAAAATAAATTAAAAAAATATGAGTGCACTAGATATTGAAGTCCTTGATCCAATAAAAACAAAATTGAATTTCAATACATACAAAAAGTTGTGTTATATAGTCTCCTATGTCCGAATTGTAATTGGTTTGACTAAACTTGTTTAAGGAAAAAATATTCAATAAAACACTATGAAACCAATTGGAAGAACTAGATATCATAGTTACAAATCTAAATTCAAAAAAGAATTTTATCCTTCATGGAAAAAAAAATTGTGTTATATGGTGAGCGTCACTCCTTAAAAATGGTGTTTACTGAAAAAAATAGTTTTCAAAGGAGATGGAAAAAGAAGTGCAATCTAATTCCATTTTTTTTGAAAAAGATATATTTAGAATCTATAGACAAAATTTCACAAATCACTAGTTTGCATCATCTTCAAATTCCTCACAGTTTAGCTGCTATAGGTGCATGAAAGTGAAGATTTAGTTAGGAAAAAATAGTTTAGTGTCCAGTTTGGCCAAAAATTGTAAACTAGTATTGTGGGATCACTCATGTTAGAAAAATTACCATATAACCTTCTTCTTGGTAGACTGTGGATTCATGCTATGGGTGCAGTCTCATCTACCTTGCATAAATCCATTAATTTCATTTACAATAATCGAGTAGTCATAGTCAGGGCTGACGTTGAGGCTATGCACATGTGAAATGGCAACTGCTGGTTAGGTTTCAGTTGTGCCTACTCTTATTCCTTTAGTGTCTTCCAATGTGTCAATTTTTGCTCCAGTAGTACCTACTACAAAGGATACTATTGAGATAGATGTCCCTGAAAAGATCCTTTTGAAGCAAGAAATCCTAAGTCTACTCCTTCTACCTCTCCTCAAGGGAATGCACATGTCTTGGTGATGATTGGGTTCTCTAGACTTTAAAAATCCTTCATTGGAGAACATAAATTTGAACTTATCCACTTAAACCTTTCAATAACATCATACACACCTAATATCAAAGATTATTATTCTTCTATATCGTGGGACAATGTGAGCAATAGTTGTAATTTCCTTAATGTCGATCCTCCTCCTTCCGAGGAAGATGATCACACTTCTATTTTAAGGAGGTTAATGTTGGAAGTACTACCAAGAAGGATGATGGTGATCTCATAGAGGAGTATAATCCCCATTGTTGGAGTAATGCTCTCTATGAAGATCCTCCTCCAAGTTATCAACATTTACAAGCATGTTATGGCCTTGGCATTAAGCTTTTCTCTAAATATGGTTATGGGTGTAAAGGTTGTGGGCATAACAAACAAGGCATTCAGGTCCCTATAGAATTCACACCTTGTAATCGTAATTTGGGGTTTGGTTGCTCAAATGAAAAATCTAAATGGAAATCACGGTTGAATGTCGATATGGTTTCTCCTCAACCTCTTCCATTATCTTCTATCTTTGTATCTTTTTTTGGTGAGCCCTCAAGATCTTCTTCACAATAGAAAGGGTTGCTTCCTACTTATTCTTTATTTGAGCAAGAGTGTATCCTGTTGAGACTTCTAAAAGTTGACTTGAATACTCTTCCTTCTCCTACAGGTAAGAAATTTCATTAGAACGATAAAGAAAAACATTCTTTTTGTGCATACCATCGAGTGCCTGGCCATTCCACTAGTGAATGTAAGGCCTTGGAGGATAAAATACAACTTGATTTAGGTGCCATCGCTCATTTATTTTCTGATGGACCTGCCTCTTCTTCAAATGACAGGTGATACTGAGGTCTACCTCTATCTTGTATGTTCTAAGTATCATGCATGGTTCTCCTCCCCTGTATGTTTGAGGTAGTGATAAATTGTTCTGGAGATGTGTGTCCTTCGAAGGAACCCCTCTCTTCTCTCTATCTTTCAATTGGAGTGTCCCCTTGAGTGGGCCCCTTGTTTTCTTGAAGGGTTCCCAAGGGACCCCTTTTGAAGATTTTTATCTCAAATGAGTTCTATGGCGTCTAGCTTGTGGGAAACCCAACTAGACCTATTTCATGTACTGACATCTAGCTTGGGGGCAGCCCAACTAGATCCATTTGAGCTTACCTTGCAGGACCGATCACTTGTGAGGACCCAATCCAAATCTACGCAGTCCCCTTACATCGGGCTTCCTTCAGGAGAGTAATTGGGTTCCTTCTTTGCAAGTCTGAGGACTTGTAAAGTGTTTTCATCCTGCAAGATCTATTCACCTTTAGTTTGTAGGCCTCTAGTGCAATTTGTTCAACTCTATAGGAAAGAGTACCTACAAAACCTTTTTTTCACCTTCCATAGGTCTACAAATCTGTAGCACATTTGTTTAACTCTCCTTGGGTCTGAGGACCTATGGAGCCATCTCTCTTGGAATTTTCATTCCTTTCTAGCTTCTCCATCTCTCTCTTAAATTCTCTTTCTTCTCAATTGTGTATATCGGATCGAAGATATGAATCTTCTTCATCCTAACTATATGCTCTTTCTCTCTTTGATATTGGTTTCTTCCCTAACTTTTGGGTGCATTGTTCTCTTCATCTTATAATTATTCTATGTGTTATTATTTTTAATTTGGGGACAATGCAGAGTACTGAGACAACCTTTTGCATTGAGGTCTCTTTCACTTTGCTGACTCAAATCCTTTAGTTTTTTGTGTGCCTATGTGTATGTGTTTTTATATGTTCTAACCCTGTGATGTAATGGTTTTTTATGTTCTAACATTGTTGTCTTTTGCAGATCTTTCATGTCTAATGTGTTTGTTTTATAGGTCTTCATCTTGGGAGCATTCTTCCTTGGTTCAAAGAGTCATCTGCTTCTTCTAGAATATCCTTTTGGCATTATGATGTTATTTATGTTTAGTAGATTTCCTTTAGTGTTCATATTAGTGTAGATTCATATGCCCACTAAAGTGGGGGAAAATGTAATGTCATAAAATTGCACCCCTTGCAATTTCAAATACATTCTTGCATTTGCTTTAGTGTCCACTCCCCTATAATTTGTGTAGGCTCATTTTAGCCCCTAATCAACCTTTTCCCCTCTCAAGATGCTCAAGACCCCTTTTTAGCAGCCACCTTCACGTGTCAACTTTGCATCAAACCTTATGCTTTTCCCGTTCTCATCATTTTGTAGTGTGATGTGTCTAGACACTAGTGCACCATGTGGATGTCTGCACGTCACACTAGCATCCCATGACGTTTCAATGTTCAAATTTCTATTTCTGAGCATGTTTTCCACTTGTCAACTAACTTTTTCGGTGGTAATGGCTCAAAATACCTTGTAACTGCTTGGGAAGCTTCTTTTCCTTCCTCTTCTCCCTTTAAATGCTATCTTTCCAATTCATTTGTTTTTATAGCTTCTCTATAGCTTTTGGGATTCTCTCTTTTCCCTCTTTACTCTCTTGTTTGCATAGATCTCTCACTTATTACAATAGCCTCAAGTACTCTTATGTCCTTACAACACTCTTTGCAACTCTCTTTGCTCTTGCAACTATCTTTTCCCCTCTCTTTGGATTCTTTAAGCCTTGTAATTGATATCTCTCTTACCTTGTGCTTGCAAGAAACTTTGGATTTATCACATCCTTGTGATATAAGTTCTTCTCCTTGAGTGGGGATTTCTTTTATCACTCTTTCATTCACTTCATTCCTATTATCTCTATCTATCTATTTGGCTGTCCATGGAGGTGGGAACACCAAAACGGGGGTTTGACTAAGGAAAACCCCTATACAACCCCAACATTTTCTCCAAATCTTATAAATGTAGGTATTGAAGACATTCATTTACTAGAGGCTCATTACTTGGGTTTTTGTGAGATTCTTCTATCTCTCATCCTCTTTAACTTTATCATTTATACTTTACTTCATTTCAGTTTTGTTACATTTTGTTACCTTCCTACATTCTGTAAGTTCTTAACAATATGATTGTTAGTAGTCGCTTTATTATTTTCTATGATAAACTCATTTTTTGGTTTGTACGAGACACCAACGCACCTCTTGGACTCCAACATGCCACACTATCATCCTTATTCTATGTTGTCATCCTTTGGCCAAGAGCCTGCTAATCTATCCATAAAACCTTTGTGATTTTACTCCTTCGGATTCTAGAACTCTCACTTTGTTCCTTGAGGTAGTTTAGGGAAGTTCATCTTGTGGGAATCTCTTGAGAATAAAGAGACTCATGAGTAGCAAACCTCCCTTCTCTACACCTATGCGAATTTTATTTAATATGAAAATTCCAGAAGGTGGGTCTATTGTTAGGCATTTAAATAAGTTTAATAGGTTACTAGTCAATTAAGTTTTATAAATGTAACCTCTAATGATGAGGTTAGGGATCTCCTAATTTTTTTCTCATTTTCAGAAAGCTATAATATCTGTTGGCAATATGGTTGTCATTGATGTCAAGAATGCTATTGATGTCAAAGGAGAGATCAGAGGAGAGGTGGAATTGGCTCTGAAAGAATCTGTGAAGGTTGATGAGGACAAAGGTAGATGAACAATGAAATCCATTGAGATGGTATCTTATTTCCACTCAAGAATGTCGTATGGGTAAAGAAGTTTTGCTAGATGTTGTTGCTCTGCCTTGACTCTCTAACACTTAAGGCATTGAGTCACAAAATCTGCAATGTCTCGTTGCATCCCTACCCAATTATATAATTGTCTCAAATTTATGTGCATCTTCTTGACCCCTAGGTGTGCTGCATAAGGTTCCTTTTGTGCCTTTGATAAAATGATTGTGTGAAGGTTTCCCACACTAGCTACATAGATACACCTTGTATGACATAGTAATCCATAAGGCTGCTAATTATATTTGAACAACTTTGTCTCAAGGGACCTCTGTGACTAGATCTCCTACTGAACCAACATATACCACTCGTCCTTTGGTAGGTGTTGAAAAATATGACTCCTCAAGTAAATTCTCAATGTCACGAATGATAGCTCATGTCACCTCCTACTTAGTGCATTTGTAACCATTTTATCCTTCCCTTTGATGTAATGCACATAAAATTTGTACTCACATAAGAACTTCATCTAATGCCTTTGACGAGCGTTTAGATTCACCTGCATGAATATATATTGAAGGATCTGGTGATCTAAATGCAACTTAAAGTTGGTGGTGACCCAAAAGGAAATGCCTCCATCAAACTAGAGCATGGACTACCATAGCTAACTCCAAGTGGGGTAGTTCAACTCATGGGTCTTGAGTTTTCATGACACATACGTGATCACTCTATCCTCTTATATAAGTTTTGGGAAAATATTTCTTGCAATTACATAAGTCATTGTTGACACATAAGGTACTGTTCATCTGATGATGGGGGAGGTGTGGGTGGGGGGGGGTCATTCATCATTATGTCTCATATCTGATGGCTGATATTTTATTAGCTTGACTTTCCCTAGAAGACAACCCTATTTTATGAGGGAATTGTATTATAGCTATGTATTGTGATGTATTCTGAGAGTCTGATAGTGGTCATGTTGCCTCTAGATCTCTAGTTGGTGATACTCCTATGAGAAGATTTCTCTGCAAGTATATTGTAATAATTGTGATTTTTGAATAATATATTGGGCGGCTTTTGGAGTGTGGGTTTTTTCTCTCAAAAGGGTTTTCCCCATGTAAATCATTGTGTTGTGGTATGCATGATATTTATGTTTATTTGTGTTTAAGTTTTTGCAATTGTTAAAGATTTGTAAAATTTTTGCATTATTCTCCTCTCAAGATTAATGTAGAAAGTTGTTTCGCTACCTTAGCTTCCTTATAATAAGTATGAATCCTAAGCCATCAATAGATGTATCCATGCAAACCATGAAATTTGCTAAAAAAGGAAGAAGAGAAAAATAGTTAAGTTCAATTATGTTGGACATTGGGTATTGGTAATGCCTCATACTAGTTACCTCAACCCAAAGAAGGAGATGGAAAATTTTAAGTCCAATACTTTAGAATTTGGACATTGATAATGCCTCATACCAAATGCCTCATTGAAAAGAAGAAGGCCAAAAGGGTTAAGTCCAAAATTGTTAGACGTCGAGATTTGAAAAATACCCTTTGCTAAATTCCCTATCAAAAAGAAGAAGAACCAACAAGTTAAGTACGAAAACATTAGACTTCAGGCTTTGGAAATACCCATTGTTGAATGCCCTTAACGAAAGGAACAAGAAAAACTTGGTTAAGTCTGATAATATCAGACTTTGGGCTTCGACAATTCCCTATGCCAAATGCCCTTAATGAAGGATAAAAATAAATGGTTAAGTTTGATAACATTAGACTTCAGGCAATGATAATACCTCATACCAATTGGCTTAACCAAAAGAGGAAGATAGAAAAGTCTAAGTTTGATGATGTATGACTTCAAGCATTGGTAATTCCCTTTGCTGAATGCCAAAACAAAAGGAAGAAGAACAAAAGGGTTAAGTTTGATAACGTCAGACTTCGGGCTTCAGTAATGCCTCATATCGAATGCCCAACTGAAAGAAGATAAAATTGGTTAAGTCTGAAAATGTCAAACTTTGGGCATTGGCCATTTTCCAATTGCCCTAATGAAAGGAGGAAGAAAGAAAAGGTTAAGTCTGAAAACATCAGGCTTTGGGCTTCGACAATACCCTTTTTTGAATTCCCTAACAAAAGGAAGTAAAACAACATGGTTAAGTCTAATAATGTCAAACTTTGAGCTTTGGAAATACCCTTTGTTGAATTCCTTAATTGAAAGAAAGAAGAATGAAACAATCAAGTTCAAAAACATCAGACTTCGAGCATCCACAATACCCTTTACTAAATGCCTTGACTAAAATGAGTTAGAAAAATTTAAGTTTGATAACATTGGACATCGACCTTTGGTATTAAGGCTTATTCCTTAACACGAAGTAAAGGAAGGGATAAGGTGAAACCCCGAACCTTGAACTTTGACAACTTCAAGCAAAGTCAGAGTTTTGGACTTCATGGTTTCGAGAGTTAGTTCAATGGCTTGTGATGGAGTAAGAAAGGTAGAAGAAAAAGGGTAAGGCTGGTTGCCGAACCCTAATAGGTGATAAGGACCTTTAGAATTAGGCCTTCAAACTTATTTCTTTAAGTCCTTCTAAGCTCTCCAAAAATGGGTTAAAGGGGATTAGCGATCCTCAACCCCCGAAAAGCATGACTGTTGGAAAAAATCTGCTATTCCATGAGGAGCTTCCATTGAATTTGGTTGACCAATGAAGGTAAAAAAATTGGTGACACATGGAAAGCATTGATTTCATTAAATAGTTCACCTCATTCTTGTGAATCATTAAGGTTCACCAACCTGCATTAATAAGTTGTGTTAATTGAGTGATAAACATCTACTCAAGGCACAATTTTGGGATTCAATGACAAGTTTGGAGTTATGATTCTAGAATTTAATGTAGGGTATAGGAACTAAGTGTAAAAATTAATCTAGATCTAACTCATGCCAAAGAAGTAAGTTCATTAAATTTGGACAGAGGTGTAGGGCTCTATGCAAGAAAGGCTTGATGGTGAAGGAAGAGCTGAAGGAGTGTTAACTAAACTTGGAATCTATAGGACTCCATTTTTTAAAATATACAAATTTGTATATTGGAAATTTTCATCTTATTACTTTGATTTTGGTCATCAACCTTAAAAATCTTCGCCCCTACTCTAAATTTTGCTAAGTCTAAGTCCTAGCAATTTTCAGTTGGGTTTTGCTAATCTTGGCAGGTGCCACTCGTGTTACCTTAACTTTCCCTTACATCACTTTCCCTTTAAAACTTATTCATTATTTTGTGTGGGCGATAGGTTGGTAAGTTTTTATAACTTTTTGAAGTACCAAAGAGTGTTGTGAAATCTTGAGCCTTAGACTTCTAAATGTTGGCAATTCATACTGAATATTTAATAACTCTTTCAAAGGTCTATTGGTAAGGGAAAAATGAAGGGTTTACAACATGGCAGGATTTATGATAAGTTCAGAAACCATTGGTAGTTCTCTCTAGGGTTTTTTGAACTCCTTATTATACTAAATCAAATAGCATGGTTCTCAAATGGGCCAAGGTAGTAAGAGTGTAGGTTTTTCTAACTTCAGTGGATTTTAGCGGAGTTTTCAGAACTATCAGAATGAACACTAATAATGCAAAAATAACATGGTAAAAATACAAAGTTCTCATATATAGGGAAAACAACACAGGTAAATATCATTATTAGATGTAGATTGAAGCATATAAACATTTAGAAAGAAAAGAACACCCAAGTATCGAAAAGATTATATTGTATATTATCATATAATTGGTGTCTAAGAAATTCGATAATGTGTATTAGAAAATTGGGGTTTCCAGAACAAGCATTGTCATGTACATAAGATAAACATCAACACATGGATTCCCTCCACTACTTCCTTGAGATGTTCAATTTGGGTTAGTGAAAACAAATTTTCATGAGATTGCAGAAATTGACCAAATAGTCCCATATCATTCTGCACCAACCCCACACAAAAGAGGTTTTTTACTTCTTTGATAGCCTCATGCTAGGTTGTAGTTGCAATGTAGATGGAATTTCCCATGAGTCTAGTCCTGGGAAAGTGACTGAGCCCTTTGATGGTAACGTTCACTCTGTGTAGGTACTCAGACCTAACCAAATGTTTTGCTACCCTCATTTCCCACTGACGTTTTCTGAAAGTATGAACCACATTGTAGATCAAGCGCTCTAAGAGTTCATGGTTATGCACATGAACCTAGTTCAAAAATATCTCTCCTAGAATACTGTGTAAGACTTCTTCCTCTACTTTGTTTTGAATGGAGAAGACCTCCCTCAGTTGATCCAACAACAACCTAAAGAAAGGGTAACACTCAAAACTATTCATTGAAACACCATCGCTCTGTGCAGTCACCATTTTTAGGTTGTCATTTGAGTTGGTTAAAAAGACTATCTCAAGTGAATTTATAGAAATAAAGAGAGGTATCTAAGTGAGATCTCATTGGGACTTGGAAATTGAAAGGAATGTAAGGTGGCATGAGACTAATGCTGATATGACAAGGATTTAAATTTAAATTTCCAAGTTGTATCTACATCTTGACAACCTGCGCATGTGAGCATGCCTTAGCATAGATTGGTCATTTAATGCAACACCTAGGAACTGCACCAATTGTGAATTCAATTTCCACGAAGCAAGTTTTTGAACAAGAAAATTTTGGGTGAATGTTGAAGAACATGTATTAATGGAAGATATAATCATAATTTCCCTTGACCATTAATGTGATTGGTTTCTAGGGTGGACAATTAGCTGGCAAGAAACTATCGCTATACTTGGTAACCATTTTAATAACTACCAAGATTAGGGAAACTGCTTCCCTATATGTGAGATAATAATGACTCTGAAAGGGTATGGATCTTCTCAAGTGCATAGTGTTGTAATAGAGGAAAAGGAACAACCTCTATTTTCTATTTTCCTTTGATTCATTCATCTTTGCAATAACTCGCAGTCTATAAATCATGGGTCTTGAATTAGTGTTGATCGTACCAATCTATGTGTTGTGTACATAATTTGAGCACCTTTTCTGTGTGAGGCATCCTTTGTTGCATTGTATTCATTTATTGCAACTGTGATTGATTTCCATTTCCTGTCCTAATGATCATTAATTGTTTTAGTCTTTGTGCTAAATGGTTTGTGGTCTCTTTTTAATTCTCTCAAGCATTAACTTCATTTTTATGAGTTATTTTTTGTTTCCTTTCCCAATTTCTAGTTAAAAGAATACCCATAATTAATTGAATCACACAAGGGAGTTGTACCTCTAAAATTCAGAGGAAAGTCACAAATGCAATTGTGACATTTCAAGATATTTTTAGCAATTTCATTGCAATGCACTACGAGAAATAGAGTTGATATTTGAATTATATTTTAAAAGGACAATCCATTCGCTAACACATCTATAAGAAATCCACACTTTACACCAATCATGCAAGGCCTTTACAACCTACTCCATAGAGCAGTTTACTAAAAGAAAAGACTATACTAATTTTCTCCTAAATAGTAGTCTATAGAACTTAATATCAATATAATTCAAAATACATTTCTTATTGAAACTGCTCAATAACCTTATCATCATTAATACATATATCTATTTTTCTTTTCCAACATGGGCTATTACAAACTTCTACACAACATTTATGCAACAAGAATTTCCATCCAAAAGAGAGAACTTTATTGCAGTCTCAAAATAATATGCATTCATTTTCCCTTATAATAAGAATAACAATGTTTATCTCTTCTTACTACATAACAACAATAAGCACGATCCCTATTCCATTTCTTTCAATTGCTTGAATTTAAGACTGTTCTTGAAGTAAAGGAGTTACAAGTTGTAGTTATATTTACAACAAAATAAACTTATAAACACATGTTTCAAACAATGTATCTAAAGCTCAAATCTCACTATTCTATTGTACAAGGGAGAGATGGTTTTCTCCAAAATTTAAGCTATAATAATTATGGACCTACACATATACACAAAAATATCTTCTCCCATGGCCATTAAGATAAGCTCATCTCCCAACCGTAGGTTTTCTCACAAACCACCCCCGAGTTAGGTGGTAACCAAGTATGCAGGTACACACAACAATAGCATAAATAATCCATTTCAAATTAGTACATAGAACAAGAACTCCCATTTAATATTACACATTTATAAAAGGATTCTATAAGAATCCCAAAATGGGGATAGAGTTGGACTACACTACCACATCGGGAAAATTAGTTCATTAGAATCATAACTAGCATATCATTTTCATCTTCCTTCCTTCTCAATAACCCAATACTCCAATACTTCACATACAACATATCCTCCATAGCATCCAACTCCATACACCCATACAACCATATTAACTTGGGTATTCGTACCCTTTTTTCCTCTCCTCCTCAAAGGTGGAAATCATTTTCCCATGGAGGTTCCTACTTGATGCAGGAGCATCCATGACAATTGGTAATCTTGTATCAACAAGAAGAGGTGAATTTTGTGGAAGCATTTTTGGAATTTTAAAATAAATTAATTTTGTGCTTGGATTACATGTTGAAGGTTGGCCAATTATTTATTTTCAAATAATTTAATTTTTCAATCAAATTTCTTGTGCAACTTTGAAAAATTGACTTGTGGTGTGGAAAACAAAAATCAAATTTTAAAACAATTAAATTTAATTGTTCAAATTTCAAGAAGAGGCATTGAGAAATGAAGAGTGGGGATTTAAAGCACAATAGTTATTTCCCTAAAAATTAGGGACTGGAGGTGGACACCATGACTTTATTTTTTTCCTTTTTTACTTTTTTTCTAAAATTGCAAGTGGAGAATTAAAGTAGCAACTCTTATCTTTGACTAGGCAATTTTAAATGGATTTTATTGTGCATTAATTGTTTGTTAGAAGTTTGAATTTTCAGCCATAGAGAATATGGTGTACTTGGGAAGAGAGGGAAGAAAATTCATTTTAATTAATTCTATGAGGAAGTGGTGGAGAATTTGGAGAATGGGGAAAGCAAGAAAATACTTTTTTTAAAGGCAAATTTTTGGGAGAATGTTTTCCCTAGTTGCAGGAGAGAAAAAGGGGAGGCATGGCATACCTCCGAGAGTGCTTTTGGATTGTGTTGTTGTAGATTTGAGGCTGATTGCACAACCATTGAGATTCTAGGAGAATTTGTGATAGTTGTATGGTTGTTTGTTGTGATTTTGCAGGAGTTGGAAGGGGAAGTTTTGTGAAACTTTGGTTTGCTATAGCAAACCATTTTGTAATTGAATTTTGCAGCTTATGTGAGGGATTCTTATATTAAATCCTATTACATTAGTGGTATTAGAGCGGGTTGTTCCTGAGTCTAAAGGAAGATTGTTGAACATGATGCAACTTGTAGTAGGACCTGTGGTGGTGGTGTGTGTGATTTTTGTGCAAACAGACCGCAAAATGTGAGGCAATTTGCATTTGAGGGTTGGATTTTGTGAGAGATTTATTGCATGTGTATATCCAACTTGCAAGAAAAAAACTATTTAGAGGGTTTTGAAAACCTGTGTTTTGTGACTTTGTGAAGTCTTGAGTATGGAAAAGAGAATGGGAAAGAGGAATTTTATTATTGGATGGATTATGACAATTCCTAGACTTGAGAAAATCAAAGAGAGACTTAGGAAGGATAGAGTGAGAGAATTTACGGAGTTGAAGAAAAAAGTGGAAGAATTGAAAGTAGGGTGGGGAAGGATAAAAGCATTTCATCAGAAAAGAGGTGATGATAATTTTATTTATCATTCTAATGATAATTTGAATGTAGGAAAGAAAGATGATGAAGATGAATGGGAAGAATTTTCTAAATATGAAACTGAAGATGCATGTCTATTGGAAGGCATGGACAATGAGATGAAAGAAGTTGTAGCAAAGAGTGGAGGTGAACATAAAATTGTAGCAGTTGAAGAGGATAAAGATGTCACAATAGAGGATGAAGGAAAGAATGAGGTAAATGAGAAGGTAGAAGTTGAGATGATGGAATTTTAGGGTTCTATATTTGATAAAGAATTTGGTGAAGATGAAGAAAATCTCCTACTCAAAGAGGAGATGAGAAAGATTGGTATCTTATTTGAAGGGAAAGAGTTAGATGAATGTGATAAGGAAATAGAGAAGTTTGTTGCAGCAATGATTCCTTTTGATGAAAATAAATTTGAGACACAATATATGGAGGTAAAAGAAGAGTTTTCTAATAATTATTTTTTAAAAAAAATTGAAGGGGAAAGTCCCTTGATTAATGATTTTGATAGAAATTGAGTCTCTTGATTGTTGTATGGTGTATGGTGAACCAAAAGGTTGCTTGTACAATCTCCTAGAGGACCTTTTCACTGTCTCCTTCCTGGAACCTGATACCAATGGGTTCTTGTTGAGCTTGGATGACTATCCTAGTCCTACTCCAACTCTTCTCAAAGAGTTTTCCACTTGTGCTTTACCTTTGGAAGACCAACACCTCTTTTGAAACTGGTTACTCTCCCTTGGACTTAGAAGAATCTAAGTGCCAACTTCATCATCTTGCTTGAACTGCTTGCAGGGGTGTTAGAGGTACTGTCATCATGCATCTCACATCCAAATAGATCCATTTTGGTTAGTGTTCAATCTTCACACTACCCGCTTTCAAGAAATTGCTTTGGTAAGGCCTAATTTCTAGTAGCCCTTACCAGTCACTTTTCAGCCTTTCTTGCTTAAACTTGTCAAACAACCTATCAAATAAACTTCACTTCCAAACACCCTTTTTGGACCTTTAAATGTTTCACAGGGTGTCAGACCCCTGTCTCATATGTACAGTGGATTCCTACTAACAAGGGTAAAAGGCTAATTGACCTAATTCTTAGGGTTTCAAAGATTTCTTGCTAATTTCTCACACCAGTGGATTGTTCAAGCCTCAATCCTTCTAGTATCCTTGTGTTTGGTCATATCCCACGTGGAAGTGTACTTTTTCCGTACAGTAGTTCCTTCCCCTACCTAAGTTCTTCAAAATTTCCCTCTCAAACCTCTAACTGGACTGTCCTAGCTTGCCTAGGGTTTGAGTTTAATAACAATTGCTCCATTCCCTATACTTTCTACTTCTAAATATATACAAACTAATGGCTCCCCTAACATATCCATCCCTCCTCAGGAAGACCCCATGGTTAGACTTCATTGGGGAGCCATAGAAAAGACTAACTGTTCAGAAGAAGACAGTAAACACCCTAAACTCTGATTTATTCACACAAGACACCTAAACTAAATCAAATGAACTTACTTACAAAAGAAAGAATGCTTAAATATGTTGTGTAAACTCAGATCCAATGCCAAATTAGTACATATATACCATTAGATATCACTGTCACCTCAAAACACACGAGATTTTTTAGAAAAACAAAGTTCTTTCTATTTAAAAGCCAAAACTTGATTACAACAAAAACTAAACTGCTTCTCTACGAGCCACACACTTACATAGATTCCTTTTCCATCTTTCAAGGGAAGTTGATCGATCCCATACTCCTGATTTCTAGGGATTCCAATCCAACTAAGTTGCATGCAACCTAACAATGTTGTCATGCAACTCTGCAACCACATTTTGCAACTTATCATTATGTCATGATCCTAAATCTTAGGACCTCTAACTCCTTGATTTAGAACCATCAACTCCCTCAACTGCCTCTTGGCATTTTCTAACAACAAGGATGTGGTTATAACACATTTAAGGCTCAACCTTCCAACATAAACTGTCCAAAGCTAAATAAAGCAACATTTAACAACAATGATTAACTAAGATGATTTTAGTCCTAGTGACTAACTCACCACACACAAGCAAGACTTTCTAAGGTCCAAATTAAACACACTAATACCCTAACTTGGCTAAGGTCAAGTACAAGCCAAAATTGATGACAAACAACATGGAGGTTAGCCTAGGTGCTCCTGCACCATTGTACTAATGTTTTTTTGAGTGAAGAGAATTAGATTGTAGTAATGAAATGTCTTTTAGAAGGCATTAAAGTAGATAATTTTCGTGAAGGAGGAAAGGTGGAAGAAGAAGGAAAAGTTAGAACATCAAAAGAGGTAAAATAATTTTTTTTTTTGTTGAGGTATAAGATATGAATTCACTTGTTAAATATTATTTTGATAGATTGTATTGGGGGGAGGTCAAGTTTGATAATTTGGATTGCATGAAAGATAGAACATGAGGGAGAATGAAAGAGGATATAATTTTGGAATTGCAAAGAATGATGAACAAGACATTTCCAATGGAAAAAGCAGAGAGGTGGATCTAGGAAAAACATAGAGTCTAAAAATGTTTTAGAGTTTGACTTTGTAGAAACATTTGAATTTACCATGGGTGTCTGATGCAAGAGCATCCATGGCAATTGGTAATCTTGTATCAACAAGAAGAGGTGAATTTTGTGGAAGCATTTTTGGAATTTTAAAATAAATTAATTTTGGGCTTGGATTACATGTTGAGGGTTTCAAATAATTTAATTTTTCAATTAAATTTTTCGTTCAACTTTGAAAAATTAACTTGTGGTGTGGAAAGTAAAAATCAAATTTTAAAACAATTAAATTTAATTGTTCAAATTTCAAGAACAGGCATTGAGAAATGAAGAGTGGGGATTTAAAGCACAATAATTATTTCCTTAAAAAGTAGGCACTGGAGGTGGACGCCATGACTTGGTTTTGCCTTTTTTACTTTTTTCTAAAATTGCAACTGGAGAATTAAAGCATCAACTCCTATCTTTGTCCAAGAAATTTTAAATGGATTTTATTGTGCATTAATTATTTGTGAGAAGTTTGAATTTGCAGCCATAGAGAATATGGCGTACTTGGGAAGAGAGGGTGGAAAATTAATTTTAATTAATTCTATGAGGAAGTGGTGGAGAATTTGGAGAATGGGGAAATCAAGAAAATAATTTTTTTAAAGGAAAATTTTTGGGGGAAAGTTTTTCCAAGATGCAAGAGAGAAAAAGGGGAGGCATGGCATACCTCCAAGAATGGTTTTGGATTGTGTTGTTGTAGATTTGAGGCTGATTGCACAACCATTGAGATTCTAGGAGAATTTGTGATAGTTGTATGGTGTTTGTTGTGATTTTGCAGGAGTTGGAAGGGGAAGTTTTGTGAAACTTTGGTTTGCTGTAGCAAACCATTTTGTAATTGATTTTTGCAACTTATGTGAGAGCTATTTATATTAACTCCTACTACATTACTACTCATTCTTATCCCCAACAAAAGATGCTCTTCCTAAATTGGGTGAGCTTATCCTCATCCAAACCCAACCCAATTCACATGTAAATGCAAGAACACATAAAATATACATAGAAAATAACATAAATTGCTTTTTTACACTTTCATATAAAAGAGAAAGAACACATGCCCATAAGTAGAATGAGGCCTACCTCAAATGCAAGCCTAAATGGAGAAGCATATAAGAATTAGTTCCAATCCCTCTTCTTCCTAGCCAACCCCTAAAAGAAAGAAAACTAAGAAAAAAAAAAGAACCCTTCCTTTGGCTTTCCAAAGGATTTAAATAGGAGCCAAGGTTTGGAATCCTTTGAAAGAGAGAGTGACAAATGTCACTTTCTCATTCACTCCTATAGACACACCTCCGCACAAGTTCTCACACATGTGTGAGAACTCATTGGGAAGTGAAGAGCCAAAGAGTGTTCCACACTCAATCAAAACTCTCCTATCTCATAAATGATATTTTGAAGCAAAATCTCCAAGCCTTTCCCAAATCCATCACTCTTCTTAATTAAGAAGGGTCACAACTTGCAAAATTTCAAAGATATGGGCATGATTTGACCCCTAAACCTTAGGTAATCATCCTAGGGGTTAAATAAGGGTCAATTAACACAATTTAAATATTTATTCAACCATTTAAACTCACAAAAAGAAATAAAATTTTGAACATAATGGAAGTAACCCAAAATATCCCAAAACTCCCATCAAAAGCCTAATTGGCTTTTAAAACATAAATATCATGATTAAACATTGAATCTTTTAATTGGAAAATAAAATAAAACACAATAAGATTATGGCCCCTCCAAATGGACCATAGTTGGTTTTACATGGTTATCATAATAGGGTACCCTTGGTTTCCTACAATCCGATAGGCCATGGGTGTGTACCTGCACACTCAAGTCTACATGTTAATATATCCAATGCATGATAATCAGTAATCAAGTTGACAAATCCATATATATAATTAACCCAATCAAATCCCAAAATCAATAAATTCAGTATTTGCAATTATTCTTTTTCTAGTAATTAATATACCAATTCATGTCTAGTCATGGCATTGTTATAAAGAATCACATCATCACCCAATTTAAATTTAACATCTTATCATTTCTATCTCATAGATGATTATCCATTTCTATCATGATAACCAAATCAACATGAGCATAACAAATAATTAAAGCATATCATGCATACAACCATCATAAGCATCATAAATAGGAACAAGCATAATGTCCAATGTCCGTGATCAACCAAAATAGTCTAATACACATATAGTATCAAAAGTGTTTGGATCAAAATATCACCAAATAGTGTGTAAAAAAATAGTAGGCCTCACACAATACTAGTGGATACACTCACTCAATATTGATTCCATAGTTTAAAACTCTTGCTTCAATGATTACAATGCTTCATTACAAATTTAGGATCAAACCAAGTCATCAAAACATAAAATTAATGTTTGTTTCTTCATTACAACAAATATTTAATATCTTCTATAAGTGTTTCTCTTCTCTTTACTATGATTCAATTGATTTTCCCATCCCTTGGAAAATAAAAATTAAACTCTATATAATCATTGAAAATTTCCTAGAAAGGAAATGTATAAACTTACATGGGAGCTCTATAATTTATGATTTCCTATATGTCATGTCCCCAAATTGGAACACTAAAATTACTAAGCACTGAAATACAAATAAATAACAAAATTAATATAAAAAATATAAATATAAATATTAGCAATTTAATATTATTATAATTATAATTATCATAACATAATATTATAATTATAATTATCAAATATAACAATATAAACATTAACAATACAAAATAATTATTAACAATTTTATATTATTATAATATAATAATACAAAAAATATATAAAAAATAATATGTTAAACATATAATAAGCAGCAACAAATATACAATCAGCAGCCATGATTACCTAGTGTAATAAAGGGACGTGTCTTTTTGAAAGGTCCTTTCTATTCAAAAGGGGTGTCTCTCTTTAAAGAGAAGTAAAGATATAAAATGAGGGGAGTGTGGGAAACGTAGGGGAGAAGACATCAAATAGAGAGGAGGTTATAAGGAGGACAGTACGTAATACAGGGTAGGAAGATGGGAAAGAATATATATAAGCATATTTTGAGCAATGGAGAAATCAGGAATATGTGAGTATGTTCTGAGCAAGATAATCAGTAAGTTATATTGTTTGAAAGGTTAAATATTTATAGTTCACAATCATTTCTACCTCTTAGAAAATTTCTATTCATGTCCCTACTATACCTATGGAGTGTAGAAGCCCATACCCACTCGTAGACATCATTTTTGGTCTCAATGTAAATTAGAAAATGAGGGGTAGTTTGATAGATTAAAAACTATAGTTATGTGGTTGAGTTAATGCCCCTTAGCACAAAAAATATAACAAGTATAAACATTCTTGTTTCACTTATTTCCTCTACAATTAACAACACATGGTGGCAAAAGGAACACCATCAATAATTTCTGATGGTTACAAAACTATCTTTAAAATCTATCAATCCTAGTAACACACCTTCTTTGGGGTCTTAAATTTTTTTAGAAAGATTCATTAGGCCTCAAAAGGGTTGTGAGAACCTTGTCAGATCCAACATAGGCTCACAAACTGCCTTACTTTGCTACAAGCCATTGAAAATATTGAAATAGTTGATTCTTCAAAAAGGTTTTGAAAACCATGCCAAACTTTGACAGGGTTTTGAAAAACTTTTTAGGAACTAAAACAGATTGTAAAACCTTACAAATTTACCAATGAACACTTGAAACCTTCACCAAACTTCACTCTTAATTTTTGTTTGAAAATTTTGTTGAGCTCTAACAAGGTTGTGAGAGCCTTGCCAAGGTCTCACACAAGTTTGAAAACCATGCCAAATCATCAAAATAATGACTTATCACTTTTATAAAATAGAGTTATGAAACCCACTTCAAGCCTAGAAAAGGTTGCGACAACCTTGTTGAACCCTAACATAGGTTTAAAAACCTCTAAATAAAGTTGGTGAACTTTATACTTAGACAATTATGGAAAAACAAATAGGTTCAAAAAACTTCATTAGATTCTAACAAAGGTTTTCAAAACCTTCATTAGATTTCAACAAAGGTTTTGAAGCCTTTGTTGGATTTCCATAAAGTTTTTGAAACCTCAAGGAAAGCCAATAGAATACAACCAATTATTGTATCTTTCAAGCTTGGGATAAATGGATAAAATACCAAGCGAAAGGAAACATAAGGGAAAATAACATAAAGAAATAGACCCACATAAAGTATCTTAGATTGGTTATTATAAAATGGGAAAAATATAAAATGTAGACTTTATGAGGTAGAATAGGGGACAAAAAAAATTGGGGTGCCAACATAATACTTCAATGATATCAATGCTCCTACTCCTTTGGTGGAAAACTAACATCACCCTATAAAATACATTTTATATATCGCGATCCATTGCATTTAACACATCAACATAAGGGGACCAAGAGAAACATAACAATAATACCGTGTGTGCAAACAAGGCCTTAAAATAATATGATATGAATTCTCATAACCCTTAAAATAATGGATCCATCCCAAAATAGAAATAAAATATTACACAAGCATCTTTGGAATTTCATTATTCAAGTTGGGAGACCAAGAGAAACATAACAATAATACCGTGTGTGCAAACAAGGCCTTAAAATAATATGATATGAATTCTCATAACCCTTAAAATAATGGATCCATCCCAAAATAGAAATAAAATATTACACAAGCATCTTTGGAATTTCATTATTCAAGTTGGGATATGTAACTCCTAAGCACTCCTCCATGAGGCACTAGTTACATCCTACATCCACTAATAATAAAATATTCTCTTACAAGTTCACAATGCAACCCATCATTAATTCCTAATTAAGAAAATATTTCTAAGTCAAGAGATAATAATAAAATAATTACTTATATTCCTACCCTCACATGGGCATCCCATTTTTCCCACTCCATGATTCTTGGAGATATATGTGCACATTTAACTATCGATGAACACTAAGTTGCATTAGACCTAAGAATATGTTAGGTGAATAACACACCTAATCCTAACATTCTCCTACTTTAGCCATATTAAAAAGAAGGAACTTTAACAAAATTAACTAATGACCAAGGTTTTGTTTTGTGTTTTTCTTTGTTAGTTTCTTTGCTACTAGGTTTCTATTAGTTTCCTCTTATTTTGCTAGTTTTTTGTTGATGGTTGCTACTGATAGTTTATTGTTACATCTTTAGAGCAACACTTTGTATCTTAGTTGTAAAGGGTTTCAGGTCCCTTCAAAACCTATTTTTCCAATATAATAAAAATTAATGACCAAGGTTATAACCATGGTGTATTGTTTGACTCCTCTATGATCACAATCTCAACAAAGACTCTACAACATCTATCAAGTGAACACCATATTGAATAAACTCTCATGACTCATCCTTTATCATGCCTATGCATGGAAGATAATAAAATAAAGCAAATACCATAATTTATATTTGATGAAAAATCCACTATATCTTGCTTTAACTTGAACATATACACCAACATCCACCTCCTCTAGAATAGGACCAAATAATATACCCATACTTAACAAAAGAGATAGGTTAGTGACCATAACCTAACTAACACATCTGACTAATTGTACCTCAAAATAGGGTAAAAACAACATAGTTATACCTTCTACTACAAACTTTCTAACCCAATACACAATAAAAGTTCCAAGTATATTTATTGTCTAACACCAACCCTATATTTGTTGGTAATGAATAAATAAACTTAAAAAATACCTAAAAACTTCTACATATCATAATCAAAGGACACATATACCTCCCAAGGACTCTAACTGCATAAAAAATTTCAAGTTTTAAATAAACAAGAGTATCAAAAAGTCCACCAAGAAAACTCACATAAAGGATGTGGCTAAGTCCTCTAGCACATACTATAAAAAAATTAACCAATCTACAAATTTACAAACAAAACCATTGTAAAAGTATCTCCCCTAATCAACACACCAAGAAAATTTAATTGTTCAAAATTATTCATTTTACATAGAAAAATAATATTAAATACCCTTAATCATGCTTACTATTATAAAATAATAACAAAGTACAATAAAAATAAATGATCATTTGAATTTGTAGAAATATCAATTTCAACATGATTTGAAACAAGCCTCTAGGATACACTATATATCATGGAAATAAATTTAAAAATTAGAACATTTCCCTTTTCCAACTCTAACATGTGGTCTAGCTAAGATAATTAAGATCTCATCCAAAAAATAAAATATAAAAATATATCAAAAATATAATCATTCAACCTCAATGCCAAAGATGGTAGCAATAAATGCTAATATTCACAAATTGAAAAAAAATCAAATAGATAATTACTATCTCAAAAAAGGAATATACCCAAATCATCTAAACATCTCTTGTACTCCTAATAATAACTTCTTTATAGAGTTAACTCCACAAATCAAAACCAAACATAAGAAGAAAACATAAAACATAACCATATATATGTAATAATTTAAAAAGTCCATAGGATTGGTATCAACAACCCAAGATCCATATAGATGATAAAGTAGCAAACATAGAGTGAATGCATGTGAATACTAGGTGGGAAACACCAATTAGATCATTCACCACTATGTGGACAAAGAGTGTGATATAAGATTGTTTCATCAATGAAGCTTAATATCCTTAAGTAATAAGTCCATGATAAGCTCACTTCCACCTCTTGGTGTAGGCTCCCAAGTTTTTAGTTGAAACCAAGTCAAAAAACTGACCATTCCAACAAATGATCTCTAAAAGCTAGAGATCTCTAGTATTGACCTTATTTTTTAATAAGCTAATGAACAATCATCTCATGCTAACTAAAAATAACCATAAATTACATCTATAATATCATAACATAAAATTGTCATAACTCTCATTTAGTAGATTAAAATAAAACACTAAACAATATTACATTGCATAATTCATATGAAATCCAAGAACTTAATATGGCATCATAATCTATCATTTCTCCAATAAAAGTTATATGATATCATCATAGAAATGAGATATCCACATCCTCATAAAATATGAAGATATCCATCCTCAATTATAGAGTGAGGAACTATCAAAGAACTTTCACTACTTACAAATATAGAATCCAAAAGCTCCTCATGAAACCAACATATACCACTAAAATTCATCTATCACAAAGGGAAAAATACACTTTATTGGAAAATATACCACTAAGAATGACCTAAATCTACAAATGATACCATGATAAACATATCCTAACTTAAGATCACCCATGACCCTCACATAATTATATAACTTAACTACAACACCAAGAGCTCCCAAAAGGTAAAGTGATATCATGATATGATACTAAGAATAAACCATTGACTATGTAACCACACAAAGATCCAACTAAATAGTGATCTAGAGACTCCAATGACACCATAGTCAAATAATATGTCATACATAAAGTATAACAATAGTGAGAACTCTTTTTTTGTGTTGCTTTCTATTTCTATTTTTTTACTGTTGGGTTGATATTTTTTGGCTGTTGGTTGGCTTTTGGAAGCTATTGATGCTTTAATTTCTTTCTTGTTGAGAAACTTTCCCTCTTTTGTGTTGTAAAGGGTTTCGAGTCCCTTCAAAACTTGTTTATCCAATATAATCAAAACAATATTGAGAACTCCAAATAACTATTTATGTGTCTCACTGCAATTACTGTAGTAATACAATACAATAAAAATATATAACTACATATAATCTACAATTCTATGAGGGTGATCCCACAATACTGGTTTACAATTTTTGGCCAAATTGGACAATGAACTAATTTTTTCTAACTAAATCTTCACTTTCAAGCACCTATAGCGGTTAAACCGTGAGGAATTTGAAGATGGTGAAAACTAGTGATTTGTTACATTTTTTTTTATAGATTCTAAATATATTTTTTTCAAAATTTTTGGAATCAAATTGCACTTCTTTATCCATCTCCTTCGAAAATTAGTCTTTTTAGTAAACACCAATTTTAAGGAGTGATACTCACTGTATACAACATAATTTTTTTTTCCATGAAGGATAAAATTCTAATTTTTTAAAATTTAGAGTTGTAACTATGATACCTAGTGCTTTCATTTGGTTTCATAGTGTTTTATTGAATATTTTTTCCTTAATTAAGTTTCGAAGTCTAACCAATTACAATTCAGACATAGGCAAACTGTATACAACATAACTTTTTTTGTATGCATCAAAATCCAATTTCATTTTTTTGTTTGATCAAGGACTTCAATATCTAGTTCACTAATATTTTTCATTTTTTTTTTAATAATTTGCTATTTTTCCATATGTGTAGAATAGAGAGCTTGATTTTTGGTGAAAAACCTACATTCACAAGAAATAAAAAATAAATATATAATAAAATTGAATTTATTTAAAATTATACTTTTTGGGAAACTTATAATAAGGAATACATACTTCAAAAAAAAAAAATTTAGATGGATTCATTTGATCCCCCAAAAGGTAAATCAAAAATGATTTTTTATTAGCATTTTGATAGGTGTAAAGAAGTCTCCATTATAGGTATGGTTTAAAACTAGTGGGGTTCTATCCAAGGAGGTTTGATCTAAGGTGGCTTGATCAAACCATATTCAATTGGAATCCTTTAAATGGAACTTTTCAAGGCTTAAATCATTATATTTTCTAAAATTATATGATTTCAGCAAAAAATAGAATCTCCCGAAAATTGTAAACCAGTAATGTGGGATCACCCATGACATCCAACAAAAAAATATACCACAATAATAAACCAACAACACATTAAGTATCCACTATTGAATTCATGTACATACAAATAACACACAAATTAACACAAATGTAACATATCAAAAGTAACAGAAAGCACAACTAGTGCTCTACCCAAAACTAGATAGATTTCAAACTCATAGATATTAAACAATACAATCTATAGACTCAAACATCACATTAGCAAAATAAGAAAGAGAGTCTTGGGAATCATAACAAATATAGATCCAATTTGCTACAAATCTACAATAGAGTAATCATTATTTAGGAACCCAATAATAATAACCATAGAAACATTAAAACATACCAAAACCTCCACACCAAGAATAATACAAAAAAGATTATAGGGATATCTAAGAAATCTAGTTAAGTAGAAGAAAAATTATATAACTATGACCATGCACATACAAATATAGGAAACACGTTGTCTAAAATATTATAATTCACTAAATTACCAACCCTACAACTGCAATGCATCTAGGGACTAATCATTTAGAAATTTCACATAGCTAGGGATTGAAACCATAGAACTAATGTAAGTACTTTGTACAATATTCTGCACAAATAATACCTCCCCATGTGACCAAAGAATTAAAAAAAAACCCAATATGAATACTCTTCTACTAAACATTACTACAAGATAGATGAATACAACTACCATACTAAAGGGTAGTCACATACTACAAAATAGGATTATTAGGTCAAATTCATTTAATATGCCAATGCCCAACACTAGTTCTACTAATTTTTTTTTTCCATTCTACTAGCTCTCACTATATTATTTATTAAAATATCAAGCAAGCATTAAAAATCAACCAATTTCTTCCTACTCTCTAGCTTACTAGTCTAAGAAATCAACAATAGAAGAATACCTAGAATCACTTACATGCAATGATATGCAAGTACTAATGTAAGTACTTCGTAAAATATTCTACACAACTAATACCTCCCCATGTGACAAAAGAATTAAAAAAAAACCCAATATGAACACTCTTCTACTAAAAATTACTACAAGATAGATGAATACAACTACCATGCTAAAGGGTAGTCACATACTACAAAATAGGATTATTAGGTCAAATTCATTTAATATGCCAATGCCCAACACTAGTTCTACTATTTTTTTTTTTTTTTCCGTTCTACTAGCTCTCACTATATTATTTATTAAAATATCAAGCAAGCATTAAAAATCAACCAATTTCTTCCTACTCTCTAGCTTACTAGGCTAAGAAATCAACAATAGAAGAATACCTAGAATCACTTACATGCAATGATATGCAAGAACATACAACCCACATGTAAGCATATGCAAACACATGTAAGCACATGAAAACCATAGAACCACCTTTACTTTGATACTAAATGTTAAGAAAATTAATTAAAAAACCCTCAATAACTAGACTTAAAATAAAGCTTAACTACTAAGCATGAAAGTATTTTCAAATTACCCTTTAAATAAAATGTTATAAATTTCAAATAATAAAAAAAATCAATAGCATAGAAACATATGAAATTACATTTAATTAAAAAAAGAGATAAATAGAAGTAACTAAATTTACCATGAGCAAATCATTTCAAATAATATACCCTTCAAAGTACTACACAACTCATTGTATTGCCAAACAAATCACGATTACAATACATTCACAAAGCTTATTTATGTAATACTTCAAAAAAATCAACACCCCTATACTTTTGGTGGAAAACAAACAACATAATTCGACAACCTTCCTTCCATTCTCTTCAAATATGTAGACTTAAGAAGGACAATCAAACCATCAAAAAATAGTAAATAGGCCCAAACAAAATCTTAAAATACTGGGGGAGAGGGGCCTATAGTGGAGCACCCCAACTTTGTGTTTTTCAAAATCCTACATGGAATTTCAAATCAGTCCCAATTTTGTACAATAGTTTATTTTCCAACTCACCTGCTTAAAAAAATTAATTTTAGGGTCACATCATCAAATATGATGCCACATCAACATGTTTTTTGTTAAGGTATTAAAAAAGGCTAAAAAAAACGTGAGACCGATAGTGGTGCACTAAGTCATGTTTTATTGATGCACCGATGTGGCATCAAATGATTTGTCAGTTTGTGTACTTATGGATAAAAAGTGTTTTACAATTGGATATTAAGATGCTCCACTATGAGACCCACTCAGGACTACTTCTATCCCCACTATTGAAGCCCGCTCCACTATGGGCTCCTCTCCTAGACTATTATGAAATGTTTGGATCCATCTTAGAATATAAAATAACTCCTAAAGAAGAGTTTGATTTCCAACATTCAAGCTAGCATATATAACTCTCAAGTAGCTCTCCATGAAACACTATTTATGTCATACACACTAATAATATAAGTTAGACTTCTTACAAGTCTACAATGTAGCCTCCTCATCAATACCTCATTACAAAGACATTTCTAATTCTCTAAAGAATAATAAAATAATTACATATCCATAATTTGTATGAACATCCTATTTTATCAACTCCATGATTATTGAATATATACATAATTAATCATCTATAAATAATAAGTTACATTACATCATATTTTATAAAATTTGAGTAATACACCGACATTAACATTATTCATGGGAGACTACTAAATAATTTGATCATTAAAAAGGAAAACTAGTCCTTAAACCATCATTAATCTTTTTGAATTTTTTTAATTAAAAAATTTGGAGTGATTTGAACAACAAACAAACCTTTAAATTTGATTAAAATAAAAATGATGAAAGAAAAAAAAAGTCAACTTTCAAATATTAAAATTTTTAATTTAATTATATATTTTAATTATAAATTCATTTAATTATAGTTTAATTATATTTTAATTTAATATATATCTTTCAAACATTTGATAATGAAAACTTCTATATTGATTTATAAACTCATAATAAAATAATTACATACCTATAACTTGTATGAACATCCTATTTTATCCACTTCATTAATTATTTTTATATATATATATATATATATATATATATATATATATATATATATATATAAAAGTTATGAACATCCTATTTTATCCACTTCATTATATATATATATATATATATATATAAACATTAGATCATATTTTATAAAATTTGAGCAATATATCAATTCTAACATTATTTATGAGAGACTACTAAAGAATTTGATCATTGAAAGACAAACTAGTCCTCAAATTATCATCAATCTTTTTGAATTATTTTTATTAAAAAATTTCAAATGATTTGAACAACAAACAAATCCTTAACTTTGATCAAAATAAAAATGATGAAAGAAAATAAAAACCAACTTCCAAATTTTACATATTTGAAATTTTAATTTAATTATAATTTATTTATATTTTAATTTAATATATATCTTTAAGAAAAACAAGTTTCTCAAATATATAAACATTTGATAATTAAAACTTCTCTATTGATTTATAAACATATTAAAATAGAGTTTTATAATTTCTATTTGTTCATTTAATTATGCTACGTTTTATGAATCATTGAAGTAGGATATGGTTGGTAACATAATCATTAACATAGGAATTCCAACGGATATAATTATATAGCTATTGAATATTTAATAAAAATATTATATTTTGTCTTACCAAATTTATTGTAGTTGAAGTTAGGTAAACATATCATAACAAAAAGTCTAAAAGTCTCATGTAACTTAAAAATTTATTATAATAAAAGAGTTTTAAAATTTCTTATATGTAGTTTATCAAATATATAAATATTTCATAATGAGTTTTTTATATTATTTATGAATTATTATTTAAAAATATATTTTTTAATAGTATTTAGTACTTGATATTTAATAAATTTTTATCATTTAATATTTTATAATTTTTTTTTTAATTTTTATTATAATTTAATTATAATCAAGATTTTATTTAATTATATAATTTAATATTTCCCATTTTATTTAGATAATAATTATAATATAACAAAATAAATGATTAAATTGATCAATTATAACCCATTTAAATCATAATGATAACTTATTTCATAAAGTCATAAAACTTGTTATAATATATAATAGGTTGGGTAGATTTTTATGACTTTGTGAAGTAGGTTTGGATGGGTGACTAGTCACTGATTAGATTTTTTAATAGATATACTAATTATATTGATGATGAATATATATATATCATCTTATCAAAATCATTATATTTGAAGTTGTATTTAAAATGTGAAAGATGTAGACTTGTTTTTAAAACTTTAATTTTAATATATAATTATTATATTTTGTATTTCTTTATTAATTTGTATTTTTATTTTATTATATAATTTAAATAAGTAGAGGACTCAAGTCCCCTCCCCTTTGCATATAGTATAGTAAAATACAATATGAAATTCATTTTTATTAAAATATATAACTATTTATAATATGTGAAAAAGTTTGACAATTGTAACTATTAAATTAACAAAATAAAGATTAATATAATTTAGTTTAGGGGATTTGCATTTTTTTCTCAAACTCATCTCAATATTAAAATTTGAAATATGATTAAAAAAAGTTAAATGATAGTTTTTCTTTTTTCTATTTTTTTTAGCTCACTAATCTTTAATCATAAAAATTCTATTTGTATTATTAAAATTTGTGTCCCCTATCATTCCCTACATGCTTAATCTTTCTGTTTTCTTTATGACTTACTTTCCATCAACCTCTCTTTACAATTTTGAACCTTTCTTCTATCAAATCCATGGCACAACCTAGATTAAACCACCTTATTTTCTATAGTTAAGCTATCAACTTTTAGGACATCCATGTGGGTCCAACAATGAGTAATATCTATCTTTAAAATGAACTAGACCAAGAAAGAAGAAAGAACACTAATAAACCCATATGGATAAAAGAGAACCTTAGGCAAAAAAATGTACTTATATTTTTAGTGTTAGGTTAGATTCCATGAGTAGAAGGGACGTGAAGAGTCATGGTGAGACATGATTGAAGAGTTGGTAAAAATAAATAAATAAATACCAAAAGATAAGAAAATCAACAAGAAAAGCAAATAATAAAATCTACATATCACCACATTTCTAAAGATAATAATAAGTACATGTGACATATTAATCCATGGTTTAAAATTAAAAAACATTACATTCTAAATTAATAAGCTCTAACTAGTAGAATTTAGATCCTCAACATATCGCGTTCTATTTTTTATTTACGTCCTCATAAGTGTTTATACACATAATCAACAAGAAAATATCCAATCTAACCTTGATGTCTGAATCTAGTATTTACACATTGTATCCCTATAAAAATTATGACACAACTCATACAACATTGAATATATACTAACTTAATGTAAATACATGACTCCTATCACAATTTTTATAGTAGTCCATTTTAACAAAAGGTTGATCTAGATAGTATCTTGCTTTATGTTTGAAGCAACATGTTAATTATTTTAAATAATGCTACAAATGATGTTGAAAAATATAATATCCTAAAATATATTCATGTAACACTTCTCAAGGAAAGAAAGTTGACATGAATAACAAAATAGAAAACACACACAAATAATAGAAAACTAAAAATATAAATAACAAATATTTTTGATGAGATATGATTACCCATGAGCCTAGATGCTCGTACATAAAATGTTAGCCAAGATAAAATGTGCCATGAAAATGAAGATCATGAAAATTTAATAAATTTTGTGACTATTATTCCATGAGCTTAGAAACCTTAGATGCACTCATTCATGTTACTTCATCTTCTATTTAATTTATATATTTTATAAATTATTATTTATATTCTTTTCTCCATGGCCTAGGTATGTGCAGGATCATCATGGAAAAAATAGGCCCTTAAGTGGGAAAAAAATTAGAAAAATCAAAGTTAGGAAATTTGACGAAAAATTGAATAAGTTATCTATATTATTTCAAAATATGTAAGAATAGAATTTGTAGCAAATTGAATGTAGTTTCTAAACCACTAGTTTTGTTTAAAAAAATGAAATCTATTTGGTGAAAATTTGAAATTTCAATGTAGTAGTACTTAAATTTTAAGGAAAAATAAGCGTGTGTCTATCTAACCACCCTAACCACAATAAAATGATAATATTTTTATAAGATTTTAGATATAAGTAGAGGACTCATGTCTCGATGTGATTATTATTTTTGTAATTATTTTCCAAGTAAATAATTAATTATGAATTTTATTACAACTTTTAAAAATATAAAAAACTCGTATGTCTGACCACCTTAACTTGGTCAAAACTTCATGAAATTCATTTTTTCTTTTTTTAATCCTATAGTATGTGAAGCATAGAATGTGATGCATGTTTTGGATTAAAAAAATGTGATACCGTTTGAAATCTATAGATATTTTTCGATCAATCTATCAATCAGGACTTTAGTCATAATTTGAATAGAAAATGAATAATAATTACTTATTAAATTCAAAGTAAAGCATAACTTATATTGATGGAAAACTGAGAATATCCTTTAAAAACCCTTTTCATTTCATCAATTTTATGTAAAACAAAAGTCATCAGCCACATACCCATCATATTGCCACTTTTTGGCCCATCATGATCTTGCACATACCCGCCTTCTTACTACCAATTCCCCTATGAGAGGTAGCATATATTAATCCAAGAAAAAAAAGATAGGACATGGATTTATCCCCCTGGATAGATTCTCCAATTATGCATCTAGTTAGAACCAGGATGGGCAATAACCCCTAACTTCTGCCAAAGATACTCAAAAGTATCCTTTGAAAGTGCCTTAGTGAAGATATTTTCAATCTGATATTTAGTAGGAACATACTCCAATCTAATTTCTTATTTTGCAACCTCCCCCCTTAGAAAGTGTTACTAGATAGAAATACGTTTGGTTCTTGAATGCATCACCAGATTCTTGGAAATATTAATTCCACTAGTATTTGTGAGCACCTTGCAAATCTGCACAAAGCTTAAACTCCATACTATGGATTAGTTCATGCAAACTCACTAATTACTCCTATGAAATAATGCATCATGCCTTCATAAACAAGATAACAATACAAACTAATTGAGAGCATAAAAACAAGATACATATCTATCCCATAGTGGATTGGTGCTTCTTTGATGTGGAAAGAAGCCCTTTCCCAATCCTTGATAAGCTTGGTGATGAGGATGCAATGGACAAAATTAGCTCTTGATTAAAGAGAGTAACTTTGCATAAGATTGTACCTGATTTGATGAAGGATGAAGCTTTCATTTATAGATTTTCTTGATGAGAGATTGGCCAAATGGATGAATGTGGGATAAAGAATCAAACCAATGAGATGGAGACACTTGTCATCTTGTGAGTGGTTGATGCATGTGCAAGATTTGGGAAATGTGCCCAAGAGGGGGAAATTTCAAATTTAAATTGTGAAATAAATGTTGAGTTTGACTTGTGCAAGGGACATGTAAGAGCCATGTAAGAGCTCATAAATGACTTGTTGGATGTACATGTCCACTTGTTTTTGAATTCAAACTTGAGGGAATATTCCTCAAAGATGCCATGTTGAGTGAAAATGATGATTTTAATAAATCAATAAATTGATTTATTTGTGCAAGTGGGATTATCTAGAGGATGTGATGGGTGATTAGGTTAGGCTAATTAGGATTAGATTAGCTTAATGATGATTAGGATGTTTTGACTTATTTGATTTAAATCAGAAAAGGATGGAAAATGCATTTGGGATTTAATTAAATGAATGTTTGATTTATTTGATTAAAGGTTGATGTTAAAGTTTGTTTAATTTTAAATTAATGACCTTAGGAGATGGAAATTAATAAGATTACCTAATGAATGGATGAAGGTGATGAATGGACCTAATGTGAAACCTAGTTTACTTGATGAATGAACCTGATTGAATGCATAATGTTAATTTTGCATGTCTACATTTTTCCCCTCTTTGAAGCAATGTACTTGTTGTGTTGGTTCAAAGAATAAACTTGCCGCGATCAAAATTAAAAAAAATTGGATTTTTTTCGGTTGCGCCAGTGGAAAGAAGTACACTAGTACATTTCCCCCTTGAGAGATCAAGCGAAAAGATTCAATTTGAGGGTCGATCTCGCGATAAAGAGGTTCAAAATGGATTGTTATGGATCATGATGATGCAAATGAGATGATTTTAAGATGCTTAGAATAACAAATCTATATTATCCTAAACAACTTAAATGATGATATGATGTGAACTAGATGAGATTGATGATGTGATATGTTGTGATTATGCAATGGGTGATTTATGCAAATGCTTAGACTAACAGATCTATATTATGACGATGATGCAAATGCATGCATGTGAAATGATCAATATTTCCTATTATGTATGATATGAATGATATGTGGTACGCTGACAGTTTGTGGATGCAAGATGGATGCATGATGGGTGCATTGGTGATGATGATGTTAGTATGGAAATGAGATGATGACAAGCGGATCCCACAAGCTCATGATTGGTCGAGACTTTATTAGAGATGATGATGATGATAGATGATGATGATTTGCTTATCAAGGATTGGGATTTTAAAAGGGCTACTTGCCTTATGTTTGATAACACATGTAGGTACGATGCATCAAGGTATAAAGAACCAGGATGGTGTTGTACCTAGTGCGATGGACTTTGACTCGACCAACAGATAGGAGTATTCTTGTTCACACTTGACATACGGAAACCTTGCTAGGACGTACCTAACAAAGCAAGTATTCACCAAGTTATTTTACAAGAATGTCCAACAAGCACAACAAACAAAAGATAATGATCATTGCCTCATTCCTATCTCTATAAATCCTTCATTCGGATATCATCAAGAGGTCCTTGGAATGAGAGCAATAAGATAAATCAAAAGAAAAGATCAAGTATGCAAACAAGTCAATGTTCTTCATACCTCTAGCCAAAGGGATGTGTTTTGATAAGATAAGAATCCAAAGTGATATCCAAAATGATGCCCATTGTCAGAACGATATATCCTAGGATATGCATTGTATAGGATGATGATGGTTTGATGAGTTGATTGATAGACTATTGATATAAGGTCGATTGACATGTTTGGAAGTGATCAAGAGTTTGATTTTGTTTTAAAGATTTGTTGTTTGCTTTTGATTTTACGATTGAAGCTTGCTTTTGCTGATTGTTGTGATTGTTTATGTTTGTGTTGTCAAAGGATGAAGGTGATGATCAGTTTATTATGGATTGATTATTTTGAGTGAAAGCAAAATGGGATGGATGGATTTTTCAAATATTTGGATGTTTTTGATGTTTTTGGAATGTTTTGAGGCTGTTTTTGGTGTTTTTCAAGATTTTACAAATGTTTTGATTTTTGATTTTTTTGAATGTTTTTGGATTTTTGAGATTTTATCAATGTTTTTGGATTTTGTTTTTTTGAATGTTTTTGGGTTTTGATGTTTTGGATGTTTTTGGATTTTGTGTCTCGGGGGCTGATCAAAGATGAGCCTTGCCTACGTTTAAGCTCAGAGACGACGTAGTTCAGATTCCAATGTTTTTGATGTTTTTCTGACTTTTTTAGTGTTTTTGGATTTTTGATATGTTTTTTGGATGTTTTTTTTGATTTTTTGTTTTTTTGATGTTTTTGGATTTTTCACATGGTTTTGACGACTTGGATTATTTGTGATGATATCAGTGCTTTGTTTAGGATTTTGTTCAAAACCAAGCTAAGGTTGATTGATTGGATCAATGGATTGATAATGATGATAACATTGTTGAGGATTCCCAACAATGCAAGGATTGATTCATCAGGATGAATGATGATAACATTGTTGAGGATGTACAACAATGCAAGGATAGTGTTAAGCAACACAATGATATCTCGAGATGATGATTTTTTGATTGGATTTGATTGATCATGATTGTTGAAGCTTAGTTTGGGACAAAAGATGTTTTGGATGATTTGATGTAACGTTGAAGGATGCGTTAGATGTGACTGATATTGATTATTTGGATTGATGTTCGATGGAAGATGAAGACTGATAAGGAATGTCTTCTTGTAAAAATGTGCCATGGGCTAGTGATTTGGATTTTGGATCACAAATGTTTTAACGAATTTGGTTTCACATTTTCCAATGTTCAGATCACCACATAAGTTGGAGGATATAGATCAAGATTTATTCTTGAAGCAAGATGTAAATATCTGCCCCCAATGTCTAGCAATGTATGGAATGTCATGGATGAATGCCTGGATAGGTGTATGGATGGATGGATATGGCAAGCATGCAAAGGATGCAAGATTTATCTTGTGATAAGATAAGGTATTTAGATAAAGAACATGCTCATTTGGATAATGCTTCATGGCTCAGATAATGCTAGGTTTGATAGGATCAATGAAAATGACCCATGTCAAGATGTTTACCATAAGCAAGCGTAAAGTGTGCTCCAAAATTTCATCAAAATCAAGATAACTTGGATGATGGACATTGATGGATAAAAATGGATTGGATCGATGGTTTACGGATGAATGGATTTATTATGGATAAGATTGATGGAATGCTTGATTTATTATGGATGGGATGATATGCTTTCATCTGAACTGGTGCATGTAGGTGCTTGATTCCACACATGAAACCTGTTTTCTAGGTTTTCATCATGGTCTTGCCCAAAGCGCCGCTCATGCGGTTTTCACTAGAGGATGATTTTTTTTCTTTACTGTTTTCAATCCTTTTTTTGATTTTTTTGGATTTTCATATTTTTTGATTTTTTGATTTTTTTGAAAGATTTTAAGCTCATGCTGAATCACAAGGTGTTGTTGATGTAGATGCCCCTGTCATAATGTGCCATCGATACCCTGCTTGAAGAAGTTTCTTTGCTAAGATATGTGTGCTTGAATGCAACTTTTGAGATTCTTGATCTGCTTCATCGATATCGGAGTTAACTTTGTCTTGGTGCACACATCACGATAGAGTGCCTTCTGAATCCTTATGATGAAGGGTTGTTGCCAACACATGGTCAATGTGAGAACTGGATATCATATGTGGAGGCATGGATGGAGTGTGTTTAGGGACAGGAGATGGATTGGTTGACAGCTTGGAATATTTGACTCTCCAAACTTGGGAAGATGAGCAGTGATGGGTGGATACGAAAGTGTGCATGGAATTAGGACCAACTGCTTGATACACTTTGTACATTGCTTGAAAAGCCTGCTTTTGCTTTTGTGGACATCCTTGATGGATACTTTTCCCTTTTTTATTTTTCCCCATAGTTTCTTTGACTGATGGAATTTGATAGGGATAATCTTTCTTTGTATGTTTTGGTATCCATACGTATTTGATTTGTCCATTATGCTTCTCAGCTTCTTTTTCTTTGATAACTTTCTTCGTACTTTGATTCAAATCTTTCTTTTGACATTGGTCCCAATTCGTGGATGGGGTGATGGGTGGATGAAGATTCATGATGTGGCTGGTTGTAGTATTGACAATGGTTTCACCATAAAGATTCTTCATGCTCCCTATGTTGACATTTGCTTGAGATGAAATTGCCCCCAGTATTATGGAAGTAGTACCTTCATGCTTTTATTTTTCTTGTTCTGAGAGCTTTTGTTTAAACTACATTCTCTGATAAATAACCACCATAGGTGATGTTGTTTCAATTTGCTGCTCTGCTAACTCTGAATTATATTGTTCTGTCTGACTCATTTCCTTGAGCGGATAATGTTGGATATCTTTATTCATGATGTCATTAGTCTGAATTTGTGATATATCTGATACTGTTGTTGACAACTCTATTTGATTGTGGGAATTAATAACCTGCTCTTTTTGTGTGACAAAATATTGTTCTAGATGAAGATCATCTACGTGTCCATCTATAGAAATCATCTCATGGGTAGATGGAGGAGTATGTGTGTCTTGCATAGATAGGAGAGTGTCCATTAGATCATTATAGTATCTTGAAGATACAAATTCTTGATCTTGAATGATTTCAGAGTTGTTTTCGACATGCTTTGGGTCAAGTTCTTGACATGGGTCAGTTTCAAAGGATGGATTGCTTACAAAGGGTTCTTGGATGTCGCCAATAGGCATGGGGAATGGCTCAATATCCTCTTGATCTTCGAGTGGACTTGGATCAGGTTTCAAGTTGAAGATTCCTTCAATATCGGCAATCATGAGGTCGAAGGATGTCAATATGTCTTGGAAAGGACTATTGCTAGACTTTGGTGAAAGATATTGATCATACTTTAGAATAAATTCTTGAGATATTCCCTCTAACTCATTACGTGATGTAGAGACATTTTCAACATGATCATTGGTCAATGCCTCATTGGATGAAGCAAAAATATCTTTATTGATGGATAGATCTCGATCATTGTTTTCAACAATTGTGGTGGAGGGATTTTCGATGTCCTCGACCATAGGGTCAAATGATGTTGACATTTCTTGAATTGGATCATTGTTGGACATTGTTGGTGGATTTTGATCATGATTGAAAAGTGACTTTTGACATATGTTGATTTGATCATTGGATGGAGTAGACACAACTTCAAGGTGCTCAATGATGGATTGATCTTGATCCTTGTTCTCAACAGTGGTCATTTTTTGTGTTTGTGCTTGTGTTTGTTGGGTAGCTTGAGAGGCTTGGGTAGCTTCATATTGTTGAAGCACTTGTTGGTAGGCTTGATGTGCTTTTAGTGTGATGTTACAATATTGACTTATTGCACTTGGTTTTGGCGGAAGTGGTGGTGTATTTGGAATTGTGTTGGATGTAGTGCCAAGTTGTTGAGATATGCTTGGAGTGATCGTGGTAGTGAGGGGTTGAGATATGATGGATTTGATAGGGGTGGATGGAGTGATCGAGGTGATAGGAATGGTCAGAATGACCAAGGTGATAGGTCCTTGTGAGACCATGTTTTGATTTGTCATTTGATTAGATACCATCCGTTGGTGCGATGTTGATGGTATATTCAAAAGTTTTGATGTGATGACTTTATTGGTGTTAGGTGGATTGATTGGGATGGAGTGATTGGTGCTAGGTAAAGGGGGAAGCCCTAAACCAAGGAATGATGTTGATATGGGTAATGGTAATGGAGATGTCTCTTGATGCAATGACTCAACTATTTTGGTAATTGTAGCAATTTGATCTCGCCAAATTTGTTCTTGATTTTGATCTTGACTCCCTTGATATAGTTGATTTGGTTTTTGTTCACGTAGATTTGGAGTGTGTACTTGTGTTTGATTTTGGACAATGTTTTGATTTGGGATGACACTCAGATTTGGCATGATAGGTTGAAATTGACCATTGTTCATGTTTGGAATATTCATATGTTTTGCAAATGTATCCATCCCAAAGTTTTTTGGATTCATGTTTTGAAAACTTGTGCTTGGTACATTTTCATTTGGCTTGTAGGGATTTGGTGGGATGATGTTGTTCATTTGAAGGCCCATGCTTTAATTGTTTGGTTGAAAAACTTGTAGGTTTGGATTTAGATCTACCATCGGGAAATGTGTTCCAATCTTTGATTTGGGCATACTCACACTTGTTGTACTATTGACATTTGTAGAAGGTAATGATCCCATGTATGGTTTGTATAGATGTGAGTGTTGATAATCAATCAGTGTTGTAAGGCTTTGATAGCTTAGTTGACTTGGATTACTCATGATGTATGGATCAAGTTTATATTCCATGTTCCCCTTGTGTTTTGACCTTGTTGCAAAATGACCTCTAAGGTTCTTAGGACTAATGACGAGATGAAAGATGAAAAGGGGTGAATGATATGAGTGATGAACGTTTAGGAACTTTGGATCAATGCTAGACTTAGGGTTTGATTTTGATTGGTTTGATTTGGGTAATGAACTTGTAAACCCTAAGATGTAAGATGTTATCTTAGGATGCACTTGTTCCAAAGGATTTCTAATTTAGTTAAAGGTATGAGAAAGGATGCATTCCCATACTCCTAACTAAACAAGGTGATTTGGACTTTGATTTAAGGATGTACCCAAGTCTAGAATGATGTTTCCAAAAGCTCTAAAGTTGTTTGGTGGGATGGATATGATGAATTTTTTGATGGATGAAGTGTTTTATTTGATCCTAAATGAACCTAGGAAGGACTTGTTTACTAGACCAAGATTGTGAAGAACATGCATTTCTCTAAAAGTAATTCAAAATCAAAAGATCAATGTTTGCATGAAAACCATATGACCAAAAGATGCCAAGCACATGTGCGGGGTCCAATTGATTTAATCTTTTCTTAATGGATTATTTTTACCACAAACATACTCTTGATTAGATTTTGAATCTAGATGTCTAATGTCTCACCTTTCCTCTTATCCCACAAAGTGTATTATGCGGAAACCAAGGAAATTTGAGGCAAGAGTTACCTAAAGTTGACTTTAGTAGAAGCAAATTGAGATAAAATCCAAATTTTTAGATGCCTCTAAGGATGCGAATCCCAAGGGAAAGCAATAACATGTGAACTTGTTCAAGGATATTTTCCTCTCCTAAAGGGTTTGCAATTTTGATGATTCGTTGAATGTTGGTTTTCCAATGTTTTCAATAAAAGCACTATTTTTTCAAACCACGAGCAATATGACGTCCTAGCTCAATTGGTACATTTTTCTTGGTGGGCTTGCCTCATGCCCTTCGTAGTAGAAGAGATGATTTTACATGCAACCAAAGGCATGTTAAGAATGAAGTCTTAACCTCTATATTTTAACCAAGATCGGACATGGGAAGTAACTTCTTGGAATCTAAGTTCCAATGCACCACTTTGATAAACTCAGTGAATGAGTCAATAGGCCACTACAAACAAGGGTTCTATTTCAAACTTTTCGTTCGTGGAGATTGACCCATACGGCGAGAGTCCCCTTTCAGATCCATCTTGTCAGAGCCAACTACATGATACTGGCGTTTACTCCAATACCCACATTTATATCCCGGTTGGAAATACTCTTGGCTTTAGAGTGTTACCGGTTGAGTCATTCCCTTGGGTGAGTACTTTTTCCCCAAGGCAGGCCCTCTAGGATAAACAAAAGAAAGCAAAGAAAAAATCCGTAACTCAATCAATCTTTGACAACTCAAAGAAAGAGAATATACGCGATGATGCTCTACTCACACTCACACAAGATGTTCAATTTTAAACCCAAATCGAAGTGTGTATGGGCAATTATTTATGCAACTTAATGTCACCAAAATCCTTTTGATTCTCAAGATCGCCGTGAGGCACGAGAGAAGCGCATACGTCTTTTGATGATATTACTTTGTGTAAATAATTACAAAACAATAAAGGCACACATTTATTTTATCCTTTAAAGCAATGATTTGATTCATTTTAAAACACCAATATCAAGTGTGTTTGTTTAATTTTTAGCCCAAATTGAAATCTAGTAGGTGTCTAAGTTTCAATTTTAACCCTTTGCAACGAAAAATTGAAGTATTCTTTTTAAACCCAAATGAAAATTAGTGTCCTAAGAACGATAAGATAATGATTTCTTAAAAAAGTGTTTAAACAAACACTAAAGTGTTTAAACAAACACTAAAGTGTTAAAAAACACTTTAATCTTCCCAAAATTTCATCTTCATTTCTCCTCCTTTCGTTTTCCTTCGTTATCCCTTGTTAGCCTTCTTCGCTTTCCTTGTCTTCGTTTCTCTTTCCTCATACCTCCGTTTTCCTTTCATTAGCCTATTCCATCAAGAAAGCAATCATATGAGGATCATATAAAACTTCAATCAATAACATGACCTAAATAAGTTAGTTTCCCTAACATGATTATTTATAAGTGAATAATCCTTCATCACTTATTGATATCTTATGCAACAATTGTCCATTGATCCATATTAAAAGTAATGATGCCCTAAAAGATTGATTTTATGATGTGCATTGCTACAAATACTTAAGAAATAACTAGAAAGAGTGAGCAACAAAATGCAACTTTATTTAATTTTCCATGTAAATTTCATTATTTATTGCCCCCAGAAGCTCTCATAGCTTATTTTCTCCATACAGGTGACTTATTCAATTCCTTTAAGAATCAAACTGATGATGGATGACATATGGAGTGACCATCTTGTTGACTTTTTTTCTTGTTAATGCAATATTTCACCTGCTCACTTTATACGCCACCACCTTCCAATACTTGTATAATTGCGAGTGGGAGAGGTCCTTGATATTTGAGCAATGGTATGTCATGTAAGCTCTTAATTTTATGCAGAGAGAGTAAATAAAATGTCTGTGACAAGACTCCTAATCTGATCATTTTTAAATTTTCAATACACTGAAATGAGTAGAAGCTGCATACAGTAAATAGGTGAGCAATAGGCAAGTAAATTCTCTTTGGCCTCAGTAATATCTAGGTACTATAACGATGGTGCCTTGAATGCTCCTTTAACTTGAATTTTGTGTGGGTGCATGAAGTTGGGTACCAATTTTCTGGCCACTTATGATTTTTTTTTTAAAAACGCGCTCATGTTATAATGCGCACGTGTTATTTCGCATTAAAAACAAAGAAAAAAGTGAAATTATTTGCCTTGGAATACGAACCCAAAAGCTTGGAGGGCATTCCCAACAAGGCCAGAGACATGTTTTTGCAAATTCTACAATTTTTCACATAATCGGGTCCGTGCTCACCTTCAAGATTGCATCTAGTTCAATATCGACATAATTGAAAACATGGGTAATGTTAGGTTCTATCTTAGCTATCCAATGATGTAATTTTTTTCACTTTTTGACAATGTTAAGCCTTTCATCCATATTTTCTTTTGTTTGTATGTCTGCTTTTTGCCAAAAAGCAGTGTTTAGTGTTTTTTTGTTATAAATTAACCATTCATCAAAATTTCAAATAAATTACATTTTTAGAAACTAGACTCCATTCTACAAATTATTTAAAAAAAAATAAAAAAAAATCAGTTATTTTCAAAAATTTGTAGGGGGAGCACGGCCAAAATTCTGCTTTTCAGGAAGTGCCCAATTAGAAAATTAGTAAAAAATCAAATATTCATTAAAAAATTATTAGAATTTTTTGTACCAACTAGATGCTATTAGCAACTCTACCATATCGATTTTAAAAAATTACAAAAAAGTTCACCGGCTTAGGTCGTACAAGTTGCTATGTTATGTTTTTCGACAAAAACAACACCAATTTCTGTACATCCCTCTTTTGAACCCCTTAATCTCAACCATTTTCAAAATAAATTAGTAGTTTAGAAAGTAGACTCAGAGCACTTCGATCCTTTTTTTCGTTCCATCTCAAAATTTTGAGTGTAACTATCCTCAATTTCACGTCCAAGGTCAGCATTTCCTGATTTCAAAAAAAAGTGGCCACTTAAGCCCCCTTTTTGGGAACCATCTTGGTGCACTTACCCTTTTATTGAATGCTCCTTATAATAGTGGTGCCCAATATCATTGAATTTTTGTCCCATCAGAAGCCATGACAAAGTCACCCATGACTATAATTTCGGTCATGCACATTTTGCACGGTTTTGTCATTATCATTCACATCAGTTATCTTTAGAAGTCAATACCCAACTCCTGGGTTTAGAGCGTAGAGTATGTTAGCATGTCATAAATGTTGAGATTGCTAGCATATAAAAAATGAAATACAATTACTACAGAGACTTGTATGATATTAAATGCATGCAGTGGTGCATAGGAAATTTAGCAGACTGTGTGACATAACGCGTCAGCAAGGAAGGGGACTGTTCTAAACAATTGCATGGCAGAGGATTGAAAGTAGCGGTTGGAGTTGTTAGACTTCAAAATTTTGAAATAGCTAAGAATAAGTGCCATGTGACATAAAATTTGGGCAAATCAAAAGAAATCTTAGCTACTTTACTGCACAATCACTAGCACCTTAACCATCATGCCAGAAGTAAGATTGAACAACAAGCAAGAGTGATGGGAGTGCGGTGCAAATTAGAAGTCAATAATCAAACTGATGATGCTTTATTGTGGTAGAAATGTGTTGGCTCTATTTTCATGCCTCAAGAAGACATTTCTCATGCGTGTACCTCTTGTGCTCGTACTTCCATGGAAAATAAAGCTCCTTAACCTTGCATTTGCTCAGAGGAATGAGCAAGGGCACACACTAGTCTCTATATCCCAACGACAAGTGCTCTTTCATCATTCCTTCATTTTAAAGCCGTGTCCAGAAGTGGTGAGTGATTTCAAATAATATTAGTGAGTTCAGTGAAAGCCCACACAGAGAATGCGCAGGAAGTTGTCTCGCATCATTATGATCAGATAATGAATCGACACTGGTGGAAGGAACAATCTTTTGTCACCAAAATCAAGCGACTGGTTTCCAACAGAGTACTCTAGGACAACCACGAAACAAGGCTTGGTTGGGTGAATGACAAATGAGTGTCCAAGAGTAGATGATGTCGGGGCATGGGATACAAATCACCTTCAAAGGTATGCAGATTTGGAGATCTCCGACAACTGCACTTAATAACATTACTCAAGAAAAGACGCTACTCACACATCTTTTAACCTCAGTTCCAATAGCTCCATTTGATCGGTGTGAGATCACATTCAATGACCAATGCACCTAGGGGTTGTCCATTGACTCGGGCTAACATAATCTTCTCACTGACTTTTGTTTAGGGAAAAAGTTAAAGATTCTAAATGGTGCTTGGGAATTTTCAAGCTAATGCAAAGAAATGGATTGAAAGGTGAATACATGGCATTATTCAGCAAGCGCATATGCCAAATGCAAAGCATAGAGAAGGCATGTGAAATTTTTGACAAAATACTTCTTTGAAATGTGATCTTAGGGAATGTCACGATTGCAGGAAGACACACTAAAGTTGTGAGAAACTTTCAAGCAAATGCCATTTGACAGGTGAAAGAAGCTGCATAAGGACATAGATTAAAAGGTCTTTTAAATTTTTTAAGCAAATGCATCCGATAAGCGTAAAGCTAGCAACCATAATTTCATTTTGAAAAGAATTTAGAAACTAAATGGATCTAGCATACATAAAAACTGAAATCCACAAGCATACAACTGATTGTTAAAACCAAAATGCATGGCCCTCCTTCTAGCGCCAAATGTGAGCACCTTGCAAATATGCACAAAGCTTAAACTCCATACTATGGATTAGTTCATGCAAACTCACTAATTACTCCTATGAAATAATGCATCATGCCTTCATAAACAAGATAACAATACAAACTAATTGAGAGCATAAAAACAAGATACATATCTATCCCATAGTGGATTGGTGCTTCTTTGATGTGGAAAGAAGCCCTTTCCCAATCCTTGATAAGCTTGGTGATGAGGATGCAATGGACAAAATTAGCTCTCAATTAAAGAGAGTAACTTTGCATAAGATTGTAGCTGATTTGATGAAGGGTGAAGCTTTCATTTATAGATTTTCTTGATGAGAGATTCGCCAAATGGATGAATGTGGGATAAAGAATCAAACCAATGAGATGGAGACACTTGTCATCTTGTGAGTGGTTGATGCATGTGTAGGATTTGGGAAATGTGCCCAAGAGGGGGAAATTTCAAATTCAAATTGTGAAATAAATGTTGAGTTTGACTTGTGCAAGGGACATGTAAGAGCCATGTAAGAGCTCATAAATGACTTGTTGGATGTACATGTCCACTTGTTTTTGAATTCAAACTTGAGGGAATATTCCTCAAAGATGCCATGTTGAGTGAAAATGATGATTTTAATAAATCAATAAATTGATTTATTTGTGCAAGTGGGATTATCTAGAGGATGTGATGGGTGATTAGGTTAGGATAATTAGGATTAGATTAGCTTAATGATGATTAGGATGTTTTGACTTATTTGATTTAAATCAGAAAAGGATGGAAAATGCATTTAGGATTTAATTAAATGAATGTTTGATTTATTTGATTAAAGGTTAATGTTAAAGTTTGTTTAATTTTAAATTAATGACCTTAGGAGATGGAAATTAATAAGATTACTTGTTGAATGGACCTAATGTGAAACCTAGTTTACTTGATGAATGAACCTGATTGAATGCATAATGTTAATTTTTCATGTCTACAGTATTATCACACAATATAGGAATAGGTTCATCATAAACAACCTTTACAGCTCAAAGTTTGCTTCATCCAAAGCACCCGGGTGTAGCAAGATGCTACAATAATATATTTAACTTCTACTATGGATAAGTACATTGAGTCTTGATTTTTACTGAACCAAGAGACCAATCTGTCACCTAAGAAAAATGCACTTCCACTTATACTTCTCTAGTCGTCCACACATCCTATCTAATCAAAATCAATATAAGTACTCAAAGAAAAGTTATCATCCTTCTTATACCATAAACCATAATTCAGAGTTCACTTCAAATATCTAAATTTTCTTTTCATTGCTTTCTCGTGAGTTTTCTTAGGATTAGCTTGAAATATATATAGCAACCAAACATACTACATGAATGATATCAGGTCTAGAAGAAGTCAGGTACACCAAATCTATAATCATGGACCTATAAAGGGTCTAATCAACCTTTAGGGACTCATCATTTTTTCTCAAAGGGTGTCAAGTCTGTTAGATGTAAAGGTTGTCTTGAAAGAAGAAGAAGATTGTAGGAGTACTAGAATTTCCATTTCCAACCTTGAACTTTTCGAACCTATCACTTCTAGACTTTCCTTGGTAGCCTTCTCTAACTGTTTTGACTCCTTTTTCCTCTGATCCTCAAAACATACTCCAATTTTTCCATGAGAAGCTTTATGACCTTTCAATATCTAATCTAGGGTTTCAGTACTTTTACTGAACTTTAGTTGCAACTGCTGATTCACATTCTCAAGCTCTTTTCTAGCTACAATAATTTTTTCTTCAAGCTTCTCACAATTTGTCTCTTGATAGTAATTTTTTTTAAGAACTTCTTCAACTCTTTTTGCTCCTTCTACCTGAATCTTCAAATCAACAATCATCTTTTCAACAATTTTTTCAATTCTTTTTTATATTCTTTCTTTGGCTCTCACTTATTTTATAATATTTTCCTTCATCTTCTTTATTTCTTTCCTAGCCCATAGTAATTTTTTCATAATATTTGCTTCTTCAACATTTTCTCCAAAACCCATTTCAACATCTCCTTCAATAGTTTCAAAAGCCATGAGCATAACTTCTTCCTTTTCATCTTTGGATGCATCTTCATCTTCTTCTTTAGTGTAATAGTCTTCTTCCACATTATTGTAGAAAATCTTATGTTTTCTCTATCCTCTAAATATTCTCTAAAATAACTTCTTTTCATTCTTTTGTTTAGCATATTAGTATTCTTATGGGGAATCTCAACCATAAAATTTCTAACATCTCCATAATTGAAACACTCGAAAGGTAGCTTACCTTTGTACTTACCAGAACCTCACTATAGCTTCTTGAAAAAAAATTCCTCTTCTGGATCTGATCCATAATCAAAATATTCATCAACCTGCTTCTTGGACACTCTAAAAGCAACCTCTTTCCTTATAGGGTCTTCACTTTCAAATCTCATGTCAAATGCAGTTAATGTACCATTCAATTTGATCAACTTTAAAGAATTCAGATCTTTAGCTTCTTTAATAGCAAAGATTTTAGGATCAAACCTTTTGGGGAGATATCTATGTACCTTCTTTACAAAAACCTTATCTTCCAAGGTTTCACCAAGACCTCAAATATGGTTGAAAACATCATAAAATATAAATATGAATGTAACAATTTTCTCATCTATCATGTACATTCAATTTGATGCTCATAAGGATCAAACTCTTTCAATTTCTTATTTAAAGAACAACATTCATCAGTAGTGTTTCTAAATATTCTGTGATATGCATAGTAAGATGTATTTGTATTCTTTTATTTATTATCTTTTCATTCATGCATAGGTGTTAGTGTAATTAAACCCATGTTTAAAAGTGTAGTTAGACTACTCTCAGTCTTTGATAAAGGATGCAGATAGGGTAACAGACCTTGCTTAATGGGACCATGGACTTTGTATTGCTTGGTTGGAGGAATAATTGTTTGACGTAATGGAGGAGGACCTTGGTAACCTATTCGTTTTGTCTTCAGATGGTGTTTGTTCCAAAAGGGAGTGGATATCATGTTCATTCTTTATGTCATATCCTCATTTTTTCAAGATCTTAAATCCTTGTCCATAGTTTTTCTCCAAGTTAATGGGTGTGTTTGTAACTTTACATTCGTATGATGAGATATTGGTTGATGTGCTTTCCTTATTGATCCATGTGCATTGGTTGGGGTATGAATTGCTTGAGTGAATTTTCTTATGCAATGTGGAAAATTTTTCATGTGGTGGCATGATAGGAGGTGTTGGTTATTGTATGGGTGATTAGGAAATTTCTTGGAAGGATAAAATGCTATATTTTTCTTGAGGTTATGTAAAGAATTATGTATGAATTCTTTCATGTTCTCCTCATCTTGTCCCAAGATATCTACATTACAAGGACATGCATTGGGATGTGAAAGATCATGAATATTCTGATTGGAATTAGGGTAATCACCAAACACACAACTTGAAACATCAACCAAGGATTTTAAAAAATTCAAAATCTTACCAAGCCAAGAGTACCCAGATAGAGGCCCCCAAGGGCTTCTATCTCCTTGATAGGGTTTCTGAGAACTGAAATTTTGATTTTTTATTAGACTATTTGAGGGTTATGTTTATGTGTGCAAATAGGTGTGCAAGTGAATACTTTTCTAGAATTTTCTCAATTTAAGAAAATGTGACTCAAATGGACAATGCTTGAATAATAGATGACAATTGTGAATGCAATTTTGAACATAGATTAGACCTAAATGACCAAAAATAATCCTATTGCAACATATGATGCAATATTGTATGCAATTTTTTGACTTATTATATCTTTTTATGATGCAAGAATGAAACCCTAAGTGAACAATGCAATGCTAAACTTAGATCTAGGGTGAAATTTTAAATTATAGAAGGTTTATGATGTTAAAATGTTGGGTTCACCAAATTTTTTTGATGAAAAAGAGATTTTAAGTCCAATGTAAAGAACCTAGGATCATATTTTTCTTTTTTAATAGAACATTAGGATGCAAATCAAAAAGGTGACTTGATTGAATTTCAACCTTGTAGGTGAGTCAATCAGACCTAGATTTACATCTTTGTGAGCTTAGGAATGAATTGGAATGAATTTGACTTGATTAACCTAATTAGACTATGTGACCTAATATGAAAATGTGAAATTCCAACAATTGAAAGATTGTAACAAAAATTTACAAGCAAATTTGAGAAAAGAAGAGTCTTGTGCACATGTCTTTTAAATTCAGAGACGGTTTGAATAGGAGGGTAGTGTCACCCAAGGGAAACTATATTGTTGTAGGGGTATTTCTGATCTATTTTCACAATCCTCTGATTTTAGATGCGAGCTTCCCAATTCTTACTGCAAATTTATCAAAACACCTATCAGATAATTTTGTAAGTGAGTTTTCATGGCTTGAAAAGGTGTAGGGATTTGAATGCAACAATGGAAAATGGATCTTAAAAATTCCTTCAATCTTCTCTAGACTTGAAATCTGCATATTCAAAGAGAGAAGAAATATTGTGTCATTTAGGGGCTTGCTTTAGTCAAAACTCATGTTAGTGTTTCCACTTCAACAATGGCAATTTCAATGATAGAAATATGAATGATAGCAAGGAATGATGAATCAAAAAAGTGTTGAAACTCATCACCCTTCAATGGCTTCCTTGAAGGACTAAAGTCATGCACATCACCTCAAGGTGTTGGATCTTGCTTGAATTGCTTGAATTACTGGGAGACCTACAAAAGGGTTAGCCTTCACAAAAAATGATAACATAAAAACACATAAAATAACATAGGATTTGACATGATGCTTGGATCTTGGATTGCTATGATAAAGTTCTAAAATGTTGCTCTTGACTTTCTTGATAGTGCTCTTGATAATGCTTGATCATAATTTTTCCTATTGCTTTCTAGATTCTCCTTGTTAGATTTTGAAATGATGTAATAACTAGGTATTTATAGGCACTTATTCAATCTCCTAAAAATTAGATCTCGATAGTTGATAGTTGCAACCTAAAATGGAAATGATAAAATTCCAACATTAACATATTCAAATTTGGGACTGGAAGTAGAATAGGGAGCATTGTCGCCATAGGGAAACATTGTCCTTGTACTATTTTCTAAAAAATAAGGCATTGGGCACAAAGTATCAAATGAATGCATTGCATTTTTTCGTGCTTGTAATTTTTTAGAAATTGTTTAAAATAGGCCATAGAATGCATAATTTAGGAAATTATGGGGTTCAATTAGGTCCAATAATTTAAGGGGGAGCAAAACATAGTGTGAAATTGTTGAGGGTGACATTTTTTGATGCTACATGCCCAAGAACACTTCCCCATTGAGCTTAAAAAATTGAATTAGAGGAAATTGACCTAGACCTTTAATTTATATCAATTAAACAATAATCCATTGAAATGTTGACATACCCGCAAAAAATATATCATCATACTAGCATTAAATGATCCTTAAATAAACTTTGAATTCACAAACCTAGCCAACTGACCATGCAAACACATCCAAATCAATAAATGGTAATGAGAGAATAGCCTAGAAATACAAAGTGAATTTGATAATAAACAACTAGAAATATATGTGAATAATAGAAAATAAGAAGGCTTGGTCATTAATGAGATCTAGATCAACAATCCAACTTTCAAAAAATGGAAAATAATTTAAAATTAAGGCCAAATGCTATATATCCCTAGCCACCAAACACCATAAATTATTTGTATCATATATGTTGGAAAGCACTAGTTTGCAAAAACCTAGTATAGACTCACAATTTTATAGAAAACTTGACCCCTTTTTACCTTGTGTAAATTTGGACACTTATAAACCTTGGGGGACCTTGGTCGAGTTAGGGTCAAATCCACACAATGGTGCCTTTATGGAAAAGTAGAGATTCTTCAACTCTGCAAGAAAAGTATAGGTCACTCAACCTTGCAGAAGAACAAGGGTCATTCAACCAACCTCAAATATTTACAACCTTAAGAAAACTTGAACTCAAAAGAAAACTAGGACACAAAACCAAAACAAACAAGGACCAAAAGGGAAGCTAACTTATATCACACTAAACTAAAATCTAAAAAAGTGATAAAAACAAGAGAAAGAAGAAAGGTTGGTCCTCATTTTAATGTGACATGTGTGCAAGGCACAAAAAAATATTCACCTTTTGATTTAGAGGTCTAATAAGGCACATTTGAGGTAGTAGGTTTTTCATCCTTCTTCTTATCTTCTTGGTTCTTTTGTTTCTTATCCTATTTTCTAGGATCTTTGTATTCTCTTCCTTGATTTACAACCAATGCATGTTATTTATAGGGTTTAATTGTAGCCATTTGAACCAAATTATCTTTCTTCCTAATGATTTTTGCAACAAATTCACATAGATAAGGTATATTGTAGGTGAAACCTAGGGAACATTTTATAGCATATAATGTAAAAAAAATGCAAAATAGTTAGGAATAATCCTAGGAAGAATAGTTAGGATAAAATTTTCATCATTATTTTCAATTCCACATAATTTTAATTATAATCTCTTTACTTTCAATTTTGTGAAGAAGTCATGTATAGTGTCAAAATTGGTAAGAATTAATCATATGAGTTCATTCTCCAATTAATGGGCCCTTAACTCATCTAGGTACTTACTAAATAAGATTTTCAATGTGGTCCACACTCCATTTTGTGTAGTGGTAGATTCAATGTGAAAAAATAAGTTTGGTTCATAACATTTATCAAACCAATTTATCTTCTATGATCATCTTTAGATTATATTTCAATACCATTTATAACACTGTGATATCCATATATTTTGAGGTAGATTATCATCTTTCTTTTCCATTAAAATAGTTATATGGTGTTAAAGCATGAATTTTTGATGCATCCATGTGTGTAGAAAAGTATATTGAAATGAAAAATAAAAAGAAGTGCAAATAGTTAAGCATAAAAGACACCCCCCTTTTCATTAGTTTTTGAAATAACCCCCTCCCACAAAATAAAATAAAATGCTGATACTTTATATTTAGTGTAATTTACAATGTAAAAGCTAGATCTTTCAAACTCTTACTATTAGACTTGGTTATGGAGATACCCAAGATTTAGAGGCCAAATGGAAAGAACAAAGAGATCAATATGTAATTCTCAAGATTGCAATGGAATTGATTATCCAAACAAACAATATATTTTACATATGAGACCACTTGGTTATATAGCCAAGGTGAGACATAAGATGTCATAAGATTATACCAAGTTTCTTAATCTTATGACATGAGACAACTAACTTGACATAAAAGTAAAAAAAGATAAGATCTCGACATGACAACTAATTCTTCTAGAAAGATTCCTAGGACCTAAGTAAACTTAACATGCAAATATGTCTCATAGGTCCCTAGTAAGTGAATTAGCTAGGTACAAGACATTTATTCACACCAAAACCCCCCCTTAAGTGTAGCTTAGGGAGAAGATTATTATGTAATTGATGCAAAGATACAAGGATGGGTCCCGACTACTAGGCCATGTTAGGTACCCATGTACAAATGAAAATGCAATCTCTCATAAATGGAGAAAAGGAGAAAACCCAATGGGAAAATACTCATCCCCTAAAGAGATGAAATATAAAAAGTATTCTCGATGATGCATGAGAAGGCCAAAAAACCATGTGAGGAAAAATAACCCCCTATAAGAGAGAAGAAGAAGAGAGAGCATGCAATATCCCCTTAATGGTGAGTCTCCTGCAATGGTAGAAGCTCGACATTGAATGCTGAAGATGATCCAATCTTTCTGAACATTGTTCCTCCCCTTAGGAAGAAACAAAACCAAAAATGATATGCATGATGTTTTCTAATTCCTTGTGGGAAGAAGAATGATATATGATGTATTTAAAGAATTCTCAAGTGTCTCCATGTTGATGTCAAAAATTGATAGCCTCCAAATAGGCATTCTAGGCCACACAACTGAAGATGTCAATCCAGAATCTCCTAGAGATGAATGTACAAAACACTCCAAAGACAAGTATGCCTCGTCTAAAGACAAAGAAGCCTCCTCCAATTTTTTTCAAAAAGTATCTGCACTCATGTCAAACTACAAATATTGATGGGTATGTGCAGGATCATCATGGAAAAAATAGGCCCTTAAGTGGCAAAAAATTCAAAAAAATCAGAGTTAGGCAACTTGATGTAAAAAATTGAATAAGTTATCTATATTATTTCAAAAATATGTAAGAATAGAACCTATAGCAAATTGAATGTAGTTTCTAAACTAAGTTAGGTTTTTTTAAAAAGAAAAAAAATGTATTTGGTGAAAATTTGAAATTTCAATGCAGGTACTTAAATTTTAGGGAAAAAATAAGTAGGTGTTTTCTGACCACCTAACCACAATAAAATGATAATATTTTTTATAAGATTTTAGATATAATTAGAGGACTCATGTCTCGATGTGATGCATACTTTTTGTAATTTTTCCAAGTAAATAATTAATTATGAATTTTTATTACAACTTTTAAAAAAAAAAATATAAAACTTATGTAATGACCACCTTAACTTGGTAAAACTTCATGAAATAATTTTTCTTTTGTAATCCTATAGTATGCAAAACATAGAATGTGACACATTTTTGGATTCAAAAAATGTAATACTGTTTGAAAGCTATAGATATTTTTCAATTAGCCTATCAATCAACACTTTAGTCATAATTTGAATAGAAAATGAATAATAATTACTTATTAAATTCAAAGTAAAGCATAATTTATATTGGTGGAAAGCTGAAAATCTCCTTTAAAAACCCTTTTTGTTTCATCAGTTTTGGGTAAAAAAAATCATAAGCCACATACCCATCATATTGCCACTTTTTAGCCCATCATGATCTTGCACATACCCTGATCATGTAGAGAATGAACAAGAGGGTCAGAGTATTCCCTCGCAACAACTGAAGAAGAATAATCTTCATCAAAGAGAAGATGAATGCAGTCAATGGTGTCTCCCAAATCTGGAATGCGAGACTCAACAAACAACCCACCAATGTCTACCAATTATGCATCTACAGTAGATGTAGCTGGAAGATGATGAAGATCCTACTACACTGAATCAGAGGAGGCCATATCTATACCAATACAAGCATCATCAAATGCAACAATAGATAGAGGAGATGAAATACAAGGATCAAGAACAAGATCTAGTGTGAGAACCCTTAAGTTCAAGTAGCCAAAAGTCTCCTCAAAATTATGGTTCGCACCAGAAGTGTGATCAATAGCTAAAGGAACAATGTCACCATCAAAAGAAAAATATGAAAAGGTATAGTACTAAGATGAATTATTAACCATCCCAGTAGCAATAATCTCTCTACTCTCCAAGTCTCTAATGATAATTGAATCAAGAGTGAATTCCACAATCCTCCCATCACCACCATGTGTAATATGATAGATGGAAATAATATTTTTTGATAAATGAGGTACACTCAAAACATCATTGAAAGTGCCCTCCCCAATATCAATAGATCCCTTCCCAATTAGATTCATGTATGTATTGTTTCCCATCAAAATAGGAGACATAGTACAAGGCTCAAAATAAGAGAATATAGACTGTGAAGATACCATATGATGAGATGCTCCTGAATATACAAGTCATCTCCTTGATCCAAGATATGTAGTAGCACAAAGAGATTTCCCTTTATTTTCTGATGTAGAAGCCGAACTAGCATGACATTTTTCCTTTCTAGATTTTTTTTTTAAAGATGAGGTTGAATTAGACATTCTGGAAGGAAAATCAATTTGATTCTTTTTGAGAAGATGTTTCAACTCATCAATATCCTTCTTATAACAAGAATATTCATCATGTCTAAGGTTTTTGCAATATGAACAAGTTGGCTTCTCATTCTTACATTATTTCTCTATGGAAGATGATTTATTCTTTACTTGATCTAAATGTGGATTATTTTTTGCTTTCTTTAGTTTCTTATCTGATTCTAACTCTTTCACCCGACTAACCAACAATGTCTGAGATTTAGAGTTCTTGATGAGGCCCATTGAGATAAGCTTGCGTTTCTCATGTATTAACATCTCATAAAATAATGTAGGTGTAGTATATGTAGACCCCATAGTCAATATATGAGTATGAAAGATAGACCAACTAAATTTCCTTCTTATCAATTCCATATTATTTACATTGCTCTCTTATATCATTAACCTTAGTGATGTAGTCACGAATGCTTTCAAAGTTTTTAGGATCAAGGATCATCAACTCATTATCAATTTGATAGCCTCTTATTTCATCTGTAGTACCCGATCCTTAGGAAATAAGGTGCTCCACCTTTTAGGAGATGGAACAAACAAATGGGGGAAAGGGTATATCCTCCTTCCTATTTCGCTCTAGTTCATTAAAGAAAACTCTAGAGATCTCAACCTACTGACTCATTTGAGAGAAGAGGTTGCTAAAATCTCTCCTTGGGAGTGATTAAACAAGGGGGTTCACAACTAAGAAAGTGATAAGAAAGAAAGAGATGAAAGCAATATGTAAATATAATTATGTAACCTAGGAAATGAAACTTCAAATTAGAATGATAAATTGAGAATGAATAGAAGGGCACTTGGAAGACTGGAGATGCCTAAAATAAGGTCTGCAATCCAAAAATTATGACTTTTGATATGAAGTAGGACTCATACGCCAGACTGGGAAATTTAGTCCCACTTTAGGGTTTCGGGTTGAATTTGGAATTTGCAACTAGTAAACTAGGATCTACAAGAAATGACTAAAAATTGGTATACTAGGAATCATACGCCCAAGGTGGCCATTTAGTACCAGTATTAGGGTTTTTCTAAAACTTTGGTATCCTCTAGTGATCTTTTGTAGCTTCTCTCCCATTTTATCTCTGAGTCTGAAACTTAACAACCTTAAAAAATTTCTTCAATCTTGCAACTTAGTCTTCAAAGGATATTCAAACTCAAAACACCTAGATCTACAATCACACATGTAGAGAGAGAAAAAGTGTTGATTTGTTAGTGGATAGGGGTTTTCCTTGTTCAAACCCTATTTTGGTAATCAAACCTTGAAATGAAATGAAGTAGAATGAAGGAATGATGAATGAATAATATGCAATGTTACAACTCACCAAACCCTTGATACGAAGGTTACAATCTTGTATGAAATCACTAGCATGAATGTAGACCTTGAATCTTGATTAAATGCTATAGATCTTGGCTTGAATGCTTGTTGGAATCATGAAAACCTACATCACAAATTTTAGCTCAAAACCACACATGATGCATGATGACTTTGACATGATGCTTGAAACTTGAATGTAGCTCCAAAATACTTGGTAATCAACTCTTGAATTCTCTTGAATGCTCTTGAATTGCTATAATGATTGAATGCTTAGATCACACTTTCTCATGAAAATTTCTTAGGAGAAAATATGTGAAATAACCTTGTATTTATACTTGTTTATGCCAAATTCCCAGAAATTTCAACACTATAAGCCGACTTCAGATCTAGGAGAATAAAATTATGCCAATAATTGAATTCAAAATAGGTCCAAGCTAAATCAAGACTCATATGCCAGTTGGGGCATGTGAGTCCTAGTAGCTTAGGCTTAGGACACAAATTTGAAGAAATTTTAAGTTCAATGCCAAATTCAAGAGCAATCCCCAAGACTTAGGTGGGACCCATATGCCCAAGGTGGTGTATGATTCCTAGATCACTAAATTTGGGACACACAACCCAAAAACACTGAATTATGATTGTTCGTTTGTTAAGTGTAAGGATTATCCTCAAAGAAATGCATTAAATAAGGCTTGTGGATGTAAAAAAGGACCAAATAAGGCATAAAGAAGCCCAATTTCAGTAGGGAGGGCCCAAACAAAAATTTAGAGGGATAAAATTTTCTACACTAAATTTAGCCCCCACTTTAGTGAGAGGAGGAACTTGCTTTAAAATCACACTAAAGTAGAAAAAATTGCATCAAGAGGGGTCTAAGTGTACCAATGCTAGTGAGATAGGATGACAACAATCAAGAGGGTTGCACAAGCCCTTAGGATCAAAATCCTATGAAAAAAAAAAAGGTACAAGAGAACACACATGTGAATAATGTAAGGAGCAACAACAAGGTACGAGCATACACTGCCAAAGACAAAAAGAAGAAATAAAAACAAAAACAAAAGGGCCGAATCAAGCCTCAACCGTTTGTCCAACACAATGTGGATCAGATCTAAGTTTTTTGTCTAAAATAAAGTTTACAATTAGAACATGATGTCCACTATGCAAACCAAATACATTCTCACAAAGGCTAGTGGAACCTTAGGCCATCCATTAGGTGAGCCCTCAACGAGACACATACACACGTGATTGGTATGCGCTCACGTAGACAAGCAAGAGGCAAGAAAAACTTTGTATGCTTGACACCCATGAACAAATAGAATCGCTCCCTAGGAAATAAAAGTGTGTTATGCAAGGTGGCCATATAACAGATATTGTAGATGCAAAATATTGTAAGGTACATTCAAAGGAGTTTTGCTTAGTTCTAGTAAGGTCTTAACTTAGGGAAAATTGTGCCTAATGTCTCCAAGAGAAGACCAATCAAAGAATAGAAGATTCACAACTTAGCGGATGTAGTGTGTTGCATCAAGCCATTAAGAGGAATATAATATGCTAAGAGAGAACACACTCTGGAAGGACATCACACCCAATGGTACCAAAAAGATAAAGATGTATCACATGAAGTAAGAAGAATACACAATGAAACATGAATTATAATTGAAATTTAAAAGAATAATGCCAATGTATTCCCCCACTTTAAAGAAATTGCTAAATACCATGATGTGAGTAATTACTTTAAAGTAGAAAATGTAAATGCTAACAATAAAGAGGACCTGAGAGCTCATTTGAAAAGCCCTATGCCAAGTCATATGTTTCCAAATAAAGCTATCATGAAAAGGGGTTGCCCCCAAAATGAAATCCCAAAAATCACATAAGGGATCTACAGATTTAGGGTCAGTATGTCTTTGCAACAATGTTTTTAGAGAGCTCAAAACTGCCATCATTCCCCAAATACTCATGGAACAAGAAAAATGACACAAAGAGAGTGAAAATAAAGAAATTTTTTTGGGTCAACATGGAAGAGACCTAAATTTCTCGACACCTTGCATCATACCCAAAAGGAAAACACAAGATAAATGAAAAGATAAAGGAAAATCTTTATGACATATAAAAGAATGTAGATACAAATAGAGGAATGTTACAAAGCAAGAGATACATCAAACAAAACAGTATGGTGGATCACATTACGCACATGAAATCACACACATAACATGAAAAGGAAAATAATGCAAAAGGCTAGTAAGGTACATGTCCTCAAGTCAACCTATTATCAAGTCATCTGCATCCCAATTTTGTTCATCATATATGGAAAGTGAGAAACTAGCCAAAGGGACAACAAGTGCCGAACTACGGTCATTACCAAGTTCAACACTCTTTCTAGGAGAAGTATCATTTAAGCTCATAGAAGAGGAAAATAATGTATTCAAATCATTATGCACTTCCTCATCAATTTTAGCAATCTCATCATCATCGTCCAATTTAATCACAATGAGAGGTCAAATGATAATGTCTAAGGAGGGATTTAGCTCTTGTGTTAGTTGTGATATAGGATCCTTTTGTTGTGGTGAAGAGAGAAACTCCTTGTGTATTACTTCTGTTAAGTTTGGATGTTGATTTTCTTTATTGTTCTCTTCATTTAACCTTCGAGCAATAGCATGAAATCCAAGCCTATGCTCTCTAGAATTTCTATTTCTTTTGGTACAATTTTCAAGTTATGTTTTTGTAGGAGTAGGTCTATCAGCCATAGGTTTCTTTTCTTCCCTAAGGGGAGGAATGGAAGAAACCATAGGAGGTTGTTCAACCAACTTCCCTTTAGCTTTGTAAATTTGTTTTATCTTAGGAGGCAGGATGGAATTGTTTTGGTTGTCTCTTGGTCATTTATGGTAGATAGGAAAATGATCTATCTTAGGTTGGTCTTTGTTATTTGGAAGGTATTTTGGTTCAATCATAGTTTCGTCAAGGAGAGGAGGCTCACTTATGGGTTGAGGCATGTTTCTAAGGGATAGTTTTTCTATGCATTTCACCTTAAAATTTTGATAGGATATGAAAAATAATTCCTCACAAGGTTTAATAGGTTCCATAGGCTCGATCCAAAAGAAATCCAATGAAAAGTTCCCATGGGAAGACACAGGATTAAAGCTACTATGGTGCACAATAAATATTTCATTGTCAAATGGAAACTTTAAATATTTATGCATGATCGATGAGACAACTTCCATAAATTGTAGCCATGGATAACCAAGATTCACATGAAATTGATCTAATGTCAAGATGATGGAGAATGAGACATCTAATTATTTCAGTCCAACTTTTAGAGGAAGGGTGATCTATCCCATCGTAGGGAAAGTGAAACCATTATGCATTTTTATCCATGCTTTTGATTTATCATATGTTTCTTGATAGAGTTCATGCAGAAGTAAGAATTATTTAGTGATCACATTCTCTCCAAAGATGAGATCCATGCTTTTGATTTATCATATGTTTCTTGATAGAGTTCATGCACAAGTAAGAATTATTTAGTGATCACATTCTCTCCATAGATGAGATCAATTAGTATCCCATTAGTGGGCTTGCCATTGATTCAACTGACTATGTAAAAAGGACCATCAGGTGCATTATTAATTATATCTTTAGATGAGAAATAAATGTCAAGAGGATTTTTAGTTCGGCCCTTATGAGATTGTGTTTCAATCAACACAACCATATCATCTATAAGACCTTGTTTATTAGTACCCATAGGACCTTGTTCAATAGTATCCATAGAACCTTGTTCAATAGTATCCATGTTGTCATCATCTGTGTCAAAATTCATCACATCATTCTTCTTAGTTTCACTAGCTTTGACAAATGAAATATTATGTGAAACCTCAGAAATAGTGTTCTATCTTTTGAGAGATGGAACTAAAGGGGGATTAGGATTCCTCCACCTATTTCACTTAAGTTTCATTAAAGGAAACCTTAGAGATCTCAATATAGGAATGGAATGAGGGAAAGAGGTCTATAATAAGGTTTCCTAGGGGCATGATCAAAGATTAAAGGAGGGTTCACCACCAACCAAAGGCTTGGAAATAAGGAAATTCAATGAAAGGAAAATCTACTATGCAACCTAAGATAAGAAACTAAAAATTAGAGTAATGAACTAAGAAAGGATAGAGGAGCACCTAGAAGACTGAAGATGCTTGAAATAAGGTCTACACTCTCAAAAATATGAATTTTAATGCAAAATGGAACTCATATGCCAGTAGGGGTGATTTAGTCCCAGTTTAGGGTTTTAGGGAAAAACCAAAACTGCAACTGCTAAACCAAGATCTATGAATTTTTTTTGAAATATGGTATATTGGGACTCATACACCACAAGTGGTGATTTAGTCCCAGTATTAGGGTTGATTTGAATCTTTGATATCCTCTAGTGATCTCTGGTAGCTTCTCTCGCTTTCGATCCCTGAGTTTGAAACACTGAATTCTGCTTTGTAGGTGACTTTCCATGATATTGCATGATAGATGAAAACTTTGACAACTTTGCAACTTTCTTCAATCTTGCTCTTCAATGGATCTTCAACCTAAATCTGCAAATCACACATCAAAGAGAGGGAAAAATGTTTTTTTGTTAGTGGATAGGGGTTTTCCTTGGTCAAACCTTGTTTTGGTAATCAAACCTTGAAATGAAATGAAATAGAATGAAGGAATGATGAATAAAAAAATAAGCTATGTTGCAACTCACCAAACCCTTGAAATAAAGGCTGCAATCTTGTATGTAATGGCTATCATGAATGTGGATCTTGACTTGAATGCTTGTTTGAATCATAAGAACCTACATCACAAATGCTAGCTAAAAAAAAAACATGATGCATGATGAATTTGACATGATGCTTGATTCTTGAATAATGCTCCAAAATGCTTGATAATCAACTCTTGAATGCTCTTGAATTGCTAGAATGCTTGAATGCTTAGATCACACTTGCTCATGAAATTTTTTGGGTTGCTTGTTAACTTTCTTAGAGAAAATATGTGAAATAACCTTGTATTTATACTTGTTTATGCCAAATTTCTTGAAATTACAACACTACAAGCTGAAATCAAATCTAAGAGAATAAAATCCCACCAAGAATTGAATTCAAAATGGGTCCAAGATAAATGACACTCATATGCCAGTTGGGGTGTATGAGTCCTAGTAGGCTAAGCTTGGGACACAAATTTCAAGAAATGTAAGTAATGCCAAATTCAGGTTTTAGGCCCCGAGACTTAGGTGGGACCCATATGCCCAAGGTGGCATATGAGTCACAAATCACTAAATCTAGGCCATACAATCCAAAATTATTAAAATATGATTGTTTTTTAGATGTGTGTTAGGATTATCCTTGGAAAGATGCATTAAATACGGCTTCTGGATGCAAAATAGGACCAAATAAGGCATAAAGAAGCCCAATTTTAGCAAGGAGGGCCCAAACAAGTGTGAAAATGTAAGGGATACATTTTTCTACACTACATTATGATTTGGCATGGGGTTGGTAAATATTTGCAAGTTTTGGTTAGGAGGGGCAACATAATTATTTCCTTGATCATTAACACCTCCAATTTGAAGTCGACTAGAATCAATAACGTCTTGTACAAGATGTTTAAGGCACTTACAATGTTTCGTATCATGTCCATTTTGTTGGTGATAATGACAATAGGAATTAGATCCAAAGTTCGGGGGTGAAGTCTTATTAGAATTGGGTGTTTTAATGGGGAGGTAAGGAAATCATTTTTTGTTCTAGAAGTTGTAACATTGTGTTGTGGAGGGTATCGGGTGAGGAAGTAAATTGTCTAGCTGGATCCCCAAATGTAAAAGGACTTGTCTTCTTTATAGCAAACACTTGGGTATAAACATGTTGATTTGGTTGAGGGGGATTTAAATGAAGGAAGCCTTTATTCTATTTCCTAGAAGGTTGGTAATTTTTTTTATTTACGCATACAAATTTTTTAGGATAGCTAGAGGTGGGTTTTGTTTCATGACTACTAAAAAGACTTTGATAATCATGAAGGGCAGTACACAAGTGTACAAATGAAGGAAACTTCATCATGCCAAGTTTATCTTGTATCTTAGTTTGCAAGTTCTCAATGAACGCCCATTGAAGGTGAGGATCAAGAATCTTTACATTGATATGGGAATAAAGCACTTGGTAGTGTGGAATAAAGCAAGTTCTTAGGGGTCATGTGCACTTGGAAATGGTTAATAAATTCCTCAACAATTTCATTGAATGAACAAATTGAGTTATTTGGTAACGAGGAAAACCATTCTAAAGTGGTATCTTTTAAGGAACTAGGGAAAAGCTTAGCCAAGAGCTTATCTTCAAGGACGAAATCACTACATAAGGTGGCATAAGTGAAAACATGGTTAGAAGGGTCCGCTTTTCCTCCATATTTATCAAACCTAGGAATCTCTATAATTTTTGGTATCAACGTTCTCAATATTTCCGAAGATAAGGGATTGCTTTTGACATAGTATGAAGGTTGGCCATTTTGATTTTGGTTTATGGTGGAAATTTTATTTTGAAGGGATGAAACATTTTGCAAGAGTTGGTTAAGGATGACATCATTGGTTGTATTTGAGATGGAGGTGAATATGGTGGAGGTGTATATTTGTTTGAGGGGGAAGTGAATGGAATGCTTAATGGAGGTAAAGTGGTAGGAGATATGACGTAGATGCCACAAAGGTACAAGGATTGCTAGTGGAAATACCCAAGGTAGGAAATACATTACTAGTAGGTTGCATCATTGTTGTTACTTGAGGGTTAGTATAGGTCGGAATAGAGGCAATGGTTGTAGGAGGAGGAATTTGGGTTCCTCCTTGAATTTGTACATTGTTCGAAGGCTGAGTAGAACTAGTGGTTGAGGTAAGATGTTTGCCAAAAATATAAGCTAAGTTATGCATAAGTTCTATTCCTTGTTCACTTTCAATCATGTAGTGTATGTTATCTATAGTAGGGATAACAGTTTTGGAAATTTTTTCAGTACTCACTTGATGTTGTAGGTTTGCTAACTCTTCATGGATTTGTATTATGCTTTCTTGAGGAACACTAGCAACCATTGTTTCAACACTTGTCATGCTATTTGAAGGTAAGGAGTTGTTAAGGGTATGGTCCATACTTAGTGAACTAGTGTCAACACTATGAGTGAAAGATCTAGATAACCCAAGACCCATGACAAGTGTGCTATCACGAGATGACATGAGTCTCGAACTACATCTCACTATAGTATTAGCAATAGGACACCAAGTTGTAAAGCTCATGCAAGGGAAAATCAATCAATGCAAGATAAATGAAATGAACACAATATAAATGATATTATTTAATTCCAATTCTTATGTTTATGAATGTACTTGAAATGAATGCAATAAAAACTCAGTAATCTAAAACATAGATCTAACAACAACAAATAGAAACACAAAAACAAGGTTTTTAATGTTGTAAAATGAAAATTAAGGTCTGATATAGAACTAAATTTCCCATAGGGGCATATGAGTCCCAATTAGGTTTTTTGAAGGGTTCAAATGTTGAAAAACATACAACACAAAATTCCCAAAAATTAGGTAAAACAACCTATACTAGGACTAAATCTCCCAGAGGGGTGAATGAGTCCAAAATGAAGGTTTTGACACTAAACTCAGCAAATTCTGAGTGAATGTTAAGGTTTTTGGTTTGTATGTTGTCTTAATTGTGTGTAATTAAAATTTTTAAATGAAATTCAATAATGCAAGATGCAAAAAATACAATCTATATGCACTTTCAATAATGCAATGTTTAGAAGCCCTAAATACAAATTAACTAATGCAAGCCCTAATGAAAAGTTAATGTAAGCTAGATCTAGGACTAAAATGCACTCCAAATCAGAAATAAATGGTTTGAAGGTCAGGTTCACCAAAATGAACCTTTAGAAATAGGGTGCTCCAAATTTTAGGAGATGGAACACACAAAGGGGGGAAAGGGTATATCCTCCTTCCTATTTCCCTCTAGTTCATTCAAGGAAACCCTAGATATTTCAACCTATTGATTCAATTGAGAGAAGAGGTTGCTACAAGGTCTCCTTGGGTGTGATTAAACAAGGGGGTTCACCACTAAGCAAGTGCTTAGAAAGAAAGAGATGAAAGAAATATGTAAATCTAATTATGTAACCTAGGAAATGAAACTTAAAATCAGAATGATAAATTGAGAATGAACAGAGGGGCACCTGGAAAACTAGAGATGCCTGAAACAAGGTCTGCAAACCTGAAATTATGACTTTTAATGTGAATTGGGACTCATATGCTAGACTGGGTGATTTAGTCCCAGTTTAGTGTTTTAGGCTGAATCTAGAATCTATAACTACTAAACTAGGATCTATAAGAAATGACTAAAAAGTGGTATACTAGGACTCATACACCCAGGGTGGTGATTTAGTCCTAGTATTATGGTTTTTTTGAAACTATAGTGTCCTCTAGTGATCTTCTGTAGCTTCTCTCCCATTTGATCTCCAAGTCTGAAACTTTGAATTATGGCCTATAGGTGACTTTCCGGGAAGATGAAAACTTTCTTAACAACCTTGAAAACTTTCTTCAATCTTGTAACTTACTCCTCAAAGGATCTTCAAACTCAAAACACATAGATCTACAATCACACATGTAAAGAGAGAAAAAAATGTTTATTTTTTAGTGGATAGGGGTTTTCCTTGGTCAAACCTCATTTTGGTAATCAAACTTTGAAATGAAATGAAATAGAATGAAGGAATGATGAATGAATAATATGCAATGTTGCAACTCACCAAACCCTTGATATGAAGGTTGTAATCTTGTATGAAATTGCTAGCATGAATGTAGATCTTGACTCTTTATTGAATGCTGTAAATCTTGACTTGAATGGTTGTTGAATCATGAAAACCTACATCGCAAATGTTAGCTAAAAAACACACATGATGCATGATGACTTTGACATGATGCTTGAATCTTGAATGTAACTCCAAAATGCTTGATAATCAACTCTTGAATTCTCTTGAATTGTTGGAATGCTTGAAAGATTAGATCACACTTGCTCATGAAAATTGCTTAGGAGAAAATATGTGAAATAACCTTGTATTTATACTTGTTTATACCAAATTTCCCGAAATTACAACACCACAAGCCTATTGTTGTAAATAAAGTCTTGTACCTAGTTAATTCATTACTAGGGGACTTATTTACATGTTAAGTTTACTTAGGTCATATGAAGGAATATTTCTAGAAGGTGTTAGTTGTCACTAGTTGTTATCTTATCTTTTGAATTGTAACACATGTGAACCTAGGTAGTTGTGATAAGGCGTCCCCTGTCATATGATTAAAACACTTTTCATAATATTATGATATCTTTTATCACCTTCGCTATATAACCAAGGGGTCTCTACTACATTGTACAACATATTATTGAATCATAATTGATAAGAATACAGTTTATTCTTGTCATATTCATTTTCTCTCTTTGAGCTTTCCATTTGGCCTCTAGTTCTTGGGTAGGTATCTCCATAGCCAATTCTAACAAATCCAACATTAGATCTAGAAGAATAAAATCCTACAAAGAATTCAATTCAAGATAGGTCCAAGCTAAAGCAAGACTCATATGCCAATTGGGAAACATATGAGAATAAAATGCCCCAGAAGATAGTTGCATTTTTGGAGCATTTTGGGTTAAATTCGACCCTACCATTGCGTCCACAAGGACCAAAAACCCCAAGATCAACTATCAATTCATTGAATTCAAAGCAATTTCCGTTGAGGAAATTTTTTTTTACCAAAGAGCCATATGGCCCCCTAGGTCGTCATAAATAGTCGGTACGATTTTCCTAAGAAAAAATAAATAAATATTTTTTGGCCTTTAAATTTCTAAAATTCTTTTTTGGAAAAATTATATATCGGTTGAATAAAATTCATTATAAAGTTTTATTTTAAAAATTGAAAAAATGGGGTAGTTCATAGAAGTTTGTAGACTGTACAAGTCCACAGACTATATTGGTGTTGCAGGTGTACCCATGGGTGCCACATGGGCCCCATCTCCTACATTGGCCAACATTCTATAAATCAGGCACTGCTTTCATTAAAAACCTAGCGAATAATAAAAAAGTCGGTGAAACTTTAACTCGGTAGTCAGAAAATTCAAAATCCAGTGGAAAATATAAAATGGGCAGTGAATAAAAAGGGTATATTATGAGATTCTCTACACACACCAACCAAAGAATATTCCTTCGACATATTCTGTTGAAGATTCTAATTCCTAAAGAATATTTCAGCTAGGCAAATATTTCGTTAGAAGGAGAATATTCCTTTTTAACAGCTCGACATATGCCAAATTTAACCTAGTGTTTTGCTGACGTCAACAATACTTCAGCATTTCAAAACAAAATTCCCCCTCACCATTGGCAATTTTGATTTTGTAGTCAATTTTCAAATGCCCATATCTCAGACGTACGACCTCCTTTTTTAGTGCAATTTTTTTGATTTCGTCTAATTTTTCGTGCTCTTCATGGTGGTGAAATAATTTTTTTATTTTGGTGTCTAATTTTTCCAAAAAAATTAGATTCTCATAGGTGTTGCTGCTTCATCCTCATTTTGGGAACTTTAAGAGCTGATATCTTGCTCCTACAGTAACATTTTTGGGTGATTTTTTTTTGAAAGTGCATATTTTTTGTGTAATTTCTAGTGGTGTAATCAATTTGATCTCATATGCTTTAAAAGTTTTACTTTGAGCCTATGGCCTATTTCTGGCATTTGCATGTACCAAGATCAAAGTCCACTTCACTATTTTGGCAAGTGGAAACTATAAATGCACTAAGTATAAGTGTCACAAATCATATATTGCTTGGGGGGTTTCATGATTGAGTGAATTTGGGTGGGTAATCTTGTGGTTGATTCATTTGTGTTGATCATTTGAGGAGGTATCATGGGATTTTCTATTCATCCTTCTATGGTAATGCTGAATAAGGATAATTATGAGTATTAGAAGAAAGGTATCCTAACACATCTTAGGTGGCTTAAGCTTTTTCCATACCCTTATGGGCTCATACCTAAACTAGTCACACCTTGGAATCAATCAATTTTGGGTAATAATAATGATCACATTGTAGGATTAATTGGTACATATATATTGGTGTTGATATTTCTGTGGAGATCTTAGATATCGAGTGCCCACACACACTTTAAAGACCAATATTTGGGAGATATTTGGAGACTATCATATCTCTCCATTCCTAGATGATCCTATGGAAGATTGTTTACTTCCCCTTAATGATACTAATATACCCTATGATGATGATACTTTAGACCTGAGCTTCAGTGTAATAAATGTCTTGAATGTCTAGTTGACAAAGAGACTTCTCTTCTTTCTCCTTCTCCTATTGAGATCACATCCTCATCTACTATTGCATTTGATGATGCTTGTGATTCAATGCAGCAGGACATACACCATCTTCCAGAGATTGCTACTTGTGATGACTTCTTGACAAGTATTTTAGAATTTCTTGTGGAGTCTCATATTGAAAATATGGTAGACATCATTGATGGCATTCATCTTCTCTTTGATGGAGAAGATCCTTCCTCAATTGTTGTGAGGGAACACTTTGACCCTCTTCTTCAATCTCTACATGATCATTCTTTTCAAGTTGACATGACTGGAGATCCTTTTGGACAACATTTTGGAGGAGGCTTCTTTGTCTTCAGAGGGGATATTGAATTGTCTTTGGATTGTGTTCTACATTCATCTCTACTAGATTTTGGATTGTCCTCTTCAACAGTATGGCCTAGAATGCTTGTTTGGAGTGTGTTAGCTTTCAACATCAACATGGAGACACTTGAGAATGCTTCAAAGACATCATCACATATCATCCATCTTCCTAACATCTTGCATACATTCTTGGTTTTATTTCTTCCTAAGGGGAGGAACATTGTTCGACACATTTGGATAATCTTCAACATTCAATGTCGAGCTTCTACCATCATTTTAGGAGACTCAACATTGAGGGGGGGTTGCCTTGTCTGTCTTCCTCTTCTATCATATTGGGGGGTGTTTTTCCTCACATGGGGTTTTGGCCTTCTCATGCATCATTGAGAGCATTTCTTTATTGTATTTCATCTCTCTTTTGGGGAGGAGTTTTGTCCCACTAGGTTTTCTCCTTTCCTCCATTTGTTAGAGATTTCTAAATGTCATTTCATTTGTATTTGTACATGGGTACCTAACATGGCCTTGTATTCGGGACCCATTCTTCCATCTTTAGGTCATTTGTATAATAATCTACTACTCCCTAAGTTGCACTTAAGGGGGTGTTGGTGTAAATAAAGTCTTGTACCTAATTAATTCATTACTAGGGGACTTATTTACATGTTAAGTTTACTTAGGTCCTAGGAAGGAATCTTTCTAGAAGGTATTAGTTGTAATTATTTCATATAGATTATCTTTTGACTTGTAACACATGTGAACCTAGGTAGTTGTGATTAGGTGTCTCATGGCATATGACTAAGACACTTGTCATAATCTTGTGACATCTTGTATCTCACCTTAGTTATATAACCAAGTGGTCTCTATTACTTTTTAAAACATAATGTATTGAATCATAATTGATAAGAATACAATTTATTCTTGTTATATTGATTTTATCTCTTTGTGCTTTCCATTTTGCCTCTAGTTCTTGGGTAGCTATCTCCATAGCCAATTCTAACAAATCCAACATTAGATCTAGGAGAATAAAATCCTACCAAGAATTGAATTCAAAATAGGTCCAAGCTAAAGCGAGACTCATATGCCAGTTGGGGCATATGAGTCCTAGTATCCTAGGCTTGAGACACAAATTTCAAGAAATGTTAAGTTCAATGCCAAATTCAAGATCAGGCCGCAAGACTTAGGTGGGACCCATATGCCCAAGGTGGCGTATGAGTCCCAAATCACTAAATCTAGGACACACAACCCAAAAACACTAAATTATGATTGGTCATTTGTTAAGTGTTAGATTATACCCGAAGAAATGCATTAAATAAGGCTTGTGTATGTAAAAGATGACCAAATAAGGCATAAAGAAGCCCAATTTTAGCAGGGAGGGCCCAAACAAGTGTGAAAATGTAGAGGCATACATTTTTCTACACTACAGTACCATACAATATTTTCAATTTGTTCTAAGATTCATGAGAATTGTTACATGATTTAATTTGAAACAACAAATCTTGAGAAACAAGTCTATGAAGACATCCGAGAGCTTTGGTATGTTCAATCATATATTTTATCTTTTTATTTGCATCTATCAGTTCAGGTATCTTATTTTCAACATATAGAGAGTGAACTTTAGTTATTAGAATACTCCATGCATTTTGATGACATGTTGAATAATTATATGATGTGAGAAAAGGAACCTTAGTATGATATGATCCATGTAAAAGAAGAGCATAAGAAAACAAATCAAAACAATGCACCAAGAGACCCCCCAAAGCACTCAATCAAGAATCCATTGAGCAATATATGATTTGAATTTTTATATATAGTGTGTTTACAATGCCAAGATGGATCAAAGATGGAAATTACAATAATATCTCAAAATGATATCCATAATCTTAAATTACACTTTCTCAATATGATCTAGACTAAAAATTTATCCTTCCCAAAAGGAAAAAACTTCTCTACGTGTCAATATGTCCAAGTTATCAACAAAAATATAAATATGCACAAATCTGAATAAAAGATACTTGGGGTTGAATCTAGACAAATTTCTTAAGATACAATTGTAGAGCTATTCAATACCTTTCTAATGCCACAAGAATCACAAAAATTGGATAAATAGGCAAAAAGTTATGAGCTCGGATGTCCAAATGGGAGATCTGACTTCAAACAACAATTACTTTCACTAGAAGTTAGATCTAATAATGAAACCTGCAAAATAGAAAGTACATAAAACTAGCTTTCCAACAATATCTTGTGTGCAAAAATCTCACTTTGGGATCAAATGTTATGAATGTTTTTCTAGATCAAAAGTTATGAATGTTTGAAAAAAATACTAAATTTAACATATAGTGACAACCCTTCTAGCAAAATAAAAACTTGTCCAAAATAAAATTCATCTAAAACAGACAAATTTTATAAGAAAATAGGGGTTTTTAGGCCATCTAAATGTAATGGAAACATCCATTTTCGCTATAAGTTCTCCAATAAAAATCTGTTCACCAGATCTAAGATTCAAACCCTAGTTTACAACTACATCATACAATGGCCAAATTGAGTGAAATAAAAGCTAGATCTAATTTTTTTGGACATTCTAAACTCAATAGTGAGCTTATATTTGCACCAACATGCTCCAAAATGAACCTGAAATACAAACCCACAATGGAAAAGAACCAAATATGGTATTTCTTTCAAGCTTTTCTGATTCTCTAGGTCATCATATGATGTAAGAGAAGAGCATACTCAACTTCTGAAGATCTACCAAGATCTCTCCAAAAATACTATCCAATGGCACCCAACCTGCTTTGATACCATGTTAGAGTTAGCTATGGAGATACCCAAGATCTAGAGGCCAAATGAAAAGCACAAAGAGATCAATATGCAATGCTCAAGATTGTAATGGAATTTATTATCCAACAACAAAATATATTTTACATATTAGACAACTTGGTTATTTAGCCAAGGTGAGACATGAGATGTGATAATATTATGACAAGTGTCTTAGTATTATGACATGAGACAACTAACATGACATAAAAGTCAAAAAGATAAGATCTAGACATGACAACTAAGTCTTAAAGAAATATTCCTAGGACCTAAGTAAACTTAACATGTGAATATGTCCCCTAAGTCCCTAGTAAGTGAATTAACTAGGTGTAAGACATTTATTCACACCAACACTTACAAGAACCAAAAATGGTCAAAACAATAAAAATATAGCTCAATTACAATATGAGATTAAATTGAGAGCACTAGTGCAAAGTAAGAAGAAAAATATGAACCCTCAAAAAGACGAAATCCAAAAAGGAGTTTTTTGCACAAGTTATAGCTCCCAAAAGGTCTCAAAACAAGAACTATATAGTAAATTCCAGAATACTCTTCTATTTTAGAAAAAAAGGAGCATAAAGTTAGAAAAATAACATTACCACTATGTAGAGCACAAAATTCTACCCAAAAACAAAATTACAACAAAAAAGTAGTTTGTATGCTCATGCTATGGTTGTTTAAAGTTAGCCTACAAATTTGAGAATTGGAATGGTGAGGGGTCAAGCTTGGAGGGTGAGGATGGTAGAAAATATTTTTTTAATATTTTATTAGAATATTCTCCTTCATCAAAATATTCCAAAAGCACCACTAAAATTTTCAAAAACCACTTTTTGAGGTCAAAACCACCATTTTTAAAATCAAAGCTACCAATTTTTTGAGGGAAACTACTTTTGGAAAGAAGTGGTTTTGGCTGACAATTAGCTAACTACTGACATTTAATTAACACCTAGCATTAACCTTAAACACTAGCAGTTAATGTAATTGCTAAAAGTTAACTAATGGTGGTTAACTAACACTGTAAATTTTTTGAAAATAAAATTCCATATAGTACAACATTCCATACAACTTAGAAGTGAACAAAATGGCTCAAAATTCATTGACTTTGATTTCAATGATTTGATAGTCAATCTTAAGGTTTTTGGGTCTTTTAAGTGTGATGGTGAGATCCGCTTGGGCTGAAAATGCAACAAAATATTAAAGCTGAACCATTTTTCAAACCCTCATCTACAACTAGGTCCTCTAATATCTAATTTTGGTTAAACAAAATTTAATCTTGAATTTCAAAAGCTTTTTGGATGTTATGGAAGGACTAAAAATGCCTCCAAGATTACCTAAAAGATGCAATCAATCAAATCTATCAAGAACACAAATATGCAAACTAGCTTGTATAAAAAATGCTTAATTTTCTATTAATTTTCTTTGATTCTCTAGATAATTTGAGGATGCAAGAGAAGAGAATATTGAGTTTTTGAGAAAATAATTAGCTCTCTATTAGTCTCAAATATCTTAAAAATAGATAATAAAATGAACTATACCACACAACAAGGATCCGATACCATGTTAGATTTTATGAGAAGTGAGAACCGAGCTAGGATTTGATGCCAATAATAGATCACATATGATCCAATCAACAAATGATTGAAGATAAAATTAGTGGAATAGAGAGAATATTGAAAGAGAGAAAATGGATAAAACTACAAGAGAATTTTGAGAATAGTCACTTTACTCCCACTGAACTAGTTGAGGTGAGAGGAGAGTGTTGTATATATATAAAAATCAGCATATATATCCAAGAGGTGCATTAAATACAACTACACATAATAGGTTGGAGGTTTTACCCAATTGGTGAATGCAAAAGCATGTGACATAACCTACTCTAATAATTTGGTTTAGTAAAATAGTGGATAGAGTAAAAATCTAAAAGAGGGTTTGTACTCAACTACCCATGTGTGGGGGAGAGTGACACATGTAACTAATGGATTACGCCATATGGTATCATACTAAATATTTCTAATAAACCCAAGAAATATTAATAATATGTGTAAGAAAAAGTAAATATCCCCTAATATAAAGAAAATAAAAAAACCTATGCTAGCAAAGTTAACTCACAACTACTAGTGAAAATAAGATTTTTTTAGACTTTGAATTAGAGGGTTTGAATTTTAAGTTTAATACCACATCCCACAAGATTCAATTGGATGGATTAGTATGGAATTGAGCCTAATCACTAAATAATGATTTTGAGGAAAAATATAATTTATGGTGATAATTACTACTATGAATAGCTAAAATTTAATATATATTAAATTTTAGATAAATGTGAATGAATTATGATTGAATTTATAAAATAGATACAAATAAAGATGAAATGAATTAAAAAAAATAAATTATGAATCAAAGGTACCTATTTTTTGAGGGAAACTACTTTTGGAAATAAGTGGTTTTGGCTAGCAATTAGCTAACTACTGGCATTTAATTAACTCCTAGCATTAACCTTCAGCAAAAAACAAGCATTCAATGACATTAAGATCTTCTAAGAAAGTTAAATGTAATTGATAAAAGTTAACTAATAGTGGTTAACTAACACTGCAATTTTTTTGAAAATAAAATTCCATATAGTATGACATTCCATACAACTTAGAAGTGAACAAAATGGCTCAAAATTCATTGACTTTGATTTCAATGACTTGATATTCAATCTTAAGGTTTTTGGGTCTTTTAAGTGTGATGGTGAGATCCGCTTGGGCTGAAAATGCAATAAAATATTAAGGCTGAACTGTTTTCAAGCCCTCATTTACAACTAGGTCCTCTAATCTCTAATTTTGGTGAAAAAAAATTTAATCTTGAATTTCACAAGCTTTTTGGATGCTATGGAAGGACTAAAAATGCCTCCAAGATTACCTAAAAGATGCAATCAATCAAATCTATCAAGAACACAAATATGCAAATTAGAGTATAAAAATGCTTAATTTTCTATTTTTTTTTTTTATTCTCTAGATAATTTGAGGATGCAAGAGAATAGAATATTGGGTTTTTGGGAAAAAAAATTAGCTCTCTATTAATCAAGCAAATATCTTAAAAATAGATAATAAAATGAACTATACCACAAAACAAGGATATGCTACCATGTTAGATTTTACAAGAAGTGAGAACCGAGCTAGGATCTGATGCCAATAATAGATCACATATGATCCAATCGACAAATGATTGAAGATAAAATTAGTGGAATAGAGAGAATATTGAAAGAGAGAAAATGGATAAAACTACAAGAGAATTTTGAGAATAGTCACTTTACTCCCACTGAACTAGTTGAGGTGAGAGAAGAGTGTTGTATATATAGAAAAATCAGCATATATATCCAAGAGGTGCATTAAATACAACTACGCATAATAGGTTGGAGGTTTTACCCAATTGGTGAATGCAAAAGCATGTGACATAACCTACTCTAATAATTTGGTTTAGTAAAATAGTGGATAGAGTAAAAATCTAAAAGAGGGTTTGTACTCAACTACCCACGTGTGGGGAGAGTGACACATGTAACTAATGGATTACGCCATATGGTATCATACTAAATATTTCTAATAAACCCAAGAAATATTAATAATATGTGTATGAAAAAGTAAATATCCCCTAATATAAAGAAAATAAAAAACCTACGCTAGCAAAGTTAACTCACAACTACTAGTGAAAATAAGATTTTTTTAGACTTTGAATTAGAGAGTTTGAATTTTAAGTTTAATACCACATCCCACAAGATTCAATTGGATGGATTAGTATGGAATTGAACCTAATCGCTAAATAATGATTTTGAGGAAAAATATAATTTATGGTGATAATTACTACTATGAATAGCTAAAATTTAATATATATTAAATTTTAGATAAACGTGAATGAATTATGATTGAATTTATAAAAATAGATAAAAATAAAGATGAAATGAATTAAAAATAAATAAATTATGAATCAAAGGTACCTATTTTTTGAGGGAAACTACTTTTGGAAAGAAGTGGTTTTGGCTAGCAATTAGCTAACTACTGGCATTTAATTAACTCCTAGCATTAACCTTCAACAAAAAACAAGCATTCAATGACATTAAGATCTTCTAAGAAAGTTAAATGTAATTGATAAAAGTTAACTAATAGTGGTTAACTAACACTGTAATTTTTTTGAAAATAAAATTCCATATAGTATGACATTCCATACAACTTAGAAGTGAACAAAATGGCTCAAAATTCATTGACTTTGATTTCAATGATTTGATATTCAATCTTAAGGTTTTTGGGTCTTTTAAGTGTGATGGTGAGATCCGCTTGGGCTGAAAATGCAACAAAATATTAAGGCTGAACCATTTTCAAGCCCTCATTTACAACTAGGTCCTCTAATCTCTAATTTTGGTGAAAACAAAATTAATCTTGAATTTCACAAGCTTTTTGGATGCTATGGAAGGACTAAAAATGCCTCCAAGATTACCTAAAAGATGCAATCAATCAAATCTATCAAGAACACAAATATGCAAATTAGAGTATAAAAATGCTTAATTTTCTATTAATTTTTTTTATTCTCTAGATAATTTGAGGATGCAAGAGAAGAGAATATTGGGTTTTTGAAAAAAAAACTAGCTCTCTATTAGTCGAGCAAATATCTTAAAAATAGATAATAAAATGAACTATACCACAAAACAAGGATATGATACTGTGATAGGTCGAAATAGAGCGTTAAAAATCAAGCAACAAGTTAAAAGAGTGCAAATAAACAACTTAAAACAACCTACACTTCAAGATTAGCCTAAGTTGGAAACAAAACAAGACAAAGCCACAAAATGGAACTTTATACCTTGCGTTGAGTTGATCCTTTGGTTGGCCCTTCGATCTTTGATGTGTATGCTCCTTGGATGGAAAGATGCAAGCTAGATGAGGATGTGAAGATGGATGCAAGTGGATAAAAACAAGAAAATGGCTAAGTGTTGGTTGAGAAACAAAACTGCAAGTGTTTGGCTAGCACAAATGATCTCCCCTAAATGAGAGAAAAGAGGGGTATTTATAGGATTTTGGGAAATCCTAGGGAAATGGACGGTTGAGATTGATCCACCAAATATCAAGATGTAGGGCTAAGGTGAGTTGAGAACTCACAAGCCCTCACATCTTGACATGTGGCATGTGAGAAGCCCTAAAAGGTGAAGTGGACATGAGGTGGAAGGAAAAGGACATGACATGGAGAGGGGTACAAAGTACCTTGGGATTGGACAAGATCTCCTCATAAAGGAGGTCCTTGTCCCCATGTGGGTGAGAGGACATGTGGGGAATTAAAAATTCCTCAAATATTCTCATGGGGATGAGAGAAAGAATAAAGAATGAATAGAGGACATGTGGGGAGAAGTGAAGGAATTAAAAAATCATTTTAGGTGCCTAGGGGGATTAAAAGGTGAATTAAAAATTCACATGGGGAAGGGGGATGCCTTGTCCAAAAGGAGAAAGCCTTTAATAAGGTTGACTCAAGGACATGTGCCATAAATAGGATGAGGATTAGGTTAGGCTAATCAACTGATTAAGGTTGTGCAAGTACTCAGTTAGATGGACTAATGACTGATTAGAGGCAAGTGGGAAATTATGGAGGATGTGACCTTAATGATGATTAAGGGTGTGCACATGCTAACCCTGGTTAATTAGAAGAAGATGAAAATAATTAAAATGGATTAGGGACCAACTTGCAAAAGTTGGAGGATGTGACCATGAGAGAGAAAGGATGAATTAAAAAATGAATTTTTAATTCAAAAGGGGAATATGACTAAATTAAATAAAAGGGCATATTTATTCAATTTAGAGGAGAAAGAGGGGAAAGGTATTAAATTGAATACTTTAGGACCTTTGTGCAAGATGCAAGGTATTAATTAAGCAATTGGCTTAATTAATATTGACAGAGGGGATGAGCAACTGGATGAATAAGGAGACGCGTTTGATCATATGGAAGTGATCAAAATTGTACGTCTACAGATACCATGTTAGATTTTATGAGAAGTGAGAACCAAGCTAGGATCTGATGCCAATAATAGATCACATATGAGCCAATCGACAAATGATTGAAGATAAAATTAGTGGAATAGAGAGAATATTGAAAGAGAGAAAATGGATAAAACTACAAGAGAATTTTGAGAATAGTCACTTTACTCCCACTGAACTAGTTGAGGTGAGAGGAGAGTGTTGTATATATAGAAAAATCAGCATATATATCCAAGAGGTGCATTAAATACAACTACACATAATAGGTTGGAGGTTTTACCCAATTGGTGAATGCAAAAGCATGTGACATAACCTACTCTAATAATTTGGTTTAGTAAAATAGTGGATAGAGTAAAAATCTCAGAGGGTTTGTACTCAACTACCCACGTGTGGGGGAGAGTGACACATGTAACTAATGGATTATGCCATATGGTATCATACTAAATATTTCTAATAAACCCAATAAATATTAATAATATGTGTAAGAAAAAGTAAATATCCCCTAATATAAAGAAAATAAAAAACCTACGCTAGCAAAGTTAACTCACAACTACTAGTGAAAATAAGATTTTTGTAGACTTTGAATTAGAGGGTTTGAATTTTAAGTTTAATACCACATCCCACAAGATTCAATTGGATGGATTAGTATGGAATTGAACCTAATCACTAAATAATGATTTTGAGAAAAAATATAATTTATGGTGATAATTACTACTATGAATAGCTAAAATTTAATATATATTAAATTTTAGGTAAATGTGAATGAATTATGATTGAATTTATAAAAATAGATACAAATAAAGATGAAATGAATTAAAAAAAAAAAATTATGAATTTAAATTAGTACATCACTTACCAACATATAATTATACTATAAAAATTCATCAAAATAAACCTAATACTAAATGAAAGTTAACATGAATATATAAATTTAAAAGACCAACCGTCAACTAATAGATATAGCTATAGGGCACCCAACAACTTCATGTCTTTGATAGCCTGCCATTCAGTGTTCAAAAAATCTAGGTTGTCTTCAAACAACTCTTTAGGAACCTTACTCTTATCTTCCACAAGGATGGAAGGAGATTCAATTAGGCTAGGAGATTTATCTTTACTTTTATTCTATGTTAGAGGTAGTGATGTGAGGGGGAGGATGATGAGCCATTTCCTCCAACATGAATTTTGATTTCCTTTTCTTTAGTTCCTCTTGAAAGACTTGAAGTGTAGTGGTGATCTTCTTCAGTGACTCTTTATACTAGGCTATTATTTCCAACATATTTTGAAAAATATTCTGGAAACTTACCAACTTCAAGCATCAACTTTCTCCAATCTTCAACAAAACTAGCCACATGCTTTATGTTCTCCACCTCTTTCATTTTTCATGGAATCTCAAACATGAATATATAAATTTCACCATCACAATAATAAACTTAACAAGTGACACATAGTGGTCGATACATATCTTTGTAGTGTTGTAAGAATAAATATTTGTTTACAGTGTAATTACTTTTTTAATAATTGATATTTTTCACTTTAGAGTAATTTTACTTTAATATATAATCATATAATTATTTAATTTAATTTAATTTTATGTGAAAATAATTAACTAAATGTTCTTTTGTTATAATTTGGTTTAGTAAAATACTGGATAGAGTAGCTGAAAATATTATGATGTTATATATAGTTTTGCAAGAGTTTAAATAACTATACCTAATATTAGATACTAACAAGTGACGCAAGCGTCGAGTTCCCACCGAGACGTAAAAAGCATCTAGCTATGAGTTAGAAAAAGTAATTAGATAGGAGATAGGAATATAAATGTATTAAATATAGCTAGAAAAGTTTGAAGTAATTTGCAATGGTGCATTAATGTGTGGAATGTTTAGGGTCCATGGGCAATGTGATCCATAGAGACATGTGAATACTTAACATGTGTTGATGGATGCATGTAAAATTGTATTTATGGGTACCATGTATACGTGGACTTTTTTATAGATATACCAATGAATACTTGTATTTTTATGTGTGTATGTATACATTTGCGACAAGAAAGATTCTTTATGATCTTAATTAGGAAGCAAAAATGCATTATTATTTTGTTTAAATTATTAAATGCAAATAATCTGAAACGTTTGTAATAATGCTTGAGACATCTATGTATACATGTATCCATGTGCACATAATGCATAGAAGAGTGTACTGTTCTAAAACACATGTTACGTTAATTAATACAACTGAGTTTCTTTAGTTTATCATATCACAATATGCAAGTGCTAGTAGAAACACTAGTGTTAGGTGGAACATTGATAGGGGTAGCTCATTTGAGTGTAGACTTTTCTAAGATTAATCAATCTTTTTTTTAATGTAGTATGAAGGTTACTTCTATATAAAGCTATTGATTTTATTATAAATAAGATTTTAATCTTGTCTATGTAATACGAAAACATATTTTGTGTATAGAACAATGTAATTATATTACAATAAATTCTTAGATGAATCACTAGAAAGCTATTGATTTTATTATAAATAAGATTTTAATCTTGTTTATGTAATATGAATAAATATTTGTGTATATTTAATAAACAAAAAGTAATTTGCAAAGATATAATAAAGAACCTTATAACCTAAGATAGAATGTAGCTAGACTTAAATAATTCACATGTTTATAGCACTTTGCATTCAAAATAAAATGTAATAATTTGACTTATTAAAATGTAATAAGTGAAATAAATATTACAATAAATTCTTAGATGAAACAGTACAAAGGTATTGATTTTATTATAAATAAGATTTTAATCTTGTTTATGTAATATGAATAAATATTTTTTGTGTATATATTTTAAACAAAAAATAATTTGGAAAGATATAAAGAACCTTATTACATAAGATAAAATGTAGGTACACTAAAATAATTCACATGTTTATAGCAAATTGCATGCAAATTATTGAGAGAGAAACATTTGTAACAATGCTTGAGGTATCTATGTATACATGTATGCATGTATACATGTATCGACATGCACATAATGCATAGAAGAGTGAAAAGCATCCTTGGCATCTGAACGAGTCTGAAAGCATGATGAGACTCAACTTGCATTTGCAGTATTAAATGAAAGAAAACAGGAGAAATAAACTAGTTATTATGAATGCATATATCAAAGGAAAGCATAAAAATATGGATCCATGTAAACATTTATGCATGTATGGATGTGTACATGTGTCCATGTAATTTGGTATGTAAACAAGAATCTATATATGCCTACATCCATAAAGTTAGAAATGTCAGAAACAATTTGCATTTTAAACATATAAAAAAAAACATTTATGATTGAAACAAAACAGTAATACATTAGTGTTTTTGGAAGAAGTGTATAAAGTATATCTAATGATGCATTTGAATGCATAGATACATGTAAATATTTTTGAAATCTGATTATACATTTTAGCCTTCGAGGAACTGTCATACATGCTTTTAGGGATCTGTAATAAATAGGATTTAGAAAATATGTTTTGAAAAGAACTCTTGAATACAACTCTATGTTAACAATGAGACTCAATTTGCATTTTCAGTAATAAATGAAAGAAAACAGGGAAAATTAACTATTTATTAGCAATGCATATATTGAAGGAATGCATAAATATATGGATCAATGTAAACATTTATGCATGCATCGATGTGTACATGTGCCCATGTAATTTGATAAGTAAACAAGGATCTATATATGCCTGTGTGCATAAAGTTACAAATGTCAGAAACAATTTGCATTTGAAAGATATACAAAAAACATTTATGATTGAAACAAAAGAATAATACAATATTGTTTTTCGAACAAGTGTATAAAGGATATCTAATGATGCATTTGAATGCATGGATACATGTTATCAATGAGGTCAAGTTGCATTTGCAGTATTAAATGAAAGAAAACAAGAAAAATTAACTATTTATTAGCAATGCATGTATTGAAGGAATGCATAAATATATGGATCAATGGAAACATTTATGCATGCATCAATGTGTACATGTGCCCATGCAATTTGGTATGTAAACAAGAATCTATATATGTGTGTGTGCATAAAGCTAGAAATTTCAGAAACAATTTGCATTTGAAAGATATACAAAAAACATTTATGATCAAAACAAAAGAATAATACATTATTGTTTTTTGAACAAGTGTATAAAGGATATCTAACGATGCATTTGAATTCATGAATACATGTAAATATTTGTTAAATCTGACCATACATTTTAGCGTCCAAGAAATTGTGATATGTGCTCTTAGTTATCTGTAATAAACAGGATTTAGAAAAAATGTTTTGAAAAGAAGTCTTGAATACAACTTTATGTTATGATAGTTATTTTCAAAGCCCTCAGTGTTTAATTGCATAACCTTGATATTTTCTTCATTTTTTTCTTTGGTATGGTGTGAATTTTGTTGTGATGGATGAAGGTATATTTGAGCTATAGATAGATAAAGATATGTAAGGGTAGTAAAGAAGAATGAGCAATGTAAGTGCTACAAAGAGAAGGAATTGAGAGAATGATGAGATGCAAGTAAGGTATATGAATGCCTTATGAAAAGTATTAGATATGGGAGGCAAGGATATGTGAGACTAGATATGAGAATGAATGGAATGTAAATGGTATGCATTTATCATTTTTGAGTTGTACGCTTAAAATTAAATGCAAGATATAAAAATTTAAATGAGTGAGCTGGATTGAAAGAAAAAAGGAATGCAACACATTGGTGTGATGCAAGGCAAGCATATAAATGGATTTTGAAATGTATTTGATTTGAGAAGAAATGATGTGCACGGGTGGAAATGGAAATGAGTGGATTCGATAGGGTATGAAGTGATCATTTCTTCCAAGAAAGGGTGGAAGAATGTCTATTTTGTTATTGGTTATGCTTTTTAAAATCATGATAGGGCTGAGTGTCTCAATACAAGTACATAAGAAAGACTGATGTTCCATTTCTCACTCTCCTTCATACTAAACAAAGTACCAAGATCCTTGAGCTTCCTCGAAATGCGACAAGAGAAGAATAGATATAAAAATATAATGATATTTAAGGATACAAGAGTCAAAAGAGAAAATAAAGCAAAAGTTGTTATGCATATACTATGAAAAGAATAAATACGTGGAATTTTTGATAGATACACCAATGAATACTCGTATTTTTACATGGGTGTATGTTTACATTTGTAGTAACAAATGTCCTTTAAGATCTTATTCAGGAAGCAAAAATGTATTATTATTTTGTTTGAATTATTAAATGCAAATAATCTTAAACATTTGTAACAATGCTTGAGACATCTATGTATACATGCATGCATGTATACATGTATCCATGTGCACACAATGCATAGAAGAGTGAAAAGAATCCTTGACATGTGAACGAGAAATTTGAATGGAAAACACTAAAATCGACTAGAAATACAAATTTGTCAAAGGACAATGAGACTCAACTTGCATTTGCAATAGAAAATGAAAGAAAAACAGGAAAAATGAACTATTTATCACCAATGCATATATCGAAGGAATGCATAAATATATGGATCCATGCAAACATTTATGCATTCATGGATGTATACATGTGTCCATGTAATTTGGTACATAAACAAGAATCTATAAATGCCTGTGTGCATAAAGCTAGAAATGTCAGAAACAATTTGCATTTGAAACAAATACATTATTGTTTTTTGAACAAGTGTATAAAGGATATCTAATGATGCATTTGAATGCATGGATACATGTAAATATTTGTTAAATATGATTACACATTTTAGGCTTTAAGAAACTATCACACGCTCTTTTAGGGATCTGTAATAAACAAGATTTAGAAAAGACATTTTGAAAATAACTCTTGAATACAACTCTATGTTATGATTGTTATTTTCGAAGCCCTCAGTGTTTAATTGCATAACCTTGATATTTTCTTTATCTTTTTCTTTGTTTGGTATGGTGTGAATTTTGTTGTGATGGATGAAGGTATATTTGAGGTATAGATAGATAAAGATATGTGAGGGTAAAAAAGAAGAATGAGTTATGCGAGTGCAACAAAGAGAGTGAATTGAGAGAATGATGAGATGCAAGTAAGGTGTATGAATAAGTTATGAAAAGTATTTGATATGGGAGGCCAGGATATGGAAGAGTGGATATGAGAATGAATGGAATGTAAATGGTATGAATTTATGATTTTTTAGTTATATGCTTAAAATTAAATGCAAGAAATAAAAATTTGAATGAGAGAGCTGGATTGAATGAAAAAAGGAATGCAACACATTGGTATGATGCAAGGAAAGCATATAAATGGATTTTGAAATGTATTTTATTTGAGAAGAAAGGACGTGCAAGGGTGGAAATGGAAATGAATGGAATCGATAGGGTATGAAGTGATTATTTCTTCCAACAAAGGGTGGAAGAATGTCTAGTTTGTTATTGGTTATGCTGAGTGTGTCAACATAAACACAAAAAAAAGACTCATGTCGCATTTCTCACTCTCCTTCGTACTGAACAAGGTGCTGAGATCCTTGAGCTTCCTCAAAATGCGACAAGAGAAGAATAGATATAAAAATATAATGATATTTAAGGATAGAAGAGTCAAAATAGAAGACAAAGTGGAAGTTGTTATGCATATACTATGAAAACAATAAATATGGAAGATCATGAAACTGAGAAAATGCAAATGTTGATGCGTTAGAGAACAATAAATGCATAGGGAGAGAAATACGTAGAGCTATTCACAGATATATGCATGGATGCATCAACAAACACATGTATACACAAAAAACAAAATTACATGGACAGATGGAGAAATGAATACATGTATACATGGATGCATGCATATTTTCATATAGATACAAATGCATATGTTACATGGAAGGATGTATTCATATACACATGCAAATATGGATAAAGGCATATATGCATATATGCATGTATGGACAATATGCATGAATGTATGTCAACATATAACTTTTAATTTTGTTATATTGGAAAATTAGCATTATTCTAATAAATTTATATTGGAAAATTAGCATTTATCTGTTTCTATTTATCAGAATAGCTTTATAAATCATTATTGTTATAGAAAATCAGTGAAATGCAATCGCATAGATTGATTAAATAAATTTAAGCAAAGGCATAGTTTATAGAACTGGCGAGTAGAGGTACATAACCCATGAGTGCAAATTAAATGCATTAAAATATCAGGAAAATGCGAACACATAGAGAGGTCAAAATAATTGAAGCAAATGCATTAAATGGCATCTGGCTGGTGGGGAAGGCACTGGAATGGCTTGGTGGCCATGGGTGGCTAGCATACTTTGGCCATTTAATGTAGATTTAAGCCAATTGCAATGCATCGCAGCTGCTTTGTGGACACTGTATTATGTTGTACATGCTTGTGTTCTAAGGAAGAGTATTGTATACACATGCACAAATGCATATTTGCATGTAGTACATGCACACATGCATAGATGGATGCATAGACACATGTATGTAGACAGAGATAGATATGTTACAGAGAGAGGTGTACAGATACATGGATGTGTAGAAATATGCATATATGCATCTGTAGATGGGTAGAGACAAAGATAAATACATGGGTGCATGAGTCCATACATGCATATATACATGCATCCATGCAAGATATCGATAGATGCATATATACATGGATGCGTGTATGCAATTCATAGGTGCATATATGCATAAATCGATGTATACATGTAGCCATAGATACAACCATACATATATAGACAGATGCATGGAGAGATGGCGAGATATATGCATAAATCGATATGTGCATGATTGCATCTATGGATACATAGATACATAATGAAATGAAGAAAAAGACACATTTATATATGCATTTATTTTTAGAGTTTGATTCTGAATCCATATGCATACTTTGATTAAAACTAGTGGCTGAAGGTACATAATTCATTGATACAAAATCAATGCATTGAATGGCATCTGACTAAAGGGGAGGCTATTTGGATTGCTAATTAGTCTTTGAATATATAACAATTAAAAGAGATAAATAAGTATAATTATCCTTGGCCACATTTCACATTTTAACCTTTCAATCAAAGTCAATTAACAAAGTAGCAGTTAGATCTAAAGAAGGTTCAAGGACTATGCTGATAGAAAACCATATTTTGGATAATGGCTAGACAATCTGTTGAAATTGCTTTACAAACTTTGAAGCAAATGCATTTTTCCTTCTGTTTACTTTCATTGTACATCTTAAATGGAAGTTGGGTTTCGCATTGCTGTAATGCATTTGGATAATTTGATTATAAAATCATAGTTTAGATCATTTTAAGTGTTATCCATTTGAATCTTTCCTTGAAATACCAAGGATTCATCTGAGTCTTGGAGGCAATGCACAACTGTCCTATAAAGAGAGCTTTGGAACCAATGAGCTGTCATAAAGGATAGAGGAATATTGTCAAATATTGTGGTTATTGTCCTCATAGGCACACATGCAAAATATGGAAGCATATAGAAAGCAAGTGAACTCTTTAATAATCCCATGAAACATAGTCTTTGTATGCATCGATTCATACAGGTTTGCATGTATATATGTGTGCATGTAATTATGTATATATGTTAGACAGTATGTATTTGTGCATAGGTGCATAAGGATGGTATGTATCTTTAGATTTTAGATTGCATAGGTAACATGTGCTTCATAGTCATCTAGTTAGGGTAATATGATCACTTTGTGCATATTGGTATTTAATTCTGGAAGTTGATGTTTCAAAAGTTATTTTTTTAATTTGGAAAGTGGTATTTAGTTGTTTTCTTGATTATGTTTGAAAGTGAATGCATTAAATGGCATCTGGATTTATCATGTAATATAGATTTAAGTGACTAGAGATGCATTGTGATTACTGTGAGTATTTCATTTTTGTTATTCTGCAGATCTGTGTAGTCACAGGAGATGTTGTTGCTGCAGAGTCAAGACCTAGAAATGAGCTACTTGATACATGTATCCATAGATACATGGATGTGGAAATCTATCATGGTATCCATAGATGCATAGATACATGTATCTATGAATAGATGTATCCATAGATACATCGACACATATATGGATAGATGCCTGTATACATTTGTACATAGAAGCACAGATACATATATGCGCGGATGCATCTATAGGTAGAAGAATACATAGAAACATAGTTGCATGGATAGATAGATAGATGCATAGTTGGATACATAAATGCTTAGCTATACATGAATGGAAATATCCATGGATTGCATATGAAGTTGCATAGATACTATATCCATGGGTGCATGTGTACATAGATGCATGTATTGCAGTACACATGGATGCATGTATATGTGTATCTCTGGGCAGGATGCATGTAAATAGAAGAATTTTGTCAAATGTCATAGCTATTGTCCTCATAGGCACATATGCAAAAAATGGAAGCATACAAAAGGCAAGTGAACTCTTTGAAAAAAGTTGTGGAATAAATGTGGATCCATGAAATGTGGTTCGAAAGGGATGATGTAAAAACCCTTTTGTCTATTTTGTTGACTGCATGTGAGCCTTGTAAAGACTATATATCTTCAATTGCTGTAGAGCTGTGCCATAGAGAGAGCTTTAGAACCAATGTGTTGTTAACCTGTGCTGTAATGAGAAGTTTGGAACAATGTAAACCTAAATTCTGCAATTGTAGCAAATTTTTCAAGAAAAGAGTACAGGGTGAGTTTCTAGAATGAACCTTTTTCTTTGTTTACAATTGTGAAATGCAAGTAGGGTTTCACAGTGCTTTAAGGCATTCTTATAGTTTGATTATAAATTCATATTTTAAACTACTTTTAGTATTATCTATTTGAATTTCTTGTTGAAATGAGAAGGTGTCATCTGCGTTTGATAGGAATTATGTAGAAACCCTCTTGTCCATTTTACTTCATGCATGTGAGCCCTGTAAAGTTTGTATATTTTTTATTATTGCAAACCAGTCTCATAAAGAGAGCTTTGGAACCAAAATTATGTCAACATGTGCGATAATGAGAGTTTTCTCCTTGAACCTTGTTATATATTCAAAGACTAATTAGCAATCCAAACAGCGTCCCCTTTAGTCAGATGCCATTCAATGCATTGAGTTTGCATCAGTGAATTATGTACCTTCAGCCACTAGTTTTAATCAAAGTATGCATATGGATTCAGAATCAAAATCTCTTTCCTGTGAACCCATTTTTAATTTTCCTATGCATTTGCTCGGAATGCTTTTAATCGGCAGCATCGGCCAATCACATTTCAGCATATAACATATTACTTATTTTTTTGTATAGATTGAATTTGGAGAGCTATTTTTAATATTGGAAAATTAGCATTTATCTATTTTTCTATTTGTCCGAGTAGCTTTATAAAACATTTTTGTTTTAAAAATTCGGGAAAATGTGAACACATAAATTGATTAAATAAATTTAAGCAAAGGCATAGTGTAAAAGTTGGCGGCTAGAGGTACGTAATCCATGAATGTAGATTAAATGCAATAAAATATCAGGAAAATGAGAGCGTAATGCATGAATGCAAATTAAATGCATTAAATGGCATCTGGCTGGAGGTGAATGCGCTGGAGTGGCTTGGTGGCCACGCATGGATAGGGTACTTTGGCCATTTAATATAGAGTTAAGCCACTTGCTATGCATCTCTATTACTTTGTGTGTGTTGTTTTTGTGTTTTGTAAGCCTGTGTTCTCTAAACCTAAATTCTGCAATTGCTTTGAGCTTTTTTGCTATGATGAAAGCATAAAGGATAAAGGAATTTTGTGAACTGTTATAGTTAATGTGCTCATAGGCACATATGCAAAATATGGAAGCATATACAAGGGAAGTGAATTGTTCGAAAAAACTCCTCAAAGAAATGTGATCCGACATGAACAATAGAACTATTCAACACTGAACTCTATGCCTATAATAATTATTGGAAAAGCTGTAAATGCCATAGATGAAATAATATGAATAAAATTTTAGTTTCTGCTTTTCTTGAAATGCAATGAAAAAACTGCTATAAAGGCATAACACAAGGTTGTGTAACATATTGCCACTCCTGTTTCTAATTTCTTTGGACATGAATGCTTTACACATTTGATTGCAATAGTAACATGTCTACGAAAATGCAACAATAGAGATCATAAATCAGTAGTTTTAAGTGTGAGTATATATGTATCCTGATACATATAAGCTCGATTTGGCATTTATGAAAACAACTGCTATCTACAGTGAAAGAGCTAATTAGTGTTCCTATATGTGATATCCATAGAACAAAATAAATTGCTACAAGGCTAGAGTGGCACATCCATAAATGCATGGACGCATGTATACGCAATTGGATACAGGGATACGTAGAAGCTTAGATGAATACATGCATACATGAATATGTGCATATGTGCATATGGACATAGAGGCATATATACATGTAAATATGTGTATATGCAGCGAAAGCAACAAATGGATTTCTCTATACAGGAATGTACTTTATACATTAGAATGCGTGATGGAAAAGTGACTATAAAGTACAATGCATAAAAGCAGTGTCGAGACTTGGTGGCATTAACAGCATAAAATGAAAAAAGCCAGAGGAAAATAACTATTTATTGTCTCAAGTAGCTTGTTTATGGGTCTAGAGTGTGCAACCATAACAACTTCTACTCAGTCACCATATTCTCTCGAAAACATAACAAACAGAGAGCAAATATTGGAAAAGCTAGAAACGACAGAATGCAAAAGGAAACATTTAAACTATATAGTTTAAATGGCATTATGCATAGAGGGGTAATAATTATTGAACATATATGTCGGATGTACATAGAGAACCATTGTCTTCGTAGGTGCAGAAACAAAATTAGAGTTTCAGATGTCCATATTTGAGAAGACTTTAACATAGTAACCTATAAAAGTGTCTAAATGTATAATAGCAATAGAGTATTTTAAAACCAAAGATGTCTTTAACATGTCAAAACCAGTGAAATGTCTTGGAGCATGGAAAGGCAAAAAAGTTAAAGTCTAAACAATGTAAATCTATACTCCTGTATTCCTAGTTTCCTGTAAAGCCAAGAAAATGCTACGTATTAGAAACATAGTTTGTATGGATGGTGATTTGAGGTGCTGGTTCACAAGAGAAAAAGTTTACATATGAATGACTTTTTTACCTTCTGGTGATGTTTCTTGTCTATTTGTCAATGCAAATGTCTTCAACAATGGCATTGTTTTCGTCAAGGCTAAAATGTCCTTCAGCGCTGAAATCTCGTAGGATGAATATCACCGCTGACTTGTCCTTGATATAGTCTTCATAGCTAAGCTTTTGCAATGTGGGCAATAGATGGTGCATGGTGACCTGGTCAATTGAAGACTGAATTGTTTGATTGTCATAAGTTGTAATGATAGTTTTAAGTTGCAAACAAAATGTATAATTGACTTGTTGGTTGCACTGTTTGCAGTGAGCAGTTTTTTCTTGGAGTGTGCCATAAGCAGCGAATTTGCATTTTCATTTTGGACAGCATGCATGAAATGGATTGGAAAATGCATTTGCTGCTTTTAGAGTACTAGAAACCTATATAATATGGTTCAAAATTGTTAGAGGAGACAAAAAATACAGGTTTGGATGAGATAGTTTAAAAAAAATGAATGTCGTTACCTTAAAAGTTGAATGTAGTAGGCTGTTGAGTTTTTCCAAGCTTCTTTTGTCATTCAAGTTACAGATGAATGTTGACCGACATGTGTGAAATGTGTTCTTTTGATCTGTTTTTCTTACAACATTCTTGAAAAGCATTGCAGGTGTTTTATTTGTATGCAACTGGTCTTCGATTGCAAAGTATTGTTGCTCATATGTTGACTGTAATAGCAATTGCGATTCAATGAGAGAATTAGATTTTGTTACAGAAATTGTTATAGAGACCACTATAGAACGAGAAAAGGTTGAAACTAAAAGAACAGGAAAAATTTCTGTAGACCGAAATACCTGTGCTCTGTCTATGTCAGTGTGGCCATCTTTGATGTCAACTGCAAATTGGGTACCCATTTTCTTGGCACCAACTACTAGTGCAGCTATTGTGCCAGCTGGGTACTCATTTATAGTTGTTAGCAGTTGGCTGATAGTCATACTTGGAATGAATTTGTACTCTTGACAGAGGCATGGGATGTTTTCAGTGGTGCTTATGTCTGTTAAAATCAAAATGCAATCACAGTCACCTCTATCATAATCTGTCCTAGGTGCAACTTGAAAATCTGAGATTGAGATAGCTAACCCCGGGACTATTTTAGGCTCATGTTTATACACAAGGTTTCCACTAACATTTAATGTGATTGTCATTACTGCTTTGTGATCTGTTAAATCAGCACGCAACATTTCCCGTGTTTTGTTGGCCTTATCCAATGTTGCTTTGTAGACAACAAGCACATCACCTTGGAAGGTGTCTCTAGCTCTTTTTGCATTTAGCTGTTCGATTGAAACAATCTTAGGTTTCTTGACTCTTGTCCTACAAGGAACAAGGATAATGTTAATTGAATGCTAATTTAATATTAGCAAGCTGGGCAAATGGCAGTACAATGAAGAACCAAGCACTTTACCATTGTGCTGACTCTTCCTATGCAATTTGCACTTGTTTTTCCTGTCTTTTTGATACATCTTTTGGTGTCCTACAAAGAATTGGAACAATATTATTTGAATATTTGTGATTTGGGTGAACGAGTATGAAGGAATAATACTATGAGTGCTTTACCGTTGTGCTGATTCTTCTTGTGTGGTTTGTATTTGCTTTGAATGTCTTTTAGTTTCATCCATAGATCTCCTGCAAATAATGGATATAGCATTGAAAAAGGCATTGCAAAGCATAAAAGTGATATAAGGCTAGAAGTTCTATAAAGTTGAATTTGTCTATTGGGCAACATGCAATTTTAGGAAAATTTGATTGTGATCAGTCCAATATGCTTCTGATTTATAGATAGAGCATATATTTGTAGTCGTGTTGGACCAAATATGGTCAATGACTGACTTGCCCATGCTGTGTTGTTGGTTCAACATAAATTGTATATTGTTTTGCTGCATATAACTGTGAAGTATTCTTTTGCTTCTGCTTTCTGAAAACATGTCCACATTAAAATTGACTAAAATGTACAACATGTTTTCTGAATTTGGGGATGCAATAATTATTTGCAAGATTGCGATTACTTCGTCTATGGCAGTTGCAGGTCTTGCATAAATATTACAAACATTGAGTTCATTGTTAGATAGCATTACTATTGATGTGATGGCTTCAATATTTGATGTTTCATGTTGTTTTGTTTTTGACAGGAATAAATGTTTCCTGGTTAAAGTTGCTATGCCATGTATGTTATGTACAGAGAAGCTATCAAAATACTGCAGCAAGATATTTAGCTCAAAGGGATGCATATGTGTTTCTTGGAGACACAAGATATTAGATAGCATTATGCCATAGTCATTGACAATGTCTTCTACATGTGCTTTCAAGCTACGAGTGTTCAATGTACATAGGAGCATATGTGATTTGTTTTCTGAACATGTGCTTTGGTTATCAAATTGCCATTGTGCACATGTCTGGAGACGAGACATTTCTAGTTGTATTTTGTCTTTAACTTTAAAGTTTTTTGTAGTTAAAGGTTGTAATAGAAATAATGATTCTACTGATTTTGTTCATGATAGAGCTGTATAGGTTAGCCCATGCTATCTAATGCCTATGGGATCAAAAGCCAAGGCCTCCATTGTTAATCCTTGGGATCGATGTATGGTTCGTGCACATGCTACTTGTACTGGGAATTGTTTTCTAATTGTAATTTTCTTGTTTGTTGTTATTTTCTGGATTGGCCTAGCAATGCGTTGTATAGGCACCCAGTCTTTGTCAATGATAGTAGAATAGCATTGTGCTAGTTTTGTGCGTTGATGATGTCTAATTGATGGGTCATTAAATTTAATCCAGACAATATCAATTTTGTTTTCTGCTGTATATGCTTTAAAAATTCCATCTGAACCATTGACGAGGCCATCTTGAACATTGTAATTGCCTACATAAAGCTCAACAAGAATGTTTGGTTTCAAGCATATTTGTGATGGAAGTGTCATTGTGTGACTGTATACTCATATTGCATTAAGGTCCTCCTCAACTTCATCTATTGCATCTAGCACTATCATTTGGGTTGGAATGATTGATAGCATTTTGTTGTTATGTGCTTGAACATCAATTCTCCTATAGAAAAGGTGCGGAAGCAATGGATCATATGGTACAGGATGAAAGAAAATTTTGTTGAGATAGTCTATGTCATGAGTTGTTTGAATGCCTACTCGTAGTCTATTAAGGATTGAAATAAATATTTCATCTTTTTGTCTCATGGTAGTCACCAATGAATAACATTTTATGTGGTCTTTCCATAAACTATAAGGCATTAATTCAATTGGAGTAGGCCTATTTTCAAAAACCACAGAGTCAAGGACAGGTTGTACCTAGTAAAGGTCACCACAAAATATTGTATCAAGGTTTCCAAAGTATGTTGTAGGCATTTGCATTATGTCTCGTAGTCTTCTATCAATATACCATAGGAATGCTGAGCCAACTAATGATATCTCATTTATAAGAAGTATGCGCAATTGATCATAGTGCTTTGACATAGTGTCAAGCACTTCAGTGTTCAATGGCAGAAATTCTGATGTATTAAAAGGTATGTGAAATGCTGAATGTAATGTGAATCCCCCTATGTTATATGCTGCTTTACCTGTATATGCAGTTAATAAGCCCTTGGGTTTGTCTAGATTATTGTCAACATAATTGTTATAGATGCGAATGAGAGCTTGGTAGATGGCCTTTGCTGTAAAAGTCTTTCCTATTCTAGCTCCCCCAGTCAAAAACAAGTGGAATGGCTTTTGTGGATTTTTCATCTTTTTTATGAGAACATCTTTAACAATTGCTTGTTGTTCTTTATTTAACATTCATCTTAACTTGTAGTAGTCATTGTTATCTATAATCTGTGGGTGCTTTGTAATTTCAAATCCATTGGAATGCATGGTATTTGGGTTAGAACGACCTATGTTTGGAAGGTCTGTTTGTATGTCATATAGTTCTTTCTGGCAAAGTTTTACTTGCATTAGTAGGTCAATGAGCTTTTCATCTTCAAGAGACTGAAGATCATTTATAGCTTTGTCAATGTCACTCCATGTGGAGTTTGTGCTGTGGATGAACTTTGCACTATTTGTTTGGATGGTTTGTCCATGGTACATGTATCCATGTTCCCAAGAGTCAAAGTTTTGTTTGAGTGTATGCTCATTAATGGTAAATGGAACATAGAGAACCAATTGCTCTCTACAATGATTCTCTATATCAAAGTGTTTGTTGAAATTGATAAACTGTACCACATTTGGTTTGGCCTTTGGTTCAATTGTAGCACTGTATTTGTTGTATCTTGAAAAAAATTCTGCAAGACATATATCCACCATTGTTTCAGGACATTTTAAATAGTAGTCTATAATAGATTTCACAAGAACATTTTCTAATTCGTCTGGCTCATTGCTCAATTGTTTAACAGATTTTAGTATAAATGTGCGATCATTGTCAGATCGTGTATCAATGAATATACATTTTCTTGAACTGTAATTTAATGGAAATGACAAAACAATATGTGCAGCTTGTTGTGATGACATTTGTTGCAAGTTAAGCATGGAATTTCCAAGTTTACTTACCGTTCATATTGCATCAATATTGTCTTGCTTGTGGTTTGTACATATTCTTTTGAATGCATATGTCATTGACTTGTCTACTTATGCAATATATGAGCTACAATACATTGCAGCAGCATATGCATTGAGGACAAACTGTGCCTCTGTATTAGCCTTCCAAAGATCTGGAATTTTCCTTGAAAAACTATTGTTCCATATTTGTGATGATTTTCTTTGTAAAAAAAGCGTAGGCCTATTTAATGTTGAGCTCAAAGCTTCAATGTATTCATTGTCAGTTAAGTTTAACTCTTTTATGAACATTTGAAAAGTGAATGTTTTGTCATAGTTTGCTTTTTGGAGTTTTGAAAAGATGTCAGTGGCATTTGCAGTTATCGCTTCAGTCTTTTGGAGTATTGGTAAAAGTATAGTTGACTTTTGCATTGGTGGGAAAGGAAAATTGTATCTACAAAGCTGTTTTCTTGATCTCTTGCATTTCTTTGTATGATGGTGTTTGTGTAGCATTTCCAAAGGAAGTTCCAAATTTTCGGTGTCACAAGTAATATACTTATCAACAAAAGCTATGATGTCCGTGTTGTTATTTTCTATGTAGATTGGTGCATTTTTAACCCATATGAGGAAATGATCATGTTCATTTCCTCAATTTTGGAACTCAGTGACTGAGAAGTAATCAATGACATTTCCAAAGAAAGAGTCATATGTAAGTATCAATTTTTTTATTGCATTTATTCTATGTTTATAGTAACGTGCACAAGTGATAGGATCTTTCTTGATTAGTTCAAATTTGTCAATGTGTGTTGGGTCATTAGATTCTTGACGGTTTTGTACTGATTGGTGTAGATTGTGCAGCTCTTGTAATGTTTGATTTAGTGGATCCCAATTTTGCTCAGCACTAGTGAAAGTGATGAAAAATGTCGGTGGTCCTAGTTGTCGAATAATAGCAAATACATTTTTCTTAAGTTGTTGTGAATAGTCTAGAGAGATTCTTATTCTTTTGAAATCAACATATCCAATATCTAATTTAAGAATTTTTTCTAGATTTGGTTTGAGTTTAACGTCTTTTGCAAATAGCTTTTTCCCTTTTAACTGACCTTTTCGGATTCTTATTGTCATTGTAGACAGTACTTGTTGTATTAGTACCTCAATAGCTTTGAAAAAAATGTTTGTTGTATGATATGCAAATTGTCTCTATGACTGTAAGAGCTCCCAACATACTATTTTTTGATATGTAAAGTTTTTTACAATGTCATTATCATGTGGTTTGCCAAAGAATAAAGTTGGGAAATTCATTTCTTCAGCATAGATGTCCTTAAATATTCCAATTGGATACTTGTCCTCTGCAGGTGCAATTTCAATAATCTTGTCTTCCATGTTATGGATACTTCTAGACTCATTAAATCCATGTATCAATGTTTCTGATGGGTTTTCATTTTCCATTTCACTATCTGATTCTGTTTCACTTGTATTTTGTGGACTATTGTCTTCATTTTCTTCAGTGCATTGGAGAACTTCTTGCCAATCTTGGTTTATGTGGACTTTGTGCATTTTGTATAATGGTCTCCTTGTTAATTGAGTTAAAGCTTGCATGATGACATTTGGGCGCACCATGCCTTTTTGAAATGCATTTTTGTATTGTAAGCGCCTTTTCAATGAAACAACAATTGTTTGTGTGTTGTTAATTGATTGTGGTAATGCTCTTTGTACAATGTTCATGTCAACAAGAACATTTATAATAGAACATGTCTGTTAGGCCTATTTGAGATCTTTTGAACCCTAGTTCCCAAATCTGTGCAAATGCAATTCTAAGTGAGACAAGTTGTTCTTCTAGCTGAGTTAAATTTTGCACATAGCACAATGGTCTATTAGTTCTTATTTTCTGTGGGGTAGCATACTTTGGAATAGTGGACTGTTTCAATGCAAAGTAGCATACATGGCATATGAAATCTGTGAATGGTAAGGAATCTGATTGTAGTAGCTTACAATATAGTTCTTTTTGTTTTTCTTTGAATGTCTTGATGTCCTTGTTCAAACAGAGCACTTGGAAAATTGCACATGGGTATTTTGGTGTATCTTGTATTGTTGTTTTATAAATTTCTATTGGTGTCAATGTTTTTTTTTCTTTGGACTGGTAGGTATACTTTCTTTTTGTTTTTCTTTTCTAATCAAGTTCTTTAGGTGATTAAGTCTTATTGTTGATTTATGTTTAAAATTGTTTGTTGTGACAAATGGTATCAAATTCTTCTTGTTTTTTGGCAAAGCATGTGTCTTGTTCAAGTAAGTAATTTTGTATTGTGGACCACTTCTGATCAACTTTTTAAGTTGGAGTAAGCTTGTTGAGCATTGGCGAGTTAGATTTTGGGCTTTGATTCTTAGAAGCGGCTCAAAATGTCCAGCCAGAGGGTTTGTATCATGGAATAGTATAGAGACTGATTCTGTATATCCAGAATCATTGAAATCTAAGTACTTTCTTGATGTTGTCAATGACCAGAGGCTTATTTGTATTTTCAACCATTTGGATATCCAGTGAATGCAGAACAAGTCACCCCACAATCCACATTCACTATGGTCTGTGCATGGTTTGCAGACAATCACATTTTGCGGAAGTATGTTTCTTGGTCATGTACTTTGTGCAATGTATATAAAGTATTAGGATTTAGTTCATTGTTATATGATTTAATTGCTTCTTTGTCCTTATTTTGAAGGCAAGTTAGGAAATGATCTATAGCTCCATTGCGTAATTGAGTTGAGGTGTACTGATTGTTAAGTAGTACTTGAAGTGAGTCAAACAAACAATCGCCAGCATTGTATGCAAATGTGCTTAATCTACAAAGGCCTTCAGCTCTAAGGGCATTGTCAATGTTTGATATTCGAGGATACTTTGTGCACAGTTTTTTAATTTCATGTGAACCTATGGGCTGTTTTGAAGTTACGTTTTGTGTTTCAATTTTTAACAATGGTTCAAAGTGTCCACTTAAAGAATTCATGTCATGAAATAGTATAGAGACTAATTCTGTGTAATTAGAATTATTGAACTGTAAGTACCTTCTTGCTATTGTTCTTGACCAAAGGCATATTTGTATATTCAACCATTTGGATATCCATTGAATGCAGAATAAGTCACCCCACAATCCACTTTCAGTGCAATTTTCCTGTGGCTTTGCAGATAATCGTATTCTACAGAAATATGTTTGCGGATCATGTACTTTGTGCAATGTATATAGAGTATCAGGGTCTAGTTCATAGTTGTATGATTTTATTGCTTCTTTGTCCTTGTTTTGAATGCAACTCAAGAAGTAATCTATAGCTCCATTTTGTAGTTGAATTGATGTGTAGCGATTGTTAAGCAGTATTTGTAATGAGTCAAACAAACAATCACCAACATTGTAAGCAAAAGTACTTAATTTGCAAAGTCCCTCGCTCTTAAGCGCGTAGTCAATGTTTGATATTTGGGGGCACTTTTTCAATTCATAGGTGTCAACGTCTATCATTTTCTTTGTTTCTTTTGTATCCTAATGTGTTTGAGAATAGCAAATGTTATGTATGAATAGCATCAAATGCTATCATCTAGATTACAAAATCTATAGTTTTTCCTATGTCGCCTATGTGCTTTTCCTCAATAGCATTCTACAGTATTAATCATGTTGTCAAGCATCTTGGAAGATAATAATCTCTATATATGTTGGAAAATGGATCTTGAGTAGTAGCAAAATCCTGTGTGACATATTATACAACAAACAATTTTTTAGAAGCACAAGGGAAAAATAGTATTAATTCTTCATCCTGACCTTGTCATCCACTATTCCCCACCAGGATTGTATGTACTTATTCCTGTTACATTGACAAATTGGATAAATGAGTACAATGCATGATGTATACTTTCAATGCCACAAACACAAAACAATATTTTCAGGTAGCTTTGTTTACATGCAAGAAATGGTGGATAAGAATCTTTTTTGCTCACATTGTCAATCTCGGTCTATGGTCTTTAAATGTTTTGTGTAATTGGATTCCTTTGTTTCTATGTTCTTCTAAGTGACTGATTTTCTCAAAGAGAAAATGATTTTAAAAGCTATTCACATAAACATGAATTAAGTGGCATGTAGAGAATAGTTTCATAAATCATTTTTGTTTTAAAAAAATTAGGGAAATGCAAAGGCATTGATTGATCAAAGAAGATCTGTGGCTTTTCTTATTTGTGGGAATAGCTTTAAAAATCATTTGCGTTTTTAAAATTTGAGGAAAATGCAAAGGCATAGGTCCATTGAGCAAAAGCGAAGGCATAGATTGATTAAATAATTAAAAAAAGAGATTTAAACTCAGAGGTGCAGGCACACAGTGCATAAATGCAAAGTAAATGCATTAAATAGCATGTGGGTGGATGAGAAACTGTTGGAATGGCTTGGTGGACATGTATAGCCAGGCTGCTTTGCTCATTTGTTATAGACTTAAGTCACTTGTTAAGCATGACTATTACTTTGCGCAAATTGTTTTTCTATTCTACAAGTCTTTGTTCTAGGAGAGTTTACAGTGATTGAGCAGACTTTGTTATAGTTACAGTGTCCAGAACCAAAAACGAGTTACTTGAGGTAATAAATAATTTCTTTCCTCAGTTTTCTCTTACTTTAGAGGTTTAAAGCACATAGTGAAATTGGAAATTTGAGCAAAAAAAAAATTGTGGTTAATGTCATTTTGCATGTAAACAAGACCATGGAAAAATATTGCGTCATGTCTATGAGTAACGTAGTACATCATTCATTGTACTCATGTGCCATTTCAACTTTTGAAATTAACTTTGTGGTCTTTTTTTGCAATACAAGAAGATTAAACATACGTTCACTTTCATAGTGCATAGCAACTTGCCACAGATATAAGTAGTCTTATGAACAAAATTGCCTTAAATGCATATAGGTAAAAACCAGTTGACATAAAACAAAGACTCGTGACTTTATAGGCTATTTGAAATTGCAAACAGGGTTTAAAAATTGCATTCTAGCAGTTCATTCTATTCTATGGATATTGTATAGAGGAAGTATAACTAATTAACACATAAGCAAAACCTGCTTTATTTTTTGAAGAAAAATTACTATTGCAATTGTGGAAAATGCATTTTCCTGTTTGTATATGTGCAAGCAGCCTTTTAAATCATTTGTGTTCAAAGAAATGAGGAATACAAGATGACAAAATGAATACATGAAAAATAACTTTATGCAGTTATTATATTGAAGAATTTCAATTGCATTTCAAGAAAAGCAGAAAGACAATTTGGAAAGCTGACCTTGCAATTTGCTATTGAATGATCAAGTATACTTGTAGCAATGTACAAATTCTGGCTGTTATTATAGGCACAAGTAATTTTTCCTAGTACAATGACAAAATTGAGAAATGAGCAAACTGTAAAAACATATACTATTTCATCTACAACCATGGGAAATATTCCTAGAAGCGCATATTTGGAAAACTCTGCATTGTTTTTTTTTTTTTAAAAAGGAGAAGGTTAATATGCTAACCTCATGTTGTAGTTTGTGCGTGATTGTTTAAATATAGTTGAAAGCACCAATCCTTGTTACAAGGACAATTTAGACAAATGAGTACAGTGAGTGACATATACTATGTTATTCATAAAAACAAAACAAAATTCTTATGTAGATTCATTTCGATGAGAAAGAACCTAAGTAAGAACTTTTGTTTCTTATAATGCAAATTGCATTTTATAATTTTAAAATACTTATAGTTATTTGTGTACCCTATAATATAGAACATATTTTGCATATGCATGCATTAGTGTAATTATGTTATTGCAATGGTGGCATAAGCTCTTTAAGAGCAATCAATGGAATAGATGCCATATTTGCTTAAGCGTCTGAAGAAGTGTAAATAGGCCATGGAAACCTGTCAATACTAAGCCAAAAAACAACACAGACCTGTGCTAGCACTATTAAGTTCTGATAAAAACAATTTCTAGCTACTGTTTAATACCAAACCAGCTATCACTTAATAGTGAAAGCCAGATAAATATTGATTTTCTAACTAAATGGGGTCATTTCATTTCCATTTGCATAAGTTTATTTTGTACCATTATGTAGCACTTACTTACTTGTGCAACCAAGCCACATGCAAGTAGAATTCATAACTCATGGCATTTAGATACACTCAAGGAGAAATACAAACCAAGGTTGTTGGCATCCTCATAAGGAAGATGATGAGATACATCCAATTAATGTATGACAACATCTTATTCAATGAAGATGATTTGGGTAGGGACGTTACAAATGAGAATCCTTATTGGTGTGTGAGTAATCCTCTTTTTCAAGACTTTTCAAGGAAATTGCATGCCAATACTATCAGTGAACAGGTGGAATTAGATTTATTAATTGACTTTGATTGATGGGTCAAATGTGCACAAGGATAGTTATAATTATTTCTTTGTTTTAATTATTATGTATGTAAATACTATTTAGCAGTTACCTAATTAATTAGATATGAAATGATAGAAGGGAAAAGAAGATTAATTAATTAAGATAATTTGATTCATTAATTAATAAGGTGAATTATCATGTAAAAGTACAAAAATTAGAAATTTGGAAAAAATCCTCTTTCCTTTATGCTTTAATGTCAACGAGAAAGCTGAAAGCAATTGTGGAGTTTAGGCTTATATCTGTAAATTGCATTTGCCTGACAGTTTGTAAAGCCTTCTCAACACATTGTCCACATATTGTTCGAAAGGTCCCATTATGGCACATGCTAACAGCATAGTGGCTCTAAAGCTTGCACTATGGAACAGTTTTGCAATAATTGAAGATATGTAATCTTTAGAGGACTCATAAGCACCAAGTTATTGTTAAGCTCCCATATTGTAAATTGGACAAAAGACAATTGCTCATCCGAGGAACTAGTCTATGAAGATTAGTGTAGGCTGAGCACTGTGAAACCCAATCTGCCTATGGACTCTAAAATAAAAGAAAACTGATGAAAATAACTATTTATTGCCTGAAGTAACTTGTCTACAAGTGTCCTTTTTGGAACCATGACAACCTTTTCCCTGTCACTGTAAACTCTTTCCTAGAAAAAACATATAGACACACACATATATGAATACATATGTATATATATGTACAGATACATCCATGTAGACACACATAAATGCATGTATGGACATAAACATTTATGCATGCATATGCATGCATGCATATACACATAGATGCATCTATACACACATACATATATGCATAGATATATCCAGAGACATATGCATACATGCATATATGCATCTACAAATGTTTACATAGATATGCACATAGATAAATGCATATGTACATAGAGACATGCGTACATACATACATGCACTGACACATCAGGCACAAAGTGATAGTGATAGTCCAACTAAAGCACTATGAAACACAGCTTCATTATGCACTTTAATGGAAAGAAACTGTGGAAAATAACAAATTATCACCTCAAGTAACTCGTTTCTAGGTCTAGACTCTGCAACTATAACATCTCTTGCTCAGTCGCTAGAAACTCTTCCTCAGAACACGCGCTTACAGAACACAAGAACAACACACGAAAAGTAATAGAGATGCATAGCAAGTGGCTTAACTCTATATTAAATGACCAAAGTACCCTAGCCACGCATGGCCACCAAGCCATTCCAGCGCCTTCACCTCGAGCAAAATGCCATTCAATGCATTTAATCTGTATTCATGCAGTATGCACGTCTACTCGCCAGTTTTATAAACTATGCCTTTGCTTGAGTTTATTTAATCAATTTATGCGCTCGCATTTTCCTAATATTTTAATGCATTTAATCTGCATTCATGGATTACGTACCTCTAGCCACCAGTTTTAAAACTATGCCTTTGCTTAAATTTATTTAATCAATCTATGCGTTCGCATTTTCCCAAATTTTCAAAACAAAAAATGATTTATAAAGCTACTCAGACGAATAGGAAAATAGATAAATGCTAATTTTCCAATATAAAAAATAGCTCTCCAAATTCAAACTATATAAAAAAACAAGTAATATGTTAAATGCCGAAATGTGATTGCCCAATGCTGCCAGTTAAAAGCATTCCAACTGAATGCATGAGTATTCCTGCCTTGACGCTAGGAACCAATAAAATTCACACTATAGAAAACAGTTTATCCAAGTGAGTGCTATTAGGTTTGTTATCTTCAATTTCAAACTCCTTTGACTTTAATGCATTTTCTTTGATGGTAGGATATGGAGATTCTTTTTTTATTGAGAGTTCAAAACAATATGACAAATCTTTTTGATATCCTGTGTTTAACACATTGCAACAGCAAATAGATACAAAGACTGTGCGAGCCTCCTTTTAGAGTTTGGAGCAGAAGTAAACAGCATAGGTACCCTTGAATACTTGTTTGTGTTCTCATTCTACAAGAGCATTGTAGAGTTCTGAATGTTGTTTTTAGTTGCTTGTTATTTAGTATGCTGTAAAAATGGGGTAAATAAATTGAAAAATCATGATGAATTAGAAAGCTCAACAATCCATTGTTTTTTCTATTTTCCAAATTCTTGATTGTTTCATTTAACAAAATAAAGTTCTTGACCAGATTCTGCTAAACTAAAACAGATGGAGGAGGAAGTGTGTCTCTGTCGGAAGCAATTCTTGGGTGATATGAATTGATAGCAAAATTACCAGATACCCTTTTTGCATTAGTGCACGTGTATTTTGCAAAAGTAATCTAATAAAAAAACAATGTTCATAAAAGCTTTTTCACAGATTATTGGAGTTTAAACTGTTACTTGTTTATGCTACATGTCATTGTATTTCATAGCTTATGTCTCCTATGCATTCCTTGTTTCCAATTCCTGGACCTTGTCTATATTTCCACATTGTGAATATATGTCTACGATAGCATTTTCAACTGTTATATCTACCTATAAGCCAATACATAGCTGCTAGGGATAAATAAGTGTGGGCAATATTATAGAGACAAACTTATTTCAAGTGCCTTAAATTCATTGTCATCTTAGAAATAGGTTTTTACTTTTCTGTGATATCTACCAATAGGAAGGGAGCAATGAAGGACTTGGCTAACAATTGCATCTTATGTTTCTATTCCCTCTTGTTTGGAGTAAGAATCTCCATTTGTGGTATAATCATATAGTTTGTTTGGCTATAACTTGAAAAACAGGGGCTTGACTGCATTCCACAGTTATAAATTCATTTTTAATACATTACGACTGTACCTGATCTTATTAAGGTGGCAGAACATGGTAAGTAATCCAACAAAAGGATGTGTAATTTTAGTCATTTGCCATATGTAGAAAAGTTTTGATGGTAAAAAGGTAGACAACAATAATATAGTGTGGAATACAGTGGAGGCTTATGCAAAGGTGAAAATACTCAGCTCTTCCGGCAATTTGCCAAGACTCTCTAAGTTAATACAGTTAGGCTAGGAATATGTGGGGTATACATATGATGATTGAAAAAAAGCTCTATCTGTAGCAATATAAGACAAAGAGAGAAATATTTTTTTTTTAATGATTTGTGTATTTTGATTCAAAGTTTTCTAATATACGTGTTATTATCAGTCATGCATTTGAAAATAATGTTACTCCATATACAAATAAATTTAAGCAAAGACATAGATTTGAAAACTGACAACTTTTATCAATACAAAGGGGACGTTTACAGTGACAGAGCAAAAGCTCATGTGCTTGTTGAATGAACACCAAGAGACGAGTTACTCAAGGCAACAAATTGCTACTTTTATTTATTTTGCTTCATTTTATCCTAGAAATGCAAGTTGGGTTTCACAATGCATCAAAAGACATTTGTGCAAACAACTCCCAAAATTATAATTGCAATGGATGACAGTGATAGTGTAATGGATACTAATAGTCAAAACACTGAAATACACCAGCAAGTTTTTTTTTAGATTCAATAGAAACAAGTATTAATTGAAAACAGATTAACCTGGCAGACTATTTATCATAGGTTCTTGAATTCCAAATGCACAAGTGTGAGCATGGTTCTCTACAGGCTTTCGCTATGCATTTTAACTATATTGCTATTTTGCATCGAGCCTAAAGAACCATTGTAAGTATGGTTTCCGAACAGATTTAAATAAATCAATTTAAATCAAGAAAGGTTTCCAATTACACTTAATACTTGAACCATAAAGCATCATTGCTTCAAGCTATAGCAAAAGTGCAAATAGGCACACAAAAGCAAATTCAACTATGACATCATCTAACAAGGATTTTTTTGCTATTACTATGATTAACTATTGAACTCAATTGACTCATCAGTCAAACAGCTTGATTGATCACTGACCTAACTTGTTTCAAAGCTATCTTGTTAAGTTGATTAGTTAATTTCATTAATGAGTAAAAGATAGAATTGACTTAATTTGCATGAGTCAAGTGTAAGATTGACTTATTTGTTAATTGACTTTGATTAATGTATCAGAGAGAGATGAGACAAACTAAATTTTCATGAGCGAAATGTGAGATGGACTTATTAGCTGCTATGCCACATATACTATGACATTTGAGCTTTCATGAAATAATAGCGAAAGCAATAGAATAAACAGATGGCTTGAACATAGACGAAGGGATACAATTAATATGGACAGCTATAGCTTGTTGAATATTTGTAGCACAAGAAATAGAAAGAAAGATGTTGGCGAAGGTTTTGCAATTTTGCTTTGCACCTAGCAACTACATTTGCTTCCTTGTCTATAAAGCCTTTTCAAGAAATTCCTTTTTTGCATATGAATGGCCATGATTGGTTTAATTGATTTGGTGTATAAAGATGTTTTTTAATTAACTATAATTTACTATTCAAGAAAACTGATCTATCAATGAACTAGTTTCATTGATTGGTCAAGTAACTTGATTCACAGTTAACTTGATCAACTATTTAGTTAATTTGCTTGAAAGTTTGCAAAAATATTTTTCAAAAAATAATTCTCTACATAATTTGCAATCATTACACACCAAGAGCCAACATTTCTTCGAGGAATTCTGTCAAACAGTTTACATGTTTTTCTTGTGCTTCAATATTTTGTATGCATATTCATGACAACATTTCAAACCATAATATCTGTCAGAAATCCACATCTTATCATGCTTAGATGAATGTACATATCCTGTTCTAAAGCTCCTATTCTATTAAAAGCACGCAAAATGGTCAGAAAGATTGTGTATCTATGAATGTGAATAGGCAAGATTGATTTAACTGATTTGGAGGATAAAGATGACTAATAATTAGATATGACTGACCATGGAACACAATTAATTCATTAGCCAATTAGCTTGATTGATCACTGAATTAACTTGTTTGAAAGCTATCATGTTAAGCCAATTAGCTAATATACCACATATAGTATGACATTTGAGATTCAAATAAGTCTCATGGATGCAAATCTGCTATCATGTTAAAGCCATGTAAACATTGATGTTCCAATTCCATGGGGTCATTCTATTTCCATTTGCCCAAGTTCATTTCATTCCATTATCAAGCACTAATTATTAAATGTTTAAACTAGGTACATGCAAACAGAAATCACAATTCATAGTATCCATAAACACCTATGCACAAGTACATAACATTATCCAACATATTAACACACACATGGTTTTCTAGTGCTAGTTTGTTAATTGCCTTTGATCAAAGTTCAAATGTACACAAGGATAATTGTAATTATTTCTTTGTTTTAATTATTATGTACTTAAAGACTAATTAGCAGCTGCCTAATTATTTAACTATCCTTGTACACATTTGACGCATCAATCATAGTCAATCAATAAATCTGATTTCACCTATTTTCTAATAGTATTGGCATGCAATTTTCTTGACAAGTCTTCAAAAAGAGCATTAGTCACACACCAATAAGGATTCTCATCTGTAACCTCCCTAACCAAATCATCTTTATTCAATAAGATGTGACATACATTAATTGGATGTATCTCATCATCTTTCTTATTAGGATGCCAACAACCTTGATTTGTATTTGTCCTTTAGTGTATTTGGATGCCATGAACTATGAATTCTACTTGCATGTGGCTTGGCTGTAAAAGTAATAGTAAGCGCTACATAATGGTAGAAATCACAACTCATAGCATCCATATACACCTATGCACAAATACATGTTATCCAACACATTAACACGCACATGGTTTTCTAGGGCTAGTTTGTTAATTGCCTTTGATTAATAGTTCAAATGTACACAAGGATAATTGTAATTATTTCTTTCTTTTAATTGCTATGTACTTAAAGGCTAATTAGCAGTTGCCTAATTATTTAGATATGAGACGATACAAGGGTAAATGAGAAATATGAACTTGCCTAAGTCGACATGAATGAAATGTGAGATAGAGCTATTGGGTAATATGCTACATATACTGTGACATTTAAGCTTCAAAGACTACCAATGAACAGAAAAAGCTTCAAAACTCTCAGTTAGCATGTAAAGGGCTGAAAAAAATTGATCTGCCAACTGAATGGGGTCATTTTACCTCAACTATCTAGCACTTATTCTTAATTGTTTAATGCAATCACATGCAACCAGAATTTAGAACAATTAGCATCAATGCACACCTATGCATAGATACATGCTCTCTAACATATTGATATGCATATGGTTTTATACTGGCACAATCCTTGAACATTTTGTAGGTACAAGCGCTAGTCTATTAATTGACATTGATTGTTGGATAAAATGTATACATAGACACATAGCTGCACACATGCTTCAATGCACAGATGCATATAAACATGCATGGATGTACACATATATACACGTATACATACATACATGATTACATGCATACATATATATATGCATTCATGCATCCATGGATGCATATATCCATGTATCAATAGATCCCATAAAATATGCACATATTCAAATGACCACATAGACTTGGGGAATGAATATTTATGTGGCCTTTACATGATAGCAATAAAACCTATAAATAAGCATATATGCATGAAGGCACATAGCTATCAATGAATCTATGCATTTGCATTTTCATGAGCATTTTAAAACAAACACGATTCAAAAAGCCACTCCCATGGGTTGCAAAAATAGATAAATGCCAATTTACTGATATGAAAAATAACTTACGAAATTGACATCATATATATAAAAAGCAATATGTACAATAACCACAATATGACTAGATGGCTAGCTGGCGCCATCCACAAAAAAGCATTTAAAGAAAATGCAATAGTAATTTGTTATATACACACATACATACATGGTAACATAGATACATGCATTCATATATACATAATTACATGCACACATATATGCATGCAAACCTATATGCATGGATGCATACAAAGACTATGTTTCATGGGATTATTAAAGAGTTCACTTGCTTTCTATATGCTTCCATATTTTGCATGTGTGCCTATGAGGACAATAACCACAATATTTAACAATATTCCTCTATCCTTTATGACAGCTCATTGGTTCCAAAGCTCTCTTTATAGGATAGTTGTGCATTGCCTCCAAGACTCAGATGAATCCTTGGTATTTCAAGGAAAGATTCGAATCGATAACACTTAAAATGATCTAAACTATGATTTTATAATCAAAGTATCCAAATGCATTGCAACAATGCGAAACCCAACTTCCATTTAAGATGTACAATGAAAGTAAACAGAAGGAAAAATGCATTTGCTTCAAAGTTTGTAAAGCAATTTCAACAGATTGTCTAGCCATTGTCCAAAATATGGTTGTCTATCAGCATAGTCCTTGAACCTTCTTTAGGTCTAACTGCTACTTTGTTAATTGACTTTGATTGAAAGGTCAAAATGTGAAATGTGGCCAAGGATAATTATACTTATTTATCTCTTTTAATTGTTATATATTCAAAGACTAATTAGCAATCCAAACAACCTCGCCTTTAGTCAAATGCCATTCAATGCATTGATTTTGCATCAATGTATTATGCACCTTCAGCTAGTAGTTTTAATCATAGTATGCATATGGATTCAGAATCAAACTCTCAAAATAAAAAAGACTATGTTTAAATTATAAAGTGCAATCAGCCACCAAAGAAATTGATTGGATAATAATTGCATTTCTGATGTCATGTTATTGCAACAAAGATCTACTTTTGAACCCCAATTGCTTAATTTTTATGAACCATATAGCATATGCCACTCACAATACCCATTTGTAAAGATTGTCCTTGTAACAAAAAGCAACGATATGACTACAAGTACAATCAATATAGTGAGAATCTTGAATTAACCTTTTTCTTTGTCTACTCTATGCAATTGTAAACAAAGCAGAAGGTTCATTCTAGAAACTCACCCTGTACTCTTTTCTTGAAGAATTTGCTACAGCTGGACCACTACACCACCTCTTTTCTTCCAATCAAAAGCATTGCACCATGTAATAAGCTTTGATTAGAAAACAAATACCATTTGTTTGTTTTTCTAAAAGAATAGCAATAAAGCACAAGGAAATGACCAAAATGCAAACAACTCCCAAAATTACAATTGCAATATATAATACTCCTACTGCGATGGATACTAATAGCCAAAACCATTAAAACACTAGCAAGCATTTTTTAGATTCAAGAGACACAAGTATAAATGTAAATCAGATTAACTACACAAACTAGTTGCCATAGGTTTTTGTACCAAAAATCTTCTAGCAATGAATTTAACTGCTCTTTTGCACGAAGCCTAAAATTATTTTATCAAGCAATATTACTTGACTGCTCTATGGCAACATTGCAATTTGGATTCTAAAACATATTTGACATAGTTTTTTATAACCCCAAGATACAATTTTCTAACTTCCTAAGCATTTGGTCTAAGTTTTCCAACTACAAAATCTCAAATTGTTGTTTGCTCCGTATGTCTATACCTTGAATTTGATCACTAGGTAAAATGTACACAAGGATAATTGTAATTTTTTCTTTCTCTTAATTACTATGTATTTAAAGACTAATTAACAACTACCTAATTAATTAGTTATCTAATGATACAAGGATAAATGACAGATATGGAATTGACTACTTTAACATGACTGAAATGTCACATGGACCTATTAGCTGACACACTACATATACTGTGACTTTTGAGTGCTTAATCCATCTACATGCAAGTACAAATCACAACCCATAATTAAAATGTCCACAAGGATATTTATAATTATTTATTTCTTTTTATTATTATGTATTTAAAGACTAATTAACAACCACCTAATTAATTAGATATCAGATGAAAGAAGAGTAAATCAGAGCTACCAACTCCATAAAAATGCCAAAGCTAACATGTGAATATCAAGGTGTCCAGATTTAATACTCATTGCATTCCCTGGAGGCCCATTTCCCTGAGGAGTTTTGTAAAACAGTTCACTTGCCCTATAAATGCTTTCATATTTTACATGTCTACCTATGAGAATAGTAACCATGACATCTGATAGAATTTAAATGCTTGCTAGCAAAAAATAGGTTTCTACTACATTCTTTATGCTCACATTGTTTGCATTTATGCCTACGAGGACAACAACCACGACTTTTAACAGAATCCCTCTATCCTTTATGCTTTGATGACAACGGAAAAACTCAAAGCAACACACTGTCGACTCATTGTTCAAAAGCTCTCATTATCGCACACGTTGATATAATTTTGGTTCCAAAGCCCTCTTTATGGGACCACTTTGCAGTAATAAAAAATATACAAACTTTACAGGGCTCACATGCATGAAGTAAAATGGACAAGAGGATTTCTACATAATTCCTATCAAACACAGATGAGACCTTCGCATTTCAACAAGAAATTCGAATAGATAATACTAAAAGTAGTTTAAAATATGAATTTATGCCTACGAGGACAACAACCACGACTTTTAACAAAATCCCTCTATCCTTTATGCTTTGATGACAACGGAAAAGCTCAAAGCAACACACTGTCGACTCATTGTTCGAAAGCTCTCATTATCGCGCACGTTGACATAATTTTGGTTCCAAAGCCCTCTTTATGGGACCACTTTGTAGTAATAAAAAATATACAAACTTTATAGGGCTCACATGCATGAAGTAAAATGGACAAGAGGATTTCTACATAATTCCTATCAAACGCAGATGAAACCTTTATTTCATGAAGAAATTCGAATAGATAATACTAAAAGTAGTTTAAAATACGAATTTATAATCAAAGTATAAGAATGCCTTAAAGCACTATGAAACCCTACTTGCATTTCTCGTATCAAATAGAAGAAAACAATGAAAATTTACCTCTTCTGACCTCAAGCAATTCGTCTCTCACTGTCCAGTGTGCAACTCTGCAACTACAAAATACCTTGCTCGGCCACACAATAGAGCACTATGAAATAGAACTTCGTTATGCACTTTAATGTAACGAAACTCTAAAAATTAACAAACTATCACCTCAAGTAACTCGTTTCTGGATTTGGACTCTGCAACTATAACATCTCCTGCTCAGTCGCTACAAACTCTTCCTCAGAATAGGCACTTACAGAACACAAAAACAATGGACGCAAAGCAATAGAGATGCATAGCAAGTGGCTTAACTCTATATTAAATGACCAAAGTACCCTGGCCACGCATGGCCACCAAGCTATTCTAGTGCCTTCACCTCGAGCCAGATGCCATTTAATGCATTTCATTTGTATTCATGCATTACGTACGTCTACGCCAGTTTTATAAACTATCCCTTTGCTTAAATTTATTTAATCAATTTATGCGCTCACATTTTCCTGATATTTTAATGCATTTAATCTGCATTCATGGATTACGTACCTCTAGCCGCCAACTTTTAAACTATGCCTTTGCTTAAATTTATTTAATCAATTTATGCGTTTGCATTTTCCTGAATTTTTAAAATGAAAATGATTTATAAAGCTACTCGGACGAATAGAAAAATAGATATATGCTAATTTTCCAATATATAAAATAGCTCTCCAAATTCAAACTATACAAAAAAATAAGTAATATGTTAAATGGCGAAATGTGATTGGCCGATGCTGCCGGTTAAAAGCATTCCGGGTGAATGCATAAGTATTCCTGCCTAGCGGCAGGAACTAATAATATATATAAGACATTTTCACATAGAAGCCCGAAGGATGTCAGCTCTGCAAAAAACTCCACTCCCTCCATGTTGCGATATGTAGAAACATCCATTGGTTGTGCATCATCTAAAATATCTTGGGATGGCATTTGAGGCATCAACATGGGGCTGCCCTCTGGTGTAAGTAGCAAGTCTAACTCCTCAATACTACATGCAACAGAGGGACAATCAAAGCTTGCAATCCATGCAGGCCATTTGAATGGAAACTATGTCAAAAATCAAACATTTTCCTCAAACAAAAGGGCTCGGGATTTGATCTTAGCCAATGTTGTTAAGGCCTCACATTTGCAGAATGGGTGCACGAACAACCTGGGCCTACGACAGTTAGGGAATGACTCACGTGTTACATCTAGTAATGGGGGTCCCCATTCGAATCCACAATGTGGCATCACCTCTGCAAATGGCGCTCCCAAAAAAATTTATCCACATTTCCTTGTTCGTATTTCATCATCAACATCGAAAGTCTGTTTGGACAGCCTGGCCTCAGACAAGGAGGGGTTTTTTTTTATCATGCATTGATCTATCGGTTCATGAAGACTTTGCTGAATTTACACGATTTGCATGCTTGGGTCTCAGACAAATGAAAGGATTTCATGGAAGGATAAATTTGTATTTGTACCCTTGTGCAAAGGGGTTTTTCATTTTAAAGTTTGATTTAGAGGAATACAAAGAGTTGGTGTTGGAGAATGACCCCTGGTTCTACCAAGGAGATTTTTTTTACATGAAACCATGATTTCTTGATTTTGATTCGCGAACAAAAATATTCACTACTACCTTTTTATGGGTAAGACTTCCATATCTTCCTATTCAGTTCTAGGAATTAAATTGCTTGAGAGCTATTGGAAATAGCCGTGGAAGGTATCACTGCTCTTCTAAGGAAACCATCAATTATCAAAACTCAACTTGCACTCGGATCTACGTAGAAATGGATTTTGGTAATGGTCTTCTTGAACTGAGATTTTGTTGAAGGTGGGAAATAGATGCAGGAGGCAATAGTTTGATTATGAAAAAATTGCTTTTAGATGCAAGAAATTTTTTTCAACTAAACACTTCTCCTCTCAATGTCAAAATCTTCATGGTGTGGGGAACTTCAAATCGTCCTGGTGGATTGGGGCTGAATCTCAACACTATATCATCCCCCCCAATCCACCCAAGGAATCCATACCTCCTAACTTCTTCGAAGAAAAGCATTCCCTCCTCCCCTTCCCCTCCTAAGGATTGTATTTCAGTAGAGGCTTCAGTTTCTTTGGTTCTCTCTAGAGGTATTGAAGGCTCCACGATAGTAGATGCAACTTCATTATGCACTGGTGGCATTGTTTTTCCTGGTCAATCTATGGAAAATAACATTGTTCCCATTGATTTTGATCAAGGATGGATAGATGTGAAGAGGAAGAAAATACCTTAAGAAAAAAATAAGCGTTCAATGACATTAAGATCTTCTAAGAAAGTTAAATTTTTGGATATGTAATACTCTATGTAATTTGGTGTTGAAGTAAATGTTTGTAACTTGTAATTTGTTGCTTTAAATAATAGAAAGAGTGCTATCCTCTCTCACAACAATTTTCCAAAAAACATATATGACATTTTCAAGGAATTTATAATGATCACAATTGTGAGAAATAGTAGACCTTAAATTTGTGCATGGCAATATCTAAAAGTGAATATGAAAATATTAAACAATTTTTAACTCTTGAAATAACTAATAGTGATACATGCACAATTTACATATATTTCTTAATTCTAGTTCTAACCTTAATTTTAATTGTAGTTAGTTTATATTGATATATATACCTATATTTTTTGTGATACAATAAGAATAAAAAATAATTATTTATTAATAAATAATAATAATAAATTCTTGTTAATAATTATTTATATATGAGTATTATTTAAAAACAAGTTAATTAGAAATATTAATATTTTTGTATTTATATATTGCAATATTATAAATAATAAATTAATTGGTAAATATTATATTATGTTTGTAAGAAATAAAAAAATCTATATCATTTAAAAATAAATTAAAAAACTTATAATATTGAATTTTAAAAAAATCATGATTTAAAAAATAATAATATGATAAAATATGAATATTATCTATATAATTTGTGTATTTCTTATATAAAATTAAAAAAATAGTGAATTAATAAATGATAGCATATAAAATATAAATACTACTCTAAAAGCGTGGATATCCTATTTCTCCTTAAATTTTAAAGTCTCCAAAACAAATTTTACTATTAAAGACATATTATCATATTAGAAAAAATAAATAATTAAATAATAATTTAAAGTATTATATTATTATAATAATTAAAAAATACTATAAAATGATAATAATAAAAATTATTGTAATTATAATACAAAATGAGATATTAGTAAATTTTAAATATATGAGAAGGATATTAATATAATTTTAATATTGGATTATGATAAACTTTTAATAATAAATAATATAAAGTTAAAAATAATAATAATAAAATAAAAGAATTTGAATATTTGAATATAAGAATGTTTATTATCTTTAATAATTCAAAATCAATTATAAATAGGATACTAAATTGTTTAACATTATGCAAAGGAAATTAAATATAAGAGTTAATTAAAAATATTATTTTTTTAATATTTATATTATAATATTATATAAATATTATTTAAGTGATATTATATTTGTAAATTTTTGGCTACTTTTATTCCATGATTTAGAGATCATGGGCACTAGAATATCAATAAAACCTCAAATGTTTAAACCAATAAAATTATTGAAAAGTAATTTTATAGATATTTGGTTAAAAATTACATCTTAATTTTTAAGAACTTAAAAAAATTCTAAAAAAATTTATGAAGATATAATTTATGATCAGACAATTTATTAATAAGAGAAGAAATATTGCTTGTAATAATAACTATTAATGTGAAGGATGGAGGTTTTCTATTTAATTAGTCATAAAAAATTAGAAATTAATAAAAGGAATTAGTAAATGAGGGAATAAATTTATAATTGGTTTTTTATAATATCTGTTGATCATGAAATATTACACTTGTTTGAACTTTCTTATGGGAAATTTAGTGGATGGGGGACACATTGTGTTCCACTGAATAACCTTCAATATTTTAGAAGTCAACTCTTCATTCTTGGTTTGGGGAAAAGGGGAGAAGGAATGCAAAAAAATAAACTAAGGCGATACGCCAAAATATTTTATAACATTTCAAATCTTCCTACTAGAGTATCAAATCTAAAATCATGACATATAGTGCTAACGTTGAGAAGAGAATGAACTACTAAGACCTACGGAAGCACAAATCAAGCATTCATAACTTCTCACCGGAAGCACCCACTAAGGTTTGGAAAAGTATGATACGCCTAAAGAAGAACAATTACTAATTCTTCAAATCCTTTACATAAATTACTTCACTTAATAACATAATGTGAAACTCAAAAACAACTTTTTGCAAAAAATGAAAGAGTGTAAACATGATTCAATCGAGCTACAACCAGAGGTTTTCTTCCTAGTTCTTTCCTGCCGGTATGCTCTTTGAACTAGGTTTTGTAATATTTCTATTATATATATATAATAAATTATAGTGGCTTGCCACTTTTGTAAAAAAAACAACAAAAAACCCCAAGTGGTGGCATTAAACCACCACCTCAAAAATCCCATTTGAAGATTAGATTATGTTAGATGAACCCATAATGTAATAAAGTTTGAGTTGCTAAGTACTGAAATACAACTTAAATTCCTCCTTTCCATATTTTTCAACAAAACTCTGTGCAAATCTTGTTGAGCTAGACCTTGGCCGCCACTAAAAAGATCTCCCTTGTCAGTAGCAATGTGGCACCATACCTTTGTCTGAGATAGATCCAATTTCTTGTAAACATTGGGTGGTTGATACTTGACACACTTTAATATATCCTCCTATCAAAAAAAATGTCTCAGATTGCTAGGCCCAATGCCACATACTCTCTTTACTAAAAAAATGTTATTTGAGACACATGACATTTGGGCAAGCATTTCTAAGGTCTCCTTGGTGTTACTTGTGAAAAAACATGTAGTGTAGACACATGTCGTTCTCTATGGCTAGGAAGAGAATTCCCATAAAATACTACGCGGCCACTACATGGCACCATCACATGCCTTTATAAAGAGAGAAGGCTATGAATTGCTTGAAAGTGCATATGTGTGACACATGGTAGAACTTGAAATGCAAAAAAGAAAAAGAGGATAAAGAAAAAGGCCCATGGACCACAAAGCTGATGAAAGAAGAAAAATTAAAGCACACAAAAATACTCCAAATTAATTATAGAGAAAAAAGGGTATACAGTCTTGGAAACTCTTGGCGGCATCCACTTGTAGATGTATGAACCCAACAAAACTCTAATTTATAAAAAAATGAAAGTAGAAGCATGCAGCTACAAAGCTTGAGGAAGGAAGAGTGGAGGAATTCCTAGTCCATAAGTAAAGGTTGAACTAGCGTGCACAATGCCTTAGAGGCCTGATCTAAATCAAATATCTCTTTAAAAGATACATCACTCAATTTTTCTTACGTAGATCCAATATGGAAACAGAGTTGAGCCAAGGAATACAAGATGTCTTCAATCTCCTCGATGCTTGGTGATGGGCTCAAAGACTAGAAGGCCAATTGGTTGTGTTGCTTTCTCTCTAAGGATTGCCTAATTTGTTCCTCAGTTAACACAGCTCCATGGGGATAAAATAGAGAAGATAGTACAAGTTGGACTAGTCCTTCAAAACATTCCTTCATCCTATTAACTTTAAGCCTTAAATCATCCTGGAAATTCTTCCCCTTTTGGGTTGTCCTGTTAAAATTTAAGAATTCATTGGCTTTCTTGGTAGCCACTCTTCTATTCAAAATCCTTGCATCTGTCAGGGTATCCTCTACAACCTTATAAAGATTAACAATTAAAATTTCAATTTAGTTTCCCTGGGATTGATTGATTGCAAAATCTTCTCAATGATCGAGCTCACCTAAGTACTTAAATCTTGTGCATCTACCATGAACCTTAAAGCTTGATGTAGGGATGTCACTACATCCTTTATCTTTTCCCAGTAGGAAATTTATAAATTTTGTAGCATGGGGAGGAAATTAGTGCATTGCACTCCTGTCTCTATTATACTTTGCTCTTGTTTGGCTTGGGACTCCTCCATTTTGATTTCCTCCCTTAGTTTTTTGATTGTTTATAAAGCATCTAAAAACTTAAGGCATAATTGCTCCATTTCTTTGATTCGAGCCTGTAGAGTGGACTCCATATTCTTCTTTTCCCATTTATTTGTATCAATTGCTACCTAGGCCTAATGAAGATCCTCTTGAAATTGATTCTCATCTTGGCTCTACACCTGTACACTTGAGTCAATAGGTAGTTCTTGTTGTACCCTCTATAGCTCTTCCATTTTCTCATTGAGCTATTTTCTTATCAATTATTTGGAATTATTTTCATCTATAGATTGGCCTTGGGAATTGGCCAAATCCTTTTGTATTTCATTCTTTTCCTTTTCAAAATCTTAACATAGCCACTTATGCTAGTCCGAAGCATCGAAATATTTATCTTGCATTTGTTGTAGCTTTTGTTCCATATCCTAGCATTCATGTGTTTGCCAATTTGACACATAAGAGAGCTCTCTTTGTACTTGCTAAATTTCTTGTTCCATTTCTTGTAGCTTGGATATAAATTTTTCTCCCTCCTACTCGGACTCAAACTTGAGCAATGCATCACTTAACTCGAATTGAAGCTGAGCCTTAAATTCTATTTGTACTATTTGTAGTTGCACCAAAATATTTTCATCTTGTTCCTTCCTTAGACAAGTGATGTCTACATATTTTTCTTTTATAGTCTACTTTGTGCCTTGTGACTATGGCTTTAACATCCTCTAACTTTTCCTCTCTTTTCTTTAGCTTCTTTCCTTGTTTCAAGTAGTCAATCAACACTACCTTCTATGTAGAATTCATGAGGCTTAGTTTATCATGAGGAAGAGTATCTCTAAGATTGAGGCCTACTACCTGGGTATTGTAGTCTAGATACTGCATTTCTCCTTAAGGCTTGAATTTTAGAGGCTTCATGGATGCGATCATCAGAGTCTCTCGCTTCTCATCAAAACTTGTTTCTATCTTGGGGGTAGTTGGGGCTAGTGTAAATTTTTTCATTTGTTTCTACTTCCTATCTTCCTGAGCCTTTTTTAAGAGGTCTAATTGAGTATGATAATTCTAGGGGGACTCAATACTTTTTCTTAGAAAAATTGGGATGCCAGGGGGAATACCAAAAGGAACAAGGTGAAGGGAACTTTCAATTGGCTCGCCTAATGGTGAAACTTTTGGAAAGCTTAGAGCCATAGGTGAAAAAGGTGGGATACCATGCCATAATTGTGTATGATGTAGGGTACTCATTGGATTTAAAGGGGTGATAATGCAAGAGAGAATCATTGGTCTAGTGGAAGGAAAGAATGAGGAAACTTACATAAGAGGCTGATTGGAAAGTAGGGCTTGTGCCTCTGATAGAGCAATTAAAGTATCAATCATGGAGGAGGTGGAAGAAGTAGGGTTTGTGAGTGGGAGTTTCAATGTAGTAGAAGCAATAGTGGTGGATGTGGTGGGAGGTGTGAAAAGCATGTCCAATGTAGTAGTGGTTACCAAGGCAACCTAGGTGGAAGGTGGAGGAATTGGAGGAACTTGAGACTGAGAAGTAGAGAGGATGGCAGGAGTGAAACATACAAGCACTGTAGAGAACATAGGTGTTTAAAAAATCAATATCACTTCATCATATTCTTTCTCCAAACCTTTCCTAAAATTTGATCCTTGAGTTCTTTTCTTCCTGCACACTTCACTAGTTGTGATAGATCCTTCAATTGTCAAACCTAATGAGCCTTGAGCTCCTTGAGAGGTCATGGGTATCCTTCCAAACCTACAGGTTTGTATTAGCCTAGTGGACACACTTGTGGATGATGAATGCCACTAGACTCTCATCTTTGAAATGGCTCTTTTTCTTTAAAATTTTCAATTTCATCCTGTCAAGGTAGTGAGTCAAACCTCTCTCTAGATGATATCCTTGCGTCTGCATCAAATATTTCATCAAAAGTAACATCTTTTGTTATAGTTTCATACAAGGCACTCAAAATATGAATGTCCTACTGGTATTTCCAAAATTTGACCATCTTCCTTTTAGACCAATCCCTTTTCTTTAGTGGGGTTGTCAAGATCTTATTAATTAGGACTCTTGCATGGATCTATTTTACAATCTGATAAAACATAAGCCACAAAGACTTGTAGATGACAAAATGGATAAGTTGATGTATGAAGCTTCTTCAACCTCTATTAGATTTCCTTCATTTTCTAATATGGCTACAAGTCATGTTTCAACAGTATACAACCATCTGGATCATATTTCCTTTTGTCACAATGAGGCCAATATGTCTTGCAAATCCCTCTTCATTAGTACAACCATATACTTACCCCTTGTGATACAGGGGGTTTATAAAGTGTTTTATTTTTCCTTCTTGCCCCATAGGAATCATCAATAATTGATAGCTATCGAAACATCTCGAAGGTGAGAGTCCTTCTTGTCACACAAGTAGGTAGCCTAAAAGGCTCCTCTATGAACCCATGCATTCTTACAAAATTAAAATTTGGCCCAAAAAATAATCAAACAAGGGCCTATTTTCTTCAATCCATATCATATGTTTAGGTGTAAACCTGATTTTTTTTTTACTAATACTATAAGTCTTGGAGGGTAGGGGACAAGAAACAATTGAAAAAAGCATAATAATCTTGTGTGATTGAAAGTATAGGGGTCCATACAAAATTGGGTTTACTAAGATTGAGGCATTGGTAGTATCTAATGCCATACCCTTCTAAAAAATACTAGGATTTTTCAATGTAAAATAAGATGTGAAAGAAAAGAGGAATACATGAACTTATAAGTATTGTTGTATTATCTCAGTTGATTGAGCACCCTTTTTATAATGACCTTTATGAAGTCAAACCAAAAAAAAATTCTCTGTTTCTTGAGTTTGAAAGCTAAACCAATATGGTAAGATTCATGCACATTATCATTTGGGTCAAAGCTGAAAAGAACATGAGCATTGAAAAGACATCTTGCATGTCTGTGTTAAACTCCTTATATGCCAGGGGGAATGAAGGTGTCATGAAATGCTTCATTCTCTTTATCTCATGATTGCAAAATATTACCTAGTCATTTTGTGAACCCCAATATTGTTCCATTTTTTGTTTTGCGAAACTTTTTGCTATAGGGTTGAATGAGATACATAACATATCCCTACTATCTTCTTCACTGTAATGAATTTTATCCTTCTTCCCATGACAAATTCTGCACTTTCATCAAATTTATCTACACAAGCATCTATTAGCTTAGTTCATAGATGTACCTCAACCACCATATATTGTAGAAGGATGCAATTCCAAAGTCAGAATCCCAAAGATTCAATATCTCCATCCTTCAACCTACTGATCCTATTCTGGAAAGCTCCTTCTCTAAGGCTTTTATCGACAAAAACCTTTATCTTTTCTAGGTCAATAAGATGTGCTTTCTTCATGAACTTTGTATTTTAAAATATTTCTTCCTTTGGCATGGGTGCATTGGTGTAATACCTTTCACCAAAGACATCTACATAAATAGAAGGGGGCAAAGAAACTTCAACACTCCTACCAAAAGATGATGCGTCTACACCATTTTCTTGAATTTTGCTAAGAACCTTTCCGAAAAAGAAAACTTCTCTTGCACCATTAAACTTTAACCTTCACACAAGTTTTACATAGAAAAATATTCACCACCACTTTCCTTTTACCAACCTCTTACTCAAATTGTACTTATGATGAATACAGATGAATGGAAAAATTGGCCTTTGAGAAATCACTAGCAAGATTATATGTGCGAATTAATCACCCACTTTTTGGGAAATTTCAACCTCTGTTTGGGAAGAAATGAAGGTACAACCTAAAAACCATCCCCTTAGGAAATGCATCATCGAGGAACAATTAGAACTTCTTTGAAAATACATTTGCATCAAATGCAAGCGGGAAGTGGTGAAAACAAAGGTCACTTCACATGATGACACTAGACAACAAGCGAGGAGGTGGCAGGACACTTGGCAACAAAATGAACCATTCACATAAATTCTAGCACCTAGATTAATTACCTATAGCCTCTGAATTCGACCTCGTATGATTTTCTCATGCTCTAGATCACTAACTTGATAAATTTTTGGCTGTTGTTTCAATGAGAAAATGATCCCACTTGTGAGTTTTCTGGTCCTCTTTTTCTATAAATTGGCTTTAACCTTAATGCAAAAAATTACTTTTCAATAATCCTATCATACTCTAGTTAGGTGATATGGGTACTCCTATTAGGCTACTTAGTAACAAGCATCAACTATCCTTTGTTGAAGAAATATCCAAAGGTAGGTTGAAGAAAATAACCAAGTTGAAGAATCACTTGGTTATCATTGCTATCAAATGGGTCCTAGGCTAGGAATTTGTTTTTGATACCAACCACTATAGAGTGAACACCAATATTGTATCTAGGTTTGTGGTATTGCTCTTCGACCTCCATGTGTCAAATCCTTACATTGTGGAGCTTTCCAAGACCATGTTTAGTAAGAATTACCTAGTGGGCCTCAAAGAAATTATCAAGCTGGTGGTTCCTGTGTTTGGCATTCCTTTGGCTATGGACCTAAGGTGATATGTTGAAAATTAAGAGATGGTGTCATGGCTCCCTTTTCATTTTGGTTTCTAGATGACCACATTGGAGCAACATCATGATAAGTTAGCCCCTGCTACCTCCTTTCTTCTTCGTGTGATGAATGTTGAGGTGATATATGGTGTTGTGTGGTACACTAACTTCCAAGTCCTGGTGTATCCTCCACAACCTACAATGGGTGGGAATGTTGGTGAGGAATGATTCCCCATCAAACTCTTTGGATTTGTTCTCTTCTTTTTCGCTAGAGTCTGGGCTAGTGAATTTTAAGTTTTTGAGCTTACCACTTTTAACTTACCTATAAATTGCATGGTCAAAAATCAATGTCTCTTTGGGTTGTCACCTACATCGACCTTTCCTCATTGGACTACAAATTTCTTAACTTGGATTTTTTAGAATAAGAAGAGAAAAGAACCTATTATGTAGACACCTCTTTCTTTTTGTATCAAGTTTATTGCTTATAGAGCTTTCTCGAAAGCTCTTTGTTTTTCCTCAAAGATATAGGCCTGAGAGCCTATCACTATATTGTAAATGATGTTTATATATAAATATAGTTTTCTAGTTTTCTAGATTTTTGTGTCCACTTGTAAACATTTTACATATGGTACATAATGTATAAAATTCACAAGAATAAGAGTCCCAAAAATTAACTAAAGGGCTTCAGATAAATACCATTTACCAGAATCTCAATGGAATTTCCTTCCATGTCCTCTAATTCAAAAGTATTACTTTCTTTGCAATTTACAATATGGAAAGGGCCTTTCCATAGTGAATTGAACTTGGCATGTTGCCCTAGCTTGGCAGTGCACTCACCATACTTTAGGACCAAGTCTCCTTTAAAACTATAGTTGGATGCCTTTTTGTTGAGCCATTTTTTGATCACCTATTGGTGGTTGGTTATGGCATCAAAATCCTTTTCTTGGGATTCTTAGACATTTAGAAACTTGACCAACCTTATCTCCATACCACTGTTTTCCTCCACCTCTAGGGATTTTAGCAATTGTAGTGTCGATATTTCCATAGAAATAGGAAACACTACCTCTTTTCCATATACAAGTTCATAGGGTGAGGCTTTCAAAACTTTAATTGGAGTAATTTGATCAACCCATAATGCCACCCAAAAGTGCTTATGCTAGTCCCTTTGATGATCCAAACCAATCCTCTTTATTAGCCAGATTGTGTATTTATTCATGGACTCCATGAGTCCATTTCCTTGTGGGCAGTAATTTGATGAAATCTTGAGATAGAATTTGTGCTTCAATGAAAATTTAGACATTCTAAACCCTATAAATTCCTGTGCATTATTGGAGATCATTGTCTTAGGGGATCCAAACCGTGATACTAGCTCATCAAGAAAGTTGACAATCTCCCCTTCAATAGCATTCTTCAATGTGGGCTCCTCTATCCACTTAGTGAAATAGTTTGTAGTGGCTAATATCCATTTATGCTCAGAACTAGAAAGAAGATTAATCATCCCAATGAGATCAAGTCCCCATTGCATCAATGGTTCATTGAATACAATCAAACACAAAGGTATGGCTAAATTTTTCTTCTTAAAGAAAAATAATTGGCATTGTGAACATGTCTTCACTAGGCTATGGCATTTTGTAAATAGGGTAGGCCAATAATAGCTCACTTGCATTATTTTTAAAGTAGTAGTTTTGACAGAGAAATACCCATTCACAGGATAGTTGTGAAATTCATCTAGGATCCTTTTGGCATGTTTCTTATATCTACACATTAGAGGAGGATGCCATCAAAATTTCTCTTAAAAAGAACTCCTTCAATTATGACATATACAACGCCTTGTAGCCTATAGAATCTCTTTTTGTGTGAAGGTATGCTAGCTGGGTACCTTCTAGTTTGCATAAAATTTTCTTTATCAACTACCCAAAATTCCTCTAACTCAAACTAATTTACTCAAACTTCATCCATAGGCTCCTCCTTTATTTTGGGTTTTATTTTTTTGACAAGATATTCACACATCCCTCTTCCTCTAATCAACTTTGTAGGTTAGACTTCTATGTCATACTCTAGGATCTTAGTGATCTAATTCACCCTTTTATTTGTGATTTCTCCCTCCATGATATACTCCCTTACACTAGGATGGGCTACAAGGACCACAATCTTGCTCACTGATAGCAGGTGTCTAAATTATTTAAGGCTCTTTACGATAGAAAACACCTTCTTTACAAAAAAATTGTACTATTTCTCATGTCCCTTGAGTCCTTGAATGGAAAGCACTAAGACGCTCTACCATTTCTTCCTTATTCTTTTGTGTGAGCACTGTCACAATGTTGTGTTCACTATCATAAACATACATTGTAAAATATTTCAAAAAAATATGGGTTTGCTAACACCAAAATCATGGAAATGGCTTCTTTTATCTTCTCAAAAGTGTTTTTGCCCTTTGGGGTCGATTTGAAAATTTGATCCTTCTTTAGCATGAGTATAATGGGTCTTCAAGCCCAACAAAGTTAGAAATGAACCCACTAACAAAGTTAATCTTTCCCAAGAAGGATTGAACCCCCTTCTTGCTCACTAGCAAGGGAAACTCTTTTATGGATTTTATCCTTTTAGGATCAATATAGATCCCCTCCTTAGAGACCACATAGCCAAGAAACTTGCCTTATGGAACTATGAATACACATTTTTTAGGATTTAAGGAAATCTTTAACTCTTGGAATCTCTAGAAGACCTTTTCTAAATGATCAAAACGACCACTCTTGGAATTAGAAAATATGGTCAAGTCATCTAGATAAATAAGAATGATCTTACTGATAAGATCTTTGAAGGTGACATCCATCGCATGTTGGAAGGAGGCCCTTGTAGTATATAGGCCATTTGACATATTTGCATATGTGAACATTCCCCACTTAGTGGTGAACATTGTCTTGTGTTTGTCTTCATCCTTGACATTGAATTGATTGTAGCTTGAAAAACCATTGAGCAAAGAGAACATCTTCTATCTAACCATAGTTTGTAGATTTTTTTCCATTGATGGAAACTTGGCTAATGATCCTTTAGGGATGCTCTGTTTAAATCCTTGAAATCTACACAGATTTGAATGTCACCACTCTTGTTTCAAACCAATACTAGATTGGACACCCAATTGGAATGCTTGATTAGGTAGATGATTCTATATTGAATCAGACTCTTTAATTCTTATACCATAAGGGACTCTACCTCAGGATTGATCGGCCTTTATCTTTTTCAGATTGGCTTTGCTCCTTCGACTAGGTCAATGGTATGTTGGATTATACTAGGGTTGTAACCCTTTAGATCTCTGTAGGTCCAAGCTACCACTCTATCATATCTAGCACAAAAATATTTTAGCCTCTCCTTTTCTTTTTGTGGCACATCCTTTCCCACTTTAAGCTTCTAAGCACCTCCAACATTGAGGTCAAGATAATCCCCTTATTTTTCACAAATCTTTGCTTGCTATTCTTTGTGTCATCACAATCAAATAGGTTTTCTAGGGTGATTAACCCTTTTGGAAGCTTATTACTCTTTAGTTGAATGATTTGGTCCTACTAGGCCTCTTCAATCTTTGGCTATAGTTGATTTATAAGTTTTCCTAATTACTTAATGAATGTGTCAATCTAAGCATCACATTCAAAAACTTGCTAGTTCTGGTCATTATCAAGGATAGTAGGTTGCACCATAACCCACACTACATGTTGGTTTACCATTAGATCATATATTAACTCAAATTGAGAGTTGACTGAAGCCATCATATAAACCATGAAATTTTGTGACCTAGGAATTGGATATTGAAAACATCAAATTCCTCAATTAGGTCCCATACTATGTGTTAATGAGGCTGCATTCACACATTCTTTATGGTTGACTATCCTCTAATTTTTTTTACCACTAGCTTTGAATCCCCAAATACTTGTAGCTTGTTAATGCCTATGCATTATAATAGATGTAAATCATGGATAAGGCCTTCATATTCTACCTCATTGTTTGTGCATGAAAATTGGAATAAAAAATCTCTAAAGGTCTCCATTCTGGTGGGGGATACCAGGTGAATACTTGCTCCCAATCTAGCTCTGCATCTTGCACTATCAAAGTGCAATGTCGATTAGCTTTGTTCATGATCTGAGCCCTCTTTTTGAGCCTCCTAGTTTTTGGCCACCTTCAGGATGACCTGGTCTTTGTCATAGATTACATATGTTCCTAGACTTGTAACATGAAAGCTATCAAAAGGTTTGAATTCTATAAATTGATTTAGTAAAACCTCCTGCTCAGTATTCCAATCACCAGTCACTTTTTCATCCTCTAACATTTCAACAAAATAAATCTCATTCTTGGAAATGGATGTATGCATGGCTTCAAGACTCATTATAACATCTTCCACAATGTGTTCAACATGTAGTGGTTCTGATAAAGTATCTTCATTTTTGTGTTGAGCTTAGTTCTTAATATAAATGGGACCAATTGAGAGCTAAATACCCTTCATTTTAGCAATGAAGTCCCTAGATAAAAGAATTCTAAAGATGGGAGGAATGTTGATCACGACCACCTCTTGGGTGATTGTCAAGATAGGGCATGAATACAGGGTCAATGGAAGGCTTTTGATTAAGCCTATACCTTGGAATTTTTTCTCATCTAGCTACAAAATTCCCTTATCAAGGGACTGCTATTCTAAATTCAAAGAATATGCCACTAGCTTTAGCATAAATGCGGTACTAGTGCATGAATCTATCATGGAATTGTTCAAAAATTTATCCCACACAATGAGGGTTAAGTGATGGAAGCAAAGGAAGAAAAACAACCCTTGACAAAATCTCAAACACTCTTTGACTGTCCTTTCAATTAGGACTTCACATTTCCTTCACAAGTTCTTGATTCCAAAGCACTCAAACTGCAAACAACGCCCAAAACCATTTATAGATTCCTCAAAATACTCTTAACAACATCTAAAGACTGTCTCAAAACCAAATCCCAACTTAGACATTTCAAACTCAAAACCCTTCAATGTAAATTGTTCAAAATCAACATATATGCCCATTGAGATCACATAAACTATCAACTCCAAATTCCCAAGCCAAATATCCTTACTAATGCCTCAAACAAGTATAACATAGCCTGCACAATCATGAGATATTCCTCCCCATTCATTGTTCAAGAAATTTTATCAAACCACCATTCAAACCTTTCACTTTTGGTTCTAAAAAGTGATTGTCATAACAGGACAGTAATAAGTGTATACACCTAAAAACGGTCATGGAATTTAATTTTTTTTTTAGTTCAAGGGGTAAACGCTTTTGACCAGAGCTATGAACCGGATACAACCATTCATTCAACAATACCACCCCAATAGGGTTTGAACCTTGGTGGCAAGAACAACAATGCCACCTATAAACCATCACACCATGCCAATACTGGCGGTCATGGAATTTAATTAATTAAATACCATTTATTTAATTAATATTCAACTACATATAAATAAATTCTCAATTTATTTATATAGTTCATTTTCTAAATTCTCCAAATCTAAAATCATATTCTTCTAAATTAATTAAATAAACAAATTTCCATAAGCTTGTTTTATTTAATTAATCTTCACTAATCTTGATTAGGAATTCAAGCACATGTCTACAAATTTTTGTGCCACCTCACCAAGGTCACATGAAATTAAATAATTCTAATTTTTAATTATAATTATCTTCAACCAATTTTAAAAGCACATGGCTTATTCCTCACACACTTCCACCAATTTTCAAACACATGGCCTTTTCTTCGCACACTTGAGTCTTCCATCCAAATGGCATGTTGTCTTTGGTCAAGGGACACCATCTTGATTCTATTCATCTCCACCATTCATTCTTCTTGTTCGAATCCGGACCATCGATCATTGCCACCTCACCAAATGCTTGGAAAGGGCTATAAATACACCCCTTTGGCATTGTATTTTGCATCCACTTTTGAATAGATTTATCATGCAGGAATATTGTTTGAGCTTGTGAAAATTATGGAGTCTTATAGTTACATTTTATATCATATTTTACATCATAGTTAAATCTTATAATAACACTCTGCTTCATAGTTGCGTTTTATGTCATCCTTTTCATCATAGTTGCATTTTAGATTAGCATATTTCGAATTTGAATTTGAGCATATGTAGAATCATATATAGAATCATATAGATCACTACCATAGTATCCACCACCATTTGTCCATTCATCATAATCATCCACCCTTCATCATAGTATCCATCATCATCTTTATCATATAGTTTCATGTAGGAATTTGATTAGCTTGCATGTTAAATACTAATCTCATTTCTTAAATGTAATTCTAATAGCCTTTATGCACATAGAAATATGAGGGCCAAAAAGGTTAAAGGAAGCTTTAAGGATAGAGGACAATGAGACATTCTTAAAAGATTTGTTAAATTGCAATTTAGAGTAGTTTTTTGCTTTGAATCTTTAATATAATTTTTTTCATTAAGGTTTGTGTTGATACTAACTTTACACATTTCACACACACACAAAATGGCTCAGAATAATCCTCTGTGTGTAAAGTTAGTATCAACACACAAAATGGCTAAGAGTATGTGTGTAGAAATGCTCAGAATAATCCTCTGTCATCCCTGCATTTGCAACCTATAGAGCATAATACAAAAAACATGGTGCCAATGTATAATACTTGCTACAAGCAGCATCATAAGATAAGAACAACCCCCACTGTGTCACATCCTATCGTTGTTGTGCATAATAGGAAACCCCTTGAGGCATTTCCTGAACTTGTCCAAACTAACGACAAACCCGTAGATACAAATATCTCTTGAGTATAGAACATTTTTGTCCCATCAAGTATCGTGATAGAAGCATGTATGGCATCTCCATCCAATCCTCTAGCCACACTTCACAATCCAAGTAAGGGTGCCATGTCATGGTCTCCAGATCATCTAGGACACGCCTCCAATAATCTAATTTTCCCAGCTTATGTTGGACACACACACCGGTGTAGCTAAACACATAAGGTCTACCCGTCGGTCATTGTCTATCTCCCACTAGCTGAGTGATCACTATATGCTCCCATGCCCATATTTGTAATAGCGTAACTCTGAAAGAGAGGCTCGTTGCACCATAATAAACAAACTGGTGTAAATCATGATAGAAATGGGCTAACATACAAGAAACCCATGCATATCTGGTCCCCTCCAACATCATATGCTCCAATACCCAACCCCAACCCACCGATAATCCCTTTGACTCGTGGTTAGGACAAAGGAATCCCCCAATGAACTCATAAAAACACATGGTAGAGGATCATATCTCCCGAACATCTCCTACCAGGGGACCCAACAACCTGAAACATGATCATCTCAGAAAATCCTACACAAGGCATTGGTCCTGCCTTGCTCTATTTTTTCATATACAACTATCTCACCAACCAGTGGAATCCACAAGATACGATACACATCCTCGAGAGTAACTATCATCTCCCCAGTAGCCAGATGAAAGGTGTTGTGGTCACTATGCCACCTCTCCACCAAAGGAGTGAACAAACCCCTGTTAATTTCCTATATTGGGGTATATCTAACAATGATGTCAAACCACAATGCACGATAATATCTAAATCACCATGTCTCAACTAATGAACCATATCCCATGTCTTTGGGAAATGCTCCCAAGACTGAAGCACATCAAGGTCCTCCCAATCATATTATGGAAAAAAAATCAGCATTACATCAATCTATCTATCAAAGTTAGTCCTAACATAATGTTCAATCAAGATCATTAGTCAATCGAATCATGTTCAATCAAGATCATCAAATGAATCATCATGTCAATCAATCAGGACAATCATTAGTGAATCTATCATCAAACCTCACCTATCATGAGGCCAATCAATCATTAGTCCTTTTATCGATCCTCACCTATCATGAGGTCGATCAGGAACCAGTCCTACCATCGATCCTTACCTATGATGAGGTCGATACATCATCAATCCTACCATTGATCCTCAACTATCATGAGGTCGATACATCATCAATCCTACCATCGATCCTCAACTATCGTGAGGTCAATACATCATTAGTTCTACCATCAATCCTCACCTATCAAGAGGTCAATACATCATCAGTCCTATCATTTGACTCTCACCTATCATGAGATCAAATCATCAACTATCTTATCGAACATCAATCAAGCAATGAACATCACACAATCAGACTGAAATCAATCAAAAGCATCACTGAACAACACAATACAATGACTAACATGATTCATGAACAATATACAAGCCTCAATGAACATCAACAATGCAACATTTGACATAACCAAGAGGAATGTAATCAATCACACATTGTCAGATAGTAAAAACAACAAGGCAAATCATCAGGAAGCATCAAAGACAAACCCTTCCAACACCCCCAAGACAACAAAAGACACCACAAAATCAACAAAAGTCACTACAAAATCAACAAAAAGTGCCATTTAAGGGACAAAATACGCTGAACCAAGTCAAAAAATTAAATAAAGGCTACCAAATGTGCCAAAAGACTAGAAAAAAGCCCCATTTGTGACCCTAAAAGCACCACAGAATTAGCAAAAGGCTCCATTTCAAAAGAAAAAAGTGCCATTTCAAGCACAAGATGCGCCAATCCTCTCAGAAACACCCAAAAATGACTCCAAAACAACAAAAATACCCCCAAAAGTGCAAAAATGACTTTAAATGGCCTACAAAACCTATCTTCCATGTTCAAAACACCAATAAAAGTTGGGAAAATGACTAAAGGAGGTTTCTCGTAATGCATACCTATAGCAGTGCGGCCATGGTAGCGAATGCGCTCAATACGATGCCTGTGATATGGGATCACCATCTTCCTCTAGCTCTCTTTGATCTCCAAATTCTTCAAAATCAAATTTCGAGAGATAAATCATTTCTGATATCAAAGTATCATTGATTTAACATTGGATCATCATCACATCATTGCAACATCATCGTACAATCATTAAAATTTCCAACAATTCTAACAAATCATCAAAATTCCAAAATTGACCAATTTATCTCTCAAGGGGGCATGTATCTGTCAGTACCTGAAAATCAATGTCTGGGGTATCGACTAGGGCATCGAAAAATTTTATGGGCATAAGTGTAAACACATTACTTCAAAGAGGGGATAAGTGTATACACCTAAAAATGGTCATGGAATTTAATTAATTAAATACTAGTTATTTAATTAATATTCAACTACATATAAATAAATTCTCAATTTATTTATACAGTTCATTTTCTAAATTCTCCAAATCTAAAATGATATTCTTCTAAATTAATTAAATAAACAAATTTCCATAAGCCTATTTTATTTAATTAATCTTCACTAATTCGATTAGGAATTCAAGCACATGTCTACAAATTTTTGTGCCACCTCACCAAGGTCACATGAAATTAAATAATTCTAATTTTTAATTAGAATTATCTTCAACCAATTTTAAAAGAACATGGTTTATTCCTCACACACTTCAACCAATTTTCAAACACATGGTCTTTTCTTCACACACTTGAGTCTTCCATCCAAATGGCATGTTGCCCATTGGTCAAGAGATTCTTCCATCCAAATGGCATGTTGTCTTTGGTCAAGGGGACACCATCTTAATTCTCTTCATCTCCACCATTCATTCTTCTTGTTTGAATCAAGACCGTCGATCATTTCCACCTCACAAGATGCTTGGAAAAGGCTATAAATACACCCCTTTGGCATTGTATTTTGCATCCACTTTTGAATAGAGTTATCATGCAGGAATATAATTTGAGCTTGTGAACATTATGGAGTCTTATAGTTACATTTTATATCATGTTTTGCATCATAGTTAAATCTTAGAATAGCACTTTGCTTCATAGTTGCATTTTAGATTAGCATATTTAGAGTTTACATTTGAGCATATGTAGAATCATATATAGAATCATATAGATCACTACCATAGTATCCACCACCATTTTTCCATTCATCATAATCATCCAACATTCATCATAGTATCCATCATCATATTTATCATATAGTTTCATGTATGAATTTGATTAGCTTGCATGTTAAATACAAATCTTGTTTCTTAAATGTCATTCTAATAGCCTTTGTGCACATAGGAATATGAGGGCCAAAAGGTTAAAGGAATCTTTAAGGATAGAGGAAAATAATACATTCTTACAAGATTTGTTAAATTTCAATTTAGAGTAGCTTCTTTTCTTTGAATCTTTAATATAGTTCATTTCATTAAGGTTTGTGTTGATACTAACTTTACACATTTCACACACACACAATAAAAATAGACTCAACCATCAATAAAATTACCAACTGGATTGTCAAAAAATGATTCACAATTCACCTTGGCACCTATTAGAAACTATCACACCAATGAAGGACTCAAAAACCTAAATCAAAACACCAAAAAATTTACTGTGTTTGGATTACCAGTCTTTTGCAACATTAATAGACGTAGGCTTATTGATTTTGATGTCTCCAAACTTGAAAAAACTCAAGTAAGACTTGGAATAGGTTAGATTAGATCTGCATATGCTTTTGAAAACACCATAATTCCTTTTGCATAGATATTTACATAAACCCTAGGCTTTATTCCCCTAATTGTACACACAAATGCTCTTTTTTGTTAGACTATATAGATTTAAATTTCTCACACATAAACCTTGTCTCTATGATCTAAAACCTCAAGAATATGAAAGTGTATACAAAAATGAGCAACTTCACCAAAATTTAAGGATTTCCACTAGGTAGCATGAGAGAAACTCAATTTTCTTAGTCCCTATTTACCCTAGGACAGGGTTTTAGCAGTCTGCAACAAAACTTCAATATATTTCTATAGATTCCACTAAATTGAATGAAACAAGCTTATCTAATGGAAGGTGATTTAACATTATAACACTTACAAAGATTCCCACATGTCTTCTTGCCCGTAAAAATCCATACACAATAGAAACACAGATTTTTTGAGAATATATACAAAAATTAATGCCTTTATTCATTCAAAACGTTAAGTACAATCACCCATGAGTTACAAAAATCCATTCAAGGCATTTTTAAAGGAATTCAAACTAACTCTATAACTTCTAACTACGTATTAACGTCCCAAATCAAAAAATGACCTTTGACCTTCCAAGTTTACATCTTTTTGCAACTTTACCATTTTTGCATATTTGTGACAACTTTTTACAAAATTGCAAAATGGACACAAAAATTTAAATATGGACCCTCCTAATGACCTAAACACATGAAATGTGATCAATATGTGCTTTGAACAATGCTAAAACATCAAAAATGAATTAGCCTTCAAAAATTTCATCATAGAAGCATGATGTTGCCAAGATGCTCCTGCATCATTCTCCTGGCTAAATAAATTTGAAGTCCACTTGAATTTGAAGTTTTCCACAATCTCCATTATTTCTATCCTCTTCCTTAAACAGACCTTGAAACTACTTTCATCCCCTTCATTTTTACCTTTGGTTTGAAATTTTTCATGCAAATCAGTCCTCTATCTTGCTTTCCTTCTAGAATTAGATTCTTTATGTTTGGATGCTCTCTGACTCTAACCTTAGCATATTGTTCTTGTTGCATCTTGATCCTCAAATTGTTTCCTTTTCGAACCATTAGTATAACAAAGAAATGACACATGGCTTCTATCACAATACCTCCATCATTTTTCAATTCTTTGCAAACTTCCAAGACCAATTCTTCCTTGATCATCTCTTCATTTAATCTTGTCACCAACTCCATATCTTCATCCTCTAAAATCAAGTCGTTCATCACTAGTTATTCTTCATCTTTATTCTTTGGAATACCTTTATCTTCTTCATCTTTGAATTCTTCTTCAACATCTTGAAACTCTTCTTCGTCTTCTTTTTTCCTTCTTGTTGCTAACTTTGCTTGTATTCTTCTTCTCCTAAAAATATTTTTTATCGGCCATGATGCTCTCTTCTTCATTTTAAAATTCCAACTTTTGGCTTGTCTATACACCTTCTCAATCATCTATTTCATCTTCATCATGGATTACTAGAACTCTGCATCCAACCTTCTCATCTCTTGCTTTAACTCAGTTATCTCTTTGTCAAACTTCTCTTGCCTCTTTCTCTTTTTCCTTTCTTCCTCTACCTACAAATTTCTTCTTAACACATCCATCTTGTTCTCTACTCAAGCAAGCTTCTCTTTGCTTCACTCTCTCTTAACTTTCTTTGCCTTCTCTTGGCAATAACCAGGTTCTTCTTAACCTGCACAACACCATAACACACACAAATACAACCAAAAACTCTCTACCTAGAACCTTCTATGCTCTGATACCACTTTGATGCAAGCAAAGGAAGAAAAACAACCCTTGAAAAAATCTCAAACAATCTTTGACTGTCCTTTCAATTAGGACTTCACATTTCCTTCACAAGTTCTTGATTCCAAAGCACTCAAACTACAAACAAGGCCCAAAACCATTTATATATTCCTCAAAATACTCTTAAGAACATCTAAGGACTATCTCAAAACCAAATCCCAACTTAGACATTTCAAACTCAAAACCCTTCAATGTAAATTGTTCAAAATCAACATATATTCCCATTGAGATCATATAGACTATCAACTCCAAATTCCCAAGCCAAATATCCTTACTAATGGCTCAAAAAAGTATAACATAGCCTACAGAATCATGACATATTGTTCCCCATTCATTGTTCAAGACATTTTATCAAACCCCAATTCAAACCCTTCACTTTTGGTTCCAAAAAGTGACTGTCATAACAGGATAGTAATAAGAATAGACTCAATCATCAATAACTTTACCAACCATTGTCAATAAATGATTCACAATTCACCTTGGAACCTTTTAGAAACTATCACACCAATGAAGGACTCAAAAACCTAAATCAAAACACCAAAAACTTTACTGTGTTCGAATTACCAGTCTTTTGTAACATTAACATACCTAGGCTTATTGATTTTGATGTATGGGTGGGTGCATGAAGTTGGGTACCAATTTTCTGGCCACTTATGATTTTTTTTTTAAAATGCGAACACGTTATAATGCGTTAAAAAAAAAGAAAAAAGTGAAAATATTTGCCTTGGAATACCAACCAAAGGCTTGGAGGGCATTCCCAACAAGGCCAAAGACGTGTTTTTGCAAATTCTACAATTTTTCACATAATCGGGTCCGTGCTCACCATCAAGATTGCATCTAGTTCAATATTGACAAAATTGAAAAACATGGGTAATGTTAGGTTCTCTCTTAGCTATCCAACGATGTAATTTTTTTCACTTTTGACAATGTTAAGCCTTTCATCCATAATTTCTTTTGTTTGTATGTCGTTTTTTGCCAAAAGTAGTGTTTAGTGTTTTTGTTATAAATTAACTGTTCATCAAAATTTCAAATAAATTATATTTTTAGAAACTAAACTCCATTCTACAAATTTAAAAAAAAGAAAAAAAAATCAATTATTTTCAAAAATTTGTGGGGGAGCACGACCAAAATTATGCTTTTCAGGAAGTGCCCACTTAGAAAATTAGTAAAAAATCAAATATTAATTAAAAAATAATTAGAAAATTGTGCACCAACTAGATTCTATTAGCTAACTTCTAACTATAGCTATTTTAAAAATACTACAAAAAAGTTCACCGTGCTTAGGTCATACAAGAGTTGCTATGTTATGTTTTTCTGACAAAAACAACACCAATTTTTGTACATCCCTCTTTTGAACCCCTTAATCTCAACCATTTTCAAAATAAATTAGTAGTTTAGAAAGTAGACTGGGAGAAATTTGATCCTTGTTTCTGTTCCATCTCAAAATTTTGAGTTTAACTATCCTCAATTTCACGTCCAAGGTCAACATTTCCTGATTTCAAAAAAAAAGTGGCCACTTAAGCCCCCTTTTTGGGAACCATCTTGGTGCACTTACCCGTATCCAAACTTAAAAAAACTCAAAAAATTCTTGGAATAGGTTAGATTAGACCTGCATATTCTTTTGAAAACACCATAAGTCCTTTTGCATAGATATTTACATAGACCCTAGGCTTTATTCCCCTAATTGTACACAGATGCTCCGTTTTGTCAGACTGTACAGATTTAAATTTGTCACACATAAACCTTTTCTCTAAGATTTGAAACCTCCAAAATATGAAAGTGTATACAAAAATGAGCAAATTCATGAAAAATTAAGGATTTCCACTAGGTAGCATGAGAGAAACTCAATTTTCTTAGTCCCTGTTTACCCTAGGACAAGGTTTTAGTAGTCTGCAACAAAAATTCAATATATTTATGTAGATTCCACTAAATTGCATGAAAAAAGATAAGAATGGAAGATGATTGAACATTCTAACACTTACAAACATTCCCACATGTCTTCTTTCTCGTAAAAATACATACACAATAGAAACATAGATATTTTTTGAGAATATATACATAAATTAATGCCTTTATTCATTCAAAATGTAAAGTACAATCACCCACAAGTTAAAAAATGAATTCAAGGCATTTTTAAAGGAACTCAAACTGAATCTATAACTTCTAATGGCCTATTAATTCCCCAAATCAAAAAATGATCTTTGACCTTCCAAGTTTACATCTTTTTGCAACTTTACCATTTTTGCATATTTGTGACAAATTTTTACAAAATTATAAAATGTACACAAAAATTTAACTATGGATGCTCCTAATGACCTAAACACATGAAATATGATCAATATGACCTTTGAAAAATGTTGAAACATCAAAAGTGAATTAGCCTTCAAAAATTTCATCATGGAAGCATGATGTTGCCAAGATGCTCCTGCATCATTAAGAAAAAGGGTGTGGGCTTTAGTTTATATACCTCACTACGTCAGTCTTTCTTTGATATTCAAAAACATTGTGACACCTAAAGCCTAAGGCTCATGGACTAGCCTTTTTCCTTTTTCTTGGTTATGCACTGGGGCCAAGCTTGGTTGCAGAGCCAACCTCTCTTTTTCCAAAGCATGTTGCAATAAAGAGTTTTTCTTTGGAATAGCTAGGATGTCCTAGGGTAAACCCACAATAGTGGGTTACAATTTTTTGAATGAAGAAAAATTAGAAATTCTCATCAAAAAATTTAAAATGGTTTATCCCTTCTAATGAAGGAGGTTCGAATGAACCACCCCCCTTCTAATGAACCCCCCCTTCTAATGAACCCTCCCCCCTTCTAATGAACCCCCCTCCCTTCTAATGAACCCCCTTTTGCATAATATAAGGTCCCCTTTCATTAGAAGGGGGTTCTAATGAACCCCCTTTTTTCACCTTCCCCTCCACCATTTCAAAATTTATGCATTTTTTTTACTATCGAAGCTTGGGAAGGAGGTGCAAATGGAGTGAACTTGATAAACCAAGTTGGATGATTGTAGTGATCGAAACGCTTTCCAACGACTATAAATTTAATATATTTTGTTTTTATTTTATATTTTATTTTTTAGTTTTACTGTACATAGGTTTTTCACCAATGTCAAGTTCGATGAAAAATCATTGTGGAAAAATAGTAAATTTGAGGGAAAAATATTTGAAAAATATATATCCACTAGGTATTGATGTCCCTCGTTCTAACAAAAAAAGAAAAATTGAATTTCAATACATACCAAAAAAGTTATGCGTGTCGAAGTGCACCTATGTCTAAATTATAAATGTTTTGACTTCAAAACTTAATTAAAAGAAAAATATTCAACAAAATGCTATGAAACAAAATGAAAGAACTAGATACTTGTGTTACCAACCTAAATTCAAAAGAATTAGAATTTTATCCTTTGTAGAAAAAAAGTTATGCATGCCGAAGTACACACCACTTTTTGAAAATGTTGTTTACTATTAAAACTAGTTATCAAAGGAGACGCAAAAAAATTACAATTTAATTTCAATTTAAAAAAAAAAATGCATTTAAAATCTACAGAAAAAATCTCACAAATCACTAGTTTACATAATTTTCAAATTTCTAATAGTTTACCTACTATAAGTGTCAGAAAGTGAATTTTTCTTTGAAAATGTTGATTTCAATGTCAAGTTTGGCCAAAAAGTGTAACCCATTATTGTGGGATGACTGCCCATAAGGCCACATTGGCAGTAGCTTTCTTTAGTTGTTCAACTAAATTGAGCAACTTGGTCGGTGGTACCTTTGGTTTGAAAAGAGGTCTCTCTCTCGATATTGGAAATGGATGATTTATTACATGCAAACTAGCAAACTTGTATGGGGATTTTTTTTGTACTTGAGATTGATGCATTGGTTGTTTCATTTTTGGTGCAAATTCTCCTATAAATCTCCACTTTGGGTAGGTGTTATAGTCCAACTGGACTTGTGTGGCTCTTGTTGTTGGGACTTCATTTGTGAATATTGCGTCTTCTCCCTCCATCCAAGAAAAGAGTGCCTAGTCTAGGGATATTTTTGTCTCTTGTTCTAAGGACATGCCTTGCATCTGAACACTCAATCTAGCATTCCAAATCCCAAGAGACTGATATGCATAGGCTCCAACATCTAGAGAGATGCCTTGAATTCTTTATTCTGCTATTTTTTTGTTGGAGGTTGCCTCTAGGGTAATTCTAGGGCATGTGGGAATCATTGCAAGGAAAGCACCAAGCATTTGTATCTTCTGCCAAGTTATTCTATTTAGGGACTAAATCTTCGTTCAAGATAAGCTTCACCATTTGTATTGGTACATGAATTGGGATTTGAATTTATCTAATGCATCATATTTTTCTCTAAGAAAAGTAACCCATATCATTCTATAATAATTATCAATCAAAAGCATAAAGTACATGTCACCTTTCAGACTTATCACCCTTGTAGGACCACAAAGATCTATATGCACTAATTCCAGTAGTTTGGTAGCAGATTATTCCTTTCCCTTAAAGCTACTCCAAGTTATTTGTATTCCAAATTGACAACTCTCATAAACATCATTGATAGGTTTTGTGATTCTAGGTAAATCTCCCATTGCATGAACTAAAATAATTCTTTCCAAATTATTAAAATTCATGTGACAAATCCTCTAATATCATAACCAACTATCATTATTTTGAGACATAAAGCAATGACCATTAACACCCTTAAGTTGATAGATGTTTCCATCTATTCTCTTACTAGCAATAATCATGGTTCCAGACCCTTTTAAGATCTCATATGCTTCATCCTTGAACACAAGATTATACCCTTTGCTACACATTTTTTTGACACTCAAGAGATTATGTCTTAAGCCCTTAACATAGTAGAAATTGTCAATTTTATGCTTTCCATCAAAACTAATTGAACCTATTCCACAAATCTTAGCTCCTAAATCATCTCCAAATTTAACTAGTCCTCCATCATAGTTTTCAAGTTTAACAAACTTACTTTTATCTCCAGTCATATGATTAGAGCAACCACTATTAACAAAATCATAATTTTTATCCTCTTTGACATGAAAAGCAGATACCAAAGTACCTTCAACTTTATTATTTGACTCCAAAATACTTCCCTTCACACAAATTTTAGGGTTATCAAAACTAGATTCTTCTTTTATAGCCAAAAACAAACATTCACCATCATCAAAATCTCCATAATCAGGTTCATCATCAAAAATACCAACATCTTCTCTCACATAGTAAGCATTTTTAATCATCTTTCCTTTATTTTCCTTATTCTTATTATTTAGAGTTCTTTTTGGACATCTAGAAGCATAATGACCTATCTCACCACCACAACTAAAAAAATTGAAAGGTAATTTACCTTTGTACTTATTGGTTCCCTTTTTAATCTTCCTCACAAAGTTAGCTTCCAAATCATCAAGATCATCTTCACCTAAATTTTCAACCTTCTTTGATTTACAAGCCTTGAAAATAGTCTATACTTTTGTACCTTTCAAGTCATTTTTCTCATTTCAAATGTGGTCAAAGTACCGATCAATTGATCTCTAGAATAATTTTCAAAGTGATCTAATAACCCTCTTCACCACTTTAGATTATTTAATTGTTGCACCAAGACCTCTGATAGTACTTACCAACTCATCAATTGTCTATATGTAGCCGTTAATTGTTTCATCTTCATACATATGCAACATTTCAAACTATACCTTTAGGTTCTACAACTTTGCTTGTTTAACCTTTAGATATCCTTCATAAATTATTTCTAACTTATCCCAAACTTCTTTAGTAGTCTTCAAACTCACAACTTTAACTAATTCAGTATTTGAAAGACTATTCACAATAATGTATCTTGCATTAGCATTGATCTCATGTGCCTTGATTTTTGCACTTGTACTCACACCATTCAAAGGTGGAGTATATGTATTCTAATAAGCCTTCTCAATCTCATATCCTTGAGGAGTATATTCTAATAATATGAGCCATCAAATCCAATTATTCCAAAGAAATCTTGATTGCCATCTTAGATCTACCTCAAGTGGTTAAGCTCTTCTTCAAGGAACTTTGCTCTGATACCAATTTTTGAAATGAAGAACATAAATAAGAGGGGGGTGAGTCAGCTGTAGCAAATTAAACCTTCAAAATCCTCAATAGTAATCAGATCCACAAGCATTCATTAAACCCTTATTTTGTAAGTTTGATCAAACATGAAATGTAGATAACAAAAACTGAAATCGCAACACCATACACAAGTGAACACTATATATACATGGAAAGACCAATGAGGGAAAAATCATGATGAGGATTAGCTCACAATATAAGTAATAGAAAAACTAGTAAAAAGGGGCTCACTACTAGAATATGACACACTGTCCAAAAGGCTCACAACCAAAGAAAGAATACAAGAAGATAGAAGAAGAATATATGTTACACAAAGAACACTTCTCAATGCAACAAGGAGTCCACCAAAATTTCTCACACACTTTCATAGTCTCACTTGAAAGATTTTAGATGCCTTCAACTCACTACCTTCAAGAACCCTAACGTGAAGTTCACACTGCTTTGCTCAAATTCACATTACATACATCATCCACATCTATCTCAATTCTTACTCTTTTTCTCTCTTTCACTTGCATCAACACTATACATATTAATATCAAATTCCACATCAAAAATTTCTCCAATTTTGGCTAGTAGCCATTATACATATGAATTCAAAATAGGTCAGCACATAAACATTCCCGTGATGGATAGGAATGAAAGGTGACCTACATAAATCCTTAATTAGGACCTAAATAGATCTCAACATACTTCAACATGCTTCTACAAGCCTCACATGTAGTGTTAAACACAAGTTCTTCCAACACTTGTGAAAAACACCATAATCATTAAGTACATGCTTCCTTAAGCTAATTTCATAGCAGAAAGTTCCAAGAAACATAATTCACTTTAACTAAATTCAAAATAATCCACAAACTACTTAAGATTCATCAAACATTTCATCCCAGATCACATCATACAAATAATTCAACTTACAACAAATGGTAACCCTTATTTGCATACTAATAAATGAAACTCACACTATACTGCACCAAATCAAGTAAACAATTGAATACATAAAGATAAAATCATTATAAGAAACTTTCCAAATCTGTACAACTTGAAACCCAACAACAGAGAAATGTAGAGAAAATACATTTCTCCCAAGCCACAAAAACATCACTGAACAACTAGTTCACACATTAGTGAAAATATCTCACACTGTACAATGATCCAAAAACCCAAATTCTAAATGTAGCAACCTTTGTCAACCTTGATTAATCTGTAAAATCCACACATCATAACATCAACATAGAAAGAACACGGATCACAACACTTGCACAACATAGTTTATTTAGTTTATCAATTTTCTTAATATCCTCAACATCTTCAACCCATAGTTGACATCAATGACAAAACTAGTCAATAGACTTCTTGTTGACATCAATGACAACACCGGTCAGTAGACTTCCTGTTGACATCAATGACAACACCTTAATTCTTGCAACAAACCTTATGGGAAATTTAATGGATGGGGGACACATTGCATTCCACTGACTAACCTCTGAGATTTTAGAAGTTGGTAGGTAAATACAAGAAGATGATTCCATGAAACGTAGAAGTTTTTTCCTTAGAAAAAAACCCAAAATCAGCTTCAAGAAAATAGGATCCCATTTAGGTTTGGGGTCTTGAGCTGAAAACGGGATCCCATTTCTTAAAAAATGGGACCCCATCCCGTTATTTAATGGCCTATTTAAAAATGGGATCCTATTTTTGAACGACCTATTTCATAAAAAACTATTTTTCTATACTTTTAAGAAACAAGATCCTATTTTATAGAATGGGGTCTTGTTTTCAAAATGGGATCCCATTTCATTTAAGTATAAAAAAATATTTTTTTATGAAATGGGATTGTGTTTTAGAACGAGATCTCATTTTTAAAATTTTAATTTTTGGTCAAGTCTTTGCTTTATTTTTTTGTTTAGGAAAAGGCTTGGGGAACTGACCCTAGGCCCTGGACTTGGTTTGACCTACAAGTTGAAGGTCCTGACAATGTCACAAGAAAATAGTGACTTTGGGCATATGTCTGAAGACTTTTATTGTAGAATTTTTTGACGAAATTAAAACCCATTACAGATGAGACAATGTGGATTCCAAATATACAATTTTTTTAACAATTAGATTAGATTTTTTATTTTTCAATTAATTTATGATAAAATAGGTCCATAAACTTGAATTATCAAGGGCTTTTAATATTTTAATAACTTTTTATTAACATAATTTTATGAAAACAAATTGTATGGAAGTGAACCTCAAAAAAATATTTTCAATTTAAAAAAAATTCAAAAAAATAATAATTTTAGGTCATCTTATGTGTGATGTACACAACGATTTTTTAAAACACCAAATATGGCTAGTAAAAATTTTTAAAAAAAAAAATTCAATAAAAAAAGACAGAAAAATATGGAAATCATACTTCAGTGAGTTACAAATATTTTCCCAAAAGGATTTAGAAAAATATGATTATTTAGGGAAAAATATGGATGGCGTGCATGTGCATGGTATGGTAAAAGAGACTTTTAAACAATGCTTTTTTGAAACGACTATTGAAAATCAATTTGTATCATCTGGGTATTGAAATAAATTACATATTTGGAAACTAGACTCTAAGTACTACATTTTATGATTAGTGACTTTTTCCAAGATTCCATATCTAAGTGCTTCAAATTTTAAGGTCAAATGTGTCAAATTCTGAAAATTGGGGAAACCACTTCCACTATATGGCCAAAAAGTGGACTCAACTTCTTGCACACACCCTGGCTCAAATTCATTCTTGGTTTAGGTCAAAGGGAAGAAGGAACACAAAAAATAAACTATTTAAGGTGATATGCCGAAATCTTTTACAACATTTCAAATCTTCCTACTGAAGCATCAATTCTAAAATCGTGCACATAGTGCTATAAACTCTTCATTGTTGAGAAGAGAATGAACTACTAAGGCCTATGCAAGCACAAAGAAAACATTCAAATATTCTTGCAAGAAGCACTCACTATGGTTCAACATAGGATGATACACCCAAAGAAGAATAATTACTAATGCTTCAAATCCTTTACAAAAAATATTTCACTTAATAGCATAGTGTGAAACTCAACATGACTGTTTGCAGAGAATGAAAGGGTGTAAACATGATTCAATTGACTATAGATTTATGCTAAATCTCACAAAAGCTGCAAACCAAAAAGGATGATCAATTATCAAGAACATTTCCAAACACAGATGACATAGAGCATTGATTTAACAAAAGGAAGAAAAATGCATAATAAAGATCAAATAGGCATAATGTAATACACTTTCTATTAATTTTAATTTAAGATCAATACAAAATACTAATGTTGAGTGTTCTAAACTAGACACTATCTCAAAATTAATCTCTAAATATTGTTTTATAGGGAGACAACTCTGTAATGGATTCTCCACCTACTATTTTTTCTAACTCCTAGGAGAGGCTCAAAAATTTCCTTTTATAGTAACAAGGGAAACCAACAAGCATAAAGCTCTCTCCACTGCTTAATCACAAAAAACAAAAAACCCCAAATGGTGGCATTAAACCAACGCCCCAAAAATCTCAATTGAAAATCAAATTACATTAGATGAGCCCATAGTGTAATAAAGTTTGAGTTGCTAAGCACCAATTTAGATGCAACTCAAATTCCTCCTTCCCATTCTTTTCAACAAAAATATATGCAAAGCCTAATGAGCTGGACCTTGGCCGCCACTAAAAATATCTCCCCTATCAAGAGAAATGTGGCACCATACCTCTATTTGACACAGATCCAATTTTCTGTAAATATTGGGTGGTTGATGTCTAGTGCACTTTAATATCCTCCTATTGACGAAAGTTCTTCAAATTGTTAGGCCCAATGTCACATACTCTCTTTACTAGAAAAATGTTGTTTGGGATCATGGGTGATCCCACAATACTGGTTTACAATTTTTGGCCAAACTAGACATTGAAATATGTTTTACTAACTAAATCTTCACTTTCAGGCACCTATAATGACTAAACCGTGAGGAATTTGAAGATGACACAAACTAGAGTTTCATGAATTTGTTTTTGTAGATTCTAAATATATTTGTTTCAAAAATTTTGGAATCATATTTCACTTCTTTTTCCATCTCCCTCAAAAACTAGTTTTTTTCAGAAAACAACATTTTTAAAAAGTGACGCTCACCATATAACACAATTTTTTTTTCCATGAAGGATAAAATTATAATTATTTAAAATTTAGATTTGTAACTTTGATATATAGTGCTTCCACTTGGTTAGATAGTGTTTTATTGAATATTTTTTCCTTAATCAAGTTTTGAAGTCAAACCAGTTACAATTTAGACATAGGTAGACCGTATAACACAACTTTTTTTGTATGTATCAAAATTCAAATTTTTTTTGTTGGATCAAGGACTTCAATATCTGGTGCACTCATATTTTTCAAATTTTTTTTTGATAATCTATTTTTCCACGTGTAGACCATAGAGCTTGATTTTTGGTGAAAAACCTACATTCACAAGAAATAAAAAAAATATAATAAGAAAAATAAATTTATTTAAAATTATACTTTTTGGGAAGCTTATAATAAGGACTACATACTTACAAAAAATAAATTTTAAATGAATTCATTTGATCCCCCATAAGGTAAATCAAAAGTGGTTTTTTATTAACATTTTGATAGGTGTAAAGGAGACTCCATTATAGGTATGGTTTAAAACTAGAGAGGTTCTATCCAAGGGGGTTTGATCTAAGGTAGTTTGATCAAACCCTCTTCAAGTGGAATGCTTTAAATAGAAATTTTTAAGGCTTAAATCATTATATTTTCTAAAAATATGTGATTTTAGCAAAAAATAGAATTTTTCAGAAATTGTAAACTAGCTTTGTGGGATCACCCAAACACATGGCATGTGGGTGGGAATTTCCAAGGTCTCCTTGGTGTTGCTTGTGAAAAAAATTGTGGTGTAGACATGTGTCATTCTCCATGGCTAGGAAGAGAATTCCCATAAAAGACCATGCAACCACTACATGGCATCATCACACGCCTTTATAAAGAGACAAGGTTGCAACTTGCTTGAAAGTATGCTTGTGTGACACGTGGCAAAACCCAACATGCAAAAAAAAAGGAGAAAGAAACAAGGCCTAAGGGACCACAAAGCTGATGAAAGAACAAAAACTAAAGAAGAAAACACTTCAAACTACTTGTAGAGAAAAAACCCTCTACAATAACCAATTAAGAAATACTTATTACAATAAATTGTCTCAAAAAATACTAAAAACTATAAATTTATTTATTTTAAACCTTCAAATAAAAAGATGATTTTAAATAATAATAATAAATTAAAAGCATAGTTGTTATTGTTGACTCTTTAAAATACCAACTAGATCTTCAAGGAAGCCTTGGATTTTCTAATTCCAATGATTAGCAACCTAAAAGGGTTTGGGCCAACGAATGAGAGAAAGAAATTTAGCTTTCCTCCTACACTTCAGGCTCTACAAAACTCAGGAAGGTGATCCCACAATGTATTTATAACACTCTTTCATAATATTTCCACATACATTGCATATTAAGTAGATATATTCTCACCAGGGACTAAATAGATGAAATCCTTCAAGAAATTGGCATTTCCTTGAGAGAATTTAAATATCTAGAACTGAGAATATCAAATAGTACCAAATTGTTGCAAAGGTAGGTCAATTGGAATTGTATTTATGAAATTTGTTCTAGAATTGAAATACTAGAAATGAGAAAAGTGTACACAACAGTCAAGACTAGTGTCATATCCATGGGTTAGGATTCAAAATATAGTAAATTGAACTACAAGGCAGATTTAATCTTGAACATCCATAATCTTTGCAATTGCCTTACAATTTACACATTGACACCCTAAATCCTATGACTACTTAGCAAATCCATATGACACAAGCATGAATTTATGACTTAACCAAAGCATTTAACCCAATCGATTAGATGAGAGAAACAATTAAATCATATATCAAAGTGGAAAATAAATGATAATTAATGAACAAATCCTTGATCCAAATCCATTAATAATTCATGCAAAATATCAAGATGGAGAGACAAAAGGCTTGAGAGATTAACATTTCTGTCTTGATATGTTCAAAAATCACATAATTGACCAAATTCACTAATTCTACTAAAAAATCTAAGATAAGGACTACATATGCATTCTCAATGTTCTTAATTTGCACAATTCTAAACTAGACTCCAACCAAGACCCCTGCATAATAGCCTTGAATTTCCTTTTATACATTAAGGAGCAAACAAGCTTCAGGCTATTGGCTCATTACATTTCATTTCAGAATAAATTTCAATTGCATTTTATTCATTTGCAACAAAAATTTTCCCACCAAATTGAAAATCTCCATCTTCACTTTACCTAGGCTGTAAGTACTCTTTTCCATCTAGAGAAGCATTTTACCTTGCTGCAGATTAATTTCCTGTGCACTTTACTTTATCTCCCAACAATAATAATCTTGCCTCAAAATAGAGCTTTTGATTTATTTAAAGTTGATGATGTCTTTTCACTTGCACTTGTAATATTCAAGAGGTGAATAATTTAAAAGAATACTTGTGAGGCAAAATAATTTTAAACCCATTTCCATAATACTCGCCTCCCATCAGCAAAGAGAAATTTTACTTGTGCAGTGAATATTTCATTCACTTTTCTAGGCCCACAATAATATTATTGCCCGTGCTTTTACCCTTTTGCCCAACTTTAAATTTCCTTCATATATAAAAGCATTGGTTTTAAATAACAAAGCTTTTGAATTTTTTTATTTGGCCCATTATCCTTAATATTAAAAGCAATGCTCTTTAAAGCGAAAACATTGAGCATTTTACTGGATAAAATAAAAAAAATACCCATGCATAGTTTAGATTTTAAAATTTAACTTTAATTATCACTAGACAACATTAATATTCCTCCTTCACAATTTCATTGGGAACATTAAATTTTAGCCTTTAATATTTCACGGGGTCCACGGGGTCCACCATAGGCTATCTCTAGCCTCTTTGCATCTCCTGTTGAATGAGAAAAAGAAGAAGGCAACTGGCGATGGGTGATGAACACCATTGCTCATCTCTAGTTCAATTTGGAAATAGAAGAGAGAACTGGCAGATGGTGATGAGGGAAAAATGTCCTAATTCCTCCTCTATTTGTATATTCTGTAGTTACTTCCAAACCAAACTCCATTTTTTTCTTGGTCATTGATTTCATTTTTTTGCACCAACTTGTTTGGTTCTCTGTTCTGAACAAAAGATATTCCCTCAACAACTCCTCTATTCTTTGGCTATGGCGACACAAGCTCTGCCCAAGCAATTTTAATACATTTTCACTACAACACTGCAAAACACACACAAGATTTTATTCACACAACACTTGGGCGAAGATGTTTTATGCAACCACCTCCTCCAACTTGTACACATATGCTAGATTTTCCAACATATTGTGCATCAAACCATGATGTTTCTACAACATAGGCTTTATTGGTATAAAAATTATCATTGAAAAATGGGATAAAACCATTTTTAGGCATTTTGTGCTTTGATGAATGTGCATACTTTACCCATTCAAACATTGAGAATTTTTTTCTCTTGTGTGTCCATTGCTGAGGAACAATCCATCGCTAGTTTGGATCTTCATTTTTATCCGAAGCTGCCATGAAAACTTTGAAGTTTTTCAAAGTTTATTTGAAAAATTTCAGTCAATGGAATGAAAGAATTAAATTCCTTTTGCCTCCTATTCAAATGTTGGAGAAATTAATGCCCTGAAGTCATTTTGAAATATTTCAAAATGTTTTAAATATAAACATTTAAAACATTAGAACTAGGCAAAAATTTAATTCCGCTTATAAGCCAAACAAAGAAATTTCACTGTGCACAAACAGTGAACCTTGGAGCTAATATTTTTTGTGTGTAGCCATAATCAATTATTTAAATAAAACCCCTTTCCTCCAAATTTTACCAACCCTTAAAATTCAGGTACCTCCTTTGTAAACTGGCCCTCGGGACGTGTTTGCTGCAACAAAAATACATTAAAATAATGAATCAAATGACCTCTGATCTTGATGAAAATGGAGTTGTAGAGGTTTTAGAACAAAAAAAGAAATGGTTTGTCATTATATTTTGCAAACTTTGACACTTTTCGGAACACCATTTTTGGCCTTGTTGCAATTAGAAAGCAATTAAATAACCCATCAAAACTTATCCTTGAGGCACAAAATTGAACATGAATGTAGAAATTTGACCCTAGAATGGAGTGCAAAAGATGGTTTGACAAAAAATATCTCGAGGTGAAAGATATTAATCAGAAAATTTGCTCACTTATAGGCATTTTCTACAATTGCACTTGTTTAGAATCAATCAGGGCTCTCAAAGTCGCCACTTTGAAAAAATATCAAAACAACTTCTGGGGGGTTGCCACTAGAAACATAAGCTCATTTAGGTACCCAAAGTATGTGCACAAGATGGATTTCATTCAATCATCAATATTCATGAGATATTAGGGGTCAAAGTTCACCACGTTGAAAAACTATCAGAAATGTAGATGTAAAATTGAGCAAACTGCATTTGTTTTTTATCTCAAAAAAATAGAAAATCAAATCATGAGGCTCTGAAATTGGATAGGGGAGTACATGATTTTATGGATAATGGAGAGAAACAACCCTTTCATTATGAAAATCATCCAGTCGCAAAATAGAAGCTTGAACGGGAGGCTAATTCGCAGAACTATGAGTTCAAAAACAATAGAAAAGTGCCAAAACCCTCTAGCTTCACTTTTCAAAACCCTATCAAAAATCATCACAGGAAGCTAAAAATTGACATGCGCATTCACATATGTCAACTGAACATGCTCACAAATGGGTTTGGCTTGAAAATTAATTGGCTCCAAATTGTGACCCTCCAAAGTTGGTCACTTAGGAAAATTTCTTAGGTGCTTTTTTGAGAGTGCAGAGGGGAAATTTTCAATATGGCCAGCTCAAATTTGCAAAATTTGAAAGTGCCATCAATTACCCCTATGGAAGAATTTTGCTAACAGTCAATAAAGTATCAATAAGCACCTTATATGATGTGGCAAAAGGAGGAGAAAGAAACAAGGCTCGTGGGACCACAAAGCCAATGAAAGAACAAAAATTAAAGCACAAGAAAACACTCCAAACTACTTGTAGAGAAAAAACCCTCTACAATAACCAATTAAGAAATACTTATTACAATAAATTATCTCAACAAATACTAAAAACTATAAATTTATATACTTTAAATCTTCAAATAAAAAGATGATTTTAAATAATAATAAAAATTAAAAAAAAGCAATTGCAAAATTAAAAGCATAATTGTTACCCCTATGGAATAATTTTGCTAATAGTCAATAAAGTATCAATAAGCACCTTATATCAAACGCAGTGTAACTATTCTTTAAAAAAATTACTCTAAAAAGATTGTGTTGTCTATTCAACAAGACATATTGTCTATTTAAGAGAATGGAATTGTAATCAAATTTATTGAAAGTTAGAATAGTACATGACTTTCAATTTCAATTTTTTAATAAATACGATCAAAACATACATCTCAAATAACATTCATATTAAAATATTTTTTAAATTTATTTGGTAGAATTTTAAAAGCAATACTACATAATTACATTAAAAACTATTTCAATGCTCACATGACATGTGTATTTTATCAAATGAGATCCGTAGCAAGTGGAGCTATAAAACATTAAAAAAATAAAATATAAAATTGAAAAAATGAAAAGTTGTTTTGAAGACGAAACTTTTTCCTTTTCCAAAGAAATTCGCATAATAATTGTCTATTAGCACTTCAAAAAAAACTAAAATAAGGGAAGTTTATCTAAATATACTTTTCAATTGACATAAATGTCTTTATTACAATAAAACCAAGAGAATATAAGCATGGAAACCATGCAGTGCTCCAAAGTAAGAAAGAGCCCACTAAATCTCTGAGCATATATGACTATATAGGTATATATATGTTTATTAGCATAGAAAGCTATTATAGATGCTCTCAGCCATGCCATATTTCAACTTATCTATGGCATACAATACCAGATCCATTACCCAACTTGCTAGCATAATTAAAAGTAGCAGTCAGCTTAACAAGCAAGCTTTCCAAAAGGGAAACTGAGCTTTTCTTGAAAATATAGAGCTTACAATTTGCTACAGTAAGAGATGAATTTTTATACTTGTCTTCACCACCCATGGTAGGCATTGGAACTTCCACCTTCATGGGACTCTTAAAGTTGGGCCTGTAAGTCTGTCCCAAAACACCATCTACATTAGAAGAACAATTGAGAAACTTGAACTGTATTTCAAGATGAGCAAAGCAATCATTTGAAGGAATTTGGAATTTGTGAATACAATCATCTTCCTTAGTAATAGGAACCACACTGATAGATAAATCTAACATTTGAGGGATGAGAACATTATTGTTGTTATACTGTGTCATGTGTTCCATTGTTAGTCCAACTATCGAAGGAGCATTCCATACCAACAAATGTCCTTTTGGAATGGTGAAGGCCTGGTTGTCGAATGTGAACAACACCCAATATGAAAGTGTGGGTGCCATACATGATGGCTAGAGATTGAACCCAAGTGTAATCCCTACTTCTTCCTTGTGGCCTTCTTCCAATAAAATGAGCATTGATTTGGAGATTGTTGGTAGTAAGAGTTTGGTCTATAGCTTGCGGGTAATGGTTTACTAGGATTAGGTTGTTTAATGGGAGGCAAGGTAATCATATTTTGTTCTATGAGTTGGGACATTGTGTTATGAAGGGTGTTGGGTAAGGGAGTGAATTGTCTTTTTGATCACCATAGCTAAAGGGTATCATGGCTTTAACAACAACTACTTGGTTATTGATGTTCTGAATTGTTTGTTGAGGGGGATTGAATTGAAGGAACCCTTTATTATTTTTTCTAAAAGGTTGGAAATTGTTTTGGTTTGCGGACTTAGATTTCTCTGTTCAGTTACAAGTGGACTTTGTATCATGACTACTAACCAAATTTTGATAATCAAATAGGGCGGTACATAAGTGCATAAAGGATGAAAATTTCATCATGGTAAGCTTATCTTGTATCTTGCTTTGCAAATTTTCTATGAACATTTTTTGAAGGTGAGGGTCTGGAACCTTGACATGGATTTGGGAATAAAGTGATTGGTAGCGTGAGATAAAGTTAGTTATCTTTTCTTCTTCTTTTTTCTTGCATCTCATCAAATCAACCAAGGTCATCTTAGGGGTCATATGCACTTGGAAATGGTTAAGAAATTCCTCAACAAGTTCATTGAATGAATGAATTGAGTTGTTTAGTAAAGAAGAAACCACTCCAAAGCAATATCCTTCAAGGACCTAGGGAAAAGCTTAGCCAAGAGGGTATGTGTAGGATCATCATGGAAAAAACAAGCCCTTAAGTGTCAAAAAAATAAAAAAAATCAGAGTTAGGTAACTTGACATAAAAATTTGAATAATTTATCTATATTATTTCAAAAATATGTAAGAATAGAATCTTTAGCAAGTTGAATGTAGTTTCTAAACTACTAGGTTTTTTTATTAAAAAAAAAATCTATTTGGTGAAAATTTGAAATTTCAATGCAGTAGTCCTTAAATTTTAGGGACAAAATAAGAACTATGTGTATGTCTAACCACCCTAACCACAATAAAATGATAATATTTTTTTATAAGATTTTAGATATAAGTAGAGGACTCATGTCCTGATCTGATGCATATTTTTTTGTAATTTTTTTCCAAGTAAATAATTAATTATGAATTTTTTATTACAATTTTAAAAAATATAATATGTGTAACCACCTTAACTTGGTCAAAACTTCATGAAATTAAATTTTTATTTTTTTAATCCTATAGTATGTGAAGCATAGAATGTGACACATTTTTTGGATTCAAGAAATGTGATACCGTTTGAAAGCTATAGATGTTTTTCAATCAACCTATCAATCATGATTTTAGTCATAATTCAAATAGAAAATGAATAATAATTATTTATTAAATTCAATGTAAAACATAATTTATATTGGTGGAAAGCTGAGAATGTCCTTTAAAAATCCTTTTCATTTCATCAATTTTGGGTAAAAAAAATTTCATCAGCCACATACCCATCATATTGCCACTTTTTGGCCCATCATGATCCTACACATACCTAAGAGTTTATCATCAAGGAAAAAATTGTTGCATAAGGTAGTATAGGCATTAACATGGTTAGAAGGATCTCCCTTTCCTCCATATTTTTCAAATCTAGGCACCTTTACACCTTGTGGCATTAGTGTTCACAATATCTCTAAGGATGATGGACTAATTTTGAAATAATATGTAGGTGGGCCATTTTGATTTTGGTTAATGGTGGAAACTTTCTTTTGAAGTGATGAAATGGTTTGGAAAATTTGGTTTATGAGAGATTCATTGCTTGTGTTACGAGATGGAAGCAAAAAAAGGTGAAGGAGTGTATGTGTTTGAAGGAGATGTAAATGGAATGCTTGTAGGTGGTAAAGTGGTAGGAGATATGATGTGTGATGCCACAAAGGAACTAGGGATGCTAGTAGAAATACCCAAGGAAGGAATCACATTACTATTTGGTTTCATTGTTGTTATGACATGAGGGTTTGTATAGGTAGGTATTGAGGCAATTGTTGTGAGAGGAGGAATTTGAGTTCCTCCTTGGCTTGTGATATTGCTTGTAGGTAAGGGAAATCTAGTGTTTGAGGTGAGATGTTTGCCAAATATTTGAACTATGTTTTCACAAGGTCAAGTCCATCATCACTTTCAAGCATGCAATGAATGTTATCTATAGTAGGGATGGAAGTATATGAAATTTTATCATTTTGCACTTGATGTTGTAAGCTTGCTAGGTCTTCATGGATTTGAATTATGTTTTCTTGTGAGATACTATCATTCCTTGTTTCAGCATACATCACACTACTTGAAGGGAAAGAGTTGTTGAGGGTATAGTCCATACCTAGTGTACTAGTGTCAATACTAGGAGTGAAAGAGCTAGATAACCCAAGATCCACAACAATTGTGCTATCATAGGATGACATGAGTCTCAAACTTCATCTCACCACAGTTTTAGCAATAGGACACCAAATACTTATGCAATGGCTACTTAATGCAAATTGGATTCAAATGCAATATAAGCTAAGAACAATGAGGTGAATATTATAGAAATTCTAGAAATTGAAAAAGAAAGCTAATAAAAGGAAATAGAAACTCCAAAACAGAACTTTGAATGCTAGAAAATGTAGTTCAAAATGTTCATAGGGACTGATTCACCCAAGGTGGCGAATGAGTCCTAGTAGGGATTTGTTTTCAAATTTTCAAAAAAAAAATATATATATTTTTATGCTTTTTATGCTATATGATGTAAATCCTAACTGCAAATGTAGATTTTGTTTAATTTTTAGTGAAATGAGATGAAAAAATGCAAGCTATATGATCTTTCACTAATGCAAAATTAGAAACCCTAGAATGTGAATTGACTAATGCAAATCCTAATGCAATGTTAATGCAAACCAAATCTAGGATGATGATGCACTCCAAATTAGAATTTTAATGTTCTAAATGCAAGTTCACCAAAATGAAATGGTGAAAAATTTGTATGTTGCTATCATATGGTTTTAGAACATAGAGCACACCCACTTCTCCAATTTCATTCAAGGATAACCCTTGAGTTCTCAGTGTAAAGGAGAATGAGATCTTGCAATATAGGGCTGTCCTCGGGTATGAATACAAACTCATGGGGGTTCACCACCAAGTAAGAACTTGGAAAGACAAATCAAATGCAAATTATTTAATGCAAGATGAAATACAAAACCCTAATTCAATGTAAAGTAACACTAAATGACCTAGAAATGCAAATGAAACAACACAAAATACTATAGAAAGGCATATGTGCACTTGGAAATCTAGAAATGGCTGGAAGGGGGTTTGAAACACTGAAATTTCTTCCTTTAATACTGAGTGGGACTCATTCACCAATCTGGGCAAATCATTCCAAAATTTGGGTTTTTGTGCGGGAACAAGAATCTACAAAAATCTGAATTTTGACTGAAACTGGGAATCATTTGCCAAAAGTGGTGAATCAGTCAAGTTAGGGTTTTCTGAAGCTTTAAAGTATGATCTTGCTCTTCTCTATCAACTCTATCGTTCTTAATTGATTTTTGGATCTGAAACCTTGATTTGCAACCTTTAGGTGTTCTCCAAGGCTTGATGACAACTTTGACAACTTTTCTCCCATCTTGCTCCTTAGGAAATCTGTAACCTAGACCTAAAAATCACACACAAACGAGAGGGGAAAATGTTTACAGGTTAGTGGATAGGGTTTTTCCTTGGTTAAATCCTGTTTTGTTAATCAAACCTTGAAATAGAATGAAATAGTAATGGAGAATGATGAATGAACAAAATATGATGTTGCAACTCACCAAACCCTTGTAATAAAGTGTTGCAAACATACATGCAATGGCTCCAATGGATGTAGATCTTGAGTCTTGCTTGAAGATGATAGATCTTGAATGAAATGCTTGATTGAATCATATAAACCCTACATCACAATTGTTAACTCCAAAACAAACATGATGCACGAAATCATTGACATGATGCTTGATACTTGAATGTTGCTTTAAAATGCTTGATAATCATCCCTTGAATGCTCTTGTAAAAACTTGTGAACTCAAATTTTCTATCAAGATGAATACTTGAATGCTTGGGGTTAAAATGAGTTAAAAAAAGTTGTATTTACACTTAATTATGCAAGAATTCCCAAAATTACAACATTATGTAAGCCGACATAAAATCTATGAGGATAAAATCTAGCAAATTTTTTGAATTAATTTTGATTTTGGGCCACACAAGACTCATTCAACCAAGGTGGTGAATCTAGGCCTAATTTTTAGGACCATTTTTAAAAATGCTTAGAAAGGTGTGAAATCAAAATCGAGAAAAAAAAAGTTTAGGTGGGACTCATTAGCCCAAGGTGGGGAATGAGTCCCTGAATTATGATTGGATATTGATTTGTGTCAGAATTATCCTCGAAAATATGCATTAAATGAAGCTTGTGGATGTAAAATAAGGCCAACTAAAGCATAAGAAATCCCAATTATTAATGACAACCCTAGACAAGTGTGAAAGTGTGTTACAACATTTTAAAAAAGACACCAATAAACTCATTTAGTTCACAAGGGCCCAAGACCTAATGTGAATATGTTAGGCATATTACAACACTAAATCAAGGCCAAGTTAGGGGGACCTTTTCTTGTCATTACAATAGAGTGAAAATTTGGGCCCCACCGGGAGTTCCAAAAAAAGAATTTTTGATCATGAAAAATTACACTTCTCTAAACAACCTTATGGGAAATTTAGTGGATGGGGGACACATTGCATTCCATTGAATAACTTTGGGGATTTTAGAAGCTGGATCTTCATTCTTGGTTTGTGGAAAAGGGAAAAAGGAATGCAGAAAATAAACTAAGGTGATACGCCAAAATCTTTTACAACATTTCAAATCTTCCTACTAGAGCATCAATTTTGAAATAGTGCACATAGTGCTATAAACCCTTCATTGTTGAGAAGAGAATGAACTACTAAAGCCTATGCAATCACAAAGAAAACATTCAAATCTTCTCATAGGAGACACCCACTAAGGTTCGACAAAGGATGATACGCCTAAAGAGGAAAATTACTAATGCTTCAAATACTTTACAAAAATTGCTTCACTTAATAGCATAGTGTGAAACTCAACACAAACTTTTGCAAAAAACGAAAGAGTGACATGATTCAATTGACTGTAGATTTATGCTAAATATTACAAAAGCTTAAAACCAAAAAAATGATCAATTATCAAGATCATGTCCAATCATAGATGACACTGAGCATTGATTTAACAAATGAAGGAAGTATTTAAATGCATAATAAAGGTTGAATAGGCACAATGTAAGACACTCTATCCTTCTATTAATTTTAATTTAAGATCAATACAAAATGTTGAGGTTGAGTGTTATGAACTAGACACCATCTCAAAATCAATCTCTAAATACTATTTTAGAGAGAGACAACTTTATAATAGATTCTCCACCTACTATTTTTCCTAACTCCATGGTAGAGGCTCATAAATTCCCTTTTATAGAACAAGGGAAACCAACAAGCATAAAGTTCTCTCCACCACTTAATCACAAAAAGCAAAAACCCCAAAACAATGGAATTAAGCTACCACCGCAAAAATCTCATTTAAAGATTAGATTATGTTAGATGAGCCCATAATGCAATAAAGTTTGAGTTTCTAAGCATGGTGTATGATACCTCCTAGGTTTGCTTGCACTTGACCAACAAGAAGACTTCACTCTGCCTTCCACCAAGAACCTGGCAATCTTCTAGGCTCTGTCCTGACTTAGTTCACCAACTGAACCATGCTACAACTTTGTTCTAAGAGTTTCAACCTTGTGCTTTAACCTTAGAGGATTCAACACCATTTGAAATTGCTGTCTCCGTTCAACACCTAGAAGGATCTAGATGCTAATTCATCTAGTTTTGCTTGAAATGCTTGCAAGGGAGTTGGAAACACTGATTTCATGGATTTCATATCCATTTGAAGCCAACTTGGGGGTTCTTCAATCTCCACTTCTACCGATCTCAAGAGTTTCCTTTAAAGAGGGCTAATCCTTGTAGCCCTTACCAGTCCCTTTTCTGCCCTTTTCTCTCAAACTTGTCACACAACCTATCAAAAAAAAGACACTTTCAGAAACCCTTTTAAGAGCTTTAAATCTTGCACTTGGTTTTAGACCTCTATCTGTTCCGTACAGGTGATTCCAATACTCTTGGAGAGAAGGGCTAATTAACCTAATATCTAGGGTTTCACTGTTTTCTTCTTCAAATCTATCTTAAATGGATTGTTTGATGCTTCTATCCTTGTGACATGTGAGAATCTCATCTAACCTTGCCTGAGACCATACTATTTCTATACAGTGCTTGCAACCCCTGCTTATGCTCTTCAATTTTCACTTCCAAACTCCTAACTGGGTAGCTAACACTCGCCTAGGGTTTGGTATTACAAAATTTTGCTTGGCTTTCTAGAATTCCTACTCCTACATATATACATAGGATTGGCTCCACTCTCATATCCCACCAAATTCAGGAAAACCCCATGATCAGTGTTTATGGGGGAGCCATTTAAAGTCACACTGCTCAAAACAAAAATACTAATCCCTACACTCTAGTTTTTTTTGAAATAGAAACAACTCGACCCAAAACACCCTGAATACAAGAAGGATATTTCTTGAATCTATCTAATGAACATAAAACGGTGAGAAATCTGTATTCACGATGCCTTTTAAGTCACTGTTTCCCAAGAACTCACGGGTAACACAGAAAAACATAGGAAATCTGCCAAAACAGGAATAAAAACCCTTTACAACCTAACCTATGGATACAATTCAATAACTCTACTCTATTCAACTGGAATACACAATGAAAAGTGAATCAAATCTATTCTAATAACACATATACAGTGCTAAATCAGAGTATTCAATGCCTATGATGGCTCTGTTGCAAAACACATGGGAATTTCCAGAAAATAGAGTTCTTCATTTTTTCCTTGTATTCCAAAGCCAAAACTTGTAACTAATTACAAAAAAAATTCCCTGCTAACTACGAGCCACACCTCTTACATCGATGCCTTGCCACATTTCAAGGGATATTGGTTGATCCCATGTTCCTAAACTTCAGGGAATCCAACCCCACTAAGTTGCATGCAAACACACAAAAAGTTGCCATGCAATTTTACAAGATTCTTGCAACTTACCATCATGTCATGTTCCTAAATTTGAGGACCCCTAAAACCTTGTTTTCGAACCAACAACTCTTTAACTGTCCCATGGCATCTTTAACAACGAGGATGTGGTATTAAACCCATTAAATGCTTTGTATCCTAATCCTATGCTATCCAAAGCTAAAATAAACATCCTTAACAACATTGATGGAATTAATCCTAATGACTAACTCATCCCACAGTAACAAGACCTTCTAAGGTCCAAATCACACATACAAACATCCTGATTTGGCCAAGATCAGGTACAAGCCAAAATTGTGCAAACCAAATTGGGGTTTAGCCTAGGTGCTCCTGCACCATCCTCCCCAAAATAGAAAATTCAATCCACCCTTGGATTGGGCAAGTTGAGATCAATCCCCAACTTCTTAAACTCTGCCTCCTTGATCCATACTGCATCAACTTTAGGTTGTCCTTGTTTTTGGATCAAAAGTTCCTTGTACTCTTTGGTTCTTGTTCTTTTGTAGACCCTGGTATCCAAGATCTTATTAGCTTGTTTGACTATAGCAGGGGGCAGTTTGAGTTCTTCCACATCTTGGGTGACTTCATGGACGATCAGATCCATGTTGAGTGGTGGTCCTTTGTAGTGTACAAGGTCTGCAACATTGAAAACAGGGGACAGTCCATTGTCATCTGGTAATTACACCTTGACTGCATTGTTGCCATACTTTTCCAAGATAGGACAGGGACCTATCCTCTTCATTTGCAGCTTGTGAGGAACTCCCTTCTTCAATCTAGCCTTGTTCAAATGGACCATCACTAAGTCTCCCACATTGAATTGGACTTCTCTCCTATGCTCATCCACCTTAGTCTTATGCTTCATGGTGTTTTCTGCCAGTGTTTTTCTGACTGTCTCATGAATTTCCTGCATTGCATAAGCAAAGTCATCAGCATAACCACTTCCCTTGACTCCATCCTTCAACTCTCTCAGCTCATAAACACCTCTAGGGTGCAGTCCATACACAATTTCAAAGGGGCTCTTCCCTGTGGATCTATTTACTGTGTCATTATAGGCATATTCAGCTTGCCCAAGAATCTGATCCCATTGTTGACCATACTCCTTGGTCAAGCATCTCAAGAGATTTCCAAGTGTCCTATTCACAACTTCGGTCTGACCATTAGTTTGGGGATGGTATGCAGATCCAAAGGACAAATTGGTGCCCATTCTTTGCCAAAGAGTCTTCCAAAAATGACTCATAAACTTAGTGTCTCTATCTGATACAATGCTAATTGGCAAGCCATGAATCCTTACTATCTCCTTGAAGAAAAGAGAGGCTATTTGACTGGCATCATTGGTTGTTTTGCAGGGTACAAAGTGAGCCATTTTGCTGAATCTGTCTACAACGACATAAACACTATCCATACCTTGCTTTGTCTTGGGTAAACCAACTACAAAGTCCATGCTCAAGCATTCCCGTGGCCTAGAAGGGATAGGCAGTGGTTGGTATAGCCCTGCATTTGAAGAAGTTCCTTTGGCCTTTTGACATATCACACAACTCTCCACACACTTCCTGACATCTAGGTTCATCTTTGGCCAGTAATAAAACCTTTGAACCAGTTCTTGAGTTTTGGTGATCCCAAAATAACCACTCAATGCACCATTATGCTTTTCTTGAATTAAGTTCTCTCTAATAGAGCCTCTAGGAACACAAAGCTGATTCCCTTTAAACAATAAATCACTTTGCAAGGTATATTCAGCATATTTGCTATGGAAATGATTCTTGTACTCAAGACATACCTTATAAATATCTGCAAAGTCTTCATCATCTACATATAGATTTTTGAAATGATCTATCCCCATGCTCTTCAACTGAATTTCCTGAATTGTGAGGACTCTTCTGCTCAAGGCATCAACCAATTTGTTGAGAGCTCCTTTCTTGTGCTTGATATTGAAGGTGTAAGCTTGCAAATACTCCACCCATTTCATGTGCCTGTGACTCAACTTCTCTTGTGAATTCAGGAAACTGAGTGCTTGATTGTCTGAATACACATGAATTCCTTGGGAAGCAAGTAGTGCCTCCACTTCCTTAGAGCTTGGACCAATGCATACATCTCAAGGTCATAAGAAGAATACTTCTTCTTGGCTTCACTTAGCTTCTCTGAATGAAAAGCCATCGGTCTGCCCTCTTGACTGAGAATAGCTCCAATAGCTACATTGCTTGCATCACATTCAATGGTGAATAGCTTCTCAAAGCTTGGTAACACCAAAACAGGTTGGGTAGCTATCTTTTCCTTTAGCAACTCAAAACTCTTGTTAGCTTGCTCATTCCATACAAACTTGGTTTTCATTCCTCCTTTAATGGTATCCAACATGGGAGCACAAATAGCACTAAACTGTCTTATGAATTTTCTATAATACTGAGCAAGACCATGGAAGCTTCTTACCTCTGTTCCTGTCTTTGGAGTAGGCCAATTGAGAATGGCTTCTACCTTGCTACTGTCCATCTTCAAGTTGCCATGTGATAGCACAAATCCAAGGTACACTAGCTCTGTTTTGATGAACTCGCATTTTTCCAGATTGATCATTAGCTTCTCCTCCTGCAGCTTCTTGAAAATCAGCTCAATATGTTGGAGGTGCTCTTCTCTTGTTCTGCTATAGATTAGTATATCATCAAGATACACTACTACAAACTTGCCAATGTAGTCTTTGAGGATTTCATTCATGAGTCTCATGAATGTGGAGGGGGCATTAGACAAGCCAAATGGCATAACTAGCCACTCATAGAGACCCTCATTGGTTTTGAAGGCTGTTTTCCACTCATCACCCTCATGTATCCTAATTTGGTGATAACCACTCTTTAAATCTATCTTGGTATAGTACCTAGCTTCACCTAGACAATCCATGAGATCTTCAATCCTAGGGATGGGAAACCTATACCTGATGGTTATCTTGTTGATTGCCCTGGAATCAGTACAAAGCCTCCATTCTCCTCCCTTTTTAGGTGCTAAGACAGTGGGAACCGCACATGGACTAATGCTTTTCCTAATGAGACCTTGGTCAAGAAGTTCTTGAATCTGCTTGGCTATTTCCTCATTTTGTTGAGGTGTCATCTTATAGGCTGCTTTGTTTGGAAGGGTAGCTCCTGGTATCAAGTCTATCCTATGACTTATGGCTCTTTTAGGAGGTAAGGTTGCTGGTTGACCACTACTTGCAATACCTTCATAGGTCTGCAACAAGTCCTGTATTTGCTTGGGTAACTCTTGCTTTTCAGCTGCTTTCTCTTTGCTCACCTCTCTTGGCTTGATCATCACTGCATAGCCAACTCCTTCTCCTTCTTCCAAAGCTTTTAAGAACTCTTTTTCACCAGCTATGAGGAGTTTAGAACCTGCTGTCTAGACCTCTGTATCTTCTAACAAAGACTGAATCTTGAAGGTCACATTGTCTTTCTTGAAAGTGTAAGAATTCTTGGCTCCATCATGCACAGCTTGGCGGTCAAATTGCCATGGTCTACCTAGGAGCAAGTGGCATGCATCCATAGGTAACACATCACACAAAAAATTGTCTTTGTACTTTCCAATTGAGAACTCCACCCATGCTTGTTCATTCACCAAGACATGCTGACCCTTATTGAGCCATGTGACCTTGTAAGGACTATTGTGAGGTATTCTTGCCAATTTCAGCTTCCTGACTGCCTCCTCTGACACAATATTGTCACTAGAACTTGAGTCTATAATGACCTTACACACTTTCCCCATCATCTTGCATTTTATCCTAAACAAGGACCTTCTTTGGCTTGGTTCTTCTTTCACCGGTTCTTTGATTAAAGTCCTCATCATGAGGTTCTCACCTTCCTTTGAGTTCAATGGTACTTTAGGTTGTTTACTTACTGCAGCTATCTCATCTTGAATTAGATTGGTTCTCTTATCTCCTCCATGAGAAGTGCTACCTTTCTTTGGACATATATAGGCCGGGTGTCCCAATTGGTTGCAATGATAACATTTCATGTTGGTGAAGTAGCTGCCTCTTCCTTGTCCACCACTTCTTCCTCTGGAGCTGAAACCTCTTCCTCTACCACCTCTACTAGAGCTTCCTTCTTGCTGTTTAGAAAATCTGACTTCTCCTTGGACTCTTGGTTCTGAGCTTCTTCCACTATAACTTCCTCTTTGTCCTCTGCTGTCCTTTCCTTTCCCTCTACCTTTGGGATTTTTCTCTTGCTTCTTTTTGCCTTTCTCCTCTATCTTCAAAGCCATTTGATAGCATTGGCGGACTGTTTTGAAGTTTACTAAGCTCATATCTTCTTGAATAGACCATTTGAGTCCATTTAGATACCTTGCTAGCTTGATACTCTCATCTTCAACCACTTTTGATCTAAGGCACAATTTTTGAAACTCCTCTGTGTATGTTTGAACATCCATGTCCTTTTGCCTCAAATTGTGTCTTCTCCTATGCAACTAAACTTCATAATCATCAGGGAGATAGGTCTGCCTTATCTTAGTCACCATTCCTCTCCATGAAACTATAGGACCTTTGCCTTCTTTCTCTCTTTCAAATTGTACAAACTTCCACCATGCGAGAGCTGCTCCTCTCAACCTTGACTCGGCCACCTTCACCTTTTGGGCCTCTGTTATTCCATCACACTCAAAGTGATTTTCAATGCTCTCAATCCAGTCTACAATTGAATCAAGGTCCATTTTTCCACTGAAAAGTGGCACACCCTCCAATGCTTTACCACTCAAGGCCTGCAATGCCTTCAAGAATGGTTCCTCTGCAAGAACAAGATCAGGCTTTGGAGCTTCCTCCTCCAAATCCTCTTCTTTTTCCTTGGCTTCCTGTTCTTCTTTCTGCCTTATCTTATCCTTCACATTATCTGTTGTCTCATGGACTTCATCCAAGAGTTTCTCCATTTGAGAGATCCTTTCTCTGAGCAACCAGTTGTCTTCCTCTTGCTCTTCTACCTTTTTGGCCAACTCTGCATTTGTCACCATGGTTCCTTCCTCTGGTGTGTTCTCTCCTACTGACTCAGTGGGCTGAAACATTAATCACAAGCCTTGAATCAATCTAAGCTCTGATACCAATATGGTGTATGATACCTCCTAGGTTTGCTTGCACTTGACCAACAAGAAGACTTCACTTTGCCTTCCACCAAGAACCTGACAATCTTCTAGGCTCTGTCCTGACTTAGTTCACCAACTGAACCATGCTACAACTTTGTTCCAAGAGTTTCAACCTTGTGCTTTAACCTTAGAGGATTCAACACCATTTGAAATTGTTGTCTTCGTTCAACACCTAGAAGGATCTAGATGCTAATTCATCCAATTTTGCTTGAACTTCCTACAGGGGAGTTGGAAACACAAATTTCATGGATTTCATATCCATTTGAAGCCAACTTGGGGGTTCTTCAATCTCCACTTCTACCGATCTCAAGAGTTGCCTTTAAAGAGGGCTAATCCTTGTAGCCCTTACCAGTCCCTTTTCTGCCCTTTTCTCTCAAACTTGTCACACAACCTATCAAACAAAAGACACTTTCAGACACCCTTTTAAGAGCTTTAAATCTTGCACTTGGTTTCAGATCTCTATCTATTCCATACAGGTGATTCCAATACTTTTGGAGAGAAGGGCTAATTAACCTAATATCTAGGGTTTCATTGTTTTCTTCTTCAAATCTATCTTAAATGGATTGTTTGATGCTTCTATCCTTGTGACATGTGAGAATCTCATCTAACCCTGCCTGAGACCGTACTGTTTCCGTACAGTGTTTGTAACCCCTGCTTATGCTCTTCAATTTTCACTTCCAAACTCCTAACCGAGAAGCTAACACTCGCCTAGGGTTTGGTATTACAAACTTTTTCTTGGCTTTCTAGAACTCCTACTCCTACATATATACATAGAACTGGCTCCACTCCCATATCCCACCAAATTCAAGAAAACCCTGTGATCAGTGTTTATGGGGGAGCCATTTAAAGTCACACTGCTCAAAACAAAAATACTAATCCCTACACTCTAGTTTTTTTTGAAATAGAAACAGCAACTCGACCCAAAACACCCTGAATACAAGAAGGATATTTCTTGAATCTATCTAATGAACATAAAACAGTGAGAAATCTGTATTCACAATGCCTTTTAAGTCACTGTTTCCCAAGAACTCACGGGTAACACAAAAAAACACAGGAAATCTGCTAAAACAGGAATAAAAACCCTTTACAACCTAACCTATGGATACAATTCAATAACTCTACTCTATTCAACTGGAATACACAATGAAAAGTGAATCAAATCTATTCTAATAACACATATACAGTGCTAAATCAGAGTATTCAATGCCTATGATGGCTTTGTTGCAAAACACACAGGAATTTCTAGAAAACAGAGTTCTTCTTTTTTTCCTTGTATTCCAAAGCCAAAACTTGTTACTAATTACAAAAAAAACTCCCTGCTAACTATGAGCCACACCTCTTACATCGATGCCTTGCCACATTTCAAGGGATATTGGTCGATCCCATGTTCCTAAACTTCAGGGAATCCAACCCCACTAAGTTGCATGCAAACACACAAAAAGTTGCCATGCAATTTTACAAGATTCTTGCAACTTACCATCATGTCATGTTCCTAAATTTGAGGACCCCTAACACCTTGTTTTCAAACCAACAACTCTTTAATTGTCCCATGGCATCTTTAACAATGAGGATGTGGTATTAAACCCATTAAATGCTTTGTATCCTAATCCTATGCTGTCTAAAGCTAAAATAAACATCCTTAACAACATTGATGGAATTAGTCCTAATGACTAACTCATCCCACACTAACAAGACCTTCTAAGGTCCAAATCACACATACAAACATCCTGATTTGGCCAAGATCAGGTACAAGCCAAAATTGAGCAAACCAAATTGGGGTTTAGCCTAGGTGCTCCTGCACCAAAGCACCAATTCAAACATAACTCAAATTCCCCTGTCCCGTTCTTTTCAACAAAAATCTGTGCAAAGCTTGTTGGGCTGGACCTTGGCTACCACTAAAAAGATTTCAATGTGGCACCTTACCTCTATCTGACACAGATCCAATTGTCTGTAAATATTGGGTGGTTGATGTCTAACACACTTTAATATCCTCCTACCCACAAAAATGCTTCAAATTGCTAGGCCTGATGCCACATACTCTCTTTACTAGCAAAATGTTGTTTGGGACACATGGCATGTAGGTGGGCATTTCCAAGGTCTCCTTGGTGTTGCTTGCGAAAAAACCTATGGTGCAGACACATGCCATTCTTCGCGGCTAGGAAGAGAATTCCCATAAAAGACCGTGCAACTACTACATGGTGCCATCATGCTCCTTTATAAAGAAAGAAGCTTCCAACCTACTTGAAAGCGTGTTTGTGTGACATGTGGTGGACCCTGACATGCAAAAAACAAAAGGAGGAGAAAGAAACAAGGCCCGTGGGACCACAAATCCGATGGAGGAACAAAAATTAAAGCACAGGAAAACACTCCAAACTACTTGTAGAGAAAAAAAGGCTCTATAATAACTAATTAAGAAATATTTATTACAGTAAATTGTCTCAACAAATACTAAAAACTATATATTTATTTATTTTAAACCTTTAAATAAAAAGATGATTTTAGATAATAATAATAATAATAATAATAATAATAATAATAATAATAATAATAATAATAATAATAATAATAATAATAATAATAAAATTGCAAAATTAAAAGCATAATTGTTACACCTATAGAAGAATTTTGCTAATAGTCAATAAAGTATCAATACGCACCTTATATCAAACGGAGTGTAACTATTCTTCAAAAAATTTACTCTAAAAAGAGTATGTTGTCTATTCAACAAGACATATTATCTATTTAAGAGGATGCACTTATAATCACATTTATTGAAAGTTAGAATATTACACGACTTTTAATTTCAATTAATTAATAAATACCATCAAAATATACATCTTAAATAAGATTCATATTAAAATATTTTTAAAATTTATTTAGCAAAATTTTAGAAGCAATACTACATAATTACATTAAAAATTATTTCGATGCTCACATGATATGTTTATTTTATCATATGAGATCCGTAGCAGGTGGAGTTGTAAAACATTAAAAAAATAAAAAATAAAAAATGAAAAACTGTTTTGAAGACGAAACTTTTTCCTTTACCAAAGAAATTCACATAATAATTTTCTATTACCGCTTCATACAAAACCAAAATAAGGGAAGTTTCCCTAAATATACTTTTCAGTCGACATAAATCTCTTTATTACAATCAAACCAGGAGAATATAAGCATGGAAACCATGCAGTGCTCCATAGTAAGAAAAAGCCCACTAAATCTCTAAGCATATGACTATATAGGTATATATATGTTTATTAGTATAGAAAGCTGTTATAGATGCTCTCAGCCATGCCATATTTCAACTTATCTGCGGCATACAATACCAGATCCATTACCCAGCTTGCTAGCACAATCAAAAGTAGCAGCCGACTTAACAGGCAAGCTTTCCAAATGGGAAACTGAGTTTTCTTTGAAAATACAGAGCTTGCAATCTGCTGCAGTAAGAGATGAAGTTTTATACTTGTCTTCACCACCCATGATAGGCATTGGCACTCCCACCTTCACGGGACTCTTAAAATCGGGCCTGTAAGTCTGTCCCAAAACACCCTCCACATTAGAAGAAAGACTGAGAAACTTGAACTGTATTTCAAGATGAGCAAAGCAATCGTTTGAAGGAATTTGGTATTTGTGAATACGGTCATCCTCCTTAGTAATAGGCACCACACTGATAGATAAATCTAACATTTCAGGGATGACAACATTAATGCTGTTATACTGTGCCGTGCGTTCCACAGTTAGTCCAACTATCGAAGGAGCATTCCATACCGACAGATGTCCTTCTGGAATGGTGAAGGCCTGGTTGTCGAATGTGAACAACAACTGGTCGACATTGTCATTCCATTCGGCTGCTTTGTTTGCACCCAATGTGAAAGTGTGGTTGCCATACATGATGGCTAGAGATTGAACCCAAGTGTAATCTCTGCTTCTTCCTTGTGGCCTTCTGCCAATAAAATGAGCATTGATTTGGAGATCGTTGTCAGAAACCAGGGCGAAATCTTCGTTGCTCTTGCCATGGAAGTAGAACATCACACCATCGCCTCCTACGAAGCGGGGATCATAGCAGAGTGCTCCAAATCCATTACAGTTAGGCTTGCGCTCTGAAACATAATAGCATTCATTAAAATCAATCAGTGAAAACGAGGAAAAAATCATTTGTTTTCTTAGTATGTTGATTAGAAAACAATTGTGTACAAAAGTAACTGTGGTCTATAAAAACAAGATCTATTAAACGGGATCCACTTTGCCATAGTAGACAATCCACGCATCTTTTGAACAGAAGCTCTCTGCTGGTTTTGAGAGATGTGTTCGATTTAAAGGGATCCTAGACTTTAGGTCACATACATGTCTATATTTATATATAGTGCTTAAGACTGTTGGCTATGGGCTTACTGGCTGAGAGAGGGTATCTTCCATGGAAAACTATATATATTTTATTTTACACTAAAATCAGCAAGGGTTAGTGAATCTTCATTTAATCTACAGTGGTATTTAGTCTATGAGATTAATTTTGAGAGGTGTGACAATAAGTCAAACATCTCCTTCAACTTAATCTGGGAGAAATGGATTTGCATTGAGGCTTTGATGTCACATAGATTTACTGGTACACCAGCATCACCAACATCATTTAGGAGAAATGAATTTGGATTGAGGCTTTGATGTCACACATAGATTCACTTTTACACCAAAACACACAGATATTAATAAACTTCCAATTCACGGATACCCAAAATTATGATTAATCCATAAGATCTTATCCTATAGTGATCAATCCAACACTACCTAACAGATTATCACAAGATTAGAAGCAGATTCTCCAATGGCCATAATAATCAAAGACAAAATTAGACAACCCATTGTACTATTGGACTAGCATTGCAAGTCAAAGATTACAATTAGAATATTGCTGAATAGAACAAGGCGACGAAGAATATGGTTAAGGGTGACAGCTTCAATGCAAATGATTAAATCAGGTGTTGGATAGCAGAAGACAAGGGGGGTCGGAGTAGATCTTATCGTCAAAGAGATAATTAAGGCTACCACTAAACTATTCAGTGTCGCATAGAGTAATAGTATTGCCAGTAGCCTAAGGGAAGAAGAATAAAAATATAAAAATCTAGTATGCAACTCTGATTACAACAAATTAGAAAGATCTACAGTAGATACAACCTTTAGGTTCACTTACTATCAATGCAGAATTTGGATTGAAATTGAGTTAATTTAAGTCTCTAAGAAGGAATAGATAATAATGCACGTTCACCCAAATCTATGTTACAGAGGAAGAACACTAACACGCTAGGTGAGGTATGTGCACTCTATGATTGAGAAACGAGCGAAATATCTTAAAGAGAAAATAGAAACAGGCTAACACATTAACATAACTTGCAATCCTATCTCTGATGCTGACACAACTTTCAAATAGTTGGAGACCATAGTTTAGTTCAAAGTGAAAATAGCATACATTTGTTGCGGACTTAAACCCTAATAAAAGAAGGAAATGTGAACATATTAACAACAGCATTTGGATCCCAATATCTACTTAGGATAGAGAATACTGATACCTCAAGAGAGCAAATAGCACAAGAAAGTATCTATCCTTATTAACAAAGAAGACAACACCTGAAAAAAATAAGTTCAAAAGGACAAATATCTTTGCAAATCCTCTAAATCCTCTAAAACCATAACAAATTCCTGTCAATGCAAATTCTTCCTCTCAAAATCTGAATGCTTACAAGAGAAAATCAGCTTGCACAAAATCAGAAGCAAATATGGATTTCCTTGAGCTATATCTAATATCTTAATCCATTGTGTATACTCAAATCTAACTCACAAAGTATTCTTTTCAATCGAATAAAGCAACAAATATCTAAAATGACATTTTCTTACTTCTGCAGGTGGCTTCGCATTTGGGGCCACAATCAGTATAACAAGCCTTAGCGGTTGGATCTGCTGGCTTACGCTCAGGACACTGCTTGGGGCACACAAGAGTTTTTTTATAGCAGCTTGACGTTGAAGTATAGCATTTGGTTTGTTGAGGAGATCTGGTCGTTCCAGCTACTTTAAAAGGTGGTGGAGGGGCAGTTGGATTACCATAAGAATCAGCTGCATTAGACTGCACGAACAAAGCAACAACTATCACAAGCAAACAGAATACCTTACTCATCTCCATCCTCATACTCTTTAACTCACAGCTATAATCAAACTTTGTGCAGTGAAAATCTTTCTACAGTCCTGGTTATTTATAGAAGGAAAAGTGATGTGCCACTGATAGTATTCCATTTTTTTAACTCAATAATAATATGCAAGCTGTTCTCAACTGGGTATTAGTGAGAACAGCACATGGGTTTTGTTTTCAATACACGTAGCTTAAAAGTCGCTTGGGATTGTGTGGAAAAGATAAAAGGAAACTTCTGTTCTTCATAAGACGCAGATAGTTCATGGAAGCTTGAATTATTGTGCAGCGCATAAAATGGTAAAGGTCTAGTGTCTTCCAATGCCATGGTTGGTTGACCAAGGCTAGAAAGGGAGCAGAAAGTCACATGGATTCTCACAGGTTTTGATGTTGATGAATAGGTCTTTTTGGTGTTAAATAAATATGAGTAAGAAAATCCTGCTCTGCTAGTGATAAAGAGAATATATATGGGTTGGTTCTGCCTTTCTTATTGACAAGAGGTAGATTTAATAAATGAGAGGAATGAATAAGAGTCAAACTTTACAATTCACTATATAGTTATGTGTGCAGAGGCAACACAAAGCATTAAAGGTTCACTGACTTCGATGCTCAGGCGTTGAAATAGGTAAAGTTTGTGGTAGGATCTAAAGCACTAAATAGAATCTCAATGAACAAAAATATTGACAGATCGCTAGAAATGCAAATGAATGATAAAATAAGTAGCTGGACAAGATTGGTAATTGATTGAGGCAGGTAATGACTGTTGGAGTAACCAGAACCAATGTGGTATTGAAATGGTGGTCAAACCTCTAATAAATGCCAAGCATGGAATGACGAGACGAGGTTAAAATTGTCACTTTATTAAGGAAACCCTTATGGGGCTACTTGGAAAGGGCAAATTAGTAAACCTGTTTACCCATTTTAAATAGCATCCTAACTTTAGAAGTCAATCAGCAAAAGAATCTCGAAAATACTTGGAAAGATTGTTCAACCATTTTTATATACTCTCAAAATTTATACGAGGAGGAAACTAGGGAGTTCCATATGGTAAAGTGATTCCTGAGGTGTCGCCAATCCATTGTATGAGGTGTCACTACATGATTGGTGTTCAGCTATTTTAGTGTATGGGGTGTCACTACAAGATTGTTTTATAGTTTGGTAATTAATTTAGAGGCGTAACCATGTCTTAATTTATTAATTTGGTGATATCCTACTTAAGGGAAGCTACCTAAATATTTGGACATATGAACAACTGCAAGAAAATGTGATCTTAAGTATTAAAGAGATTTAACGTTTTGAGTTCTTAGATTAGGCGCATTAGAGCAACTTTTAGGGAAACAATCTTTATCTTAAATAATGCATGTTTTTTAAGTCTCCTTGAATTGTCTATTTTTTTTTATTTTAACTTTATTAAGTATAAAAAAATGTTAAGTTGCTTTTAGATTTTGGTGTGTGTATTTTGATTAAACGGGTTTCTGATGTTGATAGTAGATGGAATGTTATGGATTGAGATCTCTTTCCTCAGACCATAGCTCACAACTTCTTTCACTCCATCAAGATTTGGGCTGATAATTTTTTTTTTGGTTCTTGTTGTCCTTTTGTTTTCTTGTTGTCCTATGAGGCTTGTTGGAGTGCATTTGTAACATGCCTCCTTAGATATTTGTTCTTTGGGATTTAATGACAACTATGGGTGTATGAAACAATATATGTAACTCTTTCAATTTTATAAATTAATATAAATTTATCTTTTTTCCCCAAAAAAGGATTATAGTTATAAGCATTGTTTATAAATGGAAAGTGAGAGATAGAACACCATGCGATTATGAAAAGTGTCACAATCATATGCCATGGAACAAAAAATATAATTATCCTAAGTGTTCTTGTTGTCGCATAAAATTGCACCTTGGTGAACATGGAATTCAACATTCTAATGACACTATGGAAACAAACTCAAGGTGTGGGACCTTGCACGTTTGAGGTCAAATCTTTGGAGAAGGCCGAATTCCTCTTTTGATCCAAGTGCAATGCGTTGGTCCAACCCAAGACATGAAATCCTACCATTACCCTACTCTAACAACTCTTAGGGGAAAAGGGTTAGAAGGAATTCATGAAAGGGAAATGGGAGGTGGTACACCAAGACAAAAAAAAATTCTTCTTGGGTGATCCCACAAAATTGGTTTATAATTTTGTTGAGGAAGGGAAATTGCAAAATACGCCTCCATGAAGAAAATTTTGGGTATTGAGGGGTTTGCACAAAGGGGGGGTTCGCTCTAACCCACACGAGGTTTGCTTGAACCCCCTTTTGAGCGAACCCTATTCAATGATGGGACACACTTTTTGCACATTTTCCAGAATAGAAACAAAGGAAAATTTTGAAAAAATGAGGGTTCGCTCAAACCCCCCTTCAAGTGAAGCCCCCTTCGCTCAAAAGGTCAAGGGGGATTCGCTCAAAGGGGGGTTCAAGAAAATCCCCCTTTTTCCCCCTTCTCCCGCTCTTGCACCAAATTTCTGCAAAAAATTTCCCTTTGAAGTTCAGGTTGAGGATGAAAATGGAGGAGACTTCACAGACCCAACTAGATGATGGTAGTCCTTAGATTGAGCTATCCATCAAATATAATTTTAATATGTTTTGGTTTTATTATGTATTTTTTTTAGTTTAATTAAACATAGATTTCTCACCGAAAATCAAGCTCTTTTTTCTACACATGTGGAAAAATAGTAGATTATCAAAATAAAATTCTGAAAAATATGTTCTAGCTAGGTATTGATGTCCTTGATCTAGTAAAAAAAAATGAATTTTCATGCACACAAAAAAAGTTATGTTGTATGCGACCTGCCTATGTCTGAATTGTAAATGGTTTGATTTCAAAACTTGATTAAGGAAATAATATTCAATAAATTACTATGCAACCAAATGAACTTGTTAGATATCATAGTTACAAATCTAAATTCAAAAAAAAAAGAATTTTATCCTTCATAGAAAAAGAGTTATGTTGTATATGGTGAGCATCACTCTTTAAAAATGGTGTTTACTGATAAAAACTAGTTTTCAAAGGAGATGGAAACAAAAATTGAATCTGATTAAATTTTTTTTTTTTTTAAATATTTAGAATCTATAGACAAAATTTCCCAAATCACTAGTTCATATCATTTTCAAATTCCTCGTGGTTTTGCAGCTATAGGTGCCCAAAAGTGAAGATTTAGTTTAAAAAAATTAGTTCAATGTCCAGTTTGGTAAAAAATTGTAAACCAGTATTGTGAGATCACCCTCTTGCTTTAGAAAAACAAAATAAATAAATGAAACAACCAAAACTCTCACTATAATATGAAGGTAAGTGTAATTTACTCAAACATACAAGAGATGAGAGTGATAAGTAGTTGAATTTCATTAACATAAAGCTTAGAAGAAATCTTTACAATGGAAGAATGCAAGAAATGCTTTGTTTGCAAGAGAAAAACCTTAGAGGAGACAAAGGAAGTACCCTTAGAATAAATACAAATAATTCCTTTATAGATCAAGTATAACTGAAAAACCTTGAACAGAACCCTAACCCTACTAGAGTTAATAGTTAGCAAAATATTATCAAGGAAAGATCTGAGGAGATTTTCCCATAGAAATTTGTGCCCAAACAAGCTCGGAGAATCCAAACCTACATGCCATACCTCTGTAAGGAATTTTGAAAGAAAAAATGCTTCTAAAATCCCTTGTGAAATTAGTGATCCTAGGTATGGAGCAAGTCAGAAGGGACAAAAGTAGTAATAAATGAGCATGGGCACCCACAATCACACCTACAGTATTTAGGAGATGTATTAGATGTTTCCCTCAAGCCCCAAAAATCAAATTAGGTAGTTGAGAAGGCGGTTCAAGCATTAATAACATCGATGTGAAAAAACATGTCATTCCATGAAATTTCTAGGCCTTTGGGTCCAAAAGAACCACGTTCTAAACATAAAATGGCCTAGAGCCCCAAAAGAGTGTCTTTGTTGAAGATCAAGCATTGATCCTACTTCATACCTCCTTTCGTTCATTGACATAGGGTGTTGAATATTGGGCTTCGAGCCTTCAACATACTACTTGCTAGCTAGAAGGGAAGGAAGAAAAAATGCCAAAAATGTGAAGTTTAAAAGAATAGCTTTATCGAGTGTCAAGGATCAAGAAGGAGATTTAAGTCTTGTCATAAAGATAAGATGTAAAAGTTAGGAGAGAAGCCCAATCACCAAAAAATGAAATAGAGATTGAGGATCATGTGGAGGTAGAAATACCAAAATAGTGTTTGACTTAGGAAAGCCCCTATACAACACAACCTTCCCCCTATTTTCATGTTTGTAGGTCAGACCTAAAGGTTTCATCATCTAATAGTCATTGAAAAAATAGAGTAGAATGAAAACTACACTTCAAAGTTTTTAGATCCCAAAAGGAAGCATCTTAGGTCTAGGGAAACCAGTGCCATTGTCCCTACAATTTAGCCTTTGCTTTTAGTCAGGTTCCTCCCTATCACTACTTTTTAGATCTAGGCCTATTTTTTTAGTTTATGTGCTCATTTGTTTGGTAAAATGCATGGTCATATCTAGGGTTATATGTCAAATAGGCTTGTTAAAACACACACACAAAATTCATCTTCCTCACAACTCAAAAAGAGATACAAAACCATACAATATTGGCTCTCCCTTATGGTAGCAAGCGAATCATCAACCCTAATTGGTTTTGTGTTCAAATTTCAATTTAAGTGAAAAGAGGTCAAACCTAGTTGGATCTAGGATCACTTTTCCCACTTCACATTTTGGTGAATATGACATATCCTACACTTGCAATTATCTAACTTTTGCATCATATATTTTAAAAATTAATTAAAAAATACAGGTGCTTTGAAAGTATTGTTTTAGGTTTACATTTGTTTTATTCTCAAACTTAATCATTTGTATTATTTTTTCATTAGGCATTAAAGATATTGGTGATTGAAATTTAGATAAAATTTGCAAAATAATTTAAATTTAATTTAAGATCTGACTATTGTTTAAATCCAATTATTTTATTGGGAAATATAAATATAATCATAGGTTTGTTTTGTTGGATATTTTAGTGCAAAACATTGAAAAAGTGAAGAGCGTTTCTACCTTTTTTGGGAAAAATTTAGTTAGTTAAAAGACTTAAATTTTTTGAAAATTATCATTTGAACAATTTTTATTACCTTAAAAATATAAAATTTTATGTATTCTTATGTGTTTTACATAGAGAAATTAGGGTTTTGTGCATTTCTTGAAATTTGTGTACATCTAGACTTGAACCTCTACAACTGTAGCTTTTCAAATATTGTTGTTTAGTTTCAAATTTTTCAAACATCAAAATCTAACTCCTCAATTCTAGGGTGCCTAGTGCCCCTATCTAGTCAATTTAGCATTAAATTTTCTATATAGAACCTTGATTGGGGTCTCCACCTAGATTTGGTTTTAGTTTCTAAAAGTCATTCTTACAACTATTTGATTCTTCTATGCTTTACTAGTTTGATCCAAGGAACACGTCAAAAAAACTCTTTACAAAAATCTTGTTTTATCTTAATTAATTTCTTATTATCAAAATTTTTTCATGAGTTTAAAGACTTTTTCTTACAAGCATGTGAAAATGAGTTTCTCTCTCCTCTTTTGTTATTTTTATTTCATCCCTCTCCCAATATCTCTCCTACTTGTGAGGGAATCTTGGTGCAAGAGGATGCACAATAATTGATAATCATGAGAATCATATTTATTCATCTCCTAATATCTCTCCTACTTGTGAGGAAATTTTGGTACAAGAGGATGTAGTCATTGATAATTATAACAATCATGTTTTTTCCTTTCCCAATATATCTTCTACTTGGGAGGATATCTTCATAGAAGAGGAAATCATAATTGATAAATTTCCTCTTTCAAATGATAGCAAGGTGGCTTACATAGATGAAGATGCAAAGATAATATTAGATGTCCCATTGATAGAATATTGTCAACAAGTAGTTAACTCAATTGAAATCATGAACTCGTGATTGATTATTGGACCTCCTCTCATTATAGGACCTCCTACAAACCAATGTAAACTACCTAGCCATATTTTGAACTTTCCAAAACAACTCATTCAAAGTAATCATGTACAACATTCAACAGTTTTCCAAAACAACTCATTTAAAGTAATCATGTACCAAAAGATGTCTTGTAGCAACCAAGTTACCACACAATTTCTCATACACATAACACTCAAAGTAACAAATAACTAAAGAAAATACAAACCTATATTCCATTTCCTCAACCATATCTTCCCCAACACTTCTTCCTTAATATAGTGGAAAAGAGTGTGACCTCATTATTAAAATTCATAATACTCTAGCTAGGATCTCTCTTTAGGACTTAGTTCAAACTTCACCTACATACTAAAAATGCTCCAACTTTGCAATTTAGATTAACATCTCATCTTATATAAAAATAAAAGATGTAGTAGCCTTGTTGGATGGTATGAATCCAACAAACCTAGATATTATTTTTCATTAAAGTGATGCATGTTGTGATATAAAGAAGGAAGTAGAACTAGCCCCAAAATATACATAGTCATCCAATGAATCATGTTGTGTCATACCACCCCCCATCCTGAACTGAAACCTCTGCCCCATTATTTGGGGGAAATGACTCAAGCAATAAGTGCAACAATGAACAATTTGAATATGGGTACTTGGGCTTTGTACAAGTCCAAGTCTATCTGTGAGCTGACCAAAATGATGTTGTCAGTCTGCAACAATGAACAACATGCTTCTCTCCTAGCATCTACATTGTAGATGACTCCCTCCCCGTGAATGGGAAGCTACAAGATCTTCCACACATCCTTGACTATGATGATGGCCTTGTTAGTGGGTAGATGAAAAGATGAGGTCTCGCTATGCCACCTCTCAATGAGAAACATCATGGCCAAATGGGTGTGGACCTTTGGCATGAAAGCAATAAAACCTAATCCGAGCATCCCTAACTGCTCCACCTTCAAGTCATCAAAGTCTCGGGTTGCCATCAAAATCTATAATCAGTGCTCCCACAACATCAGTGGCATCAAATCCTCTTGCACACATCACATAAATAGCATCAATTTGCTTAAAAGTCAGAGAACTAATCAAAATCAAATGGCTTGAATCTCAAACAATCAATTTTGTCATTGAAATCAATAGCGTCACTATTTTAAGGGTGTGTCACTATATAAATTTTAGGGGTGCATCACTAATTTGGTGACACATGACACAATACTCAATTATGTATCAGTGTTGAGGCACATTGCTATATTTAAAAATTAAGGGTCTGTCACTGTATAAATTTTGGGGGTGCATCACCAATTTGGTGACACAAGACACAATACTCAATTATGTATCGGTGTTGAGGCACATTGCTATATTTAAAAATAAGGGTGTCTCACTATTTGGAAAGTGTGTGGCCCACCACAAGTGAGCGATGCTAAAATAAAAACTATAATACGTGGCTATTTTAACTGTGTGACCCCCTAATCAATTGTGTTGCTAGAACAAAAAACCTTGGTGTGCCACTATACAACAAGTGCATTTCTAAAAAATCAATAGTGACACTTTCAACACCTTTTGTGTGTCACTATATAGTGACACCCTAGAAAACCTAGTTTTGATGCGCTAATAAATGCACTAAAATGTGAAAACTAAGACAAGTTTTGAGTCACATACCCAAGGTCCTATGTCTACTTAATGTTGGTACTCTTGAACCCACTCATAAAGGTGAAGTGGAAGCGCACAGTGAACAATCTTGTTAGAGTGATAGAGCTCAAAATGGACAAAATTGCTAAAGAGTGAATGCGCAAATGAATTGGAAGTGCAACCTTTTCACTTATTTAATCCAAAAATTTAGGGTTTTTTTCCCTAATTTGAGCCAAAAGCTAGGGTTTTAGCCTGCTTTACCTATGTTTGTGCTTCACAACCTATTTTGTGTTGTTTTTTGTATTTCTGAAGTCTTTTACACATCTTGGAGCATATTTTTGGCACCTAAACCTATATTTTACCTTTCTCAAGAGATCAGCCCAAAATTAAAAAAATTCACTTAATCTTTTAAGGGGGTAGGGAACTGATTTATTCCTTCAACTGGGAAAACAATAGGGCATCTAAAAAATAAAATAAAAAAATATTTTTTTACATGAGCAGCAATTTTATTTTGAAAAGCGTCAGTCTTTGAACCAACGTAACAAGTACCTTACTTCAAAGAGGGGCAAAATTTAGACACTTGAAAATGTCTTGAATGATATCACACACTTGAATTTGATATACTAACACCATTTCATCCTAAAACCAATTCTCTTTTTGGTTAATTGATTAAATTATCCTAGATATTTAATTAATTATATCATTTTCATCTAT